>CM019925.1:2710359-3339218 GCA_009764595.1 Geothlypis trichas | reverse complement strand
TCCCAAGCAGGAGCTCTGGTTCCCAATTCTCCTCTCCCACACCCACACACACACCCAGCAGTTGGGGCACAGATTTTCCCTCTCATGTCCAGCTGAGAAGCTCTCTTTGCCCCACAGAGCAGCCCTCGAGAAGTCAGACCCCATCCCCAGACCTGCAGCTCCCTCCACCCCTCAGGGCAGCTCCTGAGCTGGCCAGAAATTCCTTTTTGCAGCTGCCTCAGACTGAGCTGGCACTTGGAGACCAAACTGCTCCCCGAGCTGTGTTTCCACCTCCCAGGGTGAGAAGAAGAGACAATTCCCCAAATCCCAGGGAGGTGGCAGAGCTGATTCTCTGCAGGGGCTCAGTGGTGTTGTCTCATCCACATCCCCCCTGGCATTTTGGGTTTCCTGTTTCTGGCAGAGCTTTCCCTGCAGCTGCCCGCCCTTGGCATGGAGGGAAGAGTGGGTGCCTCTCCCCCACAGGGCAGAATTTATCTCCCCCCTGCTCCTGTCCTGGTGTCACACGTGGAGAGGCAGGGCCAGCAGTTAAACACAGCAGCAGCTGCCCCAGAAGGGCTGGGAGTGGAGAAACTTTGGGAGAAAGTGGCTCAACAGACTCGACAAAGAAATGAGTTACAGGCAACACAGCAGCTCTTGAATTACCTCTGAAACAACCCCTGAGGACAGGAGCACATAATGAATGAAAACTGCAAGGAAAGATGGAAAACTGCAGCTTGTGGCAGCTCAAGGCTGCTCAGTGAGCAAGGCAGGGAGTGGGAAAATTCCTAAAATCTGAGAGGCACGAGAGAGCATCATTCTCCCTGCAGAAAAGCAGAAGCCAAGCACCAGAGACAGCATTGCACAAGCATTTGAGGAACTGGGAGGTTTCATAGCCCGCTGCAATTGGATTAATGAGGGTGGTGTGCTCCAGACAGATCCACTGGAGGGGATTTATTTCAGGGCTGGAGAACCTGGGCTAGGGGGAGGTGTCCCTGCCCGTGGCAGGGGCTGGAAGAGGATGAGCTCTGAGATCCAACCCAAACCATTCCATGATTCCATGAATGTGCCACTAAGTTGGAATCCCAGATATATTCATCCAGCTGAGACAGAACATGCTGTTCATTTAATCCGCATTAGGATCTATTTGAAGCTGATATTTTTATTTCTTAATAATAACCAAGTCTGGAGAGGGAGCAGCAGCATTTATTCGTGCCAGCTCTATCTAATAGCATGGCATTGTTTACTTTCCCAGTTAATATAATAATTGGAAACAGCTCACAAAGGATCCAGAGCTTCTTGCCAGGAAAAATGACGCGGATCTGGATCCTTTGGCAACGGCGCCGAGTCATCTGTGGATAACACAACATTTGGGATTGCTGTGCCCCTCCACACAGTGCTGCAGGGTGGTGGAGGTGTGTGAACAGAGAAAAACCCAAAATCTTCACCTCATTCCTGCCTGCACAGAGGAGGAGAGGGCCTTATCCTACGGAGACAGCGAGGGAGATTTAGTTGAAGTCCAATACAATTAGTTAAAAAAACAATTACTTTGTGCTAAGTATCAAATCTGCAGCACAGAGCAACAGCAGAAAATATAAAGGAAATATAAAGGAAATATAAAGGTTCCTCTTTGTGTGTTCTGAGTCTCTCCTGGCTGTTCATTCCCTGTGGAAATCTGGGGGTTGGGGAAAGTTATTTGATTATAGACACTCCTTGAATATCCAGGAAGGAGAGGAGAAAGGGAGCAAAAGAGGGAGGGAAAGAGGAAAGGCAAAAGAGGAAGGGGAAAAGCGAGGGAGGAAAAGAGGGAGGAGAAAGAGAGGAAAAGGAAGGGAAGGGAAGGGAAGGGAAGGGAAGGGAAGGGAAGGGAAGGGAAGGAAGGGAAGGGAAGGGGAAGGGGAAGGAAGGAAAGGGAAGGGAAGGGGAAGGTGAAGGGGAAGGGGCAAGGAAAGGGGAAAAGAAAGGAAAGGGGAAGGGAAGGGAAGGGGAAGGGGAAGGGAAAGGGAAGGGGAAAGGAAAGGGAAGGGGAAGGGGAAGGGAAGGGAAGGGAAGGGAAGGGAAGGGAGGAAGGAAGGGAAGGGAAAAGGAAGGGAAGGGAAAAGGAAGGAATGGGAAGGGAAAAGGAAGGAATGGGAAGGGAAAAGGAAGGAAAGGAAGGAAGGATCATGTTGAATTGTAGCCTAAAATTAAAATCCCTGGACTGCAGCATGAGCACTCTCTGAGATGAGGAGTTCAAAGATAAATAACACATTTCCCTCCTGGGCACAGCCTGGGAGGAAACTGCTCAGCCCAAAGGCCACCATGGCAGGGGGTGGCAGTCCCTGCTGCCAGCTCCTGTCCTGCAGTGCCAGCGAGGCATTCTGTGCAGGGCTGGCTTCATTGGATTCAGGGCAAGGAAATGTGGCTCTGTGTCCTGAAAAGCTCTGATTCCAAAAGCATCTTGGAATATGCTGTGTTGCACACAAAGCTGGAGCCAGGGCCTGGGGGATTGGAGCTGTGTGCATCCAGGCAGGAAGAGTTCCAGAGGCAGGACTACACCAAAAGCTCTTTCCTGGTGGTGAGGCTTCTGAAATACATTTTATTGACCTGGAATCTTTGCATATCCTCAAGGTTAGAGTCAGAAGCCTGACTTGGCAGGGCTGGAAGCTCTAAAAAGCCATTCTGCTCCAGCAGCATCAGATGGCTGATGGTATCAGCTGAGCTGTGCTCAAAGCCATTGTCCAGAGAGCTCAGGGAGCTCTGACCTTCCACAGCTGCCTTTAACAGCCTCAATAAAATGAATGAAGTGAAAGCCTGGCCTGGCTGAAGTACCAGGGACCCAGGGAAGGGCTGGAGCTGTGCCAGGGCAGGTTTAGGTGGATTTTGGGAAAGTTCGTCCCCCAGAGGGTGCTGGCACTGCCCAGGCTCCCCAGGGAATGGGCACAGCCCTGAGGCTGCCAGAGCTCCAGGAGAGTTTGGACAGCACTGCCAGGGATGCCAGGGTGGGATTTTGGGGTGTCTGTGCAGGGCAGGGGCTGGGCTGGATGGTCCTGGTGGGTCCTTCCAGCTCAGGTTGCTCCATGGTTCTGTGACTTGGCAGCCTGGTGCCACCCTGTCACCAGCCTCTGTCAGCCTGGCAAACTGGGCTGACTTAGGACATAAATTTCAGGAAGATTATGGCAGCAAATTCTCTGGAATGAGCATTAGGCTGGGATTAGACCCATTTCAGTTCCTCTCCCTGGCTCAAACAGTTAATCCTACCTCTCCCAGGTCAGAGTGGCTGCTGTTGGTCCAGGGCTGTCAGAAGGCTCAAGCTGGCCTTTCCCTAAATGTTAATGATCAATATTAACACATCCTTTCTCTGAGAGCAGATGAAAAACTGCTGCTTTTAGGGTCTCATTTCAGCTTTCTGTGCCATGGACACCTCTATCAGTATCACTGCATAATTTATTTTAAAAGACTGCACTTTCTTTGAAGGCCAATAAAGTGCTGGTGTCAGAACCCAGAAGAGTGATTAAAATTTGTCCTTGGTTATAAAGTGCTAAAGATTCCTGGGAAGCCTTTGCTCTCATCCTGCTCAGCGACTGCAGCTCAGGGGAGCAGGAGGAGCCCTCTGACATTTAATTCCTGCAGGCTCCAGGTGGCAATCCAGGGTTTCCAGAGCAAGACAAGGCTTTGGCCATTGATCCCCAGCTCCAGCAGCCATGAAATGAGGGATTTTTAGGTTTGAAACATCCCCAGTCCACACAGCATATGGCTTTATCTCAGCACCATTCCAGCAGGAAAGAAGAGGGCATTGGATAAAAGGCCCTGGATAAATTCCCATGTGTGTGCACAGTCAGAGATTGAACACATCCATCTGCAGCCACCTTCCAGTACACCTGGCAGGGAGGGCAGGAGGTCCCAAGCCCCACATTCCTGGAATTAACCCAGGTTTTAAACCATGAGTGTTTTCATGGAAACCAAAAAAGCAAAGCAGGATATCCTTAATCTCAACCCTCTGGAAGAACCATTCTAAGTTGCTGTCTGTAATGAGAAATAAGGAGTTATAAGCTGGGGTTTTTTTCTCCCCAGTGTGCTAACAAAAGTATTTGCTGTATCTGGTTATTTTTATCTCTCCCAGTGGAAATACAAGTAAAAATAAAATAGCAGTATTTTATAACAGGGAAAACAAAACCTATGGTGCACAATTGTGCCTCGGAGAGAGAAAACGCTGTAATGTTTTATTTCAGGAGAATATTAACATGTAAAGAAAACCTGAGAGCTCCTTGATTAACCTGCTCCAGCAGCCTCCAGAGAGGAGCATGGTATGACAGGAGCTGACTTTTCCTGGGCTGCTGCTTCCCACCAACATTCCAAGGAGCCAAATCTCTGACCAGGTCCCTCACCCCTGGCTCTCCTGCTCATCCCAGGCACCTTCCAGCCCTTGGATTGTGGTGTGGTCACAGCCATTCCCAGCTCATCCCACCCAACCATCCAAACCTCTTTCAACAGACCCAACAGCCAGCAATGCCCAGTGTTTTTTTCCAGCAATCCCCAGTGGTTTTTCCAGCAAATCCCAGTGTTTTTTCCTGGTTTTAGAGGGCGTGTGGATGTGAGTGGGAGGAGCTGTTTACACATCCAGCTCACCCTCTGCAGGAGCTCCCTGGGAGCCCAGAGGCAGCATTTGCAATACTCCTATTAATAAAAAGAAAAAAGAGCAAGCCCTTGTCAATCACTTCACTACTTAATAATCTCCTTCCACAGGTGACAACAGACAGAATCCTAAATGACAGATGTGCTGGCAATCATGTCCCCAAGGACCCTCGTGGAGAAATAACCGGGTTCAGCTGAGCCAGGCAGCACTGTGGGCCTTTCCCAGCTCTGGTTCCTGCTCCATCTGCTTCCCAGAGCTCCATACCCCCCAAAAGAGGGGCACCAGTCTGGAATAAGGCTGTCCTTGCCAGCTGCCCATGGGCAGAGCAGGACAGCCCACAGCAGTGGGATGATTGGGAGGGAAGGGCCCTTAGAAGCTCACCCAGTGCCCACCCTTGCCATGGCAGGGACACCTTTCACTACCCCAGGCTGCTCCAAGCCCTGTCCAGCCTGGCCTGGGGCACTCCCAGAAGAAGATTTACAGGCTGCCTTCCCAAACACAAAGGTTTCTCACCCTGGAGAAAGGCTGGGATGGTGGGCAAGGGGATGGTGCAGGAGGAATTCTCTGTGGGGTGTTGGCTGCTCCTGCCAGCATCAGATCCCAGGGCCAAAAGAGTTCACTGGGAATTTTTTTTTAGGTGTCTTTTCTTACTGATAACATTATTTCCCAAGGCTCTAAATGACAAGAGACAAGGGCACCCTGCTGTTAGCTTTGGCAGAGAGTTGTGTGCTGAGTTCATCTGCTGTCAGACATCCTCCCAGCACTGCCTCAGAGCCCAGCACCAGGGCAGGGCTGCAACGGGATGGACTCTAAAGTCCCTTCAAACCCACACCACTCTGTGAATCTGTGACTCTGAGAACTCAGGAGCAACAGGAAAGAACATTGTTGAGTCAAAAGGAAGTAGTAACTCATCGGGGAACTGAGGATACAGGTCTTGATTTGGATGAAGCTCTGCCATCTTACAATAATGGCCCAAATAATCACATTTCAGTCATGATTCTGCAGTCCAGAAATCCTTCCTGTGAAGCCACTTTGCTGTGCCCATCACCCAGGAAAGGCTAGAAGGAGAGAGATCCTTGGAACCACAGGGCAGGACAGAGTCTCCAGACCCACCAGCATAACTGAATTACTTTCCACAGAATTCAGTTTTCAACAGCCAGCAGCAAATAAGGTGGCCTGGCACACTGATATTCTGCTAGCCACTAAGGACCTGGGTCTGTATCTGCAGGAGAATTAGGCTGATTATAATTGGGCAGGAGATTAAACTGGTTTGACTTGTCCACAGTCACCCCTGGACCAGCAGCACCAGATCTCCTGCTGGGAAAGGGAAGTGGGAAGTGGAGGAGTTAACAAAGAGCAGACTGAGGTTTTTCTGGACACCTAACTGGAAAAGAGAATTCTCAGACAGTACAGCAGAGGATTGAATGCTGACTACACACTCTGATTAATCAGGTTTTCCAGAGGGCAGGAGAGTATGGCACAAGGCTGGAAAAACCAGGAACACCCTGCAACTTCACCAGGAGACCCAGACCACACACAGGAACCAGAGCCCATCAGCTCTGCCAGTGAGAAAGGAAGGAAGAGCCAAAAATCTCAGCCATTCCCTGGGCCACACTGGGGGTCTCTGGGGGTCAACAGCTGAGCAGGGCCCTGTGAGGATGGGGGGCAGATGGAGCAGGCCAGAGCCCTTCACTCTGATAATCTCCCTTTCCAAAGCTCCTTCCCAGCATTCCCTGGGCCCACTGGGGGATCTTGGGGGTCACCCCACAGGGGAGCAGATGGCGCAGGCCGAGCCCTTCACTCAAGCAAATCTCTCTTTCCAGAGCTCCCTCTCCTCCCAGCCATTCCCTGGGCCGCACTGGGGGTGATCTCGGGGGTCACCCCACAGGTGCCCTCAGCAGGGCTCTCCCCACCTGCAGAACCCAAATCCGAGAGTTTCTGCCCCAGAACGGCTCCTGCTCCCCCGAGCCCGACGTGCAGAGCGCTGGGCTCACAGCACCATCTGCTGCCGCCATCCAGGCAGCGGATTTTAAGGAATGAGCAGTTAATTCGGGGATTCTTGGCAGGATGGAGCATGAATTACACACCGTGGTGCCTGCCTTCAGGTTATCCAGAGCTCTCCGTGCTTCCCACCCCATCCTTGAAGTAGCAGCGCCTTCCCTGAGCTCCTGAGCTGACCCAACCCCAAATCTGTCTCCAAATCTCTGATTTAGGAAGCAGAATTCACCCTGAGCCTGGGCCCTGTTGGTTGCAACATCTCCTTCCTCTGGAAACATTTAGTGCAAATAGAGAGGATGAAGAACTTACATTATGGATTGCCTGGAGACCACAAACCTCAGAGAGGAAACTATTCAGTTTGGAATTTTTGCACCTCGTTCTGCAGTCAACAGCAAACCCCTGTCAGATCCAGGGCACAGACGTGTTTGCTGTGCCTGAAGGCAGCTGCAGAACTGCACCAAACGCGGCTCAAAAAGAAAAATCAAAATGAGTTTGGGTTCCAGGCACTTTCAGAGCTCTCTCTTCCCTGACAGAAAGGTGATCTGAAACAGATGCTTACTGCAATGCAGATCCCATTGTCCACAGCACAGCCCAAAGGTGTATCCCAGCCCCACATTCCCACAGTGGTGTAAATCTTCAAAAGATGTCATTTCCAAACACTTCTGAGCAATTCTTCCACCGCAAAAGGCTTTTGGTTTTGTCTCTGATGTAGAAGATAAAAAATTAAAGGTACTCTGAGCCAGGCAGCTGCTGGACAGGTTTAGTTGGGGTGGCTCATCCTGCCCAGCCCCAGAGGCTGTGTCTGAGGGAGGGCAGGGGCTGAGCTGCACAAACAGCAGCAAGTTCTGTCCCTGGGCAGTGCTGGGGGTGCAAAAGGGCCAGTCAGCAGATCACAGAATCCCAAAATAATCTGGTTTTTCAGAAACCTTAAAGCTCATCTCATTCCTGCCGTGGGCAGGGACACCTTCCACTGTCCCAGGCTGCTCCAAGCCCTTTCTAGCCTGGCCTTGGACACTCCCAGGGATGGAAAATTAACATCAGAGCCAGGATGAAGCAGCAGATACAGCCCAGCACCCTCTGCCTGCTCCTTGGTGAGGGGTCCCCCAGCACCCACTGTGACCCAGCCTTGTGCCATCTGAGGTTCTGTGCTGAACGTGCTCATCTGATGTGTCAATGAGAGGAGCAGGAGTTTATATCCCAGGTTTTAAATCCTGCTAATTTAGCAGACATTATCCAGGCTCCCAAGCATTAACCCAGGTGGAGGTCAGCCAGCACTGTGCTGCAGCCCAGGGGAGGCAGTGGAAGGTAATTTGGCCAGGAGCTGTTTGCTCAGCCTTAAGTGCTTTGTTCTGCTCCATCTGCTCCACCAACACTGAGCAAAGGACACAGGAACAGTCAGGAGAGCAGTTCAGCCCCTGTGAGTCTGTTTAGGCACTGGAGTGATCCAGAGCTCACATGGAGGGAGATTAATCAGGGGAAGGAAGGCCAGTGCTCTGGAGGAGATCCAGACTCATCATCTCAACCCTCAGACAGCAGTAACTCCAAAATCATCTGTGTCTACAGAGATATCCACACCCTGGAAGTGTCCAAGGCCGGGTTGGACAGGGCTTGAAGCAAGATGGGAGAGTGGAAGGTGTCCCTGCTATGGCAGGGTAGAACTGGATGAGTTTAAAGCCTTTTCCAACCCAAACCATTCTGGGATTCTGTAACAGATGTGAATTCTACAATAGCAGCAAGGGGTTGAAGAGTTTAGCAGCCGTTTCTAATCCCTGGTAGGATTTTGGGATGGGATTTTTCACCCTGGGTTGAAATGAAAATTGGCAACTTATGTGATGGGGTGAACAGCTCAGTGTCACTGGAGCAAGCCAGGAGAATTAATTAAAGCCAGGAGAATTAAACCCAGGGCATTAAGAGATAAGAAAATCCAAGCAAGCCTGAGCGGAGTCAAACAGAGGAGCCTGCAAATGCCAGATGCCAGCCCAGCCACAAAGGCCAACTGCAGCCACCCAGAGCTGCAGCAGATGGGCTGGCAGGGCTGCAGCAGATGGGCTGGTGGAGCTGGGAGTGCTCTGGACACAGCCAGGCAGCACCTGGCAAAGAGAAACAAACCCCCTCCCGAGACATTGATGCCTCAGGTTTGGATTTTATACTTTTCAGATTCTGAGCTGCTTTAGTGTGTGGGTCTGGGCTTCATATTAGGGGATGGTGAGATCTGTGTACAGAGCAGGGAGGCAAAACAATTCCTGCTCTAGCTGGGGACCAAGGAGAAATGATCCAAATCTCAGGACCAACAGCATAAACACCGTGGGCTGGAGAGAGAAGAACAAGGCTGGGACTGCATGGGCTAAAGCTGGGATGGGACAATTAACTCCAATATGCAAATGGAGCAGAACTTATAAAAGTGAGAGACCTCATGACCAGTCATGGATTTTGTGACCATTTTGGTTCATCTTGGGCTCATTTTGTGACTATTTGGGTTCATCCTGGGTTCATTTTGTGACCATTTGTGTTCATCTTGGATGCAGCCCTGGCTGGGCTCTGGTGCTGCCCAAGGTGGATCTATTGAGGAGATCCTTTTAATAAATCCCTGGTTTATTCTTTAGCTCTGTCTGGTCTCTGTTTTAGCTCAGCCTTCACAAGGCATCAGGATCCTCCCTGCTGCTCTGGCAGCTCCAGGGGGGCTGAGCAGGGCACTCCCACCCCTGGTGCCCACGCAGAGCCAGCACCAGCTGTGCTGCCAGGGTTTGGGCTGAGAGTTCCACGGTTCAGGTGCAAACCACCTGTGGGAGTTTTGCCTCAGTCCTGAGTCTGCAAAGAGACAGGAACAGTTGTTGGTTGGTGTAAAGGTGTTTATTGCATGAATATACCAGCCTCAAAGGAGAGGAGTTCAGATTATTAAATCTGGGCTAAAAAAACTAAGTTTTCTGCCCTGGAGTCCTGATGTTCTGAGCAGAAGCAGCAGAAGCTACTACCACCATTTTTTTTTTTTTGCACCAAATACAGGGGGATTTTATTCATAAATCATCCATTCAGCTAAAAACATGATTCTAAAACATTCTTCCTGCATTTATCTGAGCTCAATTCTAATGTGAGAAAGCAGTGTCAGTTCTTACCCAAAATGTACACAGATAGTTCTATCTGTTCATGCAAATAGTTCTATCTGTTCATTCAAATGGTTCTGTCTGTTCATTCAAATGGTTCTATCTGTTCATTCAAATAGTTCTGTCTGTTCATTCACATGGTTCTATCTGTTCTATCTGTTCTATCTAGAAATGCAAGCAGTGTTCTGTTATGTTTTTGTTATGTCTGGAGCTAAGTTAATTTTGTGTAACACTACTGAACTTTAGAGCTTGTTCTGGCTACCACAGTCTCTTAAGGCACATGAGATATATTTCTACTTACTTAAAACTAAAACTTACACTCCTGCTTCATGGCTGTGTGGCTTGATATATTTCCATTTCTCTAAAGGTTCCATTTCATTCCTTTCTCTCTCTGAGGGGCTCAGAAGGTTTTTATTTGATGCATTCCCCTGGGCAGGGAGCAGAGCCCAGCAGGTGCAGCAGAGGATGCAGGTGTGCTTTGTTTCAGCAAGAACAGAAGCTCCAGTGAAGCTCACTGAACTGTTCCTAGAACACAGCTCCCATCAAGGAGCCCCTGTGACACTCAGCCACCTCAGGCACTCCAAGAATAAACACAGAGTGAGACAAAAATTGGAGTTGGTTACGAGCCTGAAGGGAGGTACTGGTACATAACAGACCTGCCTGGATCAGAGCCTCAGCTGCGTTTGGAAGTTCAGACACACCCCCAGGCTGGGAGGCATTCCAGGGACCAGAGCCCTCCCTCACTGGTGCAGAAAAATTATTCCAAGAGAATTGTAGCTGAGATGTGTGAAAAATAACCAGATAATATTGGCTTTCACATTTATGTATCAGATTTTGCATGTTGTTAGTGATTGTAAATATTTAGAAATAGTACAGTTAAAAAGATATATGATATATGATAATATGACATGATATAATATGTTATAATAATATATATTATAATATATTATATATAATATGTATTATAATATATAATATAGTATAATATTAATATAATATAATATAATATAATATAATAAAATATAATATGCAATATAATATGGAATATAATATAATATGTGATATAATATAATATAATACATAATATAATATAATATGGAATATAATATATACTATAACATAATATAATATAATATAATATAATATAATATAATATAATATAATATAATATAATATAATTAATATATCAGCTTAAGTATGCACTGTGTTGCTTATAGAAATAGTAGTGCAATGAATATAATATCTTTGTATTGCTTATGGAAATAATAGTGTGATGAGGGTATTGTATTATAGACCTTAGCAAAATATAAGATTAAAAAAAGGCTTTTGTGAAACTAAAACCAGTGTAAGGTCATCCACTGTCCAAGTGATTACTGTGGCACAAAGCAGAGCACTGAAGGACAATTTGAGAATACCAAGTTAAATTTGAGGACAATTAGAGAATACCATGGTAAATTTAAGGAGGACAGTTAGAGAATATCATTAAAATTAAGGAAGGCACACTAAAATCTTATCAGAGGATATGAAACAGCAGGATGGAGGCACAAGAAGAAATAAAATATTTTGACCTGACACTCAGGATATCATTCAGTGTGAGGAAGTCAAACAAAGGAGTTCCCAAAACATCAGAAAATTCACAGGAATGTTTGAATAATGCATGAAACACATAAATCTGCATGTGATGTTATAGAGATAACACTGCTGTATGTACCTGTGTGTTCTTTGGCTGCTGGAAATGGATTTGTAGAAAATTTTTGAAACTTGTTTCTTGTTCCATTGCTCTCTCAATAAAGTCTGTCTTGTTCCATGGCATTTCTAAGCCAGCATTTCTTATCTCAGTGTTTGCATACAGATGCACACTGTGTGAGCCTTCTGTCAGGTTTGGAGAATTCTCTGCAAATCCATTTCTCCCATTTCCCCCTCTCTTGAATGGAAAAAAACCTTCTTTGATGGTTTAGAAGACTAAAACTAAAATTAAAGTTTTTTAAACATCTCTCAGTTGGGGTCAGAAAAGTATATAATTGAACACTGGATTTTTGTCTCTTATTTTATCCATTATTAAACTTTTAAAAAATTCTTTATCCTGCTTTTCACAGGTGCAAACTCAGTCCCCTTCCTCCTGGCAGGTGCAGGAGCTGCAATCATTCCTGGCTCCTGGCAGGGCAGTCCCTGCTCCAGCTGCTGAGCTGAGCTGAGCTGAGCTGAGCTGAGCTGAGCTGAGCCTGAGGCCTACAAATCTCAGTTCTAGCTCTGCTTCTGAGCAGGAGGTCAGGACTTGGCTCCAGCAGCAACATCCACACAAAAATTGGGATTTTACAGCACTGAGGAGCAGCTCCAGGCACATCCAGCAGCTCCAGGTGAGGGAGCACAGCAGAATTCCAGGAGTGCAGCTTTTCACTGCATGCAAAAGGTCCAGAGACCTCCCAGCCCTTGTGTCCCATGCCCTGGTGTAGATAAATGTGGCAAATCAAAAATGTGACATTTTTCACAAATGTGATAAATTTATCACAAATGTGATAAATGTGACATTTTTTGCAGCCTCAGCTGGGCTCACCTGGGCTCCTGCAGCCCAAATTTCCCCCTATTTCCACACTGCAGGTGTTGTCAGCCCAAATTTCCCCCTATTTCCACACTGCAGGTGTTGTCAGCCCAAATTTCCCCCTATTTCCACACTGCAGGTGTTTTCAGGAAAGTCTTGTGCCCAGGTGTGGATCTGCATCTGATGATGTGCAAGAAAGAAACTCAAATTGAAAGAATGATTTTTCTAATTTAATAGAAATAACCAACCAAAATGGGTTCCAAACAATGCTTTAAACTGAGCTAATACAACTTCTACAGCACATTCCAGAGCACTTAACAAGAAATATTTACAGGCAGCTAAAGTATTAAATAACCAGGGAAAGAAAAATTTGATTTTAATTACACACCAGCAAAAAAACACAGGAACAGAACAATTTTAAACAATAACTCTTAAAAAAAAAAAGGTTAAATAGGATGAGTCAGATAATACAATAGCACAGAAACAGCACTTGGGGTTTTTTTGAAGAATCATATTAAAAGATGAGGCAAGTTTATCATGTGCAAAATGAGCCAGCTCCAGTACTGGAAGCAGGAAATAATTGAAGAATCAAAGAATGCCATGATTTAACCCTCCCAGGAGAATGTTTACATGTAAAACAAGCTTTGCACTGCACAAATCTGTATAGGATTATTTACATGTGTCCTGGTGTTCTGAGCCTGAAAATCCCCCTGTGCAGGTGAGCACAGGTGTGCAGGGGAGCTCACTCCAGACTGAACCCTGCCAAAGCCCAGCTTACAAAATATTCCAGTACCTGTCTTTGTAGAATTCCCATAAATTCTAAAGCCAGCAGCCTCCAGCTGTGATTTCACCCAACAGAAAAGGCCCAAACTGCATTTCATACATCTCACAGTCCATTTATAATAAAGGTTCCCAAATTAACTGCAATTTTGGAAAGCTGCTTCAATCCTGATGCATCAGAAAGCACAGAAAAAAAGGATCCCCATAAGCCAGGTGGAAGTAGATGGAAGAATTACTGCACACACACTTGGAGAAGACAAAATAAATCACCATAATCACCCAAAGATACAATCCATATGTGCCATCTGTGTAAACTGTGGCATTTACATTTTTATTTTAAAAAAGTACCTCCATTATTTGCTCAAATAGCTACTTCTTAAAAAAATATGGAACTTTCCCCGACTTTTTAAAATAAAATGCCACACTCTATATTGTCAGGAGCTGCTGCAGACTTTGTTTTTAAAAGCTAGGCTTTGTAATTTGCATACAAACTTCCCTATAAAATCGTTATCCTAAGGAAAGGATTCCTGTCATGCTGACAGGCAAATGACAAAGCAGTTTTATTGCTTTTTTCTGAGGAAGAGAGTGAGAAAAACAAGGAAAAGCCAACTGGGAAAAGCCAATTCCCAGTACACCACACAAACAGATTCAAAATACTGTTGCAATAACCTAAACTTTTCCAGGTCAGCCAAAGCCAGGTGATAAACCAGAAATTTGGGCTCATTTTAGGGACTTTTCCAGTCACTTGGAATGTTTGATCCAGCATGAAGACTGTCACAGTGCAGTGTCACAGTGACATCCCCCACTGAGGAACAACCTCTCCACTCTTAACTCAGCATTTCTGTTTGCAGAAGTTGGGGAAATCCCCTTTTTTTGAATAACAGCTCTGCCTCATTGTGCTCTAGGCCACTTAATTCCAGGGCACAGCTGAATAACAGCCCTGAGTCCATTTAGCTGTTGAATTCCCTCTCATCACCAGGAATTCATGGTGATGAATCCATGGTGAGCTGCTCACACTGGGCACTTTCCACTCTCATTTCAAATTGCCTTTTCCTTCTTTGGATTAACCTAAAACTTGAGGGACAAAAAAAATTCTCAGCCAAAATGAAGACAAAGAATTTTGGGAGTATTTGAAATGAGAGCAGAGTTGCACCAAGTGCCAGATTCCTGCTGCCACCCCAATTTTACAGATTTCCTGATGTAATCTGTGCCCTGATTCCCCAGGTAAAGCCACTGCCACATTGCACACCCAGCAGCTGGCATGGAGAAGATGCCCAGAGAATTCATGTGGCTCATTAACACAAACCCACTAATGAGTTACACCAAAAATTGTTTCCACTGAGCAAACCCTTCCCAGTTCTGTGATGAACACCCAGACTACAGGATCAGGGAAGGGATTAGCAGAGTTTATCTACCCTTTCAAATAATTACAAACAGAACTTTGCTGCTTTCAAAACAATCACTGAATTGCTGCTTTGGGAGTTCAAAAATGAAGGGGAAGAAGAAGAAGAGAATGGTTTGTTTCCTTGTTTGAAGGAAACACTTGAGATTTCTTGCACACATTCAAAATTCCACATAATCCTACTGAGCACTGGGGATGGGTGGTTCTGGAGGGTCACTGGGGTCTGTGCAAGGGAACAACTCAGGCCCAGCAAGGTCCAGCTCAGCTGCACTCCTGGTGTGCAGAAGATGCTGAGCACAAGCTGGCCAAGTTCAAGTGTTGGAGAGGCCCCTCAAAGGAAAGGCTGTCCCAAAACACTGGGAACTGCTCTGGGGTCTGGGGGGGGAGCAGAGGCCCCTGGTCCTGCAGCAGCCAGGGGGGACACAGAGCTTCTCTGGAGGGTTTGGGGTGAGTCCTTCCCACTGTGCTCCACCTGGCATCCCCTGAACTCCACCTGGGATCCCCTGACTCCATCTGGGATCCCTTGAACTCTGCTGGGATCCCCTGAGCTGCACCTGGGATCCCGTGGGCTCCATCTGGGATCTCCTGAGCTCCATCTGGGATCCCCCTGTCCTATGCTGGGATGCCCTGAGCTCTGCTGGGATTCCTTGGGCTGCACCTGGGATCCCCTGAACTCCATCTGGGAGCCCCTGAGCTGTGCTGGGATCCCCTGTCCTATGCTGGGCTCCCCTGAGCTCCATCTGGGATCCCCCTGAGCTGTGCTGGGATCCCCTGAGCTCTGCTGGGATCCCCTGACTCCACCTGGGATCCCCTGAACTCCACCTGGGATCCCCCTGTCCTATGCTGGGATCCCCCACCCATGCCCTGGCTCATCCCCAGGGTCTCTGCAGGATCCAATCCCCAGCTGCTGCCCAGGGAAGAGCTCAAAAGGTGAGGCCTGAAGGTACCAAAGTGCCACAAAAACAGGAGGCCCGAGTGAAGAGAGTTCACAGAATCTTATTTTCATGATAATTTTAATAATATTCCTTTTGCAAAATGAAGCTGAGAAACTAGAAATGCATAAATAGGCAATACACAGAGCCATGAAATGATCCCTTGTCACTACCAGTGTCCTATTCACACATCAGCTTTTCCACAGGCAAAGTTCTTGCTCTTTGTCAATTTAATATGTTGAAGTGGAATTCCTTTTCCTTTCACATACAAACTGGTAAAAAATAAACTTAAAACAGCACTGTTCATGTCTAAGAAATTTAAAAAAAACAACCAGTTTGAGTTTGAAGTGTAACATTTGAGTGAAGAAGTGAGCTGGAAGTTAAAAACATCTTCAGTCCCCTCACTTATTGCAAGAGGGAGAATCCCAAGGTACACAGACCTGGTTCTTATAAAAGAAACCAAATCTGCAGTGATTTGCATAAAAACTGCTGAGAGCATTTCTCAATTTGATATTGTGCTAAAACATTTCTCTTTACCATGATGGTAAAGCGTGGACAATGTCACAGGAATTGTTGTGCTGAGCACACCAAACCCCAGGGATCTCCCCAGAACTGCTGGATCCACACAAACCATGGCAAACTCAGAGTCTGCCATCTCCAGCTCATTGGTTCCATGAATTCTTCAACTTCCTTTAACAAGATCAATATGAAGGCCAGAAATTGTATTTATTTCTAGTACTGACTCGTGTCAGCAAAGAAAACAACTTCTGGAGCTGTAACTCCTTGTGACTCCATGATTTCTAACCAGGAATGCTGGGATGGAGGCAGTGCAAGGGAAGGCACTGCAGAGGTGCCCCAGGGGTTACTGAGGAATTGGGAAATTGTTCTGTTCTCACTCTTTGACCAAAAACCACTCAAGGCCAAACCCTGTGCAAGTGCTTTGTTCAATGGATGGACAGGCAACCCAAACTCAGACTGATTCCAATCTTCCTGCACATTTCCCTCACAAGCTGCTTCTGAAGAAAGTTCTGAGAAGTACTCTAAGAAAAATAAGACAGAACCTCAAAATGAATGCAATGTTAGAAATAGCATATATTACAAATCTTTTCTTGATAGGAACAATCAATAAGAATACATATTAGCTTAAAAACAGTTCAGCAAATGTTGCTGACCTGCAAGAAATCTCAATTCACTATTTACAAATAAGACAAAGTGAATACAGGAAATTTTACACATTTGGTAGTTAATAGGTTATTGTTTGCCGAGTGGTCTATTAGAAACTGATATTTAGGAAGACTGGAAAAACACCCCAACCAGTTATTACCTCTTCAGTCTATATTTTAAGTACAGAAAAGTAGAGAATGAACACTGGAGAGAACATTCTGCCTCGTCAGGGGGTCAGGGACAGATGACAACGCTGAGACTTCTGCCATGGATGCCATTAAAATGTTCTGGGTACAGGAGTTTAATAAATACACCTTGTCCTACTGAAAGGGGTTGGAGCCACCAGCTTAGCCTTTCATCTGCCTCCCATTCCTGCACTCGCCCATTCAGAACAGTTTAATGATTTTTCTTTCTTCTTCCTTTTGTTATACATGAAATGGAGTAAAGAAAGCAAAATGTCAACAGTTGGATGGACACAGAAGATCAGTTATTCACAGTCCTGCTTCAATGAGATGATCAAAGCAACGACCAACACACACTTGAGTGGACACAGAGGGGATTTCAGGAGCTCTGCTCACAGTTTAACTGCAGTGGAATGCAAGACACAGTCACTGAGTGGCTCCAGTCCTGCAGGTCGTGTCACTACAGTCTGATCTGTACATGGAACATCTCCTATCAAATCTGCTTCTCTTCAACATTCCTCCACCTCTGCCTGTGAGAGCAGCGTGGGTGTGTCCCCTCCATCAGGAAAAGAAAGGATATAGCAAGTAATCAAGGAAAAAAAAATACAAACCACCAAAAATTTACAATACAGGTTTTTTCCCCTTTTGATGCAAATGTTTTTCTGTACAAGTGTTTTTTGTTATCTAATACTGTTTAAAAAGCTATCAGCTTCTGCAAGATGGCCACTGTAGGCATGATAATATTCCAGGAACACTTAAATAACAGTTTTTACAATAAATTTTAGGTCCATATCATTAGATTACTTTATATGCACTGGTCTCTCATCTGATTTTAGGCGTTTTCTACGTGGTTGTATAAAATCTTCATCGGAGTCCTCAGTTATTTCACCATCATCCTCTTCCTGCTCAAATTCAGGCAAAGGCTGGAAGGTCCTGTCTGAGTAGATCTCTGTAAGTTTATCTTCAAAGTACAATGCAACTGCCTTCCCTGCCTGTGCTACTTCTGAATCAGCCTGTGGATGAAAGAAGACAGGAATATTCACCTGTTGGAAATGCACATCCCTTCACCAAGTGTGCATGGTCTGAAACGCTTACCTTCAAATTAATCTCTTGTGTTTCTGCATAAACTTGAACAACTTTCATCATCTAAAAAGGATACCAGAGTCAAAAAAAATGAAATTATAATCCTTTCTAAAGTTACGAGATCGCACAGGATTGGATGACTAAAGTCAGCCATAACAACAACACAGTTTGTTATGGTTTGTTAGCTTTAGTTCCCAAACTTAGGCAGCAGGTTTAAAACAGTCTTAGGTGGTAAATAAACCTTCAACAGAACACACAACTTTTGTACAAGTGGTTCCCAGCCATTTTCTACTCATGACTGCTTTCCTCACAATAAACTGCAGTTGCCTGGACATGACTGGGGGGGATTCTCCTTTGGAGGGAGGAGCTCCAGGAGATTTCCTGGGATTACCCCACCTGGATTTCTGCTTTGGAAAAGGATTTGGCTTAGAGGCACTCGACATGATGCTGCTGTGAGAGGTCAGAGTGACCCAACTTTTGCCATGAGCCAGGCAAGCTGAAACACATTTTTTATTTTTTTCTTTGTAAAAAAAGTAGGAAAAAAATCACCACATTCCTTCAGTCCTTCCTCCCTTGTTGTACTCTGGTCTCTAAGAGCTGCAGCATGTTTTCCTCTAGAGTGGATGCTTCATTAATTCCCCTGATTGAGAAGTTCACATAATTAAATTACCTCATGAACCTCCTCTAATGCAGGGACATAAAGGAGTCAGGGCTGTCAAAATCCCAAATGTTTGTGAGCAGTTCCAGCATCACATCACTGACCCTGATTTTTCCTAGGGAGGTTTTAATTTGCAGCTTTGTGCAGCTCCTTCAGTTTCCTTCTGCACAGGGCCAGAAATGCAGCCCAACCACTGCAAGTCCAGGTTACATTTTGCAGAGAAATAAGAAGTATTGGCTGCTTTCTGCATTTTAAAGGCAGAAGAAAGCCATTCCTTGTGATGCCTTTTGTCATTCTTGCTTTAAAGCATCTCAAAGCTTAGGAACCCCCTTAGCTCCTATTCAGTTTCAGCACAATATCACCTTTTTTATTTATATTCAGATTATTTTTTCCATTACTCAACTAGCAGTAACATTCAGGTCATTTATCTCCCCAAGTCACATTTCAGGTGTAAGAAATATTTCATTATCAGACGGGATCATTGCAGAATTAATAAAAAATATGACCCCATACCCAAATTATTCACTGAAAACTGATTTTTGTGAGAGCCCAACTACCAAGGGGTTCAAGTAGGAAGGTTAATAAAAGCCATAAGGGCCACAAAGCTTTGTTGGATTCATTTATGTGAATAACTTCAGAAAGGTAAATTTCTCCTCAGTAGAGGAAGTTTCTCAGTAGACTCTACACTGTTCCATGAGTGTAAACCAATTACCTGAGCAGCTTGAGACACTTTTAAGGACTCTTTGGTTGTCTTTTGGCACTTCCTAAGCACTTCTACAATCAATCTGATGCACAGTAACCAGGTCACCCTGCTCCTCATTCACAGAGACCACTGAATGCATTTTAATAGTTCCCTCTGCTCTCCCAATTTAATTAAAAATGAGAAGTCATTCTGCAATTGCCTTGAGTTTGCTTGGTTTTTAACTGTCTGATCCAGCACCTGCTCCAAAAGCAGAAGTTACAGCTGGAAGCAGAGCTTTTCATGGGAGAAGCTGCACAAGCAGGTTGAAATAAATCTCCATTTAGAGGCAGATGGAGCTGAGATTGGAAGTTAACATACTTCATTAAACCTTTCACAGTTCTTGAAGATCAGCCGGACGTCGGCCACGAAGTCCTCGGGGGTCTGGTAGTGTTGGGAATGTTTCTTCTGCAGTTTCTTCTTCACCGTGGATAAATCCATGGGTTTCTTTATGATTTTATAATAGTTTGGTATCTGTAAAAAACCAACAGTGATTTAGCACTGAATGGCTGCAGAGCTCACAGCTGAATTTCCACACTGAAGGTGCCAATCCCTTATCTCATCTCATTTCAGGCACATTCAGAAAAGCAGAACAATTTCCTGATTTCCTTTCCTCAAACTCTTTAAATACAAAGTTCTTTTTCTTTAAAAAGAGTGTGGAGTGACAGGACAAGGGGGATTGGTTTTAAATTGAAGGGGGTAGATTTAGATTGGGTACTGGGGTAAAATCCTTCCCTGTGAGGGTGCCCAGAGCAGCTGTGGCTGCCCCTGGATCCCTGGCAGTGCCCAAGGCCAGGCTGGATGGGGCTGGGAGCACCCTGGGACAGTGGAAGGTGTCCCTGCCCCTGGTAGGGGTGGGACTGGATGGGATTTAAGGTCCTTTCCAACCCAAACCACTCTGGGATTCTCTCTAACCTTCAGTGTCTCTCACAGCACCACAAAGCTTTTCATTAGTTATTTCTTTTACAGCTGAAAACACAAGAATCAAAGCAGTTTATTCCCTCCTCTCATTCACAAGTTTATCCAAAAGGCCCTCCTAAAGCATTTTGAGTTTCATGGGCAGCCAGAGACATCTTGTTCCAATTCAATAACTGCTAATTGGAAGTATTTTTAAATATCTGGGTTTGAGACAGGGAGTGAAGCATCTGCCTGGAGCAGCTCCAGATTCAGCTGCTCTCCCTCTCAGCCCCATGAAATGCTGGATGCCTGCCAGAACTTTCAGACTGATCCTGGTGGAAGCTGTCAGCTCCTTCCCAAGCTCAGCTCCAGGCTCTCAGGGCTGTTACCCCACACAGAAATCCCCAGGTGTTTCCAGAACTCACCGAGGCTGGGACTGGCTCCTGGAACTCAATGCTCAGCTCGTGGCAGTACAGGTACAGCAGGAGGCGTTCACATTTCTTACAAAGAAACAAACAGGGTCAGATTAATGTTCTTAATTTATCCCTAGCCCAGAAATTCATACATCTATACTTTAAATAGGCTTCTAATTTAACAGCATAATAGAAAATTTAAATGCAACCCCCTCAAATTAATTAGAAAAGGTAAAGTTCTTAGGAGGGCAGAGTTGACAGGCAGAACCCCATTTACTGTTCACAGATTTCCTCTTTGTTTTCTCCCTCCTAACCAAAAGCCTAAAGCTGAAGTCAAGCATGGAGAGACATGCTAATATACAGCAAATTAAAAAATAAAATACCAACTACAACCACTTTTACTGCTTTTGTCCCATCACAACCACAACAGGAAAGGACTGAGCTGCACACTTTTCCCCACAAGACAAAATTGAACAATCAGAAAGCAGAGCCAGAGTGTTTCTATAAAATCCCTGTTGAAATATTTTTCCTTGTAATTCCTTTAGAGGAATTTGATTTGATGATACTCCTAACACTACACAGAGGCTGACTGATAAAGCTAAAAATAATTCTGATTGTCAAGATCATTAAAATTCCCCAAGAATGCACCTGAACACTCCCAGCACCTCTCACAGAATGCACTTCAACACACCAAGCTCCCAGAAATATTTTATGAAGGTGACACCAATGCTAAATGCAAAGGACTTTTAATCAAGTGCATGTTAAATGATGCATTTAAATACAGAATTTGTGCTCATGCTGAATTTTAGCTCCTCAGTGATTACAGTCCCAAGGCACTGGGGCACTCCCACAGTCACCAACACCTGGAGATGTGGCCACAGCAGGAAAAATCTCATTAACCATTTGGATTGTTTTACAAAGCCATAATTACATTTAATTTGCTTCAGCCAAAGCAAAAGCATCTCCAGTCAGTGAGGGGAGCTGATGTGAGAAAGCTTTTTCCTGGGAAGCAGATTCCTGCAGGTTTGACACCCACCCTTTGGTCCACAGGACTCAGGCCTTGTGCTGTCTTGCCCTTCTTGCTGTGCTGGGAATTGTCACAATCATATTCCACTTCAGGCTTGCTCAGGTCTCTGCAGAATGTACATATCCACTCTCCACTAAAGAGAAAAACACAATTATTCCAGACATCCAGGGATAAATTCTCATCAGTGATGACTACAAATAGTTTTTACTCACTCTTAAAGATTCACATTCTACTGCAGTAAAGACTTGGATCCCCAAAGCCAAGGACTGACCCTTAATTCTCTCAACAATTCTGCCAGTCAAGGCCATTTTTCCTGCCCTCATATGATGCTTCAATACTTTATAAAGTATTAACTTTACAGTACACCCTTCTCACCTTGCCTTAAAATGAACTTTAAACACCAGAATCACACTGTGAGACTTTACACAAACAGATCAACAGAACAGGATTCTGTTACCAGATAAACACTGATCAGCTGTGGGGATCTCTGGCTGGTCAGAGTGACCCCAAGAAAAGTTGGAAAGTCTCTTTTCCCAGCCTGGTGATTGAAGAAAGAGTCAGAGCTCTTCATTTCTCGGTCCCAAGGTTGTTTATTGTTTATTATCTATAAAATTCTTACTCCTGTCCAGCTGAGGTCCACTCAGCAGGACAGACAGAGGCACTCTGCCTACCCCCAGGGCAGTGTTATTTTTTTATACTAAAAACTACATGTACAATATTTACAATTACTTTTCAATACCCATCACCTATGTCAGACAGTGCACTTCTACTCTAAACAAATCTAAAAGTGCCAACATCACAGCAGAAGATGGAGGCCAAGAAGAAGGAGAAAGGCTGGACACGTCCATATCCCTCCATCTTGCCCCCCTGAACCCCCATTCTAAAAACCCCAAAATCTACTTTTTCACCTTGTGATAACTTCACTATCATCCTACTTAATTTGTCATGGTTTGCTGATCTTCATCTAAGGTTGGTAACTTGCTCCACAGGTCACAATCAAACCCAGAGGTGTTTTGGGCTCTGTGCCAGGGTCTCTGAGCCCCCTGGCAGGGTCTGGGCTGCTCAGGACAGCCAGAGGGATGTGCTGGGTCCTTACCATAAACAACTCAGGTAAGGACTTGGAAATATAATATTTTTTCTAGTGTAAGAATATGATATTGTTGTAGTATAAGAATATGATATTGTTGTAGTATAAGAATATGATATTGTTGTAGTATAAGAAGCCACCCTGGTTTTGGAGGAAACACCACTCTGGGTTCCGTGCGCACACCGCGATGCTGCTGGGGGTACCTGGGGAAGCTGAGGAGCGTGGGGACGTGGCAGGTGAGGTGGAACACCTTGGGGCACTTCTCACAGCACAGCAGGTCCCCCCCATTCTGGCACACAGCACACCAGTCCTCGTTGGGGTCGTCATCCTTGTTGTTGCCCTCTCCTGCCACCCGGGCCGAGCGGTGCATGAGGCTGCGCACGGGCGATTTCCCGTTCACCAGGCCGTGCCCAGACTGCTTGCAGCTCTCACTCACATCTGCTGGCTCTGTCTTCACGTGGTTTTCCAGGCTTCCCAAAGCTTCCAGTTCACTCTCCAGGTGTAGGTTAGTGGATAGTGGTGGTGTCAAGCTGCTCTCGGGGCTGCTGAGCTGGAATGAAAGCAGCACGTGGGAAATCAGAGTTGATTTTATTGCAGGATATTCAAAATCCTCCCACCATGCAAAGGCACCATGCTCACATCCCAAAATCCATGGGAAATCATGCAGTTTTAAAAACTGCTTTTCCACATGTCCTTTCTTTGTACAACACTCTCATTTCTTCTGATACATAACAAGAGAAATGCTATAACAAGCCAAACACACTAAATCATTACAAGTTGTTAATGACAACTTGATTGTCATTAGGAAAAATCCTCAACTCCACCACCCTGCTCCCTGTACACAATCCTGTTCAATCAAGCATAGCTGGGAAACACTGAAAATATTCATTTGCTAATTATTTGATTTATACTTTGGTCTAAGAACTTCTGACTGACTGGAGGTTTTCTGCAATTACCTATGTGGGAATGTCTACTATCAATGGGTGACTCACAGCTTTTAATAATTAGGGATTAAAAGCAGCAAATACACTCAATTACACTTAATTTCAACCATTAATGATAAATTTACATTACAGGCCACTCTGTGCCTGGCAGAGCATTACCAAGGAGAAAATACCTCTTAGAATAAAGCTTCAGAGTAAAAATGCTTTTTTTTTTTTCTTTCTAAACTCTTAAACATGCTGCAAGGAAAACACTGAGCATAAACTAACTTTACCATGCAAGCACTCCTTCTGCCATCCTCTGTTTTTTCCTGCTTTACTGTTCCTGAGAAGCTGCAGATCTCTTCCTCTGTGCCTGGCTCTTGCTTTACTTTCACCTGGTCAGCCTTGAAGCCAATGCCAGTTTTGTCAGCAGTCCTGCCCGAGGAGCCACAGCTGCAGAGACATCAGCACATCACCAGATAAATAACAGGATACATCAACAGAGCAAGGAAATTCAGGTAACTGTTTACCAAAGAAAAGCAAAGGGTGTCAGCACATTTACAACAGTTTACAAGACACAGGAGAATCACAGTGCATGGAAAAAAATTAAAAATAGAAATTTTCATGTAAGCATTCTTCCATTCCTCAGTCACAGTTATGACAAAGCACGATTTGCCAATTGCCAGTTCTTTTTTGGAATTATTCATGTCTGATTTTTTTAGCCTGACATTGTTCATGTGACACTCACCTTCCTCTGCTGCCTGTGCTGGAGGTGCTGGGGGGCCTCACAGGAGTGTGGGAGTTGGACAAACCTGCAAAGAAGAGAGAAGGAGATTTAGCACAAGTTTCCATTCACTGACTAGTGCTGAGTAACCCCAGAAATGCTGCAGGAATATCCCAATTTCCCAAGTCACCTAAGCCAGCTGTTCTCTCAGCCTTGTGATCACAACAAATCCAGCACATCACATTAAATAAAAAGTGACAACACAATTAAGAGTCCCAATAATTATTTCACCTAATCCAAGCAGTGCTAAAGCCTTCAGACCATTACATCTCAATTTTTATGCACTGAGAGCCACCAGTAAAGTAAAAAAAGCAGCCTCTGCATGGTTTGGATGTAAGTTTGGAGAAACACAGGAAGTTCCACTGCTGCACCCAGTCATTGACAGGATCTTACAAAATAAAACCAAGAGAAACTTCAAATCCCAGAGTGGTTTGGGTTGGAAAGGACCTTAAATCCCAGCCAGTCCCACCCCTGCCAGGGCAGGGACACCATCCACTGTCCCAGGGTGCTCCAACCCCATCCAGCCTGGCCTTGGGCACTGCCAGGGATCCAGGGGCAGCCACAGCTGCTCTGGGCAGTGCCAGGGCATCACCACCCTCATAAGGAAGGATTTCTTCTTCCTATTGTCTGAAATAATCTTCTTATTTATAAAAATGGACATTTTCAATGTTTAACTACCTCAGTATTAGGTACTGGTGACTTAATTTGTTCACGTGCATAAGAAAAGCTCTACCATTAATTAGTTGTACTCAGAATGACCCTGACAGTGTCTCTAGATGGATATATATAAATATATATATGTATGTATGTATATATATACACATATAAAAATATACTTACATGCATATATATATATCTATATATATATCTGGAATATTGCATTCATGTGCAGGCAGTTTGTTACTATAAAGGCATCTCTAAAGGAGGGTAAAATTTAAATTTCTGGAAGAATCTGTTTGGAAGGATTCCTTCCTATTGACTGAAATAATCTTCTTATTTATAAAAATGGACATTTTTAATGTTTAACTACCTCTGTATTAGGTATTGGTGACTCAATTTGTTCATGTCCATAAGAAAAGCTCTACCATTAATTAGTTATATTCAGAATAACCCTGAAAGGGTCTCTAGATGGATATATATAGAAATATACATAAATATACATGTATATATATATATATATAAATATTTGTGTATATATATAAAAATATATATGTATATATATAAAAATATATATGTGTGTATATATATACATATAAAAATATATATACATACATATATATATCTATACTTTTTTTTTTAATATATATCTGGAATACTGCATCCATGTGCTGGCAGTTTGTTACTATAAAGACATCTCTAAAGGAGGGTAAAATTTAAATTTCTGGAAGAATCTATTTCTGAGCAAAACAAATTTTAAATAGAACATTGCTTCCCTTCTGGCAGGAAATAAATGCTAGGCAATTATTTTCAACTTAAACACCAGAAATAGCCATCACATTCTGGAATAACTAAAAAAACCCATCAGATTTACCTGATGACCCTGGAGACAGAGCTGAAGGTCCTGGGGAGGGATTCATGGTGCTGGTAGGCTGTGGGGGGAGGTGGCTGCCTGTGATGTACCTACTGAGCAGATTATCTAAACTACTGGAACCAGCATCTTCCAGCTGAGGAGGAAAAACAAAAAACCTGAATCAGAGAGGTCTCATTCACACCTTTAAATTTTGATCACTGTCTTTACTGGAATTGTTCCCTCTCCCTTCAAGGATTCAGGAAATCAGCAAATATTGTTATCAGTTTCATGCAGAAATCAGGCTTTCAAATCTGAAAGTTGAAGTAACATTTTTCAAAAGCTCCTAAATTTGATTTTTTTTTCAGTATGATCCTTGCACTTACACAGGGTCACTGCAAACTTGCTGGCTCCCAGCTGCTCAGTGTGTCAGTCACACACAGGGTGCTGTGTTAGTCATCAAATACCAGATTTCAGAGGCTGCAGAAGTTATTCCATAATTAAGATATTAAGGGAGGCCATAATCTTGTCTTTCCTTAACATGATGGGAAATCTCCCACTCACTTTTCAGATTTTGGTACGTGTTAAACCCAAGGAAACAGGGGCCCTGTTGCTGTAACTGTTTAAAAGTGTTAAATGCAATAATGTGTTTGAAACACACTGCAATCCAAGTGGGTTTTAATGACTGTGCCAGCAGCTGGAAGGACTAACACCTCCTATCCACTAAAACCAACTAAAATCCATAACAGCTACTACAGGAACAGGTATAAAAAGAAGAGTATCTCAGCAGAATTCTGCATTTTCAGGGCACCTGGAAGTTGCATGGTAATGTTTTGTTCTAACTCAGCACTGCAGGCTGCTCACACTCAGATGGAATTCCTCCTTCTCCCACCATTTCTCACATTAAAAATGACCTGCAGCCTCCTGAGGACACTGAACACACCAGCCCTGAACATTTAAGAGTTGCAAACTTGGAGCTGGCATTCCAGCAGACCATCCTGGATGAAATTTATTTTGTTTCCTGTATGGTGACCAAACCTCCTGGGTTTTACAGGGGCATTTCAATGCCAAGGTCCTGTTCTCAGGATGAAGCCATCATCCTCCTCCCCTCCCTGCAGAAAACACATTACTTTTATTTTATTTGCCACCCCACATGTACTTTAAATTGTGCTTTTCACCTATCCAAACAAGCTTCAGAATCCACCTCAGCTTGTGTCCCCTCTCTGTGGGACAATGGGACATGTCCCCTCTGTGCTTCCTTCTAGGAACATCCAAGAGAAACTCCAGGCAGCTTTAATCCTGAATAAATCCCCATTCAGAGCACTCAAAATATATCACCATTAATTATTCTATCTTCCCACAAGATGGCCTTGTGGAAAAAAAGGAAGTGAACACAGATTTGGGATTAATTAAAGTGTGAATTTTACTACAAGACACATGAAATATTGATTAATCTAAAGGTTACCAGGTGGAGCAGGTCATTCTAAGGTTTGTGCTATAGACATAAAATATTTTTGGCATTGGCTTCTCCTTCCTCACAGGTGGAAACCTTCTGGGGCAAGGTCAGGAAGGGAAACCCAAACATTCCTGGGTGAGACCCCAGGGCTGACCAGAGCTGGGCTCTGATTCTTAACAAGCCTAAAGGGAGACATTTGATCCATGACATCTGGGTCTCAACATCAGCTTAACTAAAGCTCTTTGGAGAGTTTGATTCATCCTCTCCACACGACCAGGATGCCATGCAGTAAAATTCCCATTTTACTCCCAGGGCTTGCAAAACTTTTTGCAATATTTCAGAAGTGAAATAAGTTTGAATTCTACAACTTTAAATGCTAATTACAGCATTCCATGACCAAGTCAGGTACCCAACTATAGAACCAGAGCAGGAGAAGCAGCACTGACCAGGTTTGGGGGATGTCCTGCAGGGAGGGCAGGTTCTCTGGGTTGGTGACAGAGAACAACTTTTTGCACTATTTTAGAGGTGAAATGAGTTTGAATTCCATAACTTTAAATGCTAATTACAGCATTCCATGGACAAGTCCTGGCATCCAAATATAAAACCAGAGCAGCTGAGAGGAGCAGCACTGCAGGACTACAGGATACATTAAATATTGATTAATCTAAAGGTTACTAGGTGGAACAGATCAGCCCTACATGGATAAAGCAGCTGCATGCCTAAGAGAAAGGCTGAAGATTTTAATTCTACAACTTTAAATGCTAATTACAGCATTCCATGACCAAGTCCTGGTACCTAACCACAAAACCAGAGAGCAGCACTGACCTGGTTTGGGGGATGTCCTGCAGGGAGGGCAGGTTCTCTGGGTTGGTGACAGAGAACAACTTTTTGCAATATTTTAGAGGTGAAATGAGTTTGAATTCTACAACTTTAAATGCTAATTACACCATTCCATGGCCAACTACTATTGGCCAACTTTAAACACTAATTACAGTTTTCCATTACCAAATCCTGGCACCTAATCACAAAATCAGAGAAGGAGGAGCAGCACTGACCTGGATGGGGGAGATGTCCTGCAGGGAGGGCAGGTTCTGAGAGTTAGTGATGGAGAACTTTTTGCAATATTTTAGAGATGAAATGAGTTTGAATTCTACAACTTTACATCATTCCATGGCCAAATCCTGGTACCCAACTATAAAACCAGATCAAGAGAAGCAGCACTGACCTGGATAGGAGGGATGTCCTGCAGGGAGGGCAGGTCCTCTGGGTTGGTGACAGAGAACAACTTTTTGCAATATTTAGAGGTGAAATGAGTTTGAATTCTACAACTTTACACGATTCCATGACCAAATCCTGGTACCCAACTACAAAAGCAGAGAAGGAGGAGCAGCATTGACCTGGACGGGAGGGATGTCTGGCAGCAAGGGCAGGTTCTCCGGGTTGGTGGCGGAGAACTTTTTACAATATTTTAGAGGTGAAATGAGTTTGAATTGTACAACTTTACACCATTCCATAGTCAAATCCTGGCATGTAACCACAAAACCCAAGCAGGAGGAGCAGCACTGACCTGGATGGGGGGGATGTCTGGCAGCGAGGGCAGG
This sequence comes from Geothlypis trichas, assembly GCA_009764595.1. NCBI lineage: Eukaryota > Metazoa > Chordata > Aves > Passeriformes > Parulidae > Geothlypis > Geothlypis trichas. Next base: position 3,310,354 of record CM019925.1, on the reverse strand, counting down.
TTCTCCGGGTTGGTGACGGACGGGATGAGCTCGATGGCCGACACGGACGGGCTGGTGGGGCCGCGGTTGGCGCTGGCCATGGTGGCCGTGGTGGGGCTGGTGGGGTTGATGGTGGTGTTGTGCACTGAGACCACCGGGAAGGGCCCGGCGTGCCCGGGGTTGGAGTGCTGGGGAGACACAGACACCGCGCTGGGCACGGGGCCATGGCAGCCCCACTGCCCTGACAGAGACCTGAACCAAGCACAGCCAGCACAGCACTGAGGGCAGAGCAACTGCTGCTCCTCCTCACTTGGAAAGGAAACAATGCTTGATGTGGCTCCATTTTAAACAGACAGCCCTTCTTCCACTAAGTTATTTCATATACAATAGTGTTTCCTTAATTACTTCCTCCAAAGATAGCTTTAGAGGTTTACATGTCTAATTTTTTCTTTAACTGTTTCAAGTAATATAAAGTCACTTTTGGTATTTCAGTCACATTAACATGCATTGTCAAGCATTTTTATTCTTAATGGCATGCAGAGCTCTGCATCAATGCTTCAGGTGTGAATTTAAAACCACTTGAGCAGCTGATTTAATCAAAACCCCTCAACTCCATCACTTTGAACTCCACTACTCCTCACTATTCTCTAATAAACCTCTCAATGTTCCTTTCAGCTGAATGCCACTGACAAGTGCAAAAGGAAACGTTTTACTTCCCAGAACTAAACTGCAACACAAACATTTCATTTCATTTCATTTCATTTCCACCCCTAAGGTTTGAATTTCCTTACGTTCAGCAAAACTGTCACAGTAATGCAACATGGAAAAGAAGCATAAAAATGTGTGTAGCTGTGAGCTACAGGGGGACAGATAAACACATTTACAGCTGGAGGAACCATCTACTGGAATGAAAGGCTGGCACAATGGCACAATGAAGCATGTACACAGGATATACTTGTCTTTGAAGGTGAGGTTGCATCATGGAGTATTGAGGTCCATTGTGGCGTGGGATTCCTGGAATACGAGCAGCATTCTGAGCCATTCTCATCTGATGTGCTTGGAAAGCCCCACAGTTCATGTTACCCCTCTGCATGGTCTGCATGCTGATCAACCTGGGAGGCTGCAAGGGTTTGGGTTTTTTAAAATTTGTGCTTTTAACATGGAGAAAAGAAGCCCATCTCTTTCCACAGCAGTAGTAAAAGAACATCAAGCAAAGCCAAGAGCTGTCACATTAAAATATCTCAAATCTCAGAAGATTTTAGTCTATAAATTGCTTTGTAAGTTTAGATCTGACAGGGCAATTTTAAATCCCAGTGTTATAGTGAAATAAAGTGAAAGAAGGTGAAATAAGAAGACATAAAGGACTCACCTGCTGCTGCAGGACTTGGGGGCTGCTCTGCCTGGGCACAGAGGCAGAGGATGGCTGGGCCATCCTCATCTGCTGCAGCTGCTGGTGCTTCTGGGCATACACCTGCTGCTGCATGTGCTGCAGTCGAAGCTGGGCCAGATTGATTTGTCCTGGAGCTTTGTTGACGTGGTTTGTTCCTGGAGGAGTTTGCCCAACCACTACATTGGGAGTGTAACTAGGGGTTGGTTTATTTTCAATGACCAGGTTACCTATAAAAAGCCAAAGAAGTAATCAGTCAACAGTGAGATCTCATCATCCTCCAAAGGCTGACATATGTGGAATATTCTGATGTTAGTGATTTAAGCTTGAAAGCTTAAAAATTTAAATTTAAATATAATTTTAAAAAATTTAAATTTAAGCTCTTTGTGTCTTCAATAACCAGACATGATTAAAGCAAAAAGAGAACTCAGACTACAAGAACTAACAGCAAAATTAAAAATATGATCTGTGAGAGAAGAGTGAAAGAACTGGAACTGCACAGCCTAAAAGCCACAACAGACAGAAATGACTTCTCTGCTTTCACAAGAAATGGACAAGATGAGAAATAAAACAGAAAACGAACATTTTGAGCATAAGGTTTCTATGCCTAAAGAAGCAAAGCATGGGAAGAGATATTTGAGTGTCCCACCACTGAATGACTCCAAACAGGTTCTACAAACACAACACCAAACACAAGCAAGTCCTGTCTGGCTCCAGTGTCATGGACCATGCTGCCTCTCCAGGTAATTCTTGTCCTATTTTTATATGGAAAGGCAAAATGTTGATTTTTTTAAATCAATTTGTGAATTTGTGAATGTGTACACAGTAGAATCTGCATGTCCCTTTTTATTAAGGTTGGCATTTTCCTTTCTTCCCTAGAGAATAAATACTCTTGACTGAGGACAGGAACACCCCAACCTGGATGGTGGACTCAGAGCAAGAAGTGAGTACAGACAAAAACTGGTATTTTGATCAGATTTTCTATGAGATTTCTAATCCAACAGAGAAGTTCACAAGCAGATGCTAACAGGCATCTCAGTCTCACTGTGCTCTGCCCTCTTCTCTCATTCCAAACCTGTACTTTGCAAACTCTAAGTGGAAATGGCACAGGTCCAGTGTGAAATCCAGAGACACTGTGGATGCCCCATCCCTGGAAGTGTCCAAGGTTGGACAGGGCTTGGAGCAGCCTGGGACAGTGGAAGTGTCCCTGCCATGGCAGGGGGTGCAATGAGATGACTTTCAAGGTCCTTTTCAACCCAAACCACTCTGTGATTCTGTGATTAGGGCCATTCCTAGAACCAGTCTCAATACAATATCCATTGCATTGGGAATACCCAGTGTATCCTGGAAAACAATTCCATTTAGAGAAAGCTTTGCCAATAGAAAGAACACAGCAGATAAGGAGGACAATCAGGGCTGGATGAGCTATGAGAGTTTATGGTCAACAGAGTTTTTGCCTCCTGCACGAAGAGATACTGCACTCACTCCTGCTGGATGAACACCCCCAATTCAAGAGGGTTTTCCCACTATCAGAGATTAAACAAACAGGGTTCTCACCCAGATTGACCACGTTCTTGGCCCAGAAGGTGGGGTCACAGTGGAAGCGGATGGCGCCGTTGGCAGCAGGGACGGGGTCACAGCGAGCCTTCAGGATGTGCCTCAGCTGGAAGGTTATCTGAGAAAAACAAAACACTGCTGCTGACAGAGAACCAAGAATGAGAAACAAGTGTGTGTTTAGGCCATGGAACACCAACAAGGACTGGGAGCAGCAAGTTTGGTTCACAGCCTGGGAAATTCTCAATTTGTCAGGAAAATCCCACATTGTACAATTTTTGTGCTCTGAGGATTGCAGAGCAGCACTCTTACACCACAACATTATTGAAATGAGTCCAGGGAAACACTGAGGTGCCTTCAAAGAGCTGACCCCATTCCTTCTACACCAACACTCCCTAAACCCTTCTGGTAAAGAGTGAATTGTTGCACAATTGCTTGGCTCTGCTGTAAGATCTGAAGATAGAGTGCCATGATGGACCCACATGGCAGAACTGGGTGTATCCTTTGGATTACCAACATTTGACCTCATTTGTGTCTTAATCTCACTCTGGATATATTTGATTCCCCAGTCCCTCTGTGTCTGTGGCTCAGGACACATTCCCAGACTGGGAAAGTTGGTGGCAGAGTGATGGTGAGCACACCCTGGGCTTGCAGGTGCAGAACTGGGTGTATTCATGTCAATAAAATTGAATTATCCTTTGGTTACCAACACTTAACTTTGTGTTTTATCCCAGTATGGATATATTGGAACTTCTGCCCTCTCTGGACACAGGGATTGGGACAGAACTGCACAGCCAGCTCTGTGCAGTCACACAAGGAGTGGCTGAGGGCACTTTGTTCTGCTGGAGAAGAGGAACCTGAGGAATTCCTGACTTGGAATTCCTATCAGAGAATGTTTTGTGACATTTTTGAGCTCTCAGTTTAATTATTACCTATGTGACTGTCTCTTCAAGTGTGGAACATTTCTAAGCTTCACAATGGTGCTGTGTTTTGGGAGCACTGGGGGCTGCAGCTCCTTCCTCAAAGGGTCAGCTCTGATCTCTGTGAGCAGGGACAGGAGCCAGGGAAGGGCTGGAGCTGTGCCAGGGGAGTTCAGGTTGGATATCAAGAAAGGTTCCTATCCTAGAGGGTGCTGGGCACTGTCCCAAGGCTGCCAGAGCTCCAGGAGAGTTTGGCCATCACTCCAGGGATGCCCAGGGTGGGATTTTGGGGTGTCTGTGCAGGGCAGGGGCTGCACTGGATGATCCCTGTGGTGATCACACATCCTCTGAACAGAGACAGATGTAACTCTCTCCCAGGATTTTCCTGGGAAGCTGTGAGAAAGCTCAGAGAAAAGAATGAGAAACAATTCTTATCTCCACTTGCTGCACCTGTTGTTGTGCACATGTGGAATGTGTGATGGAGATTTGTTACCAAATTTCTTAATTGGACAGTGGATGGTGTTTGGATTGATTGACCAATTAACTCAAAGCTGTATTGGATTGTCTGGAAGGGGATGAGCTTCTTGAGAAGCATAGTACAGCATAGTATAATATAATACAATAAAGTGATTGATCAGCCTTCTGTAATCATGGAACCATTCAATATTCCCTGATTGTGGAAACCCAGAGCACCAGGAATATTTCTGTGTCTGCTCTGGGGTGCTCTGACCCCCAGGGGACCACTGACTTTGACCCTCACTAATGGAGAAAGTTTCCTAAACTTCAAGGTAGAACTGGAATCCACAAAAGTGTGAAACAGATTCTAGAGAGCACTGTAGGTGTATCAGTTGATGAGAAATTCAGGATTTGGGATTTTCAGTATGTTGTGGATGGCAGCAAGATGGAGGGCACATGGTGTCATCCTAGGTTTCTTCTTCTTCCTCCTTCTTCACCCCGAGATCATTGCTCAGGTGAGCATCAGGGGGGTGGTCTGGGGCTCCCCATGGCAGGAAGCAAATTGTGGAAACCCACAGCAAACAGGGAATATTTCTGTGTCTGCTCTGGGGTACTCTGACCCCCAGGGGACCACTGACTTTGACCCTCACTAATGAAGAAAGTTTCCTAAACTTCAAGACAGACAGGAATCCACAAAAGTGTGAAACAGATTATAGAGAGCACTGTAGGTGTAACAGCTGGTGAGAAATTCAGGATTTGGGATTTTCAGTGTGTTGTGGATGGAAGCAAGATGGAGGGCACACAGTGTTGTCCTGGGTTTCTTCTTCTTCCTCCTGCATGGTTTTGGGTGGCATTTTGTAATTGGGCAGAAAAGTCTGCACTGGGGGCTCTGTGGGAACAGTTATTGGGTTAAAAGGGAAAATAATCCAGGTGTCAGCTCTTAATTAGATAGTTTAGTCTTAAAAGACCTTGGAACAAGAGACTGCTGGCCATTTTGTGCCTTCTAATGAAAAGCTGCCCCACTCACAATAGTGAGACTGTTTTAGTGATAAGAATCAATAAACACCTGAGTCTGAACATGAGCTATCACCCCAAGTGCCTTCAATGCAGCCCCAGAGAAACCCACAACTGGTACCCCCACACCTGATCAGTGCTTGCTGCTGCCACGAGGCCCTGGCAGCCCCAGGTGGCCTCACCAGGCGTTTGCTGTAGAGCAGGGCAGTGCTGCTGCCACTGGCAATGGCCCAATTAGTGAAGTTCATCACGTGCTTCACTTGTCGTGACAGCCCAGTGATGTCATTCTGCTGCTGGAGCAACTTCATCTGCCTCTCCTTGGTCACGTTCTGCAAAGAAACAGAGGGTTTATTGCAATAAATTAACTGTAAATTGTAAATTGTAAAGTCATTTATTACAACGGGGCTTGCAGATGTAGGAGGAAATGCAAACTGCTGGCAGGTTTTGGATCAAAAGGGAAATGTCCCAAGGAAATTTTAATAAATGCTAGGTAAGTAAGAAAAGCCAAAGTTCATGTAATTTTGCATTATTTCTTTTAGTAATGATCAAGTCACTCTATTTTTCCAGGAACATTCGATTTCCTTGCCAAATAATTGTTCCTGAACCAGGAAAAATCTTTTGTGATTCATCTGATCTTAAATTTCTCATGGCAGGCTGGCCATATGCACTGAACCAACTTCTTACATAGGATTTCCTCTATTCAGATAAAATTTTCATGGATTTTAATAAAAGTCAGAATGTAATTATCCAGAACATGCCATCTGGAAAGGATGCTTGAACTCATGGTCTCTAAAGTTGTATTATACAACTTTAAATACCAGCTTTACATCCTCATGTACAAATCCTGCTCTGACTGTTCTTACATGAACATTAAAAAGATATCTGAGGGAATTATTAAATCATACAAACCTTATCATTATGTTATAATACAGAAATATGGCAAACAGAACATGAAAAGTGGATTTTCAGCCACTCCTGTGCAATGAGCCCAATTTTGAATATGAGGTAGAGACACAAAACTGAAGGAGCTCTGATGAGAGGAGAAATAAGAAATTCAAGTCCAGCACATCCCTCAGAGGGAGTTTCAGTGCTGCAGCACCTGCAGCCACACCAAACAAACCATTTGCAAATATTTCCCCTCAACAGGGGCCTGGAAACTCAACACCACCATTGCTTTTTATTTCAAGTGTACCTCAAGGTGCTGTAGGAGAGATTTTCCCTTTTTATTTATTTCATTGATGAGGGTGAATATAGCCACTTTGATTTCCTGTTCCACTCGTTTATTGGTTTCATTTACTTCTTTTATCCTAAAAAACAACAAAAAAAGAGCAATGGATTGTCAGTCACTTTACACTTCCTTGACAAATATAAATTCACAACTTGTTTTACTTCAAATAATATGAAAATCCTTGTAGTTCACACACTTTATACAGAGAAATAACCAGCCACAACCACATGTGTCTGTATGGACATTTATAAATTTATATCCAAATTGTGTCACTATGAAAAATTTCTACCTGATGCTTTAAACTTTTAAGATCATTTATATTAACCAAAAATCAACCCTGAATTTCAAATTAATTCCTCCCTTGTAACAAAAAATAAAAATTATTACAGACCTGTAATTAATAAAGAGATAAACATTTCACTAACGATGTGCCTGATATTAGTTTAGATTATTCTCTTGTGTTTTAGCACTACTGGCTGCCAGATTTTTATACCTCTTCATCACTGCCATTTTTCCTCAGTTTTAGTGCATTTACAGCTTCTTCAAATACAAGCAAATAATCTTGAGTTCTGTCCACAGAAATTGAAATACAGCATTTCTTAAACTCATGGAAATTCTGGATTTAATTGATCCTACACTGCCTTAATCTAACAAGATCACACTGCAGCAGAATTCTTTGCCATGAGCCAATGTGAAAACTTAAATTGTCATTTTTGAAGAGTTTTTTTGGTGCCAGATCAAGGATGTGATGTCACTCAGCCACAGGACCAGCACTCAGTGCTGATGAACACTGCTGGAGCCAGAGCCCTTTAAGGCACCTGGGACACAGGTGGTTTTTGTGACAACACAACCTGGTCTCCTACTCCAAAAAACACCCAACCAACCCTTCATTAAGTCCATGGCATCCACCCTTGGCTTTGGCACCCAACAATTATTCCAGCAGAGCTGTTCCTTCAACACTTTCATGCTCCATCACCACACATAATGGTGATTTTATGCCAACACTGACAACAAAACTGTAATACCTTCATTTTTCCCACTCCCTGAAGTTTTGAGGATGATGGATTTTGTGTCCTACACACCAGCAAAGCAGTGGAATGAATTGTCTCACCTGCACCAAGCACTTGGCTCAGCAGAAAATTGAGATCTTGACACAATCCCAGCTGCAGAAATTCACTGAAGCCAGAAACTCTTGGGCAAAGAAACCCCCACCATTACAATGTGCTAATTCCATCACCCATTCCTGGCCTGGAATTCTTATCAGAGAATGTTTCATGACATCTCTTGAGCTCCCAGTTTAATTATTGCCTATGTGACTGTCACTTCAAGTGTGTAACATTTCCATGCTTCACAGTGGTGTGTTGTGCTTTCAAAGACTTCCATGGAAAATCAGCACATAAAATCCTAATTTTCATTGCTTCCCTCTTCCATCACCCATTCCTGGCCTGGAATTCTTATCAGAGAATATTTTCTGGCATTTCTTGAGCTCCCAGTTTAATTATTGCCTATGTGACTGTCACTTCAAGTGTGTAACATTTCCATGCTTCAGAGTGGTGTGTTGTGCTTTCAAAGACTTCCATGGAAAATCAGCACATAAAATCCCAATTTTCATTGCTTCCCTCTTCCATCACCCATTCCTGGCCTGGAATTCTTATCAGAGAATATTTTCTGGCATCTCTTGAGCTCCCAGTTTAATTATTGCCTATGTGACTGTCACTTCAAGTGTGTAACATTTCCATGCTTCCCAGTGGTGTGTTGTGCTTTCAAAGACTTCCATGGAAAATCAGCACATAAAATCCCAATTTTCATTGCTTCCTTTCTCCCACCTTTACCTTGCTCATGCTGTATGTTCCTCCCTGACACTGCTTTTTATTTTTCAACACAGATGGCACCACAAGGAGTTAAAAACTGACATCAGAACTTCTCTTTCTCTCTCGGTGCACATCCTCCTCCTGCCCTGGACTTTCCACCCCCAGCTGATGTGTCATTTTGCAAATGACCTCAAAGCTGCACAGGGCTCAGCAAACCACAGAGAGTCGGGGTGGAATTCCCTGAGCTGCTCCCTCTGCTCTGCTCTGCTGTTTAATGTGACGCTGAATTTCAGCTGAGCCTGGAAATCTAAAGTGAAGCCACCTAAAAAAAACCCAATCAAAACCCCAAAGCAACCACAATTTCCTATTCAAATGCACACTAAGGTTTTGTTACACAGTTATCAGAGGCCTTCATCTGAAATATAAAAATATTTTAATATTCCAACTGTTACATTAAAAATATTTTAATATTTCAACTGTTACATTAAACAAAATTTTAATATTTCAACTGTTACAGCTGAATATTAAAAACATTTTAATATTTCAACTTGTTAAACAGTTATGAGAGGTCTTACTATGAAACATAAAAATATTTTAATATATCACCTGTTACAGTTGAATATTAAAAATATTTTGCTATTTCAACTGTTACAGTTGAATATTTAAAAATTTAATATTTCAACTTGTTACACAGTTATCAGAGGCCTTCATCTGAAACATAAAAATATTTTAATATTTCACCTGTTACAGTTGAATATTAAAAAATATTTTTATATTTTAACTGTTACAGTTTAATTTTAAAATATTTTAATATTTCAACTTGTAACAGTTATCAGAGGCTTTACTATGAAACAAAAATATTTTGCTATTTCAACTGTTACAGTTGAATATTTAAAAATTTAATATTTCAACTTGTAACACAGTTATCAAAGGCTTTACTATGAAACATAAAAATACTTTAGTATTTCAACCATAACAGTTGAATATTAAAAAATATTACAATATATCAACTTGCTACACAGTTATCAGAGGCCTTCATCTGAAACATAAAAATATTTTGATATTTCAACTGTTACAGTTGAATATTAAAAAATATTTTAATATTTCAACTTGTTACACAGTTATCAGAGGTTTTACTATGAAACATAAAAGTATTTTAATATGTTACAGTTTAATATTAAAAACATTTTAATACTTCAACTTGTTACACAGTTATCAGAGGCCTTACTATGAAACATAAAAATATTTCAATATTTCAACTGTTACAGTTGAATATTAAAAAATTATTTTGATATTTCAACTTGTTACACAGTCACCAGAGGCCTTACTATGAAACATAAATCTATTTTAATATTTCAACTGTTACAGTTGAAAATTTTAATACTGAATATTAAAATCTATTAAAATATTGAATATTAAAAATATTTTAATATTTCAACTTGTTATACAGTTATCAGGGGTCTTACTATGAAACATAAAAATATTTTAATATTTTAACTGCTACAGTAGAAAATTTTAATATTGGATATTAAAATCTATTAAAATATTGAATATTAAAAATATTTCAACTTGTTACACAGTTATCAGAGGCCTTACTATGAAAGAGAAATATTTTAATATTTCAACTGTTCTGTTGCCTAAAGCTAACTTAAAAGAAATTATAGAGTGGGTTTTCTTGCTTTTTTTATTCTTATCTTTCTCCCCTATCCCCAAAATGTAATGAATGTGTCACACCTTTGGTTCAATTCAAAGTTGTCACAAAAAACATCATCTTTAACATTTATTTCTTGTAAGAACTTCCAAGAGAAGTTCTAAAAAAAGCCTCAATCAAAACCCCACAACCAACCACAATTTCCTATTCAAATTCACACTAAGTTTTTATTATACAGTTATCAGAGGCTTTCATCTGAAACATAAAAATATTTTAATATTTCAACTGTTACTGTTGAATATTAAAAAGTATTTTAATATTTCAACTTGCTATACAGGCATCAGAGGTCTTACTATGAAACGTAAAAATATTTTAATATTTTAACTGCTACAGTTGAAAATTTTAATATTGAATATTAAAATGTATTAATATTGAATATTAAAATCTATTAAAATATTGAATATTTAAAATATTTCAACTTGTTACACAGTTAACAAAGGTCTTACTATGAAAGAAAAATATTTTAATATTTCAACTGTTCTGTTGCCTAAAGCTAATTTAAAAGAAATTATAGAATGGGTTTTCTTGTGTTTTTTGTACATTTTTTCCTCCCCCATCCCCAAAATGTAATGAATGTGTCACACCTTTGGTTCTATTCAAAGCTGTCACAAAAAACATCATCTTTAACATTTATTTCTTGTAAGAACTTCCAAGATGCAGAGTCTTGTTCATAAAAATTATGAAAAGTAATGAAGATATAGAATTAACTCCATTGTGTTGTTCTGGTCCCACCATTCATCTTGCTGTGACTCATTAAAAGGCAAAGTACCACCTGATCATTTTTGGGGAACTCACCTATTTTGAACTTGGGCAGCTGCAAAATTTACATAATTCTTCTTCTCAAGAAGTTTGGCCAGGAGGTTCTCGATTGCACCCTTCTGGTTCTGGAAAGCTTCTTCCAGGAACTGGTACCTTGTCAAAGAGAAAACACTGATCACCAAGGGACAGTGGCTGCAACTCAGGTGCAAAGCCATGAAATTTGAAAAAAATATGACTGAGGAAAAAAAAACACTGAGAAAAAACACTGAGAAAGAAAACACTGAGAAAATCACTCTGCATACTCTGAGCAGGGTGCAAAATGGTGAAAAAAGTCCTTTGGTACTGGTCAGGAGACTGAAACTGTGGGAAATTATCAATTCCTACCACAAAGGGATGCAGTGCCTCCTTTCCCAGGATGCTCAGAATTAGATGAGGAAAATAGCTTAAACACAATTAAAGGATACTAAAAACAATCCCCTAAATGATCCCAAATTCCCCAGTTTTTCAGCTCATGTTTGACTGCATTAGTTTAATCTGAAGAAAATTTCCCTAGTAAAAAACTTCAAGTTTTTTCCACCTCTTCTCCTTCCAAATGAAGAATTTTCCCTTCCAAGCTCTTCCACTGAACAGCTGCTATCAGAGGTACTTTCCATTACTTCATCTGAAAAGAGGGTTAAATACCAACACTGAAGGAAAATAACAGGATTGGGTGCCTTTTAATAAAATATTGCAATTAAGAATGCCACAGAAGCAAAATGCCTCTGCTGAAAATGGCCAAGGGGAATTAAAATTAAAGCAGCTCCATGAATTTCTGATCAACTGCTCAAAATCCAGGATTCCTATCAGCCACCTGTCTTGGCAATAAATAAACTTGTCTTGTCTTGGCAATAAATAAACTTGTCTTGTCTTGGCAATAAATAAACTTGTCTTGTCTTGGCAATAAATAAACTTCCTGCTTCTGAAATGTAATTTGTTAACAATAGAGAAAACTTAATGTCCCAGAACACCTTGGCAATGTTCTCCCAATATTCAAATTGGCAGAAAATTGCTGCAATTAATGAAGCATTCTATAAGGTGCATTAGAAACAATTTACTCCAACTTCCAAAGAAAATGAAGAAGAAATTAGTGTTCTGTCACAATGTAGAACATCACAACCCAAAGGAAAAGATTGTCTGGATTGTCAGCAAACTCACAGCAAGACAGTTTTTATTTAAATGACTCACAACCATGATAACAGGGACTCAGACAAAGAACATCATTCACAACAAAAACAATTCTACCCCTGTTAATTCAGTTTGTACCAGCACCAGACAAATCTGAACTCCAAGAGTTGAGATTCTTCATTCTCAGTGGTGGAATTTTGCTTTTTCTAAGAACAGTCTGAAGTTCTTGCAGACAAACAGCAGCATGAGATTTTAGACAGCACAACACCAAAAAAACAGCATTCCTAAAGCCCAAAGACAGCAAAACTTGAAATGTTTAGGAGCTGTTGATTTTCTGAAATTATTTTCATAAAGTTCAAAATTATATTTCCACTTGAAGGAGAAATGAAAAATCTACATGTAGATTGTACTGCTAATTTTTTGCTGTAGGTCTTGCTACAGCCAAAATCCTTTTTATTTTTTCAGTATTGCACTTCCAGCTTCCCAAGTGTGTGGACTGGAAACAACCCAAATTAAGGAATCTCACAGCATCAGGCTGCTCAAATTATTGTCAGATTTTACAGAATCCCCAGCAATCCCTGTCCTGGAGGAACTGGATGATCTTTAAGGTCCTTCCAAACCCAAATCATTCTGGAATTCTAAAATTGAGACTCTGAACACTGGCCCATGGAGGTACAGAAATGGTGATTCATCCTCCTTTGGGGTAAAATATTAGGATTTCAGGTAAGAAGAAAACAGGGGATTAAAATAAATTCTTTTTCCACTTGGCATGACTCTCCACAAAATCCCAGCTGTACTTCAGGCAGGCAAAGCAGTGCCTTAACCATCTGTAACTCACACCTGCACTCAGAACCATATGGAAAGAATATTCTGAAAAAAAAGCACATTAATAATGACAAATTCTCCTTCTGGAAGAGCACAGGTAAGTAGGACAAGATCCATCTGTAAATCCATCAGCAACATGCACAGAACAGATGCAAAGAAACCAACTGGACTGAGTTAGAGAATATATCCCAGGAGAATATACCCTTTGTGAGAAGGGAGTCATCCAGGATATTTATGATCAAATCTGTGAAAGAACAGAGCAGGAATATTTGAGGGTGTTAAAATAATAATAGTAATAATAGTAATAATAGGAAGAAGGAGAAGAAGGAGAAGAAGGAGAAGGAGGAGAAGGAGGAGAAGGAGGAGAAGGAGGAGAAGGAGGAGAAGGAGGAGAAGGAGGAGAAGGAGGAGAAGGAGGAGAAGGAGGAGAAGGAGGAGAAGGAGGAGAAGGAGGAGGAGGAGAAGGAGGAGGAGAAGGAGGAGAAGGAGGAGAAGGAGGAGAAGGAGGAGAAGGAGGAGAAGGAGGAGAAGGAGGAGAAGGAGGAGAAGGAGGAGAAGGAGGAGAAGGAGGAGAAGAAGGAGAAGAAGGAGAAGGAGGAGGAGGAGGAGGAGGAGGAGGAGAAGGAGGAGGAGGAGGAGGAGGAGAAGGAGGAGAAGGAGGAGAAGGAGGAGAAGGAGGAGAGGAGGAGGAGGAGGAGGAGGAGGAGGAGGAGAAGGAGGAGAAGGAGGAGAAGGAGGAGAAGGAGGAGAAGGAGGAGAAGGAGGAGAAGGAGGAGGAGGAGGAGGAGGAGGAGGAGGAGGAGGAGAAGGAGGAGAAGGAGGAGAAGGAGGAGAAGGAGGAGAAGGAGGAGAAGGAGGAGAAGAGAGAAGGAGGAGAAGGAGGAGAAGGAGGAGAAGGAGGAGAAGGAGGAGAAGGAGGAGAAGAAGGAGAAGAAGGAGAAGGAGAAGAAGGAGAAGGAGAAGAAGAATAATTATTATTATTGTTATTATTATTTTTCAAAGTAAAAGTTTTCCACAGGCTGCTGTAGCAGTCTGAGAATAATCACTATTCGGAGAAAAACAGAATAATTTTTCTAAAAAAAGAAAATCCGAACACTAAATTCAGTATTATACCTTTAGAGAGGAGTTAAGGAAAAGCAGTGGTGCAGTGTTGATAATTATGTATTATCCCCAGATTCTCAGTTATAACACTGCAAAATATTTGTTCAGACATTCAAACAACTACAGGACAGAGCTGCTAAAGAGCAGGAAGCTGGAATGTGCTTTAAAGGGATTCCAACTCCTTTTCCAGCAGAGGCTCCTTTTCCAGCATTTCCTTTTACCTGGAATGAGGCAACTTTTAACCAACTAAACCCAAACCATTTTTCCCTTCTGCACCAGAAGAATATACTAAAATAAAAGGCAAAATTGAGACTTTCCTTTACAAAATTCCCCTAAAGACTGTTGCACAACCAAAACTGCCCTTTCAGAAAATTCATGACCTCAGCCATGACTCACTCCATCACTTTTGCTTCTTTTACAGCACCAGGTGCTCAGGGCTGCAGGAATTTCCAATCAAGTCCTGACCACAGTGATAGCACTGGGAACTGCCAGGCAAATGAACACCTGAATCACACCAAACCTCCTCAGCCCATCTTGCTTTAAATTTCATATCAGGGGACTTGACAAAGCTCAAATTGCCATCACTCACACAGGTTCTCTGGCACCATCACATTTTTTGAAAAATCTCTTTGCCCAGGATTTTCTCCTGGGAAGCTGAAAAGCCTCAGAGGAAAATGAAAACAATAATTATCTGTTTTGCTTCTCCTTTGGAATGTGGTTTGGCCATTGTTTACCAACAGGTGCTTGTTTGATTGGTTTCATGTGAATTGTTTTGATTTATTGGCAAATTATGGTCAAGCTGTGTTGGGACTCTGGAAGGAGTCACGAGTTTTTCATTATTATCTTTTAGCCTTCTGTCTGTATCCTTTCTGTATTCTTTAGTATAGCTTATTATAATATTCCTTAATATATTATAGCTCATAAAATCATAAATTAGCCTTCTGAGAACACAGACTCAGATTCATTATTCCTCCCAAAAAACACCACAATTCTCCTCTGCAAGGGAGGCTTCAGTCCAGCCAGGAGTAAATGCAGCAGAATTTCCAACACAAGCAGCTCCCATCAATGCCACTTCATCTTCTGAGACAGCACAGGAGTTGAGAAATATTGAGAATATTTGAGTATTTGTACCTGTGTTCTTTGTGCTCCAGTAACTGGCAGTCTCTGCACGTCAGCCTGTCACAGGTTTCACAGAAAAGCTTCAACTGCTCTTGTTTGTGGACAGGGCAGAAAACAGGACGTTGACCAGATGCTCCCACAGCTTCTGTGTTTAAAAATAAACCATTTGTGCATTTTAAAATAAAACTGAGACAATCTGAAGAGCAAAACAACCTAAGTAACTTCCAGCAACAACCAAGAACTTGCAAAGGCACCTCCAGATGTTCTCAGGCTGAGGTTACTGTGAGAACATCAGGTCAGGGTTGGATTTGATGATCTCAGAGCTCCTTCCCAACCTCCATGACTCTGGGATTTACAGTGCCAGTGGTTCAGAGCTGTTTTCATTCTTTATTCATTCATTTTGCTTCATTCATTTATTTATTTTTTCTCATGAGCACCCTGTAAGCTGCACACAAACACCAGCACAGTGTATATGTGTTTATAAAGATTTAATTAAATGAAATAACATTTCACCTCTGGCACACTGAAGGATGGCTCAAACCTTTCAAACCTTTTTAACCTTTTTTTAAGGTTTTTTTAAACCCCTTTTTACCCCATGGGTTTTCCAGCTTATCCCTTCAAAGACCTTATTTAATCAAACACAACTGAAGTGGGAGCTGCAAAGCAAATGTTGCCTGTCTTAAAAATTATTTAAACCCTCAAATAACAAATAATGGCAAAAAATAACTCTGGGTTTAGTAAAAAATTCCTATACAGTGTTCTGAAGATATTTTGAGCTTAGCAGAGAGGAAAGCAGCCTTGGAAGGTACAGCACATAGGGTTTAAATGAATTTCCCTCACTCTCCAATGTTTCTGAAGCTGGTTATATCATGCAAGTTATTGTAAAGAAAGAGCTGATGCACCTACAGCTGCCACTCACTGAGAGAAATTTAAAGTCTCCAGGGCACATCTTTGAGTGTAAGAAGAAAAAATAGCCCTTCCCCACAATCACAATAAATAAAATTTCTGATGGAAAGTTTATTTTATAAAGTTTATTTTATAAACTTTATATTTAAAATATAAAATATTTTTATATGTTATATTATAATATAAAATATTTTCTATTTTAAGTTATAACAAATTTTTATATGTTAAATATTTTCAAAATTTAGTTTATACATTAAAAATATTTAGTTAGTTAACTAACTAGTTAGTTTAATAATACTTTATTTTATAAACTTCATAAACCTTCTGGTTTTGGAACAGTCACTTTTCAGCCCCTTCCCAGCAGGTATCAAAGGGAAAGCTGAGCTGTAATATCACATTGAAAATCACAATTTAGCATTCCTTGTAAAAACATCAGTAACTCTTTCTTGGATCCTATAATTTGATTGAATTTAATGGTTTCTCATCTGTGAGGCTTAATAGATTGACTCTTAAATGGATAATATTCCTTATTAAAAATATTCATTAAGACATAAAGAGAAGCCTGAAATAAGATCCCTGTCTAAAAGAACTAAGCTCAACAGCAAACTTTTTAACTATTAAACAATTTTTAGAAAGAAAAGCAGTGTTTGGTCCTTTGAAAGGATACAATAAAACAATTATGGAGATCTTAATTAATTTTAAATGAATTTAAATGAAGAGAGCCAAGTGCTGAGATCTGTGTTCCTCAATGTGATCATTTTCAGACACATCCAGATAGTGGAGAACCTACAATTCTGTAAATCAGAACTTTTAACCCATCTACAAACAGAATTCTCTAATCTAAAATCCAGATACCCTGGACCTGTTTGGAGAACATTTTCCACATTACCTCAACAGGCTCTAAATGATAAAATCCAGATAGGATGGATCTGTTCTGAGATGATTTTCCACATCACCTCAACAGGCTACAAATGATACATGATCAAACAACAGTTCAAGAATTTATTTCTAATAAGGCTGCACACCTGAACAAACCCTACACACACTTCACATATTAAACCTTGCTCACTGAGAGATTAAATCTAAAATAGATTCAAATTCTACATTTACTCAGTAATATCAACACAAAGTAACACCACATATTGAAGGTAACTATATAAAATATATAGTTATAACTATATAACTATATAAACTATGTAACTATAACTATATAAAATATATAGTTATAACTATATAACTACATAAACTATATTACTATATAAAATATAAAGTTATAACTATTTAACTATAACTATATAACTACATTTATATAACTATATAAAATATATACTTATAACTACTTAACTATATAAATCATGTAACTATATAACTACATATATAATATATAACTATATTATAACTATATAGTTATAATATAACTATATAACTATATATATATAACTATATAAACTATATAAAATATAACTATAACTATATAAAATATATAGTTATAACTACTTAACTATATAAATCATATAACTATATAACTACATAAACTATATAACTATAACTATATAAAATATATAGTTATAACTATATAACTACATAAACTATAACTATATCAAATATATAGTTATAACTATTTAACTATATAAATTATATAACTATATAAATTTATATATACATTTCTACAGAGAGAACTGCAATTGCTTCTCATGACAAAATACAACAAAATGTGTAATTGAATTTCCCTGGACAATGGGTAAGATTATTAATATGCCACTGTTCTCTAGATTTCAACCCTTCCATTTAGTTACTTGTTCTACTAAACAATCTAATTCTACTAAATTACTAATCTAGCATTCTACTAATCTAGAATTCTACCAATCCAGCAAGATTATTAAGAATGGATCTAAATCCTTTCCAAATGCATTGGACATAAACTGCACAAAGTATCACTGTTATAAATTTAATTTTTCCTCTATTTTTACAGCTACTAATTTTGCACTGGTAACTTTTTACTGCACTTTTCCCAAATCCTGGGGGGAAAACACACAGAGCTGGTTGTTACCATCATCCTCCCCCTGTTTTTTTAAATAAAAAGAGAAAAGGCTTTTGGAACAGGCAGGACAAAGTGACAGCCCACACTCACCTGAGGACACATCCTCTTTTTTCCTGATCATGTGGTCCTTGGTGAACTTGACCCGCTGGTGGGCCTCGATGCAGGTCTTACACAGCCACTCCCCACACTCCACACAGAAACCCACAGCACTGGCATTGTCCTCACAGCTGGTGCACACCTGGGGGAACAGAAACCACAACTGTGCTGGAGAGCCCCAGAGAGCACAAAGGGGAGGGGAAAAGGCACCAGGAACGTTCTAGGGAGAGGAGATAGATCCAGAAAGCAGAAAGGGTTGGGGGAAAAAGGCACCAGGATTGTTCTAGGGAGAGTTGACAGATCCAGAGAGCAGAAAGGGGAGGGGAAATGGCACCAGGATTGTTCTGGGGAGAGTTGACAGACCCAGAGAGCACAAAGGGGAGGGGGAAAGGCACCAGGAACGTTCTAGGGAGAAATGACAGGACCAGAAAGCAGAAAGGGTTGGGGGAAAAAGGCACCAGGATTGTTCTAGGGAGAGCTGACACACCCAGAAATCAGAGGAGGGTTGGGGAAAAGGCATCAGAATTGTCCTAAGGAGAAACGACAGAACCAGAAATCAGAGGAAGGCTGGGGAAAAGGCACCAGGATTGTTCTAGGGTGAGCTGACAGATCCAGAGAGCAGAGGAGGGGTGGGGAAAAAGTACCAGAATCATCCTGGGGAGCACTGACAGGATCACAGAGGAGAAAAGGCTGGGGAAAAGGCACCAGAATTACTCTGGGGAGCACTGACAGCCCCAGAGAGCAGAAAGGGGAGGGGAAAAGGCATCAGGATTGTTCTGGGGAGCACTGACAGGACCAGAGAGCAGAAAGGGTTGGGGGCAAAAGGTACCAAAATTTTCCTGGGGTGCAATGGCATCCCCAGAGATCAGAGGAGGGCTGGGGAAAAGGCAACAGCATCATCCTGGGGTGCTCTGACAGACCCAGGGAGCAGAGGAGGGGTGGGGAAAAGGCACCAGGATTGTCCTGGACAGCACTGACAGCCCCAGAGAGCAGAAAGGGGAAGGGAAAAGGCACCAGGATTGTTCTAGGGAGAGCTGACAGATCCAGAGAGCAGAGGAGGGGTGGAGAAAAGTACCAGAATCATCCTGGGGAGCACTGACAGGATCATAGAGGAGAAAAGGTTGGGGAAAAGGCACCAGAATTACTCTGGGGAGCACTGACAGTCCCAGAGAGCAGAAAGCGGAGGGGAAAAGGCACCAGGATTGTTCTGGGGAGCACTGACAGGACCAGAAAGCAGAAAGGGTTGGGGGTAAAAGGTACCAAAATTTTCCTGGGGTGCAATGGCATCCCCAGAGATCAGAGGAGGGCTGGGGAAAAGGCACCAGCATCATCCTGGGGTGCTCTGACAGACCCAGGGAGCAGAGGAGGGGAAAAAGGCACCAGGATTGTTCTAGGGAGAGCAGAGGAGGGGTGGGGAAAAAGTACCAGAATCATCCTGGGGAGCACTGACAGGATCATAGAGGAGAAAAGGTTGGGGAAAAGGCACCAGAATTACTCTGGGGAGCACTGACAGTCCCAGAGAGCAGAAAGGGGAGGGGGAAAAGGCACCAGGATTGCTCTAGGGAGAACTGACAGGACCAGAAAGCAGAAAGGGTTGGGGGTAAAAGGTACCAAAATTTTCCTGGGGTGCAATGGCATCCCCAGAGATCAGAGGAGGGGTGGGGAAAAGGCACCAGAATTGTTCTAAGGTTGACAGACCCAAAGAGCAGAGCAGGGATGGGGACAGCCATGAAAATTGTCCTGGAAGCACTGACAGGACCAGAGAGCAGAGGAGGGGTGGGGGAAAGGCACCAGAATTGTTCTACAGAGAACTGACAGCCCCAGGGAACAGAAAGGGTTTGGGAAAAGGCACCAGCATTGTCCTAGGGAGAAATGACAGACCTAGAAATCAGAGGAGGGATGGGGGAAAAGGCACCAGAATTGTCCTAAGGAGAACTGGCAGTCCCAGAGAGCAGAGGAGGGGTGGAGAAAAGGCACCAGAATTGTTCCGGGGAGAGCTGACAGGACCAGGGAGCAGAAAGGGGAGGGGAAAAGGCAGAGGAGTGGTGGGGAAAAGGGACAAGAAATGTTCTGGGGAGCACTGACAGGACCAGAGAGCAGAAAGAGCTGGGGAAAAGCAGCAGAATTGTTCTAAGGAGAACTGGCAGCCCCAGAGAGCAGAGGAGGGATGGGGGAACAGGCACCAGGATTGTTCTGGGGAGCACTGGCAGCCCCAGAGAGCAGAGGAGGGGTGGGGAAAAGGCACCTTAGGAGAAGTGGCAGCCCCAGAAATCAGAAGCTGGGGCAGGCAGGTCGGTCCTTACCTGCTCTGACTTCTCGTCGGAGCTGCTGGGGCTCTCCGAGGTGTCCTTCACAAAGTAATTGTCCACCAGGTCGATCTGCCGGCACTCCTGGCGGCAGATGGGGCACCTGATCACCCCCACTGCAAAACACAGCAAAAACAGGCTCTGAGGGCAGAAAACACAGCAAAACACAGCAAAACACAGCAAAACCAGGCTCTGAGGGCAGAAAACACAGAACAAAACAGGCTCTGAGGGCAGCAAACACAGCACCCCACTGTAGCCCCACATTTCTCTTCACAGAGAAAAGCAAGGCACAATTCTTCCCAAGAATATTTCTGGGTTTTGCATTCTCTGAACATCAGAGAAAGAAAACACAATTCTTACAATTTGCTGTGTTTGTGCAAAAGCAGAATGCAATATGGGGATTGTTTACCCACAGTGATGGTGTTTTGTATCCTTGGCCCATCAGTGTGTGTGTCAGGACTGAGGGTGACAGTCACAAAATTCTGGGCAGTGGTGCAGGGTTGAGTGCTTGGCAGATGACATTTTAGATGTACAGAATAATATAGTATAATTAAGTAAGTAAATTAAAGTAAATAATATTATAGTATAATAAAGTAAATATAGTATAATAAATATAAATAAATAAATATAGTATAATACAGTAATTCATTAGCCTAGAATAATATAGTATAATAAAGTAATTCATTAGCCTAGGATAATATAGTATAATAAAGTAATTAATCAGCCTTCTGATATCCATGGAGTCAGATGCATCATTCTCTGTCCCCTTTGTCAGGACACTCACAGCATTGCAATACCCCACAGGCTCTGAGGGCAGCAAAACACAAAATCAACCTGCCCAGAAGCACCAAACACACTCAAGGACAGAGGCACAGCACACTCAACCTGCCCAGAAGCACCAAACACACTCAAACACAGAGGCACAGCACACTCAACCTGCCCAGAAGCACCAAACACTCAAACACAGAGGCACAGCACACTCAACCTGCCCAGAAACACCAAACACATTTAAACACAGAGGCACAGCACACTCAACCTGCCCAGAAACACCAAACACACTCAAGGACAGAGGCACAGCACACTCAACCTGCCCAGAAACACCAAACACACTCAAGGACAGAGGCACAGCACACTCAACCTGCCCAGAAACACCAAACACACTCAAGCACAGAGGCACAGCACACTCAACCTGCCCAGAAACACCAAACACACTCAAACACAGAGGCACAGCACACTCAACCTGCCCAGAAACAAACACCAAACACATTTAAACACAGAGGCACAGCACACTCAACCTGCCCAGAAACACCAAACACTCAAACACAGAGGCACAGCACACTCAACCTGCCCAGAAACACCAAACACTCAAACACAGAGGCACAGCACACTCAACCTGCCCAGAAGCACCAACACAAGGCAAACTCTTCCTCCCACCTGGGTGAAGGATCCCAGGTTGGCATTGGCATTACAACCCAGCCATTACAGGTGTGGAACAGGTGTCACCCCAAAATACACTCCCTCAACTAATCCCAAAATACCCCACAAACTTCTCAGAAAAGGATGCCCCACCTAGCTGGGGATTTCCCTAATTTTCCTAATTCTACATCAAACTCAGTTTTACCTGCTTATTTCTTCCCAAAAAATCCCATCTTTTCAGCAAAGTGATCTGTTGTCCCTAAACAAATATTTAATTTTTTCCCCTGTTGATTTTCAATAACAAAATTCAAGACATTTGGTTTTTTTAGATTATTTTTTAGAACAGTCTATGGTCCTCAAGCATTAAGAGGGCTGTGCCCAGATAGCCGGGGTGACTTCAGGGATGCTCCTGAAAATGCCACAGCATGTCTCAATGTTCTCCCAGGTAAATTTTAAATATAATCTATTTCCATGAGGTCAGGGAGGCAGATGAAGCAATAAAACACCAGCATCCTACTTTGTTATCCTTTGTAATCACTAAATTAATTTTAAATCCTCAGCAGAGCTGCAGAGGAGTTACTACATGAAGCAAATTGACATTTAAAGATGTCTGTGAACAGCCCCCATAAAGGTTTGAAAACCTATTTATAACTCAGGTAGTGGCTCACACTTCACAGAAGTGTCATTGGATCTTAAATTTCTATACAATTTATTGAGAATATAATCTTCAAGAAGCTTTCCAAGCCATTGGGTATTTTTACACACTAAAACAACGTTGAGAAGTGTAATTAAATGATGCTCAGCTCCTTTGTGGATATTCAATTAGGACAGTAGGACTTATTTCAGGGAGATTAATTACATTAGTAGTGGAGTAGCATTAATTTTTTCAAGTGCTAAAATTAATGATGGCTTCAGAACACAGGAGATTCACTGCAGAGCAGCAATAATCCAACTCAAAATTCCCTGTCTCATCAAACCAGGCACATCTCAAAAGCAGGATATGAAAAACAACCAGCACTGCAGCAGCTACACATCCAAGAGCTTTCACACACACTGAAACCTTCCCCATATGCAGAACTTTGAGGTTTTTTGACAACTGAGAGACAAAATTCTGTAGGGAATACCAGCTGAAAGCCACCCAGCAGCTGATGTGGATAGACTTACAGAACAAAAATTTCAGATATTTACCATTAAAACTACTCCATCCAAACCAAATCAAAACTTGATTTTTAGTGCTGCCTTGGGTCAAACAAACAAAATATTTCAGGAAAACAACAAAACAGAAGTAGTTCATGATCTGTAATCTCTAGACATGAGAAAATTCAAATTCTACAGATGAAAACCCCTTCCTGTAAGGCAAATTTGGGTTGGTTTCAAAGTAACCAAACCAATGAAAGCTTGAATAAAATCAAGGTTTTTGATCCAAGTGAGAGCCCACAGGCTGGATTCTGGCCAGGGGAATCCAACACCCAATTCTGGCACCTCCACACTCAAATAAAACCTGCACACAAAGTGCCCCCAGTGTTCTGCACAAACCTCAAGAGATCAAAATTCAAATTCAAGGCTTTGCCATTCTCCTTTAGCACATTACACTCCTTTTTTACATCTCAACATTCTTTATTTCCAACAGCAGCTTTCCAATAATATATGAGCCACTAAACATCTCATATCCTGGTCTTTTAATCTAATAAAAACCAAATTACTGCAGCAGCATTTGTACTAGAAATGAACGTACTGAAAAGATACAGATGTGGCTAATTTTGTAAGGCAGGAGGGAAAAGTAGAGAAAATCACACTGAAATACCATTTCCATAGAAAAAAAGATTCTTAGCTGTCAAAACTTGAGATGATTTGTGAGCCAACAAAGTTTATTGCAAAATGTTTATTGAGAACGTATTTTAGGACAAACTAAGATTCAAATGTTTACATAACCTCTGTGAAAAACAAGTTTTCACTGTCAGTTTCAATTTTTAAAAAATCTTATTTAAAAAAATAAAATAAATACAGAAGTATCATCCTATTTATACTCCAGCAGAACTTAGTATGAATTGTTTGATGCAGAAAAGCAACAAACACATCAGTCTTGGTACAAACATTCCCACTGTACCTCTTGCTTTCCAAAAGCATTAGCAGACAGTAAAAACTACTGCTTAAAGATCAATTTTATTTTTCCAATCACAGGTGAATTAAAATAAGACACAATCATACAAATTCTGAAGGTCAGACTGGTTTGTGACCTCCCTTTCAGCCTAATTATTACCCTCAAGATTTCCAGTGTGCTCAGAGATGGCTTCATTTCATTTTTGAGCTGTGAATTGCTGCTGCAGAGGTCAGGAGCAGCACTGAGGCACAGAGCTGAGAAAAGGAGAAGTTTCTTTCAGGAAGTTCTGACCACACCACGTGAAACCCTGCCCAGGGGCTGAACCTTTGTGCAGCAGTTCCTTTGTGCCTCACAGAACTGTCCCCAAAACTCTGCCCTCAGCATCGACTGCAGCAACACAGCTCTGCTCCAGCTCCCCCAAAAAGAACAATTCAGCACCCCAAAAACTTCACCAGCCACCCCAAGGTGCTGCTGTGATATCAGTGGGAAGAAATTCAAGGAGAATCATCCTTTGGACTTAAAAAGAATTACTTTACAGGACCTGGAGATAACAGGAATGGGCTTTCAGCTTCTTTAGTTGTTGTTTAGTTTAGAGGACCAATATTGCTCATTTTTCCACTTGTTTCTATCACAAGACCTGTAACAACCATGAACTCCAACCAAAAATAACAACAACAGCAACAATAATAATAATAACCAAAAATACTCATTACCCCTATTCCACAACTCTCTGCACCACATTTCCCCTTCCCTTACATCCTATTCCCAATTAATGATGCAGTTCAGATCAGATTCTGCTTTTGGTCTCACATTTCTGCAGAACAGCACCCTACAAACTTCACCAGCCACCCCAAGGTGCTGCTGTGATATCAGTGGGAAGAAATTCAGGGAGAATGATCCTTTGGACTTAAAAAGAATTACTTTACAGGAGCTGGAGATAAAGGAATGGGCTTTCAGCTTCTTTAGTTGTACTTTAGAGGAGAAATATTGCACATTTTTCCACTTGTTTCTATCACAAGACCTGTAACAACCATAAACTCCAACCAAAAATAACAATGACAACAACAACAATAATAATAATAAGCAAAAATACTCATTACCCCTATTCCACAACTCTCTGCACCACATTTCCCCTTCCCTTACATCCTATTCCCAATTAATGATGCAGTTCAGATCAGATTCTGCTTTTGGTCTCACATTTCTGCAGAACAGCACCCTACAAACTTCACCAGCCACCCCAAGGTGCTGCTGTGATATCAGTGGGAAGAAATTCAGGGAGAATCATCCTTTGGACTTAAAAGGAATTATTTTACAGGAGCTGCATTAGCAGGAATGGGCTTTCAGCTTCTTTAGTTGTACTTTAAAGGAGCAATATTGCTCATTTTTCCACTTGTTTCTATCACAAGACCTGTAACAACCAAGAGCTCCAACCAAAAATAACATTAATGATAATAATAATGATGATGATAATAATAATAACATTAATAGCATTAATAATTAATAATAATGATAACACTAACAACCAAAAATACTCATTACCCCTCTTCCACAACTCTCTGCACCACATTTCCCCTTCCCTTACATCCTATTCCTAATTAATGATGCAGTTCAGATCAGATTCTGCTTTTGGTCCCACATTTCTGCAGAACAGCACCCTACAAACTTCACCAGCCACCCCAAGGTGCTGCTGTGGATATCAGCACTTGCATGAGGAAATTCAGGGAGAATTAATCCTTTGGATCTAAAAGGCCACAGGAAATTAGGAACTATTTTATAGGAGCTGCAGTAACAGGAATGGGCTTTCAAGCTTCTTTAGTTGTACTTTAAAGGACCAATATTGCTCATTTTTCCACTTGTTTCTATCACAAGACCTGTAACAACTATGAGCTCCAACCAAAATAACATTATTGTTGCTGTTATTATTATTGTTATTAACAATAATAATAATATTGATAATTAATAATGTTAACAACACTAACAACCAAAAATACTCATTACCCCTCCTCCACAATTCTCTGCACCACATTTCCCCTTCCCTTCCTTACATCCTATTCCCAATTAATGATGCAGTTCAGATCAGATTCTGCTTTTGGTCCCACATTTCTGCAGAACAGCCAAAACATTTCCAATCACACACATTGCCTGTCCCCACCTGCTGCCACACACAGCACTCAGCCCAAATGGAGTTTGGTTTTTCCTTTCACCCTGCCTAAAGGGAGAAGCAGGAACTGTTTCCTATCCAGTTTTTGGGTTTTTTTCCAGTTTTCCTATCTGGAAATTTGGATTGCCAGTCTCCAGTGGGGCAGGCAGGAAGAGCCTGGCACTGCCAGCCCTGCTCAAAGGCAGATGGGTTTCACCTCCTCACCTGAGCCATCCCTCCCTGCCAGGATCTGTGACACAGGGAGGAAAGAGGAGACTCCCATGGGATCTCCTGAGCCTTTCAGGAGCTGAGGAGCAGCACAAAGCACTGAGAGAAACCCAGGAATGGGCTCAGGGATGATCTGTAGGAGCTCCAGGACCCTGCCCATGGGAGCAGCACATTGCTGGGAGCTGGAGCAGAGCCCACACTGCTGGAAATGGGAATTTTGGGACATCCCAGAAATGCTCCTTGTCCTGGGAGGGGCTGCTCCTGCCCCACTGGGAGCCCCTCCTGCAAAGCAGGAGCAAGGATGAAACCAATAACACAGAAAGAACCTTCCTGGAGCTCCAGGACCTGCCCTTCCCTCCCAAGGAGCCCAGGAGAAGGTTCTGAAGGTTCTGTCCCAGCAGATTTCACTGTCAGTTATACAACTGCAGGCACATCTCCTTAAACTGCAAATGAGATCTCCTGATTTGCCCAAGACTTTAAGAACACTAATGAGAGCAGCATCTCTGTAATCCTTTTAACTGCTTATGGGGGAGATAAAGCACACTGAGCCAGAGCACAAACATCAAAGCGTGTCAGAAAGCACCAAACTGAAGTAAACTCAGGAGGAAAGTTGATTTTGTTTTTCTGAAAACAGAAAGGCTGCTAAAAGCCTCATAATCCAGCAGTAAATCACTATGGAACACTGCAAAAACCTTCAGATTTCAAGTGGAAGCTGCTTTTAATCTACCACTCCCAACTCACACCTAAAGCTGCACCACAAATATTTTTCTTAATTGTAACTCAGAACTCTGTTAATATCTTTTATATATTTATACCTTTTTATATATTTAACTCTTCCCAAGGGTAACTATGTTCCTCTGAATGCATCTCAAACCAGGTAATTTTTTCAACAGGTTTAAACTTGAATTAGTTTCAATAAAACAAGTATTAAAAACCTGCTTAGAATTGCTTTCTCCAGGCTGACATATCAATACCAACAATACTAAAATACTGCTACATTTCAAGGATGGTTGATTTCTCTGTATTTGCAGTCTTGTAAAATCAAAACAGAGACAATCATGGAGTCAATTCTTTGCCTACTGTCCCCACTCCAGCCTGATATTCAGGAATCAGTGTGTGTTCAACTCATACCCATTGATTTAGCACCAGAAAAAAAATGGAATTTTCTGAATCTTCTTTGCTCCCTACCCACCCTTCTGGGAATTTCCTTCTGGAATTCCCCCAGATGTCTGAGACCAGCTCTACAACAACAAGGCTCCCTAAGCCAGGAAGAATTAACCTGTTCTCCCCCCAAACCCACCTACAGCCATCCTCCTGACCTGGTGTTTTAGTTTTTGTTTACAAACATTACAGAAGCCTCCAGCCCTGAGAGAGAAGGGGAAGGTGGGGTGAAAGGAAAGGGGAACACACAAGAGGAGCCAAGGAAATTCATCTACTGCCTAAACCCACCAAAGCAAAATAAGAAACTTTTACAAGAAACACCACAGTGAGGGTTCCACGTTCATTTGTTGGCTTCAAGTCCAAGCTGACTTCAATCAATTTAAAATAAACATATCACAGCCCACTGAAAACTCACTGAGAACAAAAAGCAATAATGGAATAATGAAGAGAGTTATTGATCTGAATGATGATGGCATGGATGAACAAGGGAGGGCAGGTGATGCACAAGATGTGTGAGATCCAAAAATCCCTTTGCACCTCAGCAGCACCCAATGGATCCTGTCCATCACTGGGACATCACAGTGAGTCTTTCCAGCAGTCCAAATTAATAAATTCAAAATTTATTCAAACACTGACCCCAAACACTTGTGTTCCTAAACATCTCTACCTACACACTAAAATTCCTATTTCTGTAAGATTCAGCTCTGATGTGTACCACAAAAATCTTTATCAATTTTTTTAATGCTTCATAACATTTGGATGACTGAAAACATAAAAAAAGAGGATAAATAAGTAAGTTTGACCTCAATACCCTAAAATAAAACGTTTGAAGTGTGTCATAGAAAACAAGTTGAACAGGAGCCAGGAGCAGATCCTTCAAAGGACAGCAACGTGTCACAGAACAAGGACAGCCATCCCTCCTTGTGGGAATCAGAAAAACAGAAACCTCCACAGACACTGAAGGGTTGGATCTGCAGCCTTGGGAGAAGCTTAGATTGATGTAAAAATACAATAAACAGACATTTAGCAGAAAAATCATAAAATTTTGTTTCTATACCTGTAATTAAGACTGTACCTTATGTAAGTGAGAAACTGTATTGATAGGATGGTGAAGGGTTTATGATGTAGGGGTGTGGTTGTACAGAATAAACTGAGAGTTCAGAAGTTATAACAGAAACATCTGTGTGCAGGTGAGACAGAAACCAATGGACAAAAGTATCCAACAGTGCACGAGTAGTAAGTAAAGGTGATAGGTTAGAAAAGCAAAATAAACCCTGTAACAACTGTCCATTGGGTTAGAAAGTTCTGTATTGGGTTGTAACAAAGAAACTTGTGACTACTCTTGAGTTATGGCCAACTGCTTGCTCCTCTAAAATCTCACAGCCTCTGAGACTGATGTTCATCTGAGCAATAAATAATTTTAGCTTGAAAATAGTCCCATCCCTTCATTACCAGCAGTGACAATGACAGCTCCTCCTGCTCAGCACTTCAGGAGACCACACTGGGCCAGTCCAGGGCTCCCAGTACAGGACAGACTCCCAAACTGGGGCACACCCAGCAGAGGTGAGCCAAGGGCTCAGGCCTGGAGCTCACAGGGTGAGCAGAGACCTGAGCACTGCCTGTGGGGCAGGGGCAGAGCCCAGGTGCACAGCAAGGGATGCACAGAGTCATTGTCACTGCTAAAACAAAGGGATGGGATTATTTTCAAATTAAAATGATTTACTGCTCACATAAACATCAGTCTCAGAGGCCGTGGGATTTTAGAGGAGCAAGCAGTTGGCCATAACTCAAGAGTAGTCACAAGTTTCTTTGTTACAACCCAATAAAGAACTTTCTAACCCAACAGACAGTTGTTACAGGGTTTATTTTGCTTTTCTGAACTATCATCTTTACTCACTTCTGCTGCACTGTGGATACTTTTGTCTAATGGTTTCTGTCTCACCTGCACACATGCTCTGTTGTAATTTCTAAACTCTCACTTTATTCTGTACAACCACACCCCTACATCATAAACCCTTCACCATCTTCTCAATACAGTTTCTCACTTAAGGCATATTCTTAATTACAGCTATAGAAATATAAATTTATTATTTTCCTGCTAAATGTCTCTGTGTACTATTTTTACATCAATCCAAGCTTCTCCCAAGGCTGCAGACCAAACCCTTCAGTGTCTGTGGAGGTTTCTGTTTTTCTGATTCCCCCAGGCCAGTGGCAGCAGGAACAGAGGGATTTCTGCTCCCCAGGGTCCAAGGAGGATGGTCCAGCACTGCTCACCCAGCACAGCTGGAGGGACCTCCTGTCACTGCTGCCACCAGAGCAGCTCTGGGCAGGGCTGGTGGCACACCTGGCCCTGCCACCCCATGTGATACCCACTCCAACCAGTTTGTGCCAAGGAATGGCTTCAAATTCTGCTGATCCATGGGAGACAGCGATGAGCACAAGCCTGAAACCATCACATCATCCCCTGACAATCAACCCCCCAAAACCCAAATTCTGCTGAGGAAGCAGCTCCATTTGAGACATGTGGTTCCACACAGAGCCCTGGGCTGGGGGCAGGACCACACTGATTCCCCCCACAGAAATACTGAGTGGCTGGGAGATAATTAAAGTCCTCTCATGTTTACACTGTCACAACTGATGCCTCAGGTTTGGTTTTCATATTTTTCAGATTCTGTGCTGATTTAGTGTGTGGGTCTGAGCTTCTTATAAGGGGATGGTGAGCTCTCTTCAGAGTGGGGAGACAAAACAATTCCTGCTCCAGCTGGGCACCAAGGACAAATGATCCAAATCTCAGCCCAAGAGCAGAAACATCGTGGGCTGGAGAGAGAAAAACAAGCAGGATGGGACTTGATGGAGTAAGGCTGTAATTGGACAATTAACTTCAATATGCAAATAGACTAAAACTTATAAAAGTGAGAGACCCCATAATCAGTTATCCATTTTGTGACCATTTTGGTTCATCCTGGGTTCATTTTGTGACCATTTTGGCTCATCTTGGGTGCAGCCCTGGCTGGGCTCTGGTGCTGCCCAAGGTGGATCCATTGAGGATTTTAATAAATCCCTGCTTTATTCTTTAGCTCTGTCTGCTCTCTCTGTTCTAGCTCAGCCTTCTCAAGGCATCACAATGACAAAAAAACTTCCCAGTTCAGGCAATATTTGCAAGCCCTTGTGCAATCCAGTAACTCCAGGGGCTCAGGCTTGGCAGGGAATCAGCTCTCAGGAATGAATCCCTGCCAGGTGCCATTGATTGGGTGACAACTCCAATAGCAGTTACTCCATAATATTGCCCATAATATTTATTTCTCTTAGCACTACAATGGTTCAAGCATGTTTCTGCACAGCCATACATCAAAACCCTGCTCTAATTTCAGTGATTGGACCTTGAAACAAACCCTCACAGGTCAAGGGAGTGATACAATCAGATTGAAATATGTCAGAATAAAAATACATTTTAAAAAATTACCTGCATTCAAGGTCTACTCCTAGCTCAGCTTTTTGTTTTTTGAACAATCCTTGACTATACTGCAATTATCACACACTGAACTGACAATACATTATATTCAATAATAAAAAAAATTACAGCTGCCACAGATATTGATTCTTATAAAAATAACACATGCCTTAATGTTGTCTGATGGAAATATTTTACAATACACTATTAATTTAGACTGAAATTTAAGTTTCACAGCAAGATTTTTAGTAAGTCCAGAATATGAACTGAATATTTTCCAGGACTCAGTATTATATTCTTGAGCCTCACTTATGAACACAGGAGAAAAGTAAAGAATCAAGAGAGTTCAGGTGATGTCTACTCACATCCAGTTTAATAAAACTTTAGATGCTGCATTTACACAGCTTAAAGAGCCTTATTTGATGCAGGAATTTTCATTCTTTTAGACTCAAAATACAGTAACTACCACCAAACTCAGTGTAAGGGACATGTCACACCCTCATACACATCAGACCTTTTATGTTCTCCTTTCACAGCAAATTAAAAAAGCAAAAAACTTCATGTGTGATTAATACAACACAGCAACACTGGGTAGAGGAGCTGAATTGAGCTTATCAAACCCATTTCTGGTACCACACACCACAGCTCTGGGCAGTAAATGTGTTGTTCCTCAGTTTACACACACAACCAACTGTGGAGGTTTTTCAGCTCATTTGCTTTTTCAGCCTAATTGGAATTGTGACATTCCCAAGGAGCTGGGAGAGCCCCACGCTCTCTCTGCTGAGATAATCTTCTTTAGAGAGATTGGAAATATCTCATCCAGGCAGTGAAACCACAAAACAACCTCACCTCCAGGAGCAGGGGCAGCAGGGGAGCAGGAGAAGTTGTTTCACAGTTTCTGTTACAGTCTGAAATCTGGAGTTTTTCCAGAATACTGTGATACAAATGCAGACATTTCTTTAAATAAACTACTCAGCCTGAAAGGAGGAGTCCAGCTGGACAGCTGAAACACCACTACAAAATCACCCATCCACCAAATAAAATGCACATTCCCATAAACAATTTAGAAATTAAACTGATGATATGATACTCTTCATGTTAAACAAATACATATTAAACAAGAATTTTCTATTTTTTTCCCTACATAAATAAAATCAACAGTAAAATAGACATTTTTCACCAGCAAAACAGGTATGACCCACCAAGAACTTGTTTTTAATACAGCAAACCACAACTTCAGGTAATTCTTTTAAGCTTTAGCCAGGGGTTCTCTAACTTTTAGGAACTGAGATGATTCTTCTGCCTTCCTCAGCAGTGGCTCTGAAGGGAGTGGGAGCCTGGCAGGAGCAGAGATGCTGATCCAGACCCAAATCTCCAGGAGGGCACAGGAGGTGCTGTCACTGAGAGAATTGCTCTGGGGCACCAACCTCACACTCCATTTCCACAGTTTTTACCCAATAAATACACATATCTACTGTTTTAAGTCCTGACAGCTCTGACTGAGCAAACTCTCAAACTAATTAAGAAAGCAACCAGGAAAATATCACTTGTACTTTTCTGGTTTATGTGAAGAGATGCTGAAGGATAGCAGGGCCACAATCAGCAGTGAGAGCCTGGTAACCTGCCTCAGGTACAGCTACAGGTGCCACTTCTCTTTAATTCTTCCCTCATGAAAAAGCAGCTGCTCATCATGAAGGAGACCTGAGAATCAGCAGAAGTGGAAGTAACACTTCACACTTTGTGACTGCCAGAAGAGGGAAGGAACCTGTGTGACTAAGCACTGTGGTGCCTCTCAGGAGGCTCAGAATGTCCATTTTCTGTCTCATTTACTGGTAACCATCTCCTGTGCCACTCAACTGATTCCACTCTCAAGGTGCAGAGAGCTGCCCACAAAAATGCCTCTGCTGGTCCATGACCATCCTCACAGGAAGGGCTTGAGTGTAAAGATGTCACCAAAAAAGGTCTCCCTGACCAAAGAGCCCATTTAGGACCTGCAAAACCACTTATCAGAGCTGAGGATGAGCCAATCCTACCATATTTCAGGGTGTACTTTTAATCCCAACTGGAGAAGTACCAAATATAAAAGAAACTAATTTCTCTTTATAAGTCCTTGAGGAGATTCCCTCTAGAAATTGGAAATATTTGCATCCAGCCAAATTTTGGCCCAAGAGCATTTCCTACTTTCCTAAGAAACAGAGATTAAAACCAAATACCCAGGGACAGCAGGATGTAGCTGCCAGTTCCTGTGCTCGTGCAGGCTGGGGTGGCATCATAGCTGGATCCACAGCTGGATCCACAGCCCTACAAGACAATCCCACAACAGCACCTGTGTTGGAAGGCACCTCTGCAGATCAGCCAGTCACCTGGAGCAGGTGACTCAGGAATGTGTCCAGGTGGGTTTGGAACGTGTCCAGAAAAGGAGACTCCACCCCTTCCCTGGGCAGCTGCTCCAGGGCTCTGCCACCCTCCACAGCAAGAATTTCTTTCTCATTCAGGTGGAACTCCTTGGGTTATAATTGATGGCCACTGCATCTTGGCCTGCCCTGGGCAGCACTGAGAAGAGCCTGACACCATCCTCTGACCCAGCCTGGAAATATTCCTACAGATAGATGGGATCCCCTCTCAGCCTCCCCTTCTCCAGACCAACCAGGCCCAGCCCCGCAGTCTCTCCTCACATCAAAGATGCTCCTGCACCTTGCTCACATCACCCAAAAATTTTTATTGCAATACTCCAAACACAAACTACCAAAACACACCAACAAGCATTCCTAAAATGTGTAAACAAGAAGTGATATTCCAGTTTGTACCCAGTGGTTCCCACACCTGTGGGGAAGACACCTCCCACAGGCAGAGCAGGACTCAGATAATCCTGCTAATTGCTAACAAAATAAACCCTGCTTCCAAGTTCTGTGTATGTCACTGGCACAGCACTGCCCTGGCAGGGTGGGCAGGCCCTGGTACAGGTGTCCAGAGCAGCTGGGGCTGCCCCTGGATCCCTGGAAACGTCCAAGGCCAGGTTGGATGGGGTTTGGAACACCCTGGGGTAGTGGAAAGTGTCCCTGTCCAGGGCAGGGGGTGACTGGATGGGTTTTGAAGTGTCCTCCAAACCAAATCACTCTGTCAGTCTACGATATAACACAAAATGTAGAATCCAGAATTTAAAAACATGGATCACAAAACCATCTGAGTGCTTTACTGAGTGCATTGGCAAACTGTATTCAATACATCATCTTTTTAACACCAATGAACTTCCTAAGATCACATCCTAGATGGACTTCTGAATAGTCTGGATGAAAAAATCTCTACCAAGCCAAGTTAATTTCTTCACTGGGGAACACAGGAAGGGCTTGAGTGTAAAGATGTCACCAAACAAGGTCTCCCTGACCAGAGAGCCCATTTAGGACCTGCAAAACCACTTACCAGGGCCCTACTTTGCTCTGTACACACAGCCCGTGAGTCACCCCATCTACAGCTCTCAAAACTTTCCAATCTCATCCCTGAACACATATTAGAAAAATCAAGTTGGAGCTGTGGTTCTGCTAAGAGCAGGTGGAAGGAGCAGTGTACTCCTGTTCCCTGGTACAAACTCTGCAGAGGCAGAGCTGACAAACAGCACTGCAAGGTTTTATCTCAGTGCTCAGCAAGGCAGGGGCAGTGCACACAGCGTTCCCACCTGGGCAGGTAACACTGCAGCAAGAGTGAATCTCAACTGAACCAGACACGCTTTACCCCAGCAGCTGCCCACCCCCGCTGTGTCACCGCTGAGAGCCAACACAAAACACACAGGGGGAGAGAATGACAGAATATTTGGGGTTGGAAAGGGCCTTTAAAGGGCATCAGTGCAACCCCCGTCACAGGCAGGGACATCTCACATTCGAGCAGGTTGCTCGGAGCCTGGTCCAGCCTGACACTGAAATGTTTCCACCACCTCCCTGAGCAATTTGTTCCGATGTTTTACCACCCTCATGGTAAACATTTCTTCCTTACGCTTAATCTAAACCGATCCTGCTCCAGTTTAAAACCATTACTCCCGGTCCTATCGCAACAGGTGCCGCCAAAAACTCTGCCCTTATTTTTATTACAGACTCCCTTTAGGCACGGGAAGGGGCTTTGCGGTCCCAAAGGTTATGGCTAGGGCCAAGAAAGAGAGCTGCTCTTCTCCAGAACATCCCAATCCCCTCAGAGCAGGGCTGCTCCACCCTCCCACCAACTCTGCCCGCTCCAACAGGTCCGTCCTTCCCGGGACGGAAAGCCCCGGCCGCGATCCGCGCTCCCGATCCCAAGAGCTCCCGATCGCCGCCGATCGCAGCCCCCCGATCGCAGCCCCCCGCGCTCCCGGACGGGCCCGGGGATCCCCGCGCTGCGGGCGGGATGTCCCGGAGGAGCCCCGCGCTCACCTTGCTGCACGTCGCCGTTGGCGCCGCCGGGCACGGGCACGGTGAGCTGGCGCTCGGGCTCGGGCAGGCAGCGGCGGCAGAAGGAGTGCAGGCAGGGCAGCAGCTTGGGCTCGGCCTCCCGCCGGCTCTGCAGGCTCTGCGCGCACACCGCGCACGTGTCCAGCAGCGAGAACGGCCCCGGCGCCGCGGGCGTCAGCGGCGGCACCGGGCTGGGGCCGGGCCCCGCCGCCGCACCGGGCCCCGCCGCCGCCTCGGCCTCGGCCTCGCCGCCGCCGCGCTCCGCCGCCGCCGCCCCGGGGCTCTCGCGCTCCTCGGGCGGCGCGGCGGCGGACGGCGAGCCGGCGGGAGGCTCCAGGCAGCCGCCGCCGCCCGGCGCGGCCTCGGCGGCCGCGTCCCCGCCGCCGCCGCCTCCTTTGTTTTCCGCCATGTTTCCTCCTTTGAACCCGACCCCGCTCCGCGCACGCTCCGCGTCACCGCGTCACCGGGCGGGACCGGGCGGGACCGGCGCCGCGCACGCGCGCGCGCTCCCGCGGCAACGGCGCGGCCGGGAGGGTGGTTCGTGACGTCACTGGAAGGCGGGGCTCTGGGTGCAGGGTTGAGAGCCTATTGGGCGGTGATGGTGGCAGGGGCGTGGCCACGCCCCCTCGGGAACGCCCCCGGGAACGGATCACCGGGAATAGGGAATAACGTGCCGGGTACAGGGAATACCGCATCGGGAATAGGGAACAGGGAACCGGGAATAGGGAATACCGCACCGGCATTAGCCACTGGGCGAATAACGCACTGGGCTGGGGAATGCCCGGTCGGAAGGGGGATTACCACACCGAGAGGGGGAATAACGCACCGGGAACACCGCACCGGGCTGGGGAATAACGCACTGGCCTGGGGAATGCCCCATCAGGAGGGGGAATACCGCACCGAGGTGGGGAACAACCCTTTCGGACGGGAAATGACACACATGGGCTGGGAAATAACCCACGGGGGAGGGGAATAACCCACAGGGGACGGGGAATAACGCGTGAAGACGGGGAATACCCATCGGGGTGGGGAATACCCAGCGGGAGGGGAATAACGCCCCTGGAACAACCCATCAGGAGGGGGAATATCCATCGGCATGGGGAATACCCATTGGGATGGGGAATAACGTCCTGGGAATGGGAATAACCCACCGGGAATAATGCACCGGGGTGGGGGAATGGGGCACTGGGATAGAGAAAAAGCCATCGGGATAGGGAACTAAACACTGGGATGGGGAACACCCATGGGGAAAGGGAATAGGGCACCAGGATGGGGAATGATGGACCACAATGGAGATAATGGACCAGGATGGAGAAGGATGGGGAATACCCATGAGAAAGGGGTATAGGGCACTGGGATGGGGGATAATGGACCAGGATGGGGAACAGGGCATTAGGAACAGGAAATAGCAGACCTGGATTGGGAATATCCCACTGGGATGATGAACAGAGCAGCAGGATGGGGAATGGCACACCAGCATAGGGAAAAGGGCACCAGGACACGAAGCAGTGCATTGGGATGGCACTCAGAGATGGGGACAGGGCAGTGGGAGCAGGAAGATCAGGAACTGTGCCCTGGGATGAGGAACAGGGCAGGAGGTGGCACGTGGCAGCAGCTCCCTGACCACAGAGCGCAACACACAACTTTCCCAAGCCTTTCTGGGGAAGACTGTGGAGAGATATTTGTATATTATATTTGTATATTATCAGTCTATAAAAGCAATGGATTTCTTAATAATGATATAATACAGAGATTGATCAGCCTTCTTTGAATCATGGAGTCAATGCTAATTATTACCCAGCTGGGGCCCACTGCAGTGACAGTGGCACCAGAGTCTCCCCTGAGGGCACTGCACAGCCCCAGATATGCAGAGACTTCCTCACCCCAAATTCCAGTTTCTCCCCACTTCCCCTGCAGGGGATTCTCAGGGTCCACCTGGCCCAGCCATCTCCTCTCCAGAGCTCTGAGCTTTGGACATGAAGCAGAAACCAGAGAAATAGCAAAACAGGATTTATTAAAGGTGTAGGGGAAAACACAACAACATGAGCTCCTGCTGTAAGAGCTCCTGCTTTAAGTGTATAAAAAGTGAAACAATTCACAGTACATTTAGTGGTGGCTGTGATACATTTAAACAGGATGTTTAGAGTCCACCCTACCTCCTCCTAGAATTTAAAACAAGGAAAAGAAAGGATGGAAATACCCTTTTACCACCTCACACAACTGCAATTAGAGGTGTCTACAGACACAGCATCTCCAAAGTGTCTGGTTTGTAGTTTTTAACACATGCAGCACTAAGGTAAATCAGGATTAATTCACTGAAAGTCTTGCTGGATATTCTCCTTGTTTGCTTCCCCATGCTGCTGCTTGATTTGTGAAATTTCATTTTCCAGCTGCACAATGGTTCGTTCAATCTCATAATTTTTACTGACAAGAGAGACCCACCTGGAAGGGAAAAGAAATAAAAAGAGCCTTTAGGTGTTATCTAACAGTCCTCTGGTTAAAAATCAAAGATAACCATTACTCCAAAGCAAGCAGAAATACTAAATAAAGCAGTATTTTTCTTAACACATGATAAACCATCAATGGTCATTGGAACCACCAAAGTGACAATGAATAATTTTTAACCCTGTTGAACCTGAAAACACAAAAAAATTAATCACTTGACTCATCCACCAACTGCCAATATTGAGATATAGAAGAGTTTAAGACAATTTAGGAAATTTGAAGCAGCTAATAAATATACCTTCTCTTCCCACCTGTTGATTCACTCAACCTCAGTAATTATAATATGGAACCAATCTACAAATACTTTGAAACACTTCCTGCAAAGGAACAGTATCCTACAGCAGCACTAGAGCATCACTGAATTTCAAGTGGAAGAATAATTTAAAGTGAATTTCAAGCAATGGGGAAAGCTGTGGAAGGGTTAACAGAGAAATGTCAACACTCACGTGGATTCCATCTCTCTCAGCTTAGCCCCAGCTGTGAGCTGCATGTTCTTCCTCTGCCAGTTCAGGTCTTGAATGTTTTTCCTGGGGAGAAAACGATGTATTTTTATTTCCTCATTTCTTTGGCATCTGCAGTACCTGTTGCTAATTTCCAAGTACACTCAATCCCTGGAAGTAATGCCAGAAAATATTTGTGTAGCCAGGACTGTAATGACAACATCCAGATGGACAAATCTCAGTACAGGGCTGACAGAGAACCCTGAGATAAATAAAAATAAAAGGTGAACCCAGCATCAGGGAAGATGTCCTTACAGAGACAACTGCACATTAAATTACCAGTAGTAAAATGAAATTTTACTATTGGTAATTTCAAGGAGGATTCCACAAATCTTGTTTGTTTGATTCAAACAAATCAAACACAGAATTTTGAGTAGAAGAGATATGATGAATGTAACTGTGTGGGGAGAGCAGGGTCACATTTCTTAATTATTGTTTTTACTGGGTCTTTTTCCCTGTGACCATGGCAGCAGCCAGCACAAACACCTTCCTCTGTATAGCTTGGGGGGAAGAGAAAGGTTCACTTCCAATTTCAGTACAAAAATATAAATAAGAATAACCCACCTCAATTTCTGAAGCTCTTTCTGGGCTTGTTCTATCATATGAACCAAGTGCCTGATGACAGAATGCAAGCAAAGCATTAAAAACACACAAATGGTAAATCAGGCCCATTTCACCTGACATTTAACTTCTCAGAGTTAAGGATCCAACAAGTCCCTGCAGCACCTTGGCCCAGCCAGCAGATCCTTTACGTGCTTCCCTTCTCTCTCAGGAATCCCCTGTCTTCTCTAAGTTTGGAATTCCTTTGGCCTACTGTTTTATCTAAGGCCCAGCCAACCCTTCTCAGATATGGGCATTAAAATTCTCTGTCTGAAATAGCCCCAGTGCTTCCTGCAGCCACACTCTACAGCCTTTTCTTGGCTTTTGCAGCAGCTTTATTACAGCTCCAGGCTAAGCCCAGGATCTGTAGTAACTCATCTTCATTTCCACTACTGAGTTATTCCTTCACAGGCTATCAGTAGCCTTAATTAACACCCATTATCATCAACAAGAAGCCATAACATTCAAGACAGGGATGTATTAAAACCCATGCTGTTGCTTGGCCACATAGACAGCTTTGAGATCAGCCTCTTCTTTCACTTACAGGGGTTCATCTGTTCCAGGCTACATTCTAAAGACCCCCAATGGATTTACACCCAATAAATACACAGAAATTCAACACAGAACTTGGTGTCCAGCAGAGCAGCTGAGGCCTTACTCGTTGTACACCTTCCAGGCATTGCAGCCGTGCTGGGACATGAGCTCCAGGTTCTCGATGCGCACGGCCTGGTGCTCCAGCTGTGCCATGGAATTGTTCACACACTCCTGCCACGCCGTGATGTCGTTCTTCTGCCCGGAGGAGGGGGCGGGTAGCTCGTACCTGCAAAGGGCACGGGCTCATCTGGGGCACGGCTCACGGCTAACCCGGGGCACCGGGCACGGCCCTGCTGGCCCCACTCACCTCTTCATACTGAGCAGCTCCAGGGGCTGCCGGGCCGCCAGGCGCTCGAACTCGTTCCGCATGATCTCGGTCTGTGGGGAAGGCAGCGGTGAGGGACGGGGTGGGGAACGGGGGGCGACACAAGCGGGGTATGGAGGGGAGGACGGGGACAGAACACAAACAGGTAACGGGGAAGGGACAGCCGGGACGGGGGGAGAGACACAGGAGGGGTACGGCGGTGGGCACATGAGGGGGGTACGGAGGAAGGACGGGGACAGGACACAGACGAGTAACGGGGGAGAGACACAGGAGGGGTACGGCGGTGGGCGCACAATAGGGCACGGGGGAAGGACGGGGACAGGCAGGGTCTGTCCCAGCCACGTTAAAGAGTGTGCTTTGGGGGCGCGGGAGTCCGGTCGGGGTACGGGGAGGCATCGAGCCGGGCTCTGGGAGCCGCCTCAGCTCACCTCGAAGGCGCTGTAGTCGTGCGCGGGCAGGTAGCTCAGGTAGTTCTTGGTCGGTCGGTACCGCCGCGTCTCCTCCTCCACCAGCGCCGCGGCCTAACGCACACGGGCCGTCAGGCAGGCGGGCAGCCCGCCTGGCGCCCCGTCCCCTCCCTGCCGCCGCCCCGGCCCCGCACGCACCGCCTCCCGCACGCCCGGCGCCTCGTAGCCCTGGTCGAAGTACGGCAGCGCGTCCACCACGACATCCCCGGCCACCAGCCCTGGGCCCGACATCTTGGCTGCGGGCACTGCGCGTGCGCACTCACGTCACGCCCGGTGGGAGAGCACACGCCTGCGGCGAAAGCTCCGCCCCCTGCTATCAAACCCCGCCCCTCCGTGACCAAACCCCGCCCCTTGCCGGCCCGCCCCTCAGCCCAGGCCCCGCCCCTCCCGGTTGACTCCAGCTCCGGTCCCGCCGCTCCCGGAGCGTTTCCAGGCCTGCCCCGCCCCTCCCGGTGTAATTCCGACCCTGGCCCTGCCCCTCCCTGCCCGGTTCCGCCTCTCCCGGAGCGACTGCACCCCGGTCCGCCCCTCCCTGCCCGGTCCCGCCCCTCCCCGCCAGGCCACGCCCCCTTAAGGAACGGAGACACGTGAAGGGTTGGCTCGATGAGCTCTTATTGATCCATGGAACTGCTTATCGGTCTATGGAACTGGTTATCGATCCATGAGCTGTTATCAGAACATGAAACTCGTTATTGATCCATGGGCTGTTATCAATCCATGGAACCCATTATTGATCCATGAGCTGTTATCAGTCCAGGGAACTGGTTATTGATCCATGGAACTGGTTATCGATCCATGAGCTGTTATCAATCCATGGGCTGTTATCAATCCATAGCACTGGTTATCGATCCACGAGCTGTTATCAATCCATGGAACTGTTTATCGATCCACGAGCTGTTATCAATCCATGGAACTGGTTATGGATCCATGAGCTATTATGGATCCCTGGGCTGTTATCAATCCCTGTGCCGGTTGTTCCCGCAGCACACGCAGAGCCCCCAGCCCAGCCCGGCCCTGCCGGGGCCCAGCTCAGTCCAGCCTGGGCAGGGTCCATGGTTCCCCCTCCGCCGCTGTCCCGCAGCAGCGCCCGGTCACTTCTTCTGGAGGAATTTCATTTTACTGCCTGCAGAGAAAAAACAGCATTAGGACCTTTAGGTGAGGGTGGGGAGGCCCTGGCACAGGTGCCCAGAGCAGCTGAGGATGCTCCTGGATCCCTGGCAGTGTCCAAGGCCAGGCTGGACAAGGTTTGGAGCACCCTGAGACAGTGGGAGGTGTCCCTGCCATGGCAGAACTGCTCCCTTCCCACCCAAATCATTGTGGGATTCTCTGAGCTGGAGACACTCCAGGACTCATTAGGCTGAGGAGCTTAAGGAAAGCCACACATGGGCACCTCTGCCAGCACACACAACTTCTGTCCCCTGGGCATGTCCTCAACCAGGACCAAAGCTAAGGAACAAGTGCTCACAGCAGCAACTCCCACAAATTTTATCTAAAGATACAAAAGCTTAAAAAGAAAAGAAAAATCTTACACAGTGTTCAGTGTCCCCTGAAGGAGTAAATGTAAACAAGGGAACCCAGGTGCAGAAGGAGAAGGAGCCTTTCTCTCCTTTGTAATGAATTAATTATTCAATAGCTACAATTAATAAATAAAAATGAACATTGAACTAAAAGCAAGGGGTGTTCCTTTACCAAGACTGCGAAGGATTTTGTTCATTCCAGTTCGTTCCGTCTCTGGAATACGCTCCAAATACTCCAAGGCACGGACCTCAAAAAGGCCTAAAGAGAAAAAAAATTTAAAAATTAAAAACCACTCACCCAATGAGTTACTCCACCTTTTAGCATGTGGCATCATGATTAACAAGGCTGCAAAAGGAAATCCTGTATGTAGTGTGTGTAAGTTGCAGGATGAAGGAGAAAGGAGAGAGATGCAGAAATTCTTTGCTTTATAAACTGAATTATTTTCAGTAATTACAGGGGCACAGGGCTTTTGACATTCTCACTAACCAATCTAGTCCAATATACAAATCCTATAGCATTTACATACAGCCTATAAGATTCGTTACATTACCACACTGTGTTACATTTTAAACCCTAAAAACTCCTCTTTGGGCCCTTCTGCCAAGCTGGCAGGGTCTGCTCTGCCCCTTGGGCCTGTCTGCAAGCAGAGGGTGTTGTTCCATCCAAAGGGGATCACCTTCAGCTGGCCACACCATTGTTTTCCAGTTGTTCAGTAACTGAGGGATCTCAAAGCTTGCTTTCATTTCAATCTCACTTATAGTTTCCATATTCTCAAAATCTTTTGCCAGGCCATCATATTTATAAGGCTTTCCTGTTTCATCTTCCCCAACATCAGGAAAACCCTGGGAGAGAGCTGTCTCTCTCTGTTCAGAGGTGATGTGATTACCACATCTAGACTCTGTTCTAGGTGAGGCTTTGTAACAAGCCCAGGTCCTGCAATGCCTCCCTGGCATTCAGCAGTCTAAGACAGGAAATGCCAAGTCATGGTGAGTGGGCTAGAAGCCCCTCTCTTCCACCTTTGGAGCCCTGCTTATCTCTCTGTAACCCTACAGATCACTCTCCTTTAACCCTTGCTATTGGACAATTTCTGATCCCCCTGTACCCTCTATAAAGAGCTGCTTTTTTGCCCAGTTTGGCAGAAGAGCTGTCACTGGGAACCTTCACAGCAGAATCAATAAAGATGCTCCTGTGGAACCTCACACAGACTTCTCCTCTCTCCCTGTGTCTGTCTAAGGCACCCAGCAAGCAAAGAGCTGAAATCACAATGTGCAGTGGGGAGACACTCTCTGGTACTGAGGGCAGCTGGGCTGGTCACCTTTGCAGCAGAGGAGACACCAGAGACATCAGGAGAAGATAAAGGGCCGACTCTTAGAGGGGTTAATGCAAGGTTTTATTCCAGGAGTCCCAAAGGAGCCCCTACACCTCAGGGTAGAGCCCCTACATCTCCTGCTGAGAGCCCGGGAGAGGGGCCAAGGTTACATTTAAAGGGAGGTGGAAACCTGAAGTAGAGAAGATTTACTGACCAATAAGTGACCCTAAGGGATGGGTACTGGGGGATGGACATTTAGGACAGCCTGAAGGGTTGACCCCTGGCCTCTGGCTAATCATGTCCTGGACTGAAATTTCTAAATAGAGGGGATGGGATGCTGAGTGATTGACAGAGAGCCAGGGTAGGGATTTGGGGATGATCTCAGCAAAGGAAAGGGATGACACAGGTAAAGGGAGGGGGGTACAGTCTGGAATAAACCATTTGGGAAAAATAAGGGGATACAAAACCAAACTATTACAAAGTATAAAAATACACTACAACAACAATGAGCTGATAATCACTAAAGAGCTGATGATCACTAAAGAGCCCCCCTTCCATCCCTGCCTGCTCCTTCCACCGTCCCAAGCTGGAAAATCCCCCAGGATTGGGATGTTCTATGCAGGCAGTGCTGGTTTTCAGTGTAGATTTGGTTTGATTCTGGTTTGATTCAGCACAGGGAGCCCTTCCAGCACCTGTCCAGAGCTTGTCCAGAGCCCCAGAGCCAGGCTGGAGGAGGGAAAAAGC
Organism: Geothlypis trichas; assembly: GCA_009764595.1. Lineage (NCBI taxonomy): Eukaryota > Metazoa > Chordata > Aves > Passeriformes > Parulidae > Geothlypis > Geothlypis trichas. The sequence goes on along the minus strand of CM019925.1, from coordinate 3,266,503 downwards.
TCCAGAGCACTGGCTGGGGGGTGAGGTAACTCTGACATGCAGGGAGTGAGGCTGGATGGTGGCAGGGAATGAGCCTGGATGGTGGCAGGGAATGAAGCTGGATGGTGGCAGGGAGCAAAGCAGGATGGTGGCAGGGAGTGAGGCTGAATGGTGTCAGGGAATGAGCCTGGATGGTGGCAGGGAGTGAGGCTGGATGGTGGCAGAGAATGAGGCTGGATGGTGGCAGGGAATGAAGCTGGATGGCGTCAGGAGTGAGGCTGGATGGTGGAAGGGAGTGAGGCTGGATGGTGGCAGGAAGTGAGCCTGGATGGTGGCAGGGAGTGAGGCTGGATGGTGGCAGGGAGTGAGGCTGGATGGTGGCAGGGAGTGAGGCTGGATGGTGGCAGGGAGTGAGGCTGGGTGGTGGCAGGGAGTGAGGCTGGGTGGTGGCAGGGAGTGAGCCTGGATGGTGGCAGGGAGTGAGCCTGGATGGTGGCAGGGAGTGAGGCTGGATGGAGGCAGGAGTGAGGAAGGTCGCCTGCGGCTGAGAACTGCTTGGGAGCTCGGACAGCCCGTCCCAAACAGAACTGCACTACCCAGGACTCCTGCAGCCTGTTGGGGACACCCCCAAACCCAGCAAAAGGCAGCAAGAAGGCTCCACAAGGCATCACCTTTGGCCAGGCTCTTGCTGAGCTCGCGGTCCTGGATGAAGCCGGCGAACATCTGGGTCTCCATGAAGCAGTGCAGGAAGTGGCGCACGGTGCGCGAGCCGTGGCTCTTGCGGAAGGGCTCGCGCTGGAACACGCGCTGGCCCTGCTCCGTCACGCTCATGTGCAGGGAGTAGTGCCCCACGATCTCCACGAAGAACTGCACAAAAGCCTCCGAGACCAGGGAGTTCAGGCTCGTGTCTCCTGTGGGGAGGACATTTGGCACTCTGGTCACTGCTCTCCATCCCAGATTACAAGATAATATGTCAGGATGTATTCTATTACCATCTGTATGGCAGTTGTCTTTTGTCAAGTGGGCAGTTTTCCTTCTCTCTTCCACACTCACACCTCCCTCTGGGGAGACATCTGCTGATAACAGCTATTGAATGTCCCTGCATGGCTGATAAGAGCTACAGCATCCCATTGGGAGATGTGAGCCCAGAGGGAGGAGCCAAGCATTCCTACCTGCATACAATCTGGAGATTCTGGAACACCAGCACGGCTCCTGCACTGGATTGCCCAGAGGAACAGCAGCTGCCTCTTGCCCTGGATCTCCAGAGGCAGAGACTGCACCTTTCTCCAGGATCCCTGCTCCAGCAGTGCCAGCCCTGACACTGCAGGAGGGCTGAGCCACAATTCCAATGGCACTGCTGCCAACAGCCTGACCCACAGGGTGTCAGGCTGGGTTCTGACTCTGGCAGTGTTGGTTTGGTTTACTGCATTGTTTATTTTATCCTTTTATTTTCTTCCCTATTAAAGAACTGTTATTTCCTGCTCCCATATTTTTTGCCTGAGAGCCCTTAATTTAAAATTTATAGCAATTTGGGGGGGGGCTTACACTCTCCATTTCAGGGGAGGGTCCTGCCTTCCTTAGCAGACTCCTGTCTTTCCAAACCAAGACATTCTTTATCAGCTTCCCTGGGTCTGGATTGAAGGCACTGGAGACAGTAGTTCATGTTTGGACTCAGGTGTTCATTATTTCTTATCAGTAATACAGTCTCACTACTGTGAGTTCTGCAGTCTTTCATTAGCAAAGCACAAAATGGTCAACTATCTCTTGTTTCAAGGTCTTTTAAGGCTGAATTATCCAATTAAGAAATAACACCTAAATTATTTTCCCTTTTAACCCAATAAGTGATCCCAAAGAGCCTGCAACGTGGACTTTTCTGTCCAATTACAAAATACTACCCAAACCCATGGAGAAGAAGGAAGAATAAGGTAAAGAACAAAACCTGTCTCTGCCCTAAAACCTCCATCTTGCTTCATATTTGTTGCTATATTCTAAAACCCCAAACTCTAAATTTTCCACCCTGTGACATTACACACTTCTAACCATCTCCACACCCACAATCCCAGTGCCATTAATCAATTTTGAAAGCCTTCTCCACAGCCTCAGGTCAAATGCTCTCTGGTGAGTCTGTGCCTTTCAGCACAGAAAGTTTAAAATTCTCAGCATCCAGGGTTCAACTGGATACAATAAAACTCAAAGCACAAAGGAACTGATGCTGTTGGCCTAAAGGAAACTACAGTTCTGCACACACTAATTGTAAAAAGAGAAACTATCAGCACACCAAACTTCTCACACATTCACAAGATGCTCTCAGCAAGACCACAGAGAAACAGCTAAAATGTCACTTCTTAGCATTAAGTTCAATTTGCTCATTTTTATCAACTCCATGGTAGAGATCTACTAATGGGAAAACATTTTTCCACAGAAATTTTTCCACAGAAAGTACCTTGTGTGTCACTCTGCTCGTGTGACAGGATTTCACTCCGTTCTTCCAGGATTTGTACAAGTGCAGCCTGCAGTTTGTGGGGCAGGATCTCATCCTCATCTGATACCTACAGACAGAGACAGCCAAGGAAGGACTTTTGTGTGATCCCCATCAGCAGGAGAACCAGGGGGTAGATTAGAAATATTTATATCATGCCTAAAGCAGTTAGAGAGGAGTTATTCTGTGATGTATCTTAAGGGAGACAATATATTTATCTTGCAGCCACAGAAATAAAACACATTTGCTCAGCATGCCCCAAGATTTTATTAGAGTCACACACACAACTGGCCACCACACAGACTCAGGCTTAATTCACCAGTAAAAAACACAAAACCAATAAAAGTTTGTTGAGAAAACACAACAGATCTCAATAATATGGTTTAAAAAAATCCCCCATTCCTTTAATACCTTTCTCCAGTTGCAGGCTGCAATGCAAAACAGAACAGTGAGGCAAGGACAAGGAGAAGCAAATATCCTGAGCTAGCAATGAAATCCCCAGCACTTTTATAGCAACTTCTCTGGGGATGCAGAAGCATTTTTGGGGAAGTTCAGCAGAGAAGCCCAAGTGAACTGTGATAATTTGTTCCCTAGACTGTCACTCCTGGGAAAAACAAGAACCCAAACCAACAAACACCCCCCAGCTGGAGGAGAGAGGAGGAAATGCTGTACAGAACAGGGAGAGACAGACAAAAAGCAGCAGAGAATCTTAGGGATCCCCTTCCCCATAAGAAACCAAGTAAGAGTTTTTAAACTCAGCTCAGCTAAGCAGCATCTTTGGCTTTGCAGAGCTCTCCACCTTATGCAACCTCAACCTTGCAACAAGGATTTGTGAGCTTGTTCCCTTCTCTGTCAGTTCAAAAGGATTACAAGGTATTTCTTCAGCCACTGGAATCTCCATATGAACATCAGATTCTCCTGATTTTTTATTATTTTTTTTCATCAATGTCTTTTCCTGGCATAAACTCACAAGTCACTGGTACTGTTATTTCACTCACCTCTTGCAAGAACTTGTCAGCACAAAGATCAACAATCAGAACCTGGGGAGACAGAAAACACACTGACTCATAACCAGGTATGTTGCTGTATGGAAAAAAAAAACAGGTTTTAATTTGGTTTTTTTAGATGTGGGATGTTTTTTAAATAGGGCTGTCACACACAAAACCCAAGTTTTGCATGGGTGTAGCCTGTCTCTGAGAACAGTGAATATTATTTATTTTTGACAATGCTGGAACATCCTGACATTTACCTGGCAAATTCACCAAGCGGCTCAGAGAACTTTGAGAGTTTATACTCAGACAGAATGCAGAGATTATTCCAGAGAGGTCAGCCTGGAATAATCACTGTCTGTGTCTCACATATCCTCACCTCCTCTATGGGCAGGTCCCAGAGCTGTGGCAGGGAGCAGGAGAGGATGCCAATGAGGAATGGGGTCGGAGAGCACACGATGTCGATCATGGAAGCTGGCAGGACAGGGATGTAGGTGTGCTGCCAGGTGAAGGGGTAAAGGGTTGCCACTGCAGCGTGCCCACATTTAGACAGAGTGCTGGAGAGGTGGGAGAAGCACAGGGAGGGTGGTCAGTGTCTCCCTCAGGGCAGGTGTCACTCATGTACAGTCTGTGCATCAGCAGAGGCCCCATGCACCCACTTCTGAACTCAGTTATGGGGAGCTAAAAACACCATCAAGCCAAGCTAAAGAGGCAAAAAGGAAACATTCCCTTATCTCCTCTTGTGTAAACAGCATAATCCAAATTCTAGGCATGCACATGCTGTGTGGGGAGTGCAGAAGGTTTTCAAATGGAACTAACTGCAAAACTAGACAAGCTTGGACATGGGACAGGTCCAAACACAGAAGAAACAATAACATCCAGTGACAGCATCCCTCAGCAAGAGCTACTCAGACTCATCTTTACCTTAAGTTGTCAGCCACAAAGATGACCCTCCTTTCCAGCAGGAGGGAGGCAAACACCCGGATGGTGTGGGACACACTCAGACACTGCAAGAGGCACTCAAAGTCCACGTGCTCCAGCCTGGAGTCCAAGGGGCGGCACAGCTCCATCACCTGCAGCACACAGACATGGGAGAGCTGGGGAGCAGCCAGAGAGGGACCTCAGCCTGAGGCAGAGCCCAGCAGCTCCTCCTGAGGGACAGGACCAGGGACAGGACCCAGGGAAGGGCTGGAGCTGTGCCAGGAGTTTAGGTTGGGTATCAGGGAAAGGTTCTTCCCCCCTCAGAGGGTGCTGGGCACTGCCCAGGGAATGGGCACAGCCCTGAGGCTGCCAGAGCTCCAGGAGAGTTTGGACAAAGCTGTCAGGGATAGGATTGTTGGGGTGCCAGGAGTTGGACTCAATAATCCTTGTGGGTCCCTTCCTGTCCAGGATATTCTCTGAATCCATGATTTTACAGAGAATCCCATGACCCAGTCAGCTGGGGCAGCACAGAAGAGTGCCCCAGAAGCTCTTCATTAAGAAGCAGGGAATCACTTCCATGGCCGATGATTCCACAGCAAACACATCTCTGGGACAGCCTCCCTTCCAACTCCAGGATGTTTTCTTCACACTAATTATATCCAGGCACCACTGTGCAGTTGGCCAAGAGCCTCTGTGCCCCAGAGAGAGCGGGCAGCTCAGCCTGGCCTGTGTTACCTCATCTCCTGCTCCTGGCAGGAAGCTCCTGACGGTGATGGTGCGGCCCGGGGCGGGGAACGGCGCCTCCATCACGCTGCGCATGAAGGGGTGAACCAGGGCTGGGGACATCTCCCTCCTCTTCTCCACCTCATCCAGGATCTGCAGGGAAACACACAGAGCCTCGGGTGACTGCTGCTGCTTGTGGCATTCACATTCTCTGGAAAAATCCCTGTGCTCAGGATTTTTCTCTTGGGAAGCTGAGAAGCCTCAGAGAAAAGGAAAACAATAATTATATTATTTGCTTCTGCTGTGTTTTGCTCCTTTGGAATGTGTTTGGAGGTTGTTTACCCACAGGTGGGTGCTTCATTGGATTCTGGTGTGAGTTGTTTTGACTCTTTGACTAATCAGGACAGAAAATCTCCAGAAAATCAGGAAATTTAGTTACTACAAGAAAGTGGACCAGGATTACATGAGGTGCAGTGCAAAGGACCAAAACATGCCAAAACTAACCTCACAGATGTTGCAAAAGCAGGGGAAAAAATCAAGGAGGAAGACACAACTTTGAGGGGAAGATATGAGGGACATGGCATGGATACTTAAAAAAAAATCTTTGTCAAAGTGAAAGCCATCAAAAGGCATGGGATGCCATCAAGTGCAGGGACATGGACCAAAGCTTGCCCAAGTGATCCCTGCTGAAATCCAAGATTTTGTTTCCCTTCCCAAAAGGAAATAACATTTCCAAGCTGTGTCAAGACTCTGGAAAGAGTCAGGAGTTTTCATCTTTTTAGCATTGAATAAGTATCCTTTCTGTATTCTTTTGTACAGGATAGTATTCTTTAATATAATATAGTATTATAAAGTAATAAATTAGCCTTCTGAGAACATGGAGTCAGATGCATCATTCCTGCCTTTGTTGGGGCATTCCCAGCAAACACAACAGCTGCTGAGCAGAGGGGAGAATCCATCAGAGCATTCCCATGGAGAAGGTTCCAGCACAGACCCACTGCCCTCTCCCATCTCACTTGGGACCCCTGTGAAATTCATCTCAAACGTCTGAACAGTCAAACAGGAACAGCTTCCTGTGAGCACAACTCTCCAGTCTCCTGCTACTGGAAGGAAATGTCTTGTATGTGGTAATCAAATTCTCATTACTTAGAGGAGTTAGGAGCAACACCCATCCTCCTCACCAAGAAACCTCCCTGAAATGCTGTTCTAGAAACTCTGTGCTCCAACAATCAGAACCATCTTTCATCAAACCTTGTCCCTGTCCTCTGCTGCAGTACCTGCCCTTTATCTGCAGCAGCTTTTCCCAGTCCTCACCCCCTTATCTCCCCTCCTCATGGTGCTACAAAAAAACAGGGGAGGATCCAACCCCATCCCAAACTGATTTTCCATTTCCAAGTCACAGAAGAAGAGGATGAAGGGGCACCCTCAGCAACATCACGTATTAAAGGCCCTTCCTGGCAGTAATTGCTGAAGGATTTGTGCATTGGCTGACAAGCTCAGCACCAGGATTTTATTTCGTTGCTCAAAGCAAAGACAGAGAGGAAGCACCACTCTCCTGGGATGAGGGGCAATCACTAAGCTTGACAGAAGCATCCAGTCACTCTGTGGAGCCTGCAGGCTGTCAGGGCTCAAGAACAGGCTGTGCCAGCTCACCTTGGAGAAGAGGTTGAAGCAGCCCAGGCGGCTCACGATGCAGTACACCTCGGGCAGGCGCTTCCCTTTCCCTTCTGGCTGAAAGGCAACAGCAACAGCTCTGCTGAGAACAGGGGGCAAGGAACAACCCAGCACCCACACAGCAGCTGATCTGCAGATCTCCTCCTGCTGCAGCCCCCCTACACTTATGACTATGAAGATTCTCAAGGAACAGCCAGTTCCAGGAGCTGGTTCATGCCCAGAGCCCATTTTGCTATTTCTGGGCACCATCGTGACTCTTCCCTCTGCATCCCAAGGGCTGGCACCACCACAGCAGCACAGGATGGGCAACCCACATGGGAAAGCAGCCCTGAGTCATGTCCTGACAGTGCTCCCTGTACCCCCAGCCTCCCAGAGATGCTCACCAGGAGCTTCCTGCAGTACCCGAACCAGCGGCTGCCGTCCTCCCCCGTCAGCACGAAGGAAAAGGTTTCACTGGGGAGCAAGGCAGAGTCAGGGTTAAATTCACCACACAGCCCAGGGGACACACTGACAAAGCACACACACTCCTTCTGGTCATGCTGACAAGGGCCAAAGCATTATTACAAGGACTTTGGGATCTGTTCAGGGTAAAAACTTGCACCTCATGAGCTTTGCCATCTCTCCTCCTTCCCAGCTGCTCCTCACTGAGATTTTCCATCTCTCCTCCATCCCAGCTCCTCACTGAGATTTTCTAGCTTTCCTCCTTCCCAGCTCCTCTGAGCTTTTCTAGCTCTCCTCCATCCCAGCTGCTCCTCACTGAGATTTTCCATCTCTCCTCCTTCCCAGCTCCTCTCACTGAGCTTTTCCAGCTCTCCTCCTTCCCAGCTTCTCTCATTGAGCTTTTCCAGCTCTCCTCCATCCCAGCTGCTCCTCACTGAGCTTTTCCATCTCTCCTCCTCCCCAGCTCCTCTCACTGAGCTTTTTCCAGCTCTCCTCCTTCCCAGCTGCTTCCCCATTCAGCCAAGGAGCAGCAGAAGCACTTCCAGCCCCAGCAGCTGGCCTTGGACAGATTTTTCCTCCTTACAGGAAAGGCAGCAGCAGCTCTCTAGCCCAGCTCCACACCTCATCCTCTGTTCTACCACAGGGATTTCCTGGATCCTTTCCCCTTTTCCCCTGCTCTGGCTGCAGCTCCTCTGGCACAGTCCAAAGCTTTCAGCATTGCCTGTCTCAGTCACAAGTATTCAAAACTAAATCTTTACCTTTTAAGGTCTGATGAAGGGAACCAGTCTTTGGGATCTGGAAAGCAGAATTTGGGAATGACCTTTAGCCTCTCCTCAGTATCCTTTGATGGTTTGAAGGGATGTTCAGGCTGGAGGGGTAACAGATGCATTTGAAGTCACTGAAGTTGGTGCACAGCTGCAGCATTTAAAATACAGAAAGCATCTTCCTGACACTTCCAAAGGCTGATCCATCCCATAGCTAATGCACAGGAGAACAATAGCAGATTCCCAGTTCCCTCTTGCATTTTTCCTGCTGATTGGACCTTTGTAAAACGGCCCAGCTTGGATCCTTGGTAGGATCCTTGGTAAGGATCTACAAGCACCTTCTACAATCTAAGTTAACTGGAAAATGAATGTAGAAATGAGCCCCCAAATGATGGCTGGGTCAGCCTGCCTTGGTTCTACCCCGGGAGATTTGAAAACACTCAAATAGGAACAGGAATGTGTTCAGTTTTTGATGTGCAGACCACTCATAACTGAAGTGCAAAAACTGTCCCTGAATCACATGGTCCAGCCACATCACATGTGGGTTCAAATCAAATCCCTCAAGGACTCCAGGACACTTTCAATGATCAAAACTGCCCAAAAAGGGCAAAAGAAAGGTGTTCAGAAAAGAGGCTCCATAAGAAATGTAAGGAAATTTTACACATTTAAGTAGGAAATGCCCCTGGGAAGTGGAAAGTTTATTGCATGAAGTTGATTTTAAGCACTCAGTACATCCAGGCTATTCCAGTGTCCCAGCTGTGACAGCACAAAGTGTTAGGAAAACAGAACAGCATTTTGACAGAGTAACAGTTGTACCAAAGCTTAGATGTCCTTGGGCACACAGCCCAAAGCAGAGGGTGACAGCAGATTACTTGGAAGCAAAGCTAATATTAGAAGGGAGACACCCCATCTGACCCACTGTCCCATCTAAGCCACTCACCAAAACACTTTCCCTTGAGCAGAAGATAAATAAATCTGAGAAAACATTTTCTTGTGTCAGGAAAGAGCAGGAGGGGAACCCTGCAGTGCCCTTCCCAAAGGCAATGGACAGACTGAGATGCTGCACCAGGGAAAAGCCAGATCTGCTGCACTCCTTTCTTCCTCCCAACACCCCAACGTTTGCACTATTAGCAGGTATTATTTGGGTGTGTTCAGTTTTACCCACTAAATTAACACTGTGCACTCTTTCTGGCTGTAGTTCCTTATTCATCTTGTGAACTCAAGGCATTTACACATGTAAGACACTGGAGTTATTTGCACACAAATCCTTTAGGCAACAGGAACTGGGACACTGTGGGACCTGCTGGGGTCCCACACAACCTCCCTGCGTGGATCTGACACCTCCCCTGTGTGGATGACATGCAGATTCCTCAATCATCCCAGGCTTTCTGAAGGCACAGCCAGAATTGCTGGCTCTGCTCTGTTTTCAGTGGAAAGCAGCAGGTATGAGCCCAGACACTGACAACTGAATATTCATCTCAATCTGGTACCACAGAAACACCAAGGCTCCCTCTCAGCTTCCCAACTTAGTTCACTGAGCTATAATTCAGTCACACACTGGTTTTTCCACCCATTTGGACTGAACACTTATTTCAGAGGGCCTGGTTTAGCCTCAACTCCCACAGCTCTCCTGGGTTTGGGGGCTTCTACAAACAGCTTTGCCATTTTTTTATTATTATTTTTGAAAACAGTACAAATAAGCATAAAAGCCCTGGGATTCCAATTCCTGTGCAGCATCAGTGCCTCACTCCTTGTTTGTAAAGGACAGACTGCCAGGATGAGGACAGAGCCCTGCACTCCTCCCTCTCCTTCAGCTGGCATCAAATACCCCATCATGGCTTCATCAAATTTGAACTAAGTAGGAAAAAAGCAGCTCAAAAAAGACAATAAACTCATTATCAAGACACATATTCAACAACCTCCTGACACCACACATCAGGTGTGTAACAGAGCAAGGTGCCTCACATCCCAAACCCAGATCCTGACCACTGCAGCTCAGGAGGGGAAACAGAGCTGAGCAGTTCCCTGGCAGGCTCCCACACAGCTCCTACCTTGCTGGGGAACTGCTGGATGATGTGTGGTGTGTAGGTGACCTCAGATGCCTTCTTGTGCAGGGACACCACCACGAAGAGCTCGAAGAGCCTCTGCTCCTGCAGCTCGATGAGATCCCTCTCCAAGGTCTGGTAGTGCGGGTTCCTCTTGGAGGGAGAGCGCCTCAGGCGCCTCTGGCGACCTGGGGAGAGCAAAAAACACCAAAGCAGCCTGAGCTGGCACTGCCACACACCTACAGGGCACAGGAGAGGACTCAGCATTGCCATCAGGGGGGGAAAGGGATGGGTGGATTTGCCAAACATCCAAAAGCTCCCCGTGGGATATGAAACCTGTGTCAGCTTCTCGTGCACAGAGCTGATCTTCCCCCAGGCAGGAAGGAAATAAGCTCAGATTCCACTGGAGGAGGTTTAGATTGGATATTAGGGACAATTTCTTCACTGGAATGATTGTTATCATTGGAGCAAGCTGCCCAGGACAGTGGTGGAGTCACCATCCCTGGAGGTGTTTAAAAAATGTGTGGATGTGGTGTCACAGACATCTTTTTTGAAAAATCGTTTCCTTAAGATTTTTTTCTCCTGAGAAGCTAAGAGATCTCAAAACCAAAATGTAAACAACGATTATCTGCTGCTGTAAAATGCAACAAGTAAATCTGTGATTGGTCTCATGTGGTTGTTTGAAATCAATGGCCAATCACAGTCAGCTGGCTCAGACTCTCTGTCCAAGCCACAAGCCTTTGTTATTCATTCCTTCTTTTTCTATTCTTAGCCAGCCTTCTGATGAAATCCTTTCTTCTATTTTTTAGTACAGTTTTAATGTAATATATATCATAAAATAATAAATCAGCCTTCTGAAACATGGAGTCAGATCCTCATCTCTTCCCTCATCCTCAGACCCCTGTGAACACGGTCACAATGTGGCATTTGAGGATGTGGTTTAGTGGTGAGCCTGGTGCTGCTGCTGGGTTAATGACTGCACTTGATGATCTTAGAAGTCTTTCCCAACGTTAACTCTTCCAGGATTCTGTGATTCAGACAGGAAGCACTGGCCTGCAAATCCAAAATCCTGCAAATCTGCAGCTCTGCAAATCCCCCCTGACAGATACTGAAATTTCTCCTGCTGCCCTGATGTTCTTACACATCAGAGTGGCACAAAGGGGTACCAGGGAGTGAAGATCAGCTGCTCCATCCAGGTCAGGAGCTCAGGGAGCCACTGCAAACAGCAGGGCACTCAGGAGAGGCAGAGGCACCCCCAGGCTGGGCTGTCCTCACAGGCAGCACGGGCTCACAAGCACAGGCACAGCCCTCTGACGTCAGGAATTCCTGTGGCCCAGGCACTGTGACACATTCTAGACACTCTCAAACAACTCTTCCATCAGGCAGTGACTCAATCTTTCTGAAGAAATCCCAATATTGCTGAGATCTTTCACTCTCCACTACTCTCCTTAACATAAAGAAATGGAATTTCACTTTTCATTCTAAGTTAAAGCCTTTTGAATGTTTTCCTCCAAGTAAATGAAACACCTAAAATAAAATCATAGAATAGAACCGTAGAATTCTATCAATGAATTCTATCTAGAATTCTATGAATCCTTGAATGGTTTGGGTTGAAGGGACCTCAAAGCTCATCCAGTGTCACCCCCTTGCCATGGGCAGGGACACTTCCACTGTTCCCAGCTGCTCCCAGCCCTGTCCAGCCTGGCCTTGGATATTTCCAGGGATTCAGGGACAGCCACAGCTGCTCTGAGCACCCTGTGCCAGATCATTCTGTTTAATCTGTCTTCACACAGAAGCTAAAAGCACCTAAAACCAAGTAGGTGTTTCAGGTCTGGAGTTTTGGGTCTATGATCCAACTCAGGACATTGGAACCAGACAAATACCCAGGTGAATTCTCCCCAGAGGAAAGGACATTTCACAGCATTACATAAAACAGAACCAAGGGAAGGAATTAGGAGTGAGATAAAATTCAAGCAGCAGCAGCAGCAAAGGTGATCAGGAACAACCTCCTACCAGCCCAAAAATGACTCTGCTTCTGCTGACTGGCAGATTAATGGCATTAAACATCAAGGGCTCAGGGAAAGGACAGAAACAGAAGTTGGTTTGTCACAGCAGCAGCTGCCAGACTTGGCCATGTGGCCTCTGAGAGGCTCCCTGGCCCTGTCTCAGCAGATTCCACACGTCAGCTCATCCCACCAGGGCCTCAGCCAAGGTGCAGTGCTGTGGGACAGGACCAGCCCTGTGATTCACTCACTTTTGGGCTGATTTTCCGTATCGCTTTCGTTCCCGCTGGTTTCACCTGAAACACACACAGTTTTCACTTATTAACCATGCAGAAGGAAGATGGGCAACACCCAAAGTTGGGAAAGAGAGACAACCTGAGACTCATCACATCAACATCCCTCAGGGCTGCCCACCAATCCTGCCCAAAGCATCAGCCAAGGACAGCTGGAGAATGTGTGACAACAGCAAATTGCAAAAAGCAGAGCTGATATCAAGGCAGTGGTGCCAGTGAGTGACCTGTAGGTCAGCTGAACATGGGCAGAGAACACAAACCAGGTTGGCTGAGGCTGCTATAAAACTTAACAGAGCTGCTGAACAGAATAACTATAAATTAAAATCCCTATAACTATAAATAAAGACCCTACTATAAATATAAATAAAGACCCCACAATCAGAACAAGTCACAGATAATGAGTGCAGGACTCACTGGTAGCTCCCATGCCAAGTGGTTTTCTGAGGAATTTTTGCTTTAATCTGCTTTTTTGAAAAAGCACTTTTAACCCAGGCTCAGAATCCTCCCCTTGTGGCAGTGTTAAATGTGGGTTAGGCAGGTTCTCCATGAGCTGAAAGCTCAATTCCAGCCACAAGTGTGGGGTCTGCACTGCTGTGTCAGTGTGAGGTGGTGGTGCCAGGCCAGGGGCAGGGGAATTGTGCCACTCAAGGTGTTTAGAGCACAGACAGTGGTGCTGCAGACCCCAGTACCTTTCACTGGAGCTGCTTCTCTCCCAGCAGGACTGAGCAGCTTCACCTTCTTCTTTCCACGCTTGGAATCAAAGATCTCCTGTATTTTCAGCACCAGCTGAAATCCAAAGCAGAAGCAGAGGTTAATGTGGGGGTCCAGAGAAGGCTCCAGGTGCCAACAGCAGGGCAGCCCAACAGCCACCACCCAGGACTTGGGAAAAGCAGCCCAAATTCTGCAGGAATCCTGGCTCAGAGGTTCCTTCTAGCCCAGCTCACTGCATAAAGAATGAGCACAGATTTCTGCTGCAACAGAGAGATCCCTGTCAGCAGAGCTCAAAGCTGACACCAGACTGTACAAGCACTCTGGAAAATGTCACACTTGCCTTCCCAAATAGAAGTGACAAACTGCCTGGCATCAGATCTCCATTTTCTATGCAAAGGCACCTGCAAGAACATCTCAAACCCTGCAGCACAGAGGACTCAGAACATGCTCCCCAACTCCTTCCAAGCCCAGAGAAAGCAGAGCTCTCCCACTGTAGCTTGGGGGTTGGGTTTTGGGTTTGCTGCTGTGGTAGATGTCAGCTCAAGTCTCCTAAAGCACAGGGGAGGCTGCTCCAAGCACAGGCCCTGCCCCAGGTGTTTCTGGAATCAGAGGATGATGGACTCAGAGTACCCTGCTCTACTGCAAGGTGTCCATGGCCATGGCAGGGGGTGGGATGAGGAGCAATTTAAGGGCCTTTCCACCCAAACCATTCTGTGATTTTGCACAAATGAAGTCAGACAGTGGGACAGAAAAATGGGTCTTTGCTGCAGGACCACACCCCTGGTCCAGTGGAAGAAAAAAGCTGGGTAAAAGCACAGACATGAAAGAAGGGTCAGCACTTTGGTAATCCTCCTTCCACTGGTCACAACAGTCTGAGAGCCAAAGTCCTGACACTTTCTGTGTCCCTGTCACAGCCTGCTCTATGCTTTCCCCTCACCTGCCAGTGCCCCAGGGGCTCCTGACTCCCCACATCAAAGGCAGCTTCATGGCAAGAGGGATTTACCCTAAATGCAGGGAGCAGGTCAAGTTCATTCCTGCCTCAAGAATTCATTAAACTGAACACAGGAGGGTGGGGCCCAGCCATTTGTCATCACAAATACAGCATAAAAAGAAATATATTAAAGAGAACCTGTTTGTTCAGCTCAAGTGTTTAATCCCCAGATCAGCAATCCAGGCTTAGACTCTGCTTTTCCAATGGATTTCTCCCCATTTTCTGCCTCAGCACTGAGGGAACAAACAGCCCACTGCAGAGAGCAGTGCTCCTCCTGCCAAACCTGCCTTCTTTCCCTTTTTACCCAGCCTTACCTAGGAGATTTTCATTTCTGTCCTGATTTTTGTGCAGCTGAGTCACCACCCTGGGTGTGTTTAGGGCAGCCATGTGTTTCTTAGGCAAAAGGTTTTGTCTTTTTAGACCCCATTCCTTTTCTCAACCTTTCAAGCAATCTTGGCTCAATTCCTCACGAGCAAAGAGAGCAAAGTGCTCTTCCTGCATGTAAATTGTTACCAGATTTTTGGAATAGGTTTCTTTTGGAGAACATTTTATTTTCTCCTCTCCAAATGAGATATACTCTCCATCACAGCATTTTTATAATCTTGCCATCTCCTTCCTGATTTTCCAGACCTAGAAATTTGTTTAAAAACACAGACAGAAGATACTTGATACTCCAAAGCACTTTAAAGGTTTGAAAAGTCCTTTGCAGCTGTCCAACTCTACCTCACAGTCTTGTGCAATCTGAGCAAATACACGTGATTTTCAGATGAAATAAAGATCTGCTGAAGTGAAATGATTTTACCACAGCAAAAATAAGTCTTTCTCACTACCACAGCTGGAATTTGAGTCCCATGCACCAAGTGCCACCACAGTGGCAGCTGCCCTTCTACAGCACGTGGTGCCTTTTGTCACAAAGAGATGTGAGCTGGTAACCAACAGGAGGATCTAAAAACCTTCCCAAGGCAGCAAACTGAACAGTTCTCTGTGTGAAGGTGGATTAAAAGCCTTCCTCACCCCTCTGGCCTCAGCAGCATAACTGCCTTTGCAGCCAGGCAGGAGGGAGAGGCCAGAAGGGACAGCTGGATGAGGCTTTGTGAAATGCTCTTATCCCTGAGAGTTCCTCTGCACCCTTAAACTGTGAAACAGCTGCTCCTGGTGCCAGTCCAGAACTCCTGGCCAACATTCCAAGCAACCAAGGGCCCCACAGCTATCCCACAGCTCAGGGTCTGCAGGGGAACCAGGATCAGCCTGGGAAGGAAGGCACAGAGAGCAGGGACACGTGCACACAGGGTTACAGAGCTGCCCCTGGAGCTTCCAAGAGCACAAACCCAGCACCAGCACTCCATGGAAACACTGGGAACAAGGCTTAGGTGACAAAGCACGAGGAAGGGCTTGTGCTCACACAGAGTTCTGACCTCCAGGCCAACACTGAGCACTTTGTCTGCCCACAAAAACACCACTGTCCCAGCTGGAACTGGCACTCAGACCCTCAAACACCAGCCCTGGCACTTGGAGAGGGAATGGCTGGAGCAGCAGTGCCAAGCAGCAATCACCTGCCAGGCCCACAGCTCTGTGGCCACTCACAAAGCACTTGCAAAGCAGCAAGAGCTTGAAATGCCAGGCAAGAAGTGAAGTTTTACATGTGAATCTCACCCAGGGCAGGCTCTTTCTCCTGCTGGCAGCCTCCACTGCTTGAAACAGCTTCCACTCAGACAGAGTGACAGGCAGGGAGGTTTCCTTCCCCACCTTCCCTTGGAAATTTGTCTGGGAGGGCTTCAGCTCCAGTGACTTACGGTTGAGGAAAGGAGGTTTTGGGGGAAGCTGGAAAACAGAAGCAGAAGAGATAGTTAAGCATGAGATCCAGCTTTGGTCCAAGGTCACAGGCAGAGGAGTCACATTACAGCTGGTCAATCTGCTCTACCAAGCTCTCCACCCCACCTTCCCACTCAAGCATCTCACCAAATCTTTCTTGTTCCTACTCTGTTGCTCCTTAGCAGCTTAATCAGCTGCCATGGCTGTTCATGATTTACATTATACATTATTTACATTAATAATAAGCTATAGAACAATAAGGCAAACCAATGACTTGCAGTGTGGAATGGGGGGCTGAGCACAAATGAGGGCCCTTGTGGGAATGGTTCTGCAAACACCTGACCCTTTAATGTCCCCAGCCCTACCTTGGGAGCCCTGCTGATGCTCCGGGGAGGGGGCAGCTTCCACACAGATGGGACCTTCCACAGGGGCAAGGGCAGTGCTCTGATATCTTCATAGGGATGTTCTTTTGTAGGACCTGGAAAAAAGGATCAGATGGGAGATTTATAAAAGGAGATAAAGCCCTGTAATTTCAGCCAGGGATATAAGTGGGGAGAGCGTGCCAATAACAGGGTCTGAGAGACCTGTTTAAAGTTGGATGAGGTTCCCACCACATCCTTCTAACCCACTGCCATCAACTTGGCAAACTGCACATGGACTCAGCAGAACAAAACACTTCTTCCCCTGCAGAGCAAGCAGCTCTATTGCAAAGCAGCTCATTTTGGCAGTGTTCACACTCATCTCTGTGCAACACTCAAGCAAAGCATTCCAAGGGCTAATAAAGAAATCAGTTTAGCACAAGCCAACTCCAGTGACCTCCCATGACATCTGAAATCAGGCTGTTCTCGTGCAGATGTCACCAACACCAACAAAGAACCCCAGATGGGGCAGACCTTAAAAACCCCAGGGCCGGAAATGGCCTCAACACATCCTCACCTTCCCTCCTCCCTCCCCAGCACAACTTCCACCCTCACCCACGGTGAGAGCACCCCCAGAAGCCCAGGCACATACAGATAATGTCCTCGTAGATGTTGTCCTGAGACTGAGTGCAGAGCAGCCTGGATCCTGCCGTGCCATTGCTCTCCTCCCGGGGTCTGTGGGCGCCGCCGCCCGCCGGCCGCTTGCGGAAGCCCTGGATGTCCTCAAACTCAAAAGATTTCCTAGAGGAAAACCAGGGTGATTTCTTCTAAAGGCACCTGCTGGAGCTGCTGTCTGCAGTTCACACACAGTGTGGCCCTCCCTGGGACCATCCAGCCCATGGATGCTCCACTCTGGGCTGGCATTTCCAAGGGTTGAGGTCTGATCTCAGCAGCAGCTCAGCCCCTCACTCCCAGCCCGTGGGATGGGGAGAGAATCAGAGGGTAAAGAGAGAAAACACGTGCATGGGTTGAGATAAAGACAGTTTGGAAGGTAAAGCAAAAGCTGCACAAGCAAGGAAAGCAAAACAAGGAATTCATTCCCTATTTCCCTTGGTGTTTGGCCATGTCCAGGGGCTCCATCATGGGTAATGGTGACTTGGGAACACAAACTCCAAATTTCCCCCCTTTCTACTTCTTCCTCAATTACTGCTGAGCAGAACATCACAGAGTCTGGAACATCCTTGGGGTCAGCTGTCCCTGCTGTGTCCCCTCCCAGCTCTGTGAGCACAGCTCACACACTGCTGTGTTAGCAATATTGTCATCACAACACAAAACACAGCAGTACACAAGATGCCAAGAAGAAACCTATCCCAGTCAAAGCCAGCACAGCAAGTGAGTCCTGCTCACTAACTCTGGGAGAGTTATTAAGCAAGAAAGGGAGCTGGAGGCTCCATGGCCAAGCACATTCCAAGCAGGCATGGCCAGCCCCATCCTGTCAGAGGCAAGAACCCAAACCATGTTTTGCAGACTTGCAGCAGCTCAGAACCAGGGCACTGCTTCCTACTGGCCTCTCCTACAAGTGCTCAAGGTGTTCATGCATTTGTGGGTTGGCATTTCCATCCACTTGGCCACTATTCTGAAATTAGGGCACTGAGGTCACAGGAGAGCTGGCAGGGATTTAGTCCATCATGATCATCAAATCTGGGTTGTTGCTGCACACTTTGCCACAGTGGAAGGTTTCAGAACCTCAAGCCACATCTCTGCACACCAGTCTAGCACAGGCAGCTCACCTCTGAGTAGGATTTGCATCAAGCCATCTCAGAAGGGTATGGGAAAGAGAGAAAACCAGCCAAACCTACTGCAAGAGCAGTACCCCACAGCCTCCAGCCTTAACAAGAGAAACTTTCACTCCCAAAAAAGCCAAAAACTCAGCAGCCACAGTGCCCCAAGAGAAAGCTACTCTGCCATCCCCAAACGGCAGCTGAGGGCAAGCAGCAGGCAGGGAGCAGGCTGGTCTCTCCCTGGGGTCACTCCACTCAGTTCTAAGGTGTGGGCTGACCTCTGTTTGGAAGCTGGAGTCCTCTTTGCAAGACTGTCAGCAGCAAAATCAGGATACTTTCACCCAGGAACATCCCTTACCCATGAAAAGGGGCACCATCACTAGCAGCACTCCACAAGGACATCATGCCAAGCAAGCTGCTTAAACCCATCTAGAAAGTGATTTAAATAAATGTTTCAGACATGAGAGATGAATTATGTACCTCTGGGCTCTCCCTCTGATCCTCCTGCTGGCTATTTTCTTCTCAGGGTTGTTGGAGGATGACACCAAGTCCCTTCCACACTGTTTTTGATGGGGACCTTCCCTGGTGGCACTGGCAGCTCTACGACCCCCAGCACCCTTCTCTGCCAGGTAGCGGAAAGTCCTGCGGGGTTTGGGTGGTGGATCAGGAGCTGCCTCCTCCTCTCGCCCCTCAACCTCAGAGTAAATGTTCCTCAAGCTCCTCTCTGCCCTGCAGAGAGCGTCCACTCCTTTGATCTGCAGTTCTCTTTCTGTGGAGCCAGAGCTGCCTCGCTTCCTCTGGGGGTCCAAGGCCACAGGAGAGGTTCTGCCAGGCAGGGGGGGATCTGCTCTCCTCCATAAAGCTTGTGAGGTATAGAAGTTCCCTGGGGGCAGTGTCACCCCCGGGGTCAGGAAGCCTGTTTGTCCCTCTCCTTTCTCCTTGGCTGGGGAAGCTGGGCCACCACAGCATCTCCGTGCATCTTCCCTGAAATCCAACGCCAGGCTCTTGGGATCTTTAGCCCCAGCCCTTCTGCCATTCTCAGTGCATTCTGCCTTCACTTGGGGTGGTGCATTGCAGCTGGGATCATACTTCACTCCAAAGTCCCTGAGCTGCTGCCTGTCCTTGCTGGGGCAGCCCCGTGTCCTGCCCTCCCACTGCAAGATCTTCTGCTTGATGTTGCGGCAGTGGCTGCGGGACAGGGTCTGGCCCTGCACGGCCCCGCGGGTGAAGCTGCTGTCCCCAGGCCCCGCGGGGTGCATGGCAGTGCCAGGGGGCTCACGCACAGCCCATGCCCAGCCCCGGCCACGTCCTGCCGTGCCCCTGCACACATCAAAGCTGGCACCGCGCTCCCAAAGCGCCCGGCGGCGTCACAGGGTCCGGGCTGGCAGCTCCGACCTGTGGGCAAAAACAAAATCCATCAGCTGCAGGCAGTGCTAATCACAAAATATGGGGAAAAAAAATGGGGAAAATTGGGGAAAAATGGAGAGAAACGGTGGAAAATGGTGAAAATTGGGGGGAAATGGAGAAAAATGGTGAAAAATTGTGAAAATTGGGAGGGAATTGAGAGAAATGGTGAAAAATGGGGAAAATTGGGGAAAATGGAGAAAAATGGTGAAAATTGGGAGAAAATGAAGAAAATTGTGAAAATTGGGGGGAAAATGGTGAAAACTGGGGGGGAAATGGAGAAAAATGGTGAAAATTTGTGAAAATTGGGAGGGAATTGAGTTAATGGTGAAAAATGGGGAAAATTGGGGGAAAATAGAGAAAAATAGTGAAAACTGGGGGGAAATGGAGAATATTGTGAAAATTGGGGGGAAATGGAGAAAATCAGTGAAAAATGGTGAAAATTGGGGGGAAAGGGAGAAAAAAGTGAAAATGGTAAAAATTGGGGGAAAATGGAGAAAATGGTCTAAAATTGGGGGGGAAATGGAGAAAAACTATGAAAATGGTGAAAATTGGGGGGAAATTGAGAAAAATGGTGAAAAATGGTGAAAACTGGGGGAAAATTGAGAAAAACTGTGAAAATGGTGAAAATTAGGGGGAAAATTGAAAAAAATGGGGAAAATTGGTGAAAAAATTGAGAAAAACAGTGAAAAATTATGAAAATTGGGGGAAATGGAGAAAATTGGTGAAGGAATGGTCTAAAAATGGAGAAAATGGGGTTAGAAATGGAGAAAACAGACCCCAAACCCAGCTCCTCCACCTTCACTGTGGAGATGTCACTTCCTGGGGAGAAAAATCACAAAAATGAGGGGAAATGGGGAAAAAATGGTGAAAATTGGGTTAAAAATGGGGAAAAAATGAGGAAAATCAGATTAGAAAAGACCCAAAATTGATCCCAAACACAGCCTGAACCCAGTTCCTCCACCTTAACTGTGTAGATGTCACTTCCTGGGGAGAAAAATCACAAAAATGGGAAAAAAAGGTGAAAACACCCTCTGAACAGAGAGAGACAGAGCTCTCCCAGGATTTTCCTGGGAAGCTGTGAGAAAGCTCAGAGAAAGAATTAAAACAATTATTATCTCAATCTCTGCACCTGGCAGGCAATCTCTGTTTGTCAAAGAAGTTTACAAGAAGGAGTTGTCCCTTCTTGACCAATAGGTGAGAGAAAATTCCCTAAGGTAAATCAGGTCTTAAGCCCACCATTGTTTCTATCAGAACTGAGGATTTCTAATAATAAAGTGTTTTTTCATGCTTTCTGATGGAGTCTCTGTATCACCTTTGTCCCCTTTGGTGACAGCACCCCAGCCATGCTCCCCACCCCAGAGTCCCAGCTGCTCCTGGCAATTGCTGCAGAACATTCCTCCCCAAATCACATCCACCACGTGCTCAGGACAGGCTTCCAGAGCTCCCTCCCCACAGGGGCTGCTTGTGCACACATGGAAAGGGAGCTGAGGCTTCACCAGCTCCAAAAACAAACACAGCAGGCACAAAACACCCCGAGGGATCCCAGGCATGCAAACTCAAGGAAATTATTTAATGGCAGAGGAACACAGCAGTGTGGATCTCAGCCAGCCCTCCTGCAGGAGTGCAGCTCCTCCTGATGCTCAGGCAGTGGAGATAAATCCATTGTGGCACCTGAGCTCCCCACTCAGCAGAGACACAGCAGGACACCAGGAAAAAGGAACACATCTGCCTCTCCAGAGAGGAGCTGCTGCTGCTTCACACAGGATGAGAAGAGCTGTGGTGGCAGGGGAAGAGTGCATCCTCCTCCCAGAAGTGCTCTCTTGCTCCACAACACAAGTGAAAACCTGCCTGGTGCTCTGTTTGCCAACACCTGACCTAAATTTGCCATCCAAGAGACTGGAGGGCAGTGGTGCCCAGCCTGTGGAGTTTCAAAAGGCAGAAGAAATGGGTGAGTTTTCATCTTCAAGGGAAAAATCACATCATGTTTAGACCAGCAAAGAAACACTCTGGCTTCTCCTAGCCAAGCAGACTGCACAAACAGGAGACTTCCCACACGTGGAATCCAGGGGATACAGCACACATCCTCCAGAAAATCCAGCAAGGAATGCAGGTGAAACCACCAGGGAGAACTGGGGTGGCTGCACAGAGCCAGCACCTGCAGGTCCAGCATGGTTTCAATACAGACATTTCATGTGTGGAATCCTCAGCTGTAGCCATATTTTCTGAAAAATCCTTTCCTTAAGATTTTTTCTCCTAAGAAGCTGGAGGCCTCAAGAACAAAAAGTAAACAATGGTTATCTACTGCTGTGGAATGCAACGGGTGGATCTTTGATTAGCCCATGTTGGTTGTTTCTAATTGATGGCCAATCACAGTCAGCTCGCTCAGACTCTCTGTTGGAGCCACAAACCTTTGTTATCATTCTTTCCTTTTCTATTCTTAGCCAGCCATCTGATGAAATCCTTTCTTCTATTCTTTTAGTACAGTTTTAGTATAATATATATCATAAAATAATAAATCAAGCCTTGTGAAACATGGAGTCAGATCCTCATCTCTTCCCTCTTCCTCAGACCCCTGTGAACACAGTCACACTCAGCCTTGGAGCCCTTCTGCCAGCAGAGGTGCAAACTCATCCTGGACAGAAGGCAGCAGCCCACGGGCTCTAACAAGCCCCATTCCTCCCTTTCTCTGGGCAATTATCCCATTTCAGAAGTTCCAACCCTCCAGCTGTATTTAACAACCTCCCTTTGCAGTAGGAGACAAGAGCTCAGCTCAGGCCAGGGGCCTCTCTGCCTCTGGTAACATCCCCTGGCACCAAGAAGTCTCCCTGCAAGGGCAGGGAAACAGCAGAATCCCACACATGCACAAAAGCAGAGGATCCCTGCAGAAAGCAGCCAGAGCTGCTCCAGGTGGGACCAGGGGCTGGAGTGACACCAAACCACTGCTCCAGCTGCCACTGCCACCCTGGGCACGAGTCCTGCACAGCCACAGCCACAGTGCCACCACGCCCGGCCAGCACTGAGTCACCACAGCCTGGCAGAGTGGGCAGAGCCAGGGACGGGCAACAAACCACGCTGGGAGGCACAGGAGCTCAAACCTGCCTGGCAAGGGGTCATGTCCCACTCTCCAGGCTGGGTGTGGAGAGCCCCCACCACAGCAGACCACACCCTGCCCACTGCTGAGACCACACCTCAAATTCCAGGGCTCAGGGCTACCCCTGCAGCTGCTGATCTGCCTGGCAGAGGCATCTGCAGGGCAATTAAAAGCAAAGCACTGGCCTTGGCAGATCCCCTTGATAGCACTAGTGAGAAAGCTCTGGTCAAGGACATCCCAGGGCTCCCAGGCAGTTCAGGGATGGTTTGGGCACACATGGCACCAAGCCTTGGCTCTGCTGCACTCTCCCCCTCTGCCAAAGCAGCACAGTTGCTGTGGGAAGCAGCTCCCTGTCTCCACAGTGTGGGTGCCTGCAGGCTGGAACGGCTCAGCCCATTGTCCCAGACAGCTGCTGGTATCTCTCCCACTCAGCAGGGAATGGGATAAACTTGGACAATCTGGGTAAGCCCCAAGCTGGGGATATTTGCTCCATCATCAGCCCTCTGCCCCTCATCAGCATTCCAGCCTGTCCTCAGTGCTTCTGCAGCCACTGGAGACCCTCTTCCCACAGCAGCGAGGGGCCCCTGCCCTCTCCTATAAATAGGCATTGTTGCCAAAACATCCTGAGCCAGAGCAGAGCCATCCTTCCTCCGTGTGTGTCTGCATAGCCCTGATTAGCAGACAGGAAAGCAGCTTTCCCTCTGCTGTGCCACTCAGCTGCTGCAGCTCCAGGACACTCTCAGGACCCAGGCAAAGGGACAGCCAGGGGGGCCAGGGCTCAAAGAGCCTCCCCAGCAGCCCAGCTTCACACCAGGATCCTCCAGGGCCTTCAAACCTTCAAACCCAGCACTGCTGGAAGCAGAGTGGCACAGGGAGCAGAAACTGAGGGATCCCATGATGTGGAGCAGGGGTTTATCCACAGGACTGGGTTTATCCACAGGACTGGGTTTATCCACAGTCCAGCACTTGCACTCACAGCCTGCACTTGCCTACAGCTGCTCTGATTCCAACAGCACTGGCTGATTCCTCCTAAATGCTCCAGCTGGGAGCTCCTCTGGGAGCAGCCTGGCAGAGAATCATGGAACACACTTGGAAGGGAACCACAAGGATCATCCTGTCCAACTCCTCCTGGCCCTGCACAGGACACTCCTGCAGCTCTGACAGCCTCAGGCTGTGCCCATTCCCTAGGGAGCCTGGGCAGTGCCAGCAGCCTCTGGGGGAAGAACCTTTCCCTGACACCCTCCAGCATCCATGAGGACAAATGACTGCTCAGAGGAGGCTGAGGAGCCCTGCACAGCTTTCCAGGTGGGTCCACCCTCGCTGTGCCCAAGCTGGGCAGCTCTGCTGGCTGCCAGCCCACCCCACATCCTTCCTGCCACAGCTCACACTGGGAGGGCTGCAACAAAAACTGCCTGTGCTGCTGCTTCCTCAGACACACAGACAGACAGACAGAGCCATTTCTGCTTCCTCATCTCAAGCCATGGCTGAAGTCAAGGCCTGATGCTCCTGCCCTCTCCCACTGCCCAGCTCCCTGCTCCCATGGTAAGGCACAACCAGGAGCTGAAAAATGTGGAGGAGAAGCTCAGCCTTGGCCAGGACATGGAACTGCAGAATCCCAGAATGGGTTGGGTTGGACTGGAAGGAACCTCAAAGCTCATCTCCTTCCACCCCCTGCCATGGCAGGGCCACCTTCCACTGCCCCAGGTTGATCCAAGCCCCATCCTGTCACAGATATCTTTTATGAAAAATCCTTTCCTTAGGATTTTTCCTCTTGAGAAGTTGAGAAGCCTTGAGAACAAAATGTAAACAGTGGTTATTTGCAGCTGTGGAATGCAACAGGTGGATCTTTGATTAGCCCATGTTAGTTGTTTCTAATTAATGGCCAATCACAGTCAGCTGGCTCGGACAGAGAGTCTGAGCCACAAACCTTTGTTATCATTCCTTCCTATTCTATTCTTAGCTAGCCTTCTGATGAAATCCTTTCTTCTAATCTTTTAGTATAGTTTTAAAGTAATATATATCATAAAATAATAAATCAAGCCTTGTGAAACATGGAGTCAGATCCTCCTCTCTTCCCTCATCCTCAGACCCCTGTGAACACGGTCACACCATCCAGCCTGGCTTTGGACATGCAGGAATGGGATCCACAGACAGCTAAGCACAAGCCTGCAGTTCTCCCTGCTCAGTGCTGCTCCCTTGGACTGTCTCTTCCAAAATATCCATCCAAGGAAGGGAGGAATGCAGCTTTTCACCTGCCCAGGCTTGCTATCAAGAACCAGGCATTTGATCTCAGCTCATCACGTGAGCCCAGGCAAGGGCAGAGACTGATCTTTGGTGAAGAAAGAGCACACTGGGGTGGTGTGATCCAAGTTAAGTAACTCCTAAATGCAGTTCAGGACCGGCTAAAGCACAGTTCAAGGACACAGAGCTGGCAGAGACCACCTGGGTCAGGCAGCCAGCACTTGTATCAAGCACTGCAAGAATCACTCCTGTCACAGAATAACCAGACTTGCGACTGCTCCCATCCTCACCTCCCCTCCCAAACTCCTTCAGTGGCCCCAGTATGCTTCTCAGTATTACCAGAGAAGCCAAATTTATCATCCTTACTGCAGCAGGACTTAGAGGAGATCAGTGTAGTTAAGAATACTGAATTATTTCACTGGAAGCAGCAGTTTAGGAGAAAATTACATAATTTCTAGACAAAACACCACCCATTCCTGCCAAAAGACTGCCTCTCTGATCCATGCTGTTTGGAAGCTCCCAAAGCAGAAGAATAAGGCACGTTCCCAGCACATGACAGGTAGCCCTGACTCTTTTTCCAGCCCTGAAATCCAGAGAGCACACTGCACATTTTCCATGCAAAGCCTCGAGACAATTCCATTTCCTGAAACCACATTCCCAAGGAGAGAAAGCTGCCAGTTCTGCTGTTCCACAATGAATCCCTGCCTAGTGCTGAGGTCAGCCCCCCTCAGCTGAGCTGCTGGAACCCCCAGCACCCCGAGCACCCTGCAGCAGAGGCACTGACACAGCACCTTACCTTGTCCTGGGAACACGAGCACTGCCTGGACCAGCTCGTGCAGCTCTGAGGCAATCTCAGTCCTTTTGTGAAAGCTGTGCAGTCCTAACCCACCCCAAGCCTTTGTCACCAAGCCTCCTGTGTTAGCAGCCAAATAAAAAAGCAGGTTCTGGTCTTGTGGAGCCTAGGGCAGCTGGCAGCTCGTTCCTGGAGGGAAAGGACCCCTTCCAGGGAGCTCAGCTATTCCCATCCTGTTCCTCTCCAGAAGAACTCTGATGCTCCTCTGAACAGCTCTGCCACGCTGATGCCTCAAAGACATGGGCAGCACCAAACAAGCAGATTTTATATCAAAATAAGTAACTGTCCAGGAATGCAGAGTGCTTAGTCATTTCCATCTCGATACAAAGCTACTCTAACCACGAGGTATTAACTCCTTCCATGCTGCTGCATCTCCTGCTGAGGAGCAGTTCTGCCTCATGAGATCCATGGCCACAGCCCCTGGCCACAGAAAATGTGCTGCTAATGCCAAATTACACAGCAAAAGGAGGTTAAGTCTGACCCTCACAGGTCCTAAGACTTTTCTACTGATTGTCCTTTTCTGAAGTGATGAAATTGGTCTTCCTGAAAGCAAGTTTTTCCTCAAGATATAAAAATACCCAAGCCAGACCACTTCCAGCATGTAAGCCCTGAAGGCTGCTACACCAGGGTGCCCATGGACAGAACCCACAATGTACTATTTTTAAAGTCATGGGTTTTTGACCTGACTCACAGGATCTGAACGCCCAGGGTAGCAATACTGACAACAGCAGTTGACTCAGCCCCTACACCCCGGGCTGGCTGCCAGCCCCAGGAATGCTGCAGCTGCACACCAGAAATGAGGCACAAGCTGGGCATGGAGTTAAAAATCAATCACAGTTATCCTGGAGCACTTCCTTGGTGCCATCAGAGGTGAGGTTCCAAAGGAAAGTCACAAAGCCTGTGTGGCTTTACATGGGCCACAACCAACCCCTCATTCCTTTGGGAATGTCTCAGCAGCACCCAGGCAGCTGCCCCAGGAGGTTCAAAGGGTGCAGACTAAGGCAGCACCAGAAAACCTCTCAGACACCATTCAGATAATGTGTTCCAGAGCTGCCCACTGAGTCATATCCATATTAGATTATTACAACTGGAAGACTGAGAGTAAAATTGTGCCAAGCAGCAACGGCCAGCACTAGGACTCAAGGTCACATCCAGGTCAGATCCTCCAGCCACCAGTGCTCAAATACACATTTCCAGGGGCTGGTTTTCCTGCAACTTCTCTTCTACCTTCCTTCCATCACTCACTGATGCCAGTCCCAGCTGCGAGGGGGAATTGCTCCAGCAGTGCCTGGGCTCTGTCACAGCCAGGTGCCCTCCCAGCCAGGCCGTGTCACAGGAACAGAGGGCTGTGTGTCTGCAGCGAGCAGGGGAAGGCAAGGGGAGACTGATCCAGCGTGCCAAGGAGCTCTGCACACATCCAGCCCCACTGACCTCAGTGCAACAAAGCACAAATACCCAGCGAGCCCTAACCCAGCACAGCCCAGCAGCGTGTACAGCTCTGTACAGAACCACAGAACGGGGCAGTGGGAGACACCCTCGGCAGGTGTGACAGGTTAGCCCTGACTCTTTTTCCAGCCCTGAAATCCAGAGAGCACACTACACATTTTCCACGCAAAGCCTCGAGACAATTCCATTTCCTGAAACCACATTCCCAAGGAGAGAAAGCTGCCAGTTCTGCTGTCGGTGCCCTGCTCACACAGGGGCACCTAGAGCACGATGGCTTTGGACCATCCCCGCGGGCAGACAGCCCCGGGCACCCCGCGCTCCATCGCCCTCACGGGAGAAGCGCCCCCCGACGGCCAGCGGGGCCCGCCCACCCGTGCCCACCGCCGGACACCCCGGCTGGGTTCCTCCGGCACCCTCCCCGCAGGCATCTGCACGAGTGGGGGAGACGAACCCACCCCAAGCCCGGCTCCCCCGGCGAGCTGCGTCTCCTTCGGGCAGCTGGAGCAGCACCTGCTTCCTCCGGCCCGGCAGACACGGGCAAGATGCTGCACCGGCCGCTGCCCGCCTGTCCGCAGCCGGGACGCGGGGACCCCTCGGCCCGCAGCTCCGAGCCCGGCCGCGACTGGGGGAAGCCCCAGCCCCCGGGCCACCCACTCGCCCTCCCGGTGTAGCCCCAGCCCGGTCCCCGCCGCCCCCCGCCCCGTCTCACCGCGGCCTCGGCCCGCTCCCGGACCCGCTCCCGCAGGACGCTCCCGGCGCACGGAACCACTTCCCATTGGCTGAAGTAGCCATCACTCAAGCGGTGATCCCGCCTCCTCCCCGCCCCAGAGTGCCCGGAGCCGTTTTCCGTTGGTTGACGTGGCCGTCACTCAGAAGGAGGCCCCGCCCCAGGCGCGCCCCGTCCCGTCTCTCCGCGGCCTTCGGCCCGCTCCTGCAGGGCGCTCCCGGCGCTCACGGAGCAGCCGCCCATTGGCTGCTGTGGATGTCACTCAGATCCGAAATCCCACCCTCGCCCCGCCTCAGGGCCGCACAGCGCCATCACCCATTGGCTGGCGTGGCTGTCACTCAGGTGACAGTCCCGCCCCCTTTCCCTCAGGCGCTCGGATCCGCTTCACAGACGGGATTTTACTGCGCTGCTGCCCCGGGGCCGCGCAGTCCGGCACGGCCCTGTCCCGACCCTGGTTCCCCTCACAGTCCGGCACGGCCCCGGTCCCGGCCCCCCTCACAGTCCGGCACGGCCCCGGCCCCGCGGTCCGGCCCCCGCCTATTCGTTCTTCAGCCCCTCGGCGATGAGGTTGAGCTCGTAGCACCAGGTCTCGTAGCGATAGGCAACGCGGATCTGGGCCACGTTCGTCTTCCGAATGTCATTGCCATCGGGCCCGTCTTCCTGGTAGTTTTCACCCAGGAACCTCGCTTTCTCCTGCCAGAGGCAAAGACAGAGGTACCGACCTCAGAAGCTCCGCTGGCAGCACCCGAGGGAAGCCCTGATCCCACGAGCAGAGCTGGTGCCATTCCCAGGCCGTGGGCAGGACCACCCCAGAAGGACACACACGTCGTGAGACAGGAGACACTGCAGGACACCCCCTGCGTGGGACAGGACACCCACGATGTGGGGGAGGACACACCTCATGGGACAGGACATACTGCAGGACACCACTGCATGGGACAGGACACACCTCGTGGGATATGAGACACTGCAGAAGACTCAGCTTGTGAGACAGAACACATCCCTAATGGGGCAGGACACCCCTCATGGGGCAGAACACACCTCATGGGATATGAGACACTGCAGAACACGTGGCTTGTGGGACATGCAGGACACACTGCAGGACATGCAGGACTCATCCTTCATGGGGCAAGACATACCGCAGGACACCACTGCATGCAACAGGACACACCTCATGTGATATGAGACACTGCAGAAGACGCAGCTTGTGGGGCAGGACACAACCCCCAGGGGACAGGACACACCCCCGTGGGACAGGACACACTGCAGGACACACCCCCCAGGGGACCAGTCACCCACCTCGTGGGACAGGCCGCACTGCAGGATGCTGTTCCTGGCGATCTCACACATGTCACAGGTGCTGAGCTTGAACACCTGGGCAGCGATGGCGTACTCCTCCATGAGGGGCTCCTGCAGCACAAGGTTAGGGGTCAGCAGCCTCTGCCAGCACAGCCTGAGCTCTGCAGGGGCTGTCCCACAGCTCACTGAATCATTGGGGCTGGAAAAGTTCTCCAGGATCAAGTCCAACCTTGAACCAACACCCCCATGCCCACTAAACCACACCACAAAGAGCCACGTGTTCTCATTTTTGGAAAACTTCCAGGCACCACTGCCCTGGGTAGCCTGTTCAGATGCTTGACCACTATTTCAGTGAAGAAATTTTTCCTAATATCCTATCTGGACATCTGCTGGTAGAGGGAGAGATGGCCCAGCACGTGCTGGACCCTCTGTAAGTGCCACTGGTTTGCAAAAAACTGAGGCCCACACAGTCCTAGGCCCAGAGTGCCAGCCCCAGTGCTCAGCTCACACTGTACCTTGGTGTAGTGGAACTGCATGGGGTCGTCTGTAGAAAGGGACACCATGAGCCCCTTCTGGTGGAAGTCAAGCAAGGGGTTCTTGGCATACTCCAGGAAGAGGCTGTTGTTGCTGAGTGGGGACATGGCAATGGGAATCCGGGCAAGGAAGTACAGGTACTGCAGCACTGGGCTCTGCAAAGAGGAGCAGAGGTACCATGTTAAAGTTCTGCACTTTCCACCTCTCCAGGGTCAGATCAGGCTGGTCCCAGCCAGGGAATTGTGTGCAAGGAGAGAGATGGGCCAGCCAGCAATCAGTGCTTCAGGGTAAGGAGCACAAGAGGCCAAGTGTCACAGGTATGTTTTATGAAAAATCCTTTCCTTAGGATTTTTTCTCCTGAGAAGCTGAGATGCCTCAGAAAGAAAATGTAAACAATAATTATCTGCTGCTGTGGAATGCAACAGGTGCATCTGTGATTGGTCTCATGTGGTTGTTTGTAATTAATGGCCAATCTCAGTCCAGCTGTCTTGGACTCTCTGGTCAGTCACAATATTTTATTATCATTCCATTTCTTTTCTATTCCTTGCTAGCTTTCTGATGAAATCTTTTCTTCTATTCTTTTAGTATAGTTTTAATATAATATATATCATAAAATAATAAATCAGGCCTTCTGAAACATGGAGTCAGATCTTCATCTCTTCCCTCATCCTAGGACCCCTGCAACCACCACCACAGCCAAGGAGCTGCCTGATATCAAACTCAGCTAGCTCCAGTGATAACAATCATATTCTGTGATGGGTCTGTGAGGCTAAACCCCAAAATCCCATACACTGCTCAGCCACATCCCCAAACATGCCTGGAGAAGCCCAGAGAGCCATTCAACATCTGCCTGAGGCCAGGCTGTGTCAGTGTAAAGCAGAGGCACAGGTAACTGCCAGCTACCTGAGGCAGCTGTGAGCCTTCTCCCGCTCTGCCATGGCTGGGCTGCTCCTGGCAGCCTGCTCCACGTACCTTCTTGAGGTTGAGCCCGTGGGAGATGTTATCAGCTGTCATGAAGGCTGCCAGCAGGTGTGTGAGGGCCCCGGCCTCGCCGCAGTGCGGGCGGAACAGGAACGTGTTCATGCCACGCTGCCTGGGCACAGGGAAGGAGCACTCAGAGCAGCAAACAGCAGGGTTGGGTGGCTGGACCCAACTTCAGACCCAGCTCTGCCCCTGCCATGAGTCCCCAAAAATCCAGCTTGACCTAGGAGCACATTACTCCTTCTCTTTTCTCCTCTGTGTGTGCAATAGATGCATCTCTGCAACCCCTGAACTTTCTCCCCAGTCCATCACCTCTCCTACCCCGGGGTGTCTGGATTGCTCTGGGATGTGATGCTCCAAATACAGAGCGAGGAGAGCCCCTCTTCTTCCACAGCAACAATCAAAGAACTGAGGCAAGGCACGAGGCAGCCCCTTGGCAGACCCCAGGCCTCACCTGCGCAGGTTGTTGAGCACCAGGATGTTGGCATACATGTAGTAGATGTAGTAGGTGTAGGATGGGTTCTTTGGGGAAGTCCATTCCTCTGGCTTTGGGCTTTTAGTGCTGAACATGTGTCCACTGTGCTTGGATTCATCATCCACACTGTCAAAGCCTGTAATCTGCTTGGCAAAAGGAACAAAAAAGGTGCATCTCACACTCCCCAGTTCATCACTCCCAGGTGGGCTCACTCAGCCCCACCACAGCTCACCAGAGCCTGGCTTTGCCCCTGTGCCCACCAAGGGCAGGGTCGGGCAAGGCTGCAGACCTCACTCTGTATTTATGAGGATTATCACACCCCCCAGCACTGTCCAGACCAGGAATAAAGTTCACACCTCCCCAGGAGATGGGTGCCCAGCGATTCCCAGCCCCACAGCAGCCAGCCCAAGCAGTCTGACCCCTCCTGCCCTTCAGGCCACATCTCCCTTCCCTGGAATGAGGCAGAGCCCCCTGCCCCACTGATGCCATTTTCCCTGTCAGGACCAATACCCCATCTCCTGTGCACAAACAGGGATGTGAGTTCTCCCCACACCTGACAGCATCACCAGGTGACACTCACGTGGCGTAGAAACACACTCAGCTCTTTGTGGGCTTGGGGATTTATAGTTGCCTCAAACACAGGAATAAAGATATATTCCAGCATTTTCCCAAAGTGGGGGAGGAAATTCTTAGACCTGAACACATCACTGTGGACAAAGACAAGAATTAATTGCTACCAGAAGGACAACACAGCCCACTGTCCCCACAGCCCTTTCTGGGATGAGGGATCTGTAAGGCTCAGCGCTCCCTCAGCCCCACAGCACGTACTAAATCCTGGGCACTTGGATCATCCACTTCATGTTGGGGGAATAGACCCGGTGGGTGTTGAACCAGCTGGCCAGCTTGGCCCACTCCTCAGGCGACCGCCCGTAGATGGAGAGCCGGGGCTCCGTGTGCTGGTACTTGGCATCCTCCAGGTCAGAGCCAACCTCCTGCAAACCACAGCACACCATGGCAAGGGAAGCCAGAGCAGCAGCACAGCTTCACCCTGTTATCCTTCCATCTCTCCATACCTTGATGATGGTAGCAAAATACTCGCCGTTGATGGCATTCTCTGTCTTCAGGTAGAGGTCCCTGAGCTCGCTGGCCCCCACGGGGTTGTACTTGTCATTGAACTTGTCAAAGCGCTGGAATGTCTGCCGGCCCTGCAGTGGGGACATCAGGCTCAAACACTGCCCTCACAGCTCAGCAGGGAGCAGGGACTGAGCCAAACCACCCAAAACGGCATTACCAGGAGCTGCTGCACCCTGGCACAAATATTCATGCACGCAACAAGTGTGGCTGCACAGGGAAGGCAAAGCCATGGAGGGAAGAGTGGCCCAAGAGTGATCTTACATTAAATATCCTACCACTTACAGCATGGACATCCAGGGAATCCACTGTCAGGTCGTGGGGGTGCAGTTTGAGCTGCTGGAAAAGCTGTTTCAGGGTGAGCTGTTTGCCCTTGGCGTTGTAGACCACGCGGTCGGCATCCACACGGTAGGATTTCTTGATGAAACGCAGAAGGTGCTTCTGGTTCATGCAGGCTGCAGCATGGATGTGTGTGTCCACCTGGGAAAACAGGGACAGCTTCAGGCTGGGGTGCTCAGGTACCATCCCAGCAGGGTGAACAAACCCCTCAGGTGAGCACACTGTGTGTGAGCAGGGCTCAGCCCAGCAGGTGAACACAGCCAGAGGGCACAGCTTTGCCAAGAGCATCAAAGGCAGCAGATTCCCACTCACAGGAGCAATGCTGCTGCTACAGACATGGACTCTAATATCCATTAGGGAGGGGCAGACACCATGACAGCTCCTCTCCAGGGTCCCTGGAGCTCTAAGCCTTGGCTTTGACCTTCCTGCAGTTGTAGAAGTCACGGTGGGGGTTGTTCTTCAGCTCCTTCATCTCCTCCATCTCATTGAGCATTTCATGCACTTGGAACTTGGATGAGAGGAACTTGAGGCGCCGGTGAGTGTAGGTCTTCCTGGTGAGAGCAAAGGGCAGAACAGTCACTGGGCTCCTCACCCCTCAGCACAGGGACACAGATTCCACCTGGGCTGGAGGAGCTTGTGCTGGCCAGCCCTGCTCCCCTGAGGTGCCTCCCCTGGCTCTATCACAGAGCTCTGAAGGAAGGCTGGCCAGCTGGGAGACAACCTGCAGGTTCTGACTCCAGCCCCTGAGTACTGCTTTGCTTAAGACCCAAGCCAAGAGGGCTGACAAGTGTGAGGACACTCGTGCACCAGGTGTGTCACCACCGGGGTCCTCCCTCTTCCAGGAAGGGCAGGGGGCTGCCCTGACCTCCCTCTGCCCACTGAGGCAGGATTTGGTGGGCTGTGCACTTACACAGGCCCCTGTGCAATCAGGACCAAGAGGAAGTTCATGTCATCAATGAAGTTCTCGAGGCTGGGGTAGGGCAGGTCCTTTGGCTCGTTTCTCTCAGCCGCTGCCTTGTCTGCATAGACATAAACTATCCCATCCTTCATCTGCACGTGGTATCCCAGGTCCTCAGGGAGGTTCCCACTGTCCAGGGGATCCTGTCCATCCTTCACTGGTGGGGTGAACACTGCAGCAGAATGAGAATTCCATCAGGCTGCCAGCCCAAACCTCCCAGGCCCACCCCACGCAGCAGGCAGGGACACCCCACCCCCGTGACACCAAGGAGGGGACCTGGGCGAGTTCCTGAGCCCTGCCCCGTGCTGAAAGCACCCCCTGGGGTGTCTGGATGTACCTGGGCCGACGTCACTGGGTTTCCAGGGCTCTCCCTCGATGGCACGCAGGTACTGCGAGGGTGTCTTGGGGAACCTCTGCAGCGACTGCCGCATGTTCTTCTCGCGGATGCACAGTGCCCGGTACAGGCCCCTGCACACCACCTCAAAGTCTTCCACTGTCACCTGCAAGGGAGGTGATGCTGAAGGCAACCACACAGCTGGAACACAGGTGTGTCCAAGAAACACACCCTGGTGCACCCACGTGGAGGGAGATTTTGGTCACGGCGAGATAAATGTCAAAACTTGGTTTGGGCTGGAAGGGATCGTAAATCTCATCTTGTTCTAGCCCCTGCTGTGGGCAGGGACACATTCCACTGTGCCAGGGTGCTCCCAGCCTCATCCAACCTGGCATTGGACACTTCCAGGAATGGAGCAGCCAGAGCTTTTCTGGGCAATATGTGCCAGGGCCTTCCCATCCCCACAGGGAACAATTCCTTCCCAATATCCCACCTAACCCTGCCCTCTGGCAGTGGAAGCCATTCCCTGTGTCCTGTCACTACATGATATTGTAAAAAGTCCCTCTCCAACTTTCTTGCTGTATCATATATCATATAATATAATCATATATCTCATCAATCCCATCATATCATGTATCCAATCATATCATATCAACGTCCCACTGCTCTGCCTGAGCAGGGTGAGGAAGGGATGACAGGCAGAGACCCAGGCACAACAAAGGGAAGCTCCTGCTTGCAGAACCAGGGAATTCTGATGTCACCCCCTCTTACATTCCTCACTGCAATCAGTAATGGACCCTGAAATGGAAGCCAGGCCTGGGCAAAACATTAAAGCTATTTTTGGAGCCCAGGCTGAAACTGAAGCAGGAACAACAAGATGCACTAACTCTGGGTGTCAGTGATTTTTGATTTACTACACAAACAAATGTTTTGGGCAGTCAGGAGAGACTGGAGTGGAGTAGGTCACTCCCAGCTAGGACAGTCACAGCAGGAGGAATGTGCTTACTGCAGGGAGGGATTTCCAGATCCCCTCTGCTGGGCAGCTCCAGGCTGAGCAACCTTCCAGCAGGTTTTTAGAAGCAGCACAAGTGTAATAGGAGGCTGAGGAGGGAGGGACGCAGGATTAGCACAGGATGTGATAACAGTCCTGGTCAAATGGCTCCAGGTGACCCTGCCTGTACCCGGGGCTTGGTGACTCCCCTCAGCTGTTCTGGGACCCCTGGGTGTGCACAGAGCTCAGACAGAGCTGTGTGCAAGCAGAGAGGATGTGACACAGTGAGCACAGCCCATTCTGCCAGGCCCTCCCTGGAGAATCCCATGAGAATATTCAGCATCCCAGAGCTCCTGCTAAGGAATTCAGCTCTGGATCCCCAGGGATGCTGCAGGGCACCCCCAGATGCTTGTGAGGCACAGTGGGAGACACTCTCCCCATTGCAGCAGGAACAGACTCCTATAATTGACCCTGAAACTGGGCCCTGGGCACTGCTGAGGGGCAGGCAGGGAGCAGAGGGATGGCCAGGGTGCAGAGGGAGCAGCCCCGGCCGTACCTACCCCAGAGGCATAATCCCCAGTGATCTGCACCCGCTGGAAGGGGGGCACGCTCTGGTACTGCGGGCAGGTGGGGGTGGCCTCCTCGATGACAGCCAGGCTGGGGACAGCCCCCGGGGCCACGGGCGGGGCCAGCACTGTCGTCTGCATGCGGATCAGCTTCTTCCTGCTGCGAGGAAAGGCTCAGGCAAACAGCCCCGTTCCATGGTCACACACAGCTGCGGGGCCAGGGGCACGTCCCCCAGCTGTGTTCCAGCTGTGCACACCGTGATGCAGCTCACCGGTGATTTCTGAGCACCTCAGACAGGCACTGCCAGAAGCACAGGACACAGCACACAAAGTAGCCACAGGCTTTGGAAGTTGCATCTTTCCAGAGTCCCCAAGCCTCCCTCCCCAGCAGCTCTGTGGCCCTGGCTGTGCT
The DNA here is from genome assembly GCA_009764595.1 of Geothlypis trichas. Taxonomy (NCBI): domain Eukaryota; kingdom Metazoa; phylum Chordata; class Aves; order Passeriformes; family Parulidae; genus Geothlypis; species Geothlypis trichas. Next base: position 3,230,753 of record CM019925.1, on the reverse strand, counting down.
GGCACCCAGGGAACGGGCCAAGGGCATCTTTCTGTGCAACACTGGAAGCAGTTGGAGAGGAAATCCTGGAGTACCTGACAGATGCCCTGGGATTATCAAGGATTTATTGCACAGGTGTGGTGAGCGGTGCCCAAGGGCCTGATTTCCATCCCCGCTGTTTGCTGTGGCCCCGAGGTGCAGGCTGTGCTCCTCTCCTTGCGCCTCCCCTGGCAACTCACTCACCGCTTTTCCACCGTGGAGCTGGCCTCCTGCAGCATCATGTGCACTGTCATTTCCTTCCGGGAGATGGGGCAGCTGTCTTCCACATCAAAATGGGAGATTTCCCCCTTAACCTCCTCATCCTTCACCTCAGAGGCAAAGACCTTCTCGGCGAAGGAGCGCAGGGACTCGTCCATCTCTGCAAAGAGGAGTTCAGTGTCCCACAGGGAGGGCATTCCCTCGCAGGCAGCTCCGTGCTCAGCTGCCCTTTCCTCGGGGCCCCCACACCCTAGAGAAGATTCTGAGCCACCTCCCAAATCTGCAGCAAGGCTGGGCCACTCCTGGTGGGCTGGAGACATCCCGTGATAGCCCCAGCACAGCAGGAAAAGTAAAAACAGTCCAAAAATGCTGCCAAAAGGCCCAGAGAGAAGCAGGTCCTTGGGAAGGGCAGTTATGGGAGCATGCACTGAGGAAAGTTGGCAGAGCCCTTGGAGCTCCAGGGAGCCCAAAATCCACTTGCTGCAGCAGTCAGGGAGAGACAGAGGCATGGATGGGGCAGAGCTGGCAGCCCAAGCACTCAGCTCCACCGTCCCAGGGCATCCCCAGCTGCAAAGGTGCCAGGGCCACCATTGCCACAGGGCTAGCTGGAGCTTTATGGAGGAGGAGAAGGAAGGTTAAAAACCCTTCCTCTGCCAACAGAACACCATAAAACAGGAAGCCAAGGGTTCTGCTGGCAGCAGCTCCCAGAAGCAGATGTTCGCATGGCAGCCCAGGGGCTCTGACAGCGCGTTTTGGCAGCTGGACACAAAGCAAGGTGAGGATCAGTGCCCAAGGATGGACCTCACCATCGAGTGTCACACAGGACATGGTCACAGGTGAGGACCAAAGCAGAGCAGACAGAGCTCAACAGCACTCAGGGTGCAGAATGATGTTTAACAAATTGCATCTTTTGGTGCTGTATCAAAGGTGGGACCATTCTGTGTAACACTGATGGGCAGAGCTGGCACTGCCAGGAAACAGCATTTCCCAGGTGCTGAAGGATCACCATGATCATGATCTTCATGATCTACATGATCTGCATGATCTCCATGATCTCCATGATCATGTAACTGCTGCCTGGTTCCAGAGATCATGTCTAGGCAGTAACACAGCAGAGCAGAGAGAAACCCAGCAATACTCACGTTTGTGTTCTGCTGTTTGAGATAAAACAGAGACAAAATAAAAGCTGTTGTGATCAACCCCTCAAAATCTGAGCCTTTTAACCTTGTCACCTCATCAGTCTTTAAAAAGGGATTAGCAAATGCAAGTTTAGCCAAATCCTTCCACTTAGAAAAGAATCATAGAATCCAACAATGGTGTGGATTGGAAGAGACCTTAAAGCTCATCTGATGGGCAGGGACACCTTCCACTGTCCCAGGCTGCTCCAAGCCCTGTCCAAGCTGGCCTTGGACACTCCCAGGGATCCAGGGACAGCCACAGCTGCTCTGGGCACCTGTGCCAGGGCCTGCCCACCCTCACAGGGAGGAATTCCTTCCCAATATCCCATCTAAACCCACCCCTCTTTGGCTTAAAACCATTCTCCCTTCTCCTGTGACTCATGAGAAGTCCCTCCAGCCTTCTTGTAGCCCCTTCAGGTACTGGAAGGAAAAGGCAGAGCAGAATTTGTCACTTTGAGGAGCACAGAGGGACGTTGTGCATTGCCTGTCCCATGACAGAGCCTCGGTGATGCCTCAGTGTGGAACCAAACCCCACTGCAGGTCCCTCCCTCCCACCCAGCCCAGCCTGGCTCTGGCACAGCCTCTGCCTGGCACAGTCCCTGCTTCCCCTGCAGTGCCCAAGGCAGAGCATCCTCCAGAACCCAGATCCTCTCACTGCCCACCTGGCAGGCAGCAGTGCTGAGCTGGCCTGGCAGGGCTCTCCTGCACCTGCAGGGACACAGGGAGGGCAGCACAGCCTTCTGCTGACCAGGCAAGCAGATATTCCACACTCAGAGCACCAGGCTTTGCTATTTTTTGCCCTTGACTGCCCTCCTCTGTGGCCCCCAGCATGGGTGGTCATGTCAGAGATGCCAAGTTCCATCCCCCTGTGCTCACAGCTCCCCTTATTCCCCAGCAGGATCAGGCAGCTGGGACCCTGCAGTCCCTCAGAGCCCCTCTGCTGCTCATTCAGGGTGGCAGCAGCACTCTGAGGCTCAGCCCTGCCCTTTGCCTCTGAGCCAGCAGCTCAGGCTGCAGCTCTGCCATCACAGCTCTGCCTGCCCAGAGCCCAGCCTGTGGAACACACACCCCAGAGTCTGACTCCACATATTCATCTGCCTACAAAGCATCCCAGAAATGTTTAGTTTGACCTTTCCTCTCTTTAGTGGATGGAAATTACGCTCAGGAAGGTTCAGAGCCTCCTCCTGATGGTGCAGGGCAAGGTTTTAACACCAGCTCCATGTGCTGGAACAGCATCTCTGACACCACAGCCCTGCAATTCCAAACATGCTCCTATCAGGGCTGCTCGGGGCTGTTATCACCCAGGGCTCTGCAGTCACTTGTCCCTCTGCACTGCCCTGCAAGCCTGGCTGGCCCTGCTCCTGCTCCCATCCCCTTGGGGCTGCAGCTCCTGCAGCTGAGCTTCACCAGGGTGCCCAGAGATTCCTGAAATCCCTCTGAGCCCTTCCACAGAGGTTTAATGGTGTCATTTCAGGACACATCACACCCAGGAGAGACAAGACTTTCCTTCAGTACAAGCAGAGGAAGGTTTAAACAATAACACAGCTCCTTCACTGCACTATCCAAAACCATCTCCAAGCAGGAAGGAAAATGCCCAAAGGCCCCAGTGAGGTCCCCTGGACACCACACATCCAAACCTGTGAGGCTGTGGGGCTGGAAGCTGCCCTGTGGCCCCTTGGCTCACACTTGGCTTTCAGACCTACCTGGAATTCTCACCCGAGACATCTCAGCAGCGTTTGCAGAGCCTCAGTAACACCCCAGAGTCCCCGGGCACAAGGGGCCAAGTGACTGCCAGGCAGCTCAACACTAATTTTACTGCTTTGCCTTCCCTGTAATCAGACTCTCCCACTCTAAAAGGAGAGTGGAGATCAACTGTGGGACTATTTAAAGTGCAGCCACAAGCACTTGCACTGAAACAGGTGAAAGCCAGGCTCAAATTTAATTAAATTCGATTTAATTTAATTAATTAAATTTAATTAATCTTTTTCTTTAAGTCAAGTTTGCATTTTTCATTTTGTGAAGTGTCACCTGGTGTCTGGCCAGATTTCTGATTTCCAGGGCAGCTGCTCCTTTCTAATGAGGTCTGTGGAATTCAGTCTTTTAGGAGAGACTAAAAGAGAGACTGAGACTAGAGAGACTAAGAGAGACTGAAAACTGATGTCTTCTATGCTGAACCAAGGGTTTAAAGCAAATTCCCAATCAGAGCAGGTACAAACCGTGTGCTCTCACCTGAGCTGTTCCTGGTTTTTCCTGAGGGAGGGATATGTTTGAAAGCCTGGATTTTACCCACAGGGCTGCCCAGATGTCCTCACTTCTTCACAGCTGAACCCCACAAAGAAAAGGAAGGTGCAAGGAGCCACAGCTTGTTCCTGAGCTTGTCAGGAAGTGCCTTTTCCAAGCTTTGTGTGTAATGTTGACCTGATCATCAGGACCTGGTGAGCCCATCTGAGGAGTATCTGACAGGGAGCAGCCCAGGGTGGGTCAGGGAGCTCCTGCCTTGGTTTGGGTCAGGCTCAGCAGCTCTCAGCTTGGGAGGCACCTCCTGGCTTCACCTGAAGCAGTTTGTGTCCAGAAAATTGGCTTTGAGGGCTGTACCCTCCTCAAACCTTCTTCAGATGTCACCTGCAGCTGGAAATCACCTCCTGTGTGAGGGGAAAGGCCACAATTTGCTGTGTCCTGCCTGCTGCCAGGGTAACTCTGAGCTCCTGATTCACATTCCTGGTGGGAAGGGGTGAAACTGAGCAGGATAAAAGAGTTCTGAGGTGAAGAAGAATCTCTCCCTGTTTGTGCTTCTATTCTTGATGGAGTTCAAAAGCTGCCCTGGAATAGGACAAAGGATTTGGGCTCTGGTTTAAAGGGTGGCTTTGGTCAGAGCACTGAAGGGAACAGGAAAACCACCAGGAACAGAACCATTATTTGGAATTCTATGTGCATCAGGGGATTCCTGTGCCACGTTTTGCAGGAGCAGCTATGGGGAAAGCTCTTGTCTAAGAAGAAGGCTGGAATAGGTGAGAGAGTCACCTGCACAAATAAAATAAAATAAAATAAAATAAAATAAAATAAAATAAAATAAAATAAAATAAAATAAAATAAAATAAATCACAGAGCTGGAAATAACAAGCCATGGATTTTGTCCTTAGGAGCACAGGAATCCAGTGAGGTGAGACCTGAAGCAGCTTCTCCAGCTGAGATCATTTCCACAGCATCCAGAAGCTCTCTGGAAGAGATGTTCCCTTTATTTGATGGGCACAGTTTCAAAACAAGCTGGGTGGCAATTGAGAAATTCTCCAGAATTTAGGGAATTTTACCCTGCCTTCTCCGTTATTCCCCCCAAAAATAAATTTCCTTCCCTCCAACTGCAGAGGAGCAGCACCAGGGCAAAGTTGGGATGATGGTACAGCTTTGGTCTCCCTCTCATGCTGATAAAATTTTCAGGTTCTCAATTCTTCTTGCTCTCACCCATCCCCAAGTCTGAGAGTCTCCACACCACATTATTGTTTAACTGTTTCATTCAAGGCCCATCAAATCTTTCTCCTCATTTGCACTCCCACAAGGACCAAATCAGCCCTTAACCCTCCTTGGGATCTTGGGATTCACATCTGAAACCAAAAATGACCTTTAGGATACAGAGGTCAAGAGAATCTTGGTCTTTTGATCCCTCAGCTTTTTTAATCACAGGGTCAGCTTGGGTGGGCTCATGGTGGAAATCTGAGTAAAGCCTGGGCATGCTGTGCTAAAGTTAGATCCAGGGCCTGTGCAAGCTCAAGGACTGGCACAAACAGCCTCTCTTCCCACTCTTTTTCAGCTGGAACGTGAGGGATTCACACCCAGAGGCTTTGGAGTGCCTCTAAATCCTCCCACTTTCACCTCTGAGCTGCCCTGGTTCCACCCAGGGAGAATGGCTGGAGCAGAAATTTGGGGTACTGAGCAGGATCTTCCTGCAGCTCGTACCCACAGAGGCCATGGGGGAAGCTTTGCTGGAAAATGGTTTGAATTCCTGAAGAGGAGGAGCCTGAACAGGAGGATGAGGTGGAGCTCACCAGGGCATCCTGGCTGTGCTGGGGCTTTGATCAACCCTCAGCAGATTCTGCTCTCCCACCCTGTGGTAACCACAAATCCTCTGAACACAGAGACAGAGCTGGCCCAGGATCACCTGGGAAGCTGTGAGAGAAAAATTAAAACAATTATCATCTCAATCTCTGCACCTGGCAGGCAATCTCTGTTTGTCAAAGATGGTTACAAGGAGGAGTTGTCCCTTCTTGACCAATAGGTGAGAGAAAATTCCCAAAGGCCAATCAGGTCTTAGGTCCACCACTGTTTCTATAAAAACTGTTTATTTCTAATAATAAAGTGCTCTTTAATGCCTTCTGATGATGGAGTCTCTGTATCACCTTTGTCCCCAACACCCCTTTGGTGACAATTGTATTTGTGGGGTGCCCTGTGACAGGCAGGAATGATGGCTCTGACTCCATGTTCTCAGAAGGCTAATTTATTATTTTATGATACTATATTATAATAAAGAATACTAAACTAAACTATACTAAAGAATACAGAAAGGATACTTACAGAAGGCTAAAAAATAATAATGAAAACTCGTGACTCTTTCCAGAGTCTCAGCTTGGTCCCAATTGGCCAAAGAGTGAAAATAATTCACCAGAACCCAATGAAACCATCACCTGTGGGTAAACAATCTCCAAACACATTCCAAACAAGCAAGACACAGGAGAAGCAAATCAGATAAGAATTGTTTTCCTTTTCTCTGAGGATTCTCAGCTTCCCAGGAGCAAAACCCTGGGTGAAGGGATTTTCCAGAGAATGTGAATGCCACAGGTGACACCACCTTGCTCTCAGTCATCCCCTGCACAGACCCCCAGGGCACAACCAGGGAGCTCCTTTGTAGGAACAAATCCATTGCAGGGAAACGTTTCCAGAAACCCAGAAACCCTGGGGTTTTCAGCACCCTGGAGTTTTCAGCATCCTGGGGTTTTTCAGTGGGGTTTTCAGCACCCACCCCAGTCCAGGGTGGGGATGCTCTGGGCACAGGCTGGACCTGCAGTGGCAGGAACTGTGTGTCCCTGCTCCTGGGGCTCTGTTTTTAAATTCCTGGCATAAAACCCAGGTTGGACTCCAGGTTTCAGATGCCTGACATTAGGTCTGAGGAGAAATAACCCTTGGAGCACATTTACTGATTGTGTGCTCTGACAAAATTTGCCTTCTTGCAGGAGGGAAGGCAACAGGGAAGTATTTTGGAAGACTGAATCAAGCAATTTAAAAGGCCAACAGAGCATGATTTGGGCACAGCAGTAATTTAATAGCTGTTTTTGCCATTGGAGTATCAAGTAAAGAAGTGATTTACGTTTTTAAAATGTAAATTAGCATGAGGGACCCCACTGCAAACAGAGATTCAGCAGCAGCAAGATTAAACCTGGACTGGACCAAGCCTGTGGCAAGGTCCCTCTCACTGCTCACTGATGCTCCAGGGCACATCTGGGATAGAGCTGGGCCTGCCCCAGGACAGAATGGAGCAAATCCCACCCCACACACAAAGCAGATAAACCTCCTGTAACTCCTGGATCCTGCACCCAGAACCCAAAGAAAACAACCAAAGAATTCAAAGTTTATTCTTTAAAAAAGTTATTTAAGAAGCAAAATAATTTACTTCAATCCAAACCAAAAGAGATGCATTATTGAAAGCAAATAATTAAACAAAGTAACAACAAATTAGCCCTTGGGTTAAAAGTCCAGATCCCAACATTCCCAACCATCCTGAGGGTTACCACAGGCACACACTCAAGGTTTGGGGTTTTTGAGGAGCACAGACACATCTGAATATGATCCCCCACAGGCCTGAGGCTGCTTGAAATCCAATTCTAAGGCTGAGCTGTACTAAAAACGATGGCAGCTTCAAGATCCTGGTTAAAATCCTAAGTCCCAGCAGGGACAGGGACAGAATCTGAGCAGTTTGAGCAAGAGCACGGAGTGAGGACACAGAGAAACAACCCCAGGGTTCCACTGCTCCACTGAGCTGAGCTCAGCCACAGCTCCAGAAACATTTGTTCCAGTTATTGGCACTTGGAAGTTCTGAACAAGAGCTTTACCCTTTTTTAATATTTTAATATTTTGAATATTTTACCTCAGAAGTTGTTCATGTCTATTCTGCCCAGTCAGGGCAGTGAAATCAGCTTGGCACTAGTGCAGAGTTGTGCTGTTGTAAATAACAACATTTGGACCAAATCTACTAAACCACCTTTTCCAGGGACCAGTCTTGTGCAAAACCTCCTGTCCTTATCTTCTAAATAATTTTCCCCAAAGTTCACAGGATTTTGTCCTTCCAGTTCTTGGCTGCCACCAAACCCAAGGTTCTCTGTGAGGCAGCTGGAAACAAATGACAACCATTCAGTTCACTCCTGATAGTACAACACCCTGATTTTGTATTTTTTGCTGGATTTGGAACTACACTGATGGACTTGGGAGCATCACCCGTGCAGGTCAGCTCTGCAGCACCCTAAAAACTGAAAAAAATTCCTAAAAACCATTCTAAAGGTTCCAAAGGTGACACAAATGCAGACCTACCCTCACCAGGGCTTTTTCCCTTTTATGGAGCCCAAGGGAAAGGGAACAGCAAAGAGCAGCAGATGCATTTTCCAGGCAGTTCCCACCCATTGCTGAGAATTCCCAGCTGCAGCTGGCACATTTTAATGCCAGAGCATGCTGAGCAGTGTGGGGCACTGCTGTGATGAACCTCCACCCAAATAATTCTCCAGGTTGAGCACACACCCTTCAAATATCAAATGCCAGAGGCTTCCCATGGCCACAGGCAGCTGAGGTCAGGCCAGGGAACAAATTCCTGCATTTCCCAAGAAATCAAAGCCCATCCATGATGGCAGAATGTCACCACTCAGTGTCCTCACAAACCCCACTCTGCCCTTCCTGCTGGTTCCATGTGCATCCCAAAAGCTTCTCCTCATTTCCCAGGGGTGTTTTTATTAACTGGCTGCCCTTGTGCCCCACAGGGAAGGTTTTCACAGAAAATCCTCCTGACAAAGTTTCCCAGCCCTGGCTGTGCAGGGTGGCAGCTCTGCCAGGCTTAACCTGCACTCATGGAATGCCCTTAAAGCTCATCCCATGGGCAGGGGCACCTCCCACTGTCCCAGGCTGCTCCATCCTGGCCTTGGACACTGCCAGGGATGGGGCAGCCACAGCTGCTCTGGGCAACATCAAACAAACTGAATTTGAGCCAATGGCCCCCACAATTCTGCCCACCATTGTGTGTATGTTGCTGGAAAACTAATATTTTATGTTAATTTTTTTGTGGATTTAATTCTTATCAGTCACGTCAAGTCAAGTTAAAATAAACTGAAAAAAGTATTTATAAGGATTATCACAGATAAAGCAAATGTGATGCAGATTGATCCTCTTCATTCCAAGAAGAGAATTAAGACTGTAATTAGTGAAGGAAGCAACATTTAAAGGAAAAAATTCTTCTCTCTCTGTTTTCTGCTTTCCAATGTCCATTTGAAACTGAGCACTCCAGATTAAGATGTGTGACTGACACCAACAACCTGAAACTGAGCTCCTGCCACTGCCCTGCTGGCCTGGCACTGACCAAATGCTCCCTCTGTTGGCTGAGGGCTCCTTCCTCCTCCTCCTCCTCCTCCTCAGAGCTGCATTCAGGGCAGAAGCCAGCCCAGCAGCACAGGGACAGCAGTGAGCACACCTGGCTCCAGGTGAGCAGGGGAGGGTGTTCTGCTCTGGGGAGAAGTTCCCTCAGCTGCAGGGAAGGGGTCACAATTCCCTTGCTCAGAGGGAGCCCTGAATTCACCAGTCTGTCCCACACCTCCTGAGGAGCCACCCCTGAGCTCATTTCCTTCCTCATTTTGCAAGGATGCTGCAATCAGAAGCTGGCTCAGGTGCCTGGGGCAGCTCTCAGCCTCCTCCCCTCCAGCACAGAACCCCAGGATGGTTTGGGCTGGAAAGGACCTCAAAGCTCATCCATCCACCCCTGCCATGCCAGGGACACCCTCACTGCCCCAGCCTGGCCCTGGGCACTGCCAGGGATGGAGCAGCCACCCCTGACAGTCAACCCCAACCCTCCACACTCCTTCCCTGACAAAGAAACTCCAATTTTACAGGCTAGAGACATTTTGAAGAGACTCTTTACAGTCTGTGGTAAGAAAATAATTCAGAATAAAACAATTTGCAAGTTACAGAGAGAGCTGAATAGCAGCTGTCCAAAGCAACCTCCAGTTACCAGATTAATTAGTGAGAAGCTGCCCAGAAATGTTGGCAGTTCATGTTAAAAATGAACAGCTGACAGGTTTGGTCCAACTTAGAAGAGATCTGAATGCTGCAGGAAAACAATACAGAATATAAACTGTTCCACCCACAAAGAAAGTAAAACACAGATGCAGTGTGTCCCCTCCCTTGTCCAAGAGTCTCTCAAGTGCCTGCTGGACCTTCCAAATTCCTCCAAATTCCTGCTGGAGGATCCTGCCAGGCCCAGATCACCCACAGCACACTTGCCTGCTTGACACAACGAGCTCCCAAGAAATTCCAGTCCTTGGGGGTTTTCCTCAACCCAAGGGACAACTTCAAATCTTCTTAGCAAACAGGCACTTAGCTAGGAAAGGTTTTCCTTTTTATTACAGAAATGGAGGATCAGGTAGGTGGCACTCCTGGCACTGGAGATGTTGCATTTTTGCTGTACAGGTGCACAGAGAGCAGACACCCAGCTGGGAGGGGACAGGGTGGCACAACCCCGTGTGACACCAGCTGTGCCAGCACTGCACGGATTCCAACAGACAGGGGACACACAGCACTTCTAGCTTTTACTCTAGAGGTAAAGTGTCATCTTTTTCACAGCATTTAGTCTCTATAGTTCACGTTTGGGACTGGTTTTCTTCTGGAACAAAGCCAGGTGACAGTGAGAGAAGAATCCCAGCACATCCCGAGTGCTGCTGCTCCGTGAGCTGAGCAGGGAGGTAGATGCCACGGGTGTTCTCTGCAGATGGAGCACGCAGAAGGACCTTGTGCTAATTAATTAACTCAGGACCTTGTGCTAATTAATTAACTCTGGTGCCCAGAGTCTGCCACTGGCACCCAAACACTGCAGGGAGCAGCAGGAGAGGCAGCACAGATCGAGGCTCGTCCAGCAGCTGCACCTGAACCACGTTTTCTTGGCATCTGGAACAGAAAGGCAGCTCCAATTAGCACTAATTAGCTCTGGGGTGGATGTGCAGTGCAGCAGTGCAAGTGCTGAGCTGGTCTGGCTCTTTTAGTCACAAGCAACATCTTGCAGGAAATGGTTGAAAGGAATTTCCCTCAGTTGGGAACTCAGATTTCATTATTTTATTTGGTTAATGGGGAAAAATCCAGAAATAAACGAGAAAAAATCGAGGAATAAATGGGAAAATTGGAAAAAAAATCGAAAAAAATCAGGGAATACATGGGAAAAAATGCAGGGGAAAATTGGAAAAAAATGGAAAAAAATTGGGGAATACATGGGAAAAATTGGGGGAAAAAAAGAAAAAAACTGGGGAATAAATGGGAAAAAATCCAGGAATAAAATGAAAACAAAGGGAATAAATGGGAAAAAAAATCAAGATTAAATCTGGGAATGGGAAAAAATGGGAAAAAATGGGGGAAAATGGGAATAAATGAGAAAAAATGGGGGAAAATGGGAAAAAATGGGAAAAATCCTGTGGGACTAAATTGGTAATTGGTTATTTCACCATTTTATTTGGTTATTCCTGGAATCAGCATGTTCCAGAGGAACACAGCTCATGGGGAGATGTGCAGGAGTCAGACACTCAGCTGGGCACACCCCTCTTTCAAAGTGTTTCCTCAGAAATTTCACCTTCTCCAAACAGTCCAAATGGTTTCCCAAAAGGAGACAGAAAGGAATGACAGAGCAAATCACACCACTGGAATTGGTGGAAATCATGGAATGTTTTGGGCTGGATGCAACCCTAAAGATCATCTTGTTCCATCCACCCATCAGCCAAAGGAGTGATGTGAATGAAAATCCCTTTTCTTAAGCTCTGCCACCAACTTAGAGGGAATTTTTTCTTTTTTCAGCATTAAAACATTGTAGGATCCAATTGCAGGATCCATTGTAGGATCCAATTCTCTGGGAATCAATATGTGTCACAGACATAATTTATGAAAAATCCTTTTGCAGGATTTTTTCTCCTGAGAAGCTGAGAGGCCTCAGGAACAAAATGTAAACAATGGTTATCTGCTGCTGTGGAATGCAACAGGTGCATCTGGGATTGGTCTCATGTGGTTGCTTTTAATTAATGGCCAATCACAGTGAGCTGGCTCAGACTCTCTGGTCAGTCACAAGATTTTATTATCATTTCATTCTTTTCTATTCCTTCCAAGCCTTCTGATCAAATCTTTTCTTCTCTTCTTTTAGTGTAGATTTAGTATATAATTTTCTTTTCATATAATATATATCATAAAATAACAAATCAGCCTTCTGAAACATGGAGTCAAGATTCTCATCTCTTCCCTCCTCCTGGCACCCCTGCAAACACCACCACCCTTGGTGACCCCGAGTGAGGAACACTCCCACCAATATGTTCTATAAAAAGGGAAAACCCCACCTAGAGCAGGCAGCATCTCTAAGCCCCACTCAGGAGCTGCTGGAGGGCAGAGGGGGCAGTGCACAGGGGGCTCCAGCTCACCTTCTCACATGACAAGGCAGGACAGTCCCATGCAGCCCTGGTTCCCATCCTCGCTGCTGTTCAGCTTCTTCATCCGGTACTGCCGGATCTCCCTCACCAGGGTGTAAAAAGCATCTTCCACACCCTGCATGCAAACACAAGGTCAGGGATTTTCTTCCCTCAAGCTTTTGAAATCACTCATCTGTCCATCCCAGAACCCCTTAATGGGTTTGAAAGTCACAATTCTGCAGAAGAGCAGCACCCAGCTGATCCTGAACTTGTGGTTCCCAAGAGGAGGAATCAATCCCATATGGATGTCCCAGCCTGACTCCTCCTGGGGTAACAACCACTAAAATAAACATGGAAAAATGTATCTCAGGGAGGCTCCATGCAGGAAACCAGCTGCTCCTTGTTTAAATTTAGAATTCTTAGAATTCAGCTCTTCAGGATTTTCTGGCTGCTGCTCAATAATTGCACCTTCCCTGCTCTGTTCCCCTGCTCCAGGGCTGGCTGGACAGGCCCACGTGGCCAAGGAGGCTTTGGAGAAGCCCATTAGTCCAGTCTGGGGAATTCTGTCTGCAATCATAATCTGCTAATTGGCTTTCATTAACGAGCCAAGAGCACCCAGCAGGTCTGGGGTGAGGGAGCTCAGCTCTGACACTCCCACAGAGAGCAGCTGAAACTCTGCTGCTCCTCCTGCCAACACTGCAAGGTGCTGAAACTGGCTGTAATCAAAATTTTAACATCATTTGAAGCAGTGGAAAGTAGCTGGGTTTCTTTTTCTTCTGCGTGTTTTGTGAGATTTTATAATAAGATATTTATTTATTATAGTTAAAATCTGTCTTTTATTTAAGACATAAGTATTATTTTTTAGGAATTATTGTGCAGCCATTTGTTTCTTTTTGGGATTTTTTAATGGTTTTGGAGGTTTATTAAGAGGGGTTTTTGGTGGTTGCATTTGAATGTTTTGATAGTAAAGGTGAATTTTAACATTTTTTGGGCATGTGTTATTTTTTCTTGTTATGTAATTTTGCACAAAACCACTGTAGGTCTCTTTATCTCTACATTTACTGGAATCAGTTATGTTTATTATTTTGAGTACTTTTTTTTTCTTAATTAGTTTTTAAGTTTTATTTAGTAACTTCAGAGGAGTTGAAATTTTTTTATTCTCTGTTATTTATCAACATGACTCACTTGAAAGAAATCAGGGAGAGTCTGAAGTGATTCCTGCACTGGCCCAGTCCAGAACTCTTTCAAGCTAAGAGTGAGTGGTGAAATAAAAACTAAAAATATAAAGGGATTGAAAAAATGCCTCTCCTATAAATAAGGCAAAAATACATGGGAAAATGTCCTTGCTGCATTCCCCAGGGAGAAATCAGGCCCTGGGGGACCCCTCACCTGTCTCGTTTTTGCAGAGGTCTCTATGAAGGGGATTCCGTAGCTTTTTGCCAATTCTTGGGCCTGTTTTGTGTCCACTGTTCTCGTGGGCAGATCACACTTGTTCCCCACCAGCACCATGGGCACATCATCTGAGTCCTTCACTCTCTTGATCTGTTCTCTTTAGGAAGACAAATTATAAAAAAAAAAAATAAAATTAGGAACTATTTTCTAAAAAGAAAAACTGGTTTAGTTCAGTATTCAAACAACCTTGTGCCAGAAAAACAGATTAAAGGTGAGCAGGGCCTCAGGGGTCAGCAGGAGGGGCAAGAACTTTGTACACTTCATTTTCTGTCCATGGATAACTCCACTCTGGATTTCTCACCCATTTCCTTAGAGATGACATTCTGGAGCTGCAAATGGCATCTGATTCACAGAATCCCAGAACAGCTGGGCTTGGAAGGGAGATCACCCAGCCCAACCCCACTGCCAGGGCAAGATCACCTGGAACAGGTGACCACAACCTGGAGGGTTTGGAATGTGTCCAGACATGGAGACTCCACAACTTCCTGACAGCTGATCCAGGGCTCTGCCACCCTCATAGAAAGAAATTTTTGCTCGTGCTGATGTGGAACTTCTTGTGGTTTAGTTTATGGCCACTGCTCCTTGTTCTGTCCCTGGGCATCATGGAGAAGAGTCTGACACTGTTCTTGGAGATATTGATATGGATTGATTTAAAAAAAATAATAAAACTGGATAAAAATCATCCCAGTCTTAACTGACTAAAGGTGGTGCTGAGGCCCTGGCACAGGTGCCCAGAGCAGCTGTGGCTGTCCCTGGATCCCTGGCAGTGCTCAAGGCCAGGCTGGACGGGGCTTGGAGCAACCTGGGATGGACAAAGGTGTCCCTGCCATGGCAGGGGTGGGACTGGATGGGCTTTAAAGTCTCTTCCAACCCACCCCTGTCTGTGATTCCATGCACTGGCACAGAACAGTGACAAAACTTCCTGAAAGAAGCGGGAGATTCAACATTTGTCCGTTCCTGAGCCTTCACTGAGGCCCTGCAGCGCTTCACTCAGCCAGTGTCCCCACCCTGTCCCCTGTCCCTGCACTCCCCGGCCCTGGGGCAGCCCGGCTGTACCTGTAGAGGTTGATGTCAGCGAAGGATTTGCTGTTGTTGATGGCGAAGACACAGAGGAAGCCCTCGCCTGTCCTCATGTACTGGTCCCTCATGGCGCTGTACTCCTCCTGCCCCGCCGTGTCCAGGATGTCCAGCAGACACGTCTCACCATCGATCACCACCTGCTTGCGGTACGAGTCCTGCAACAACACACGGCCACTGAGAGCCTGCACTGCTCCTGCCACCCCGGGGCACGGGGGAAATGTGAAAATAATCATCAAAATGCAGGAGGAGCCTTGGCAGCTGTTCTGCAGAAGATGTGGCTGTCCCTGGATCCCTGGAAGTGTCCAAGGTTGGACAGGGCTCTGAGCAGCCTGGGACAGTGGAAGGTGTCAGGGTTGAAACTGGATGAGCTTTAAGCTCCCTTCCAGCCCAAAGCAGTCTGGACTTTGTGATTCTCATCCATCTCTGATGAAAAACCACCACTATCTAAAACTACGGTATTTTAAATATTACCCACACGATCACATTTTAAACCATGCCCAAACTACCCCATTTTAAATGAGGCTCTAAGCCCTCTCATCCTTTGTTACAAAACACAGAACTCCTGTTGCTTTAAAGAAATTCCTCCACAGAAGAAGAAAATAAAGAACAATCACAAACACCCTCCGTGCGAGCAGAACCCCCGCCCTGCCCAGCCCCGTGCCGGCCTCTGTGGCTGCCTGTGGCTGCTTTAGGGAGCCGGAGGGGAGCGAACAGGGGAGGAACCGCTCCCAGAGCCCCGGGCCGGGCCGGGCTGCAGGGAGCTGCCGGTGGATCCGCTCCCGGCCCGGCGGAGCCTCCCCCGCGCTCCCGTCCCGCGGCCCCGCGCCCGCACCGGCTCCGCGGCCCCGCGCACCTCGATGGTGGGGTCGTACTCGTCCACGAAGTGGTTCTGGATGAGCTGGATGGTCAGCGCGCTCTTGCCCACGCCGCCCGCGCCCACCACCACCAGCTTGTACTCGGTCATGGCCCCGCGGCCTCGCCGGGCCCGGCCCGGCCCCGCCGCCGCCGCCGCCCCGCGATCGCCCCGCGCCGCTTCCGCCTCCCGCCCGCGCGTCACCGCCCGCGCCGCTTCCGCACACGCGACACGGGCGCGACACGGGCGGGACGCAGGAGAGATACGGGAGGGACACGGCGGGACACGGGAGGGACACGGGACACGGCAGGACACGGCGGGACACAGAAAGAGCACGGAAGAGATACGGCGGGACACGGAAGAAACACAGGGCACGGCGGGACATGGGAGTGACACAGGAGAGATATGGCGGGACATGGGAGAAACACGGGGCACGGCGGGACATGGGAGGGGCACGGCGGGACATGGGTCACAGAGGGACATAGCGGGACACGCAGGACATGGGTCACAGCGGGACATAGCGGGACACGGGAGAAACGCGGGACACGGCGGCACCGGCACCGCGGCTCCCACCCGGCACCGAGCCCGAAGCACGGGGCTTTAAATGGCACCGGGTCCGTATCCCGGGGCTTTGAAAGGGGAACGGCACCGAGACCGCGGCCCCGAACGGGGAACGGCATCGGCCCCGGATCCCGGGGCTGTCGAGGGGAACACAGCACCGAACCCACACCCTGTGGTTTTTAAACTGGGAATCACAGCGAGCTCTCGGGATTTGAGAAGGGAATAAAGTGAAGCTTTGTGCTTTGAAGTTGTTGATGAATAGCTGGAGCTGGGCAGCTCTGGGTACGGGACTGCAGTGGGAGCATCCTGCACTGGATCGGTTTTTGTTTTAAGTGACCACAATGGCAAGGAAGGGTCTGGCTCAGAGCCTGGGAAGGGAATTGCAGCAGGGAGATCACAGACCCCGCCAAGGAACAGAACTGAGCTGGGCACGGATGAGCACGGGGAGGGCGGAGCGCTCCTAAATGGGGTTGGACACTAATTAGAAGTGATGTCATTTGTAACCAATGAATGTTGCTGCTGTTATAATGTATAAATAGTGTATGGTTGATGATGGGGCCTTTCAGACTGGAAATAAAACACAGAAATCCCTCAGGGTGGTGTGAGAATTGGAGGCACCAGCACGGAGCCTGTGATGGGGGCAGCACAGGTCTAACACAGCCCCGGCTCAGGAAAGAAGAGGCTGAGACAGCAAGGCTTTTTTTCAAAATCAGTAAAACTTTATTCTATTTCCATTCTTTGCCATTAACAGAAAAAAACTTGGAGAAAGCAATGTTTTGTTTTACAAAGATAATGCATCTCCCAGAGAAGAAAACCCTAAATTGAGAATAGAGGTAACATGAAAAAAAAAAAAAAAAGAAAAAAAAAAGAAAAAAACCAAACAAAAAATAATTAACCAAAATAAAAAAAAATTAAAAAAAAAAAAAAAAACAAAAAACAAAACAAAATAAACCAAAACAAACCCAAACCAAACCACAGTACTGCCCTCTATTCCAAAAAGTAACTCCTGATCTTTTTGGTTAAAGTAATACTTAGACCAATCATTCAGTTTTCTTGCTTGATAAAGTGTGACTGGGGAAATGGAGGGAGGGGGGCAGGGGAGGGAAAAAAAAACCAAAACAAAACCAAAAAAATAAACCAAAATAAAACAAAACAAAAAAAAAAAAACCAAAACAAAAAAAGCACACAGACATCAACTAGTCACCTTGATGAAAGTCTCAATACAGCTATGGAAAGCCTAAGTATTTATTCTCTTACAGTACACTGGGTGCCGGCTGCAAAAAGAACAAAAAAAATGTATCCACTTCAGGCACAACTTCTTTCTTTTTAAATTTAAATCAGTAAAAGAAACTGGGTTTAGAAGCTGCAGTGTTCTAAGCAGCAGCAGATTTGTGCATTGTTTTAAATATATTTAAATTACCACACTGATGGCACACCTCAGCCTTATGAAATTCTGCACTGTCTGTTCCAGAACACTACAAAATCCACCGACCCTGGGAGAGACTTGCACTGAGCTCTAAGGACTGGCTAAAGGAGTCAAGTTAAATGAACTAGGAAAACACTGTAACATTTGGCCATCAACTCAAGGTATCTGAATGTTTGTGGAGATCTGATAGAAACAGAACTTATTCCACCCTCACACGTTCCTCAAAATTTGAGCAGAGTGAGCTGAAGTGAGTCTTCCCTTCCACTTGGGAAGAAAGATAATGCAACTGAGCACTAAGGCATAATAAACCTTGGCCAAAAACAAGGATAAAGCATAATAACTGTAGTGCAGAATTCCACAAGGTCTGCCCGAGCAGAGCTGTCTATGTTTACTCACAGAGGCAATGGAGATTGCAGTTACCAGTTGCGTTAAATGCACCATTCAAAACAAGCTTCTAAAATGTGATACTATAAGGCGCCACCTTAAAGTTCTCCAGAATGCAACTGTGCAGAAATTTAAAATGGTTTCGTAAATTTAATTTTAAACATAACATGAGAAGGTGTTAAAACTGGTGGAACAGCTTCTGAGAATTTGGAGGAAGGGGTGAACAGGGAGATATTCAGTACCCTTCGGCAGCCCCACCGCACGGCCCAACGCCGCCGTGGGTTGGGATCAGTCTATAACTCCAGCCTGGCGGATCTTTCTCTCTGCACCAAATCCCTGCAAGGAAAACAAAACACACCTTTAGCTCCAGCATCACACAATCATCAAGTCATTTAGGCTGGAAAATTGTCACAGATGTATTTCATGAAAAATCCTTTCATTAGGATCTTTTCTCCAGCTTCTCCATGTTTTGCTGTTTTGGAATGTGAGCTGGAGAACTGTTTGCCCAGCATGTGAAATTGGTGTTACTTGATGACCAATAACAGCCACCTGGGTCGAGGCTGTAAGCAGTCACAAGATTTTATAATCATTCCTTTCAAGCCTTCTGATGAAATCCTTTCTTCTATTGTTTTAGTGTACATTTAGTATAAAATTTTCATATAATATAATAATAATATAATATAATAATAACATAACATAATATAATATAATATAACATAACATAACATAATATTTATATATATATATATTTATTTTATATATATATATATATACATATATATATATATATATATATACATATATATATATATATACATATATACACACATAATAATTCTCCATGAAACATGGAGTCAAGAGTCTCATCTCTTCCCTTGTCCTAGGACCCCTGTGAACACCACCACAGAAAATGATTTAAGGGTCTCCTCCTGGCTTATGAGCCAGGTCTCATAAGCTCTTGGAGATCTGTATCACACCTAAGATAGCTCAGCTATCTTAGAAGGCATAAAATCAGCAGGATGGCTTCTGTGGTAGTGTTGGAAACAAAGGAGTTTTAATAAAAGGCAAAATAACAAAACAAAATAAACAAAAAAAGTTTCTCTTGTAGAGAAAAACTGAGCCAAGTGCAAGAACTTCTTGCTCCTGTTAAAACACCTCACAAAAGCCATTAGTTTCTTTGTTCTCTTCTTTTTGTAGTAAATTTCTTAGGCAAGACTTTTTGGCTCCTGTCCAATTGGCTATCCTTAAGTTAGAGGTGAAGTCCCCCAGGTCCTATGAGGTGTCTTTTTTGCAAATTGAAGAAAGAAACTTCTGTGCTTTTTTCATTTTAAGAAGACAAAGGATAGTTTTGTCACTCTGTCAACAGGAAGCACATTCCTATAGGAAAAGGGCTTTAAAAATCATCAAGTCCAGCCATGAACCTGGCACTGCCACTGGGCTTTGAGGCAGAGCCTGGTCTGTTCCACCCAAGCAGCTCCCTTCTAATTAGTCATGTTTGTCTTCAGAAATAGAGACAGCAACAGAACAGGTTCTCTGGGGTGTTCTTTGTAGTCCAAACACAACAGAGATTCCAAACACTTTTCTCCTGCTTATCAAGAAGCACCAGAACGTTGTGTGAAAACCACGTCTAGGTAAACAGACTTCACTTGCTACCTCTGAGGTTTATAAATGAAGAGTGAAGTACAAGAGCCAAGACAAACCATGACAGAAAGGCTCCAACACAGGCAGCAGGGGGTTGTTTCTCTCCCACGTGCTCTTCTGAAAGCACAGCACACAGCAGTGACACAGGGGCACAGCTCTGACATGGGGACACAGCACACAGCAGTGACACAGGGGCACAGCAGTGACACAGGGGCACAGCAGTGACACAGGGGCACAGTGTGATGGTGTTCACAGGGGTCTTAGGATGAGGGAAGAGACAAGGATCTGACTCCATGTTTCAGCAGGCTTGATTTATTATTTTATGATATATATTATATTAAAACTATACTAAAAGAATAGAAGAAAGGATTTCATCAGAAGGCTGGCTAAGAATAGAAAAAGAAAGAATGATAAAGGCTTCTGTCTCTGACAGAGAGTCCGAGCCAGCTCACTGTGATTGGCCATTAATTAGAAATAACTGCATGAGACCAATCACAGATCCACCTGTTGCATTCCACAGCAGCAGATAATCATTGTTTACATTTTGTTCCTGAGGCCTCTCAGCTTCTCTTAGGAGAAAAAATCCTAAGGAAAGGATTTTTCATTTTTTGTGACAGACACAGGGCACACACAGCACTGAATCCTAAGGAAAGGATTTTTCATTTTTTTTGACAGACACAGGGCACACATAGCACTGACACGGCACAGCACTGACACAGGACATGGCTCACAGCACTGACACAGGGCACACACAGCAGTGACACAGGACATGGCTCACAGCAGTGACACAGGGCACACACAGGGCACACAGAGCAGTGACACAGGGCACACAGAGCAGTGACACAGGGCACACACAGGACTGACAAGGCACAGCAGTGACACAGGACATGGCTCACAGCACTGACACAGGGCACACACAGCAGTGACACAGGGCACACACAGGGCACACAGAGCAGTGACACAGGGCACACAGAGCAGTGACACAGGGCACACACAGCACTGACACAGGGCACACACAGGGCACAGCACACAGCACTGACACAATCCACCCTCACACAGCACCGCTCACTACAGAACAGCAGCAGCCACAGCTCAGACCCCTGGCAGAGGCAGCAATGTGGGCAGGAGCCCTGCAGGGCTCTGCCCTGTGTGTGTGGGTACCTTTGAGTTGTCGGGGGCCCCGGGGCTGGCGGAGCACCGTGAGCCGCGGGGCGTTGGCATCGTCCAGGTTGATGCTCTTTAGACGGTTCACGAGTCTATCGGGACGCGGAAGCAGCCACGGCCTTGGCGCCTTCGCTGCAAGAGAGCACACACAGGGCAGGGTCACCCCGGGCTGGGCAGGGCACCCCAGGCCTCCCCAGGCCTTGGGCACAGTCATTTATTGTACAGGGTTGATGCTGTGTGACAGCAGACTCGGCTGATGGGCTGGCCCTGCCCCAAACCTCACTGTCCACACTGCACTCTGCACTACAGGAGCTCAGTGCTCTCCAGAGGGCGATCTTTAGGGAGCAGAGTATTTACTCAGAGTATTTACAAGTATCTTGTATTTACTCTCATGCCTACCTAACCAGTGTATTCTACATTTCTATTGCCCAGAGAAGCTGTGGCTGCCCCATGTCTGGAAATCTCCAAGGCCAGGCTGGATGGGGCTTGGAGTAACCTGGCATACTGGCAGCTGTCCCTGCCCATGGCAGGGGTGGAATGAGATGGTTTTTTAGGTTCTCTTTCAACCCAACCCATTCTGTGATTAAACTGTAATAATAAAGGCTTGCAAGTTGCCAGCATACCATGGCAGAGCCATTAACATCTCTGAAGATAATGAGAACACTGAATTTTGAGACAAAAATATTACCTTTCTGTTACTACTGAACTGCTATCTCTATAAATGAAATACAAATTATGCAGTCTTCTTCAAGTGTATATATAAAAAAAACCCCAAATCCATCACTTTTAAGAAATGCCATGCCAAAAAGAAGGCTCTCTAAAACATGAGTTTTCTATTTAAAAATTAAACCTGCTCTTCAAGAAAGAGATGGCAGCACTGTAGAGTGTGCTGGCCAGCATCCATACAGGAAAGCCATCACTTTCCTTATCATTAACTTCCACTTGCAAGCCTGTATCCAAATTCCTGCTACAGGGGGGGTTTAAGAATAGGTTAAAAAGGGAACAAGCCATCTGTAATTAGGAAAAGCTGGGAGTGCTGCTGCCTGCTCTGGAAGAGCTGGGAGCTCTCAGGTGTGGCTCTCCCTGGAGGCAGCTGGAACCCAGAGCTCCTGCTGCAGGAACATCCAGCTCAGGCAGACCCAGGCTGCAGGGCTCTGCTGGGATGCAGACACTGGGCCAGGGTCACTCCCTTCCACCCCAGAGCCTCACCAGACACGCCACACGTTACAGGCACTGCATTTTCCTGTGCGCTGGTTCAGGATTACGGAGAACTCCACTTCATCCCCAGCCTGGAGCTCCACACCATCCTGGACTTCTTTGACATGGAAGAAGAGCTTTTTGCTGTCACCAACTTCATAGTTAATGAAACCAAACTGAAAAGCAACACATCACAAGGTTATTGATTTGTACTGCATCCAGACAAATGCAGTAACTTACTTATCACTGTAGTTTACCTATTTTAAATAAAACTTCAAAACTGTGCTGCCTAATAGCAGCAGAAATGCAATTTCTGCAGTGATCAGAACATTTTGTCTGGAAACAACACTTCTGGAAATCCAGGCACTCTTCCTGGCACTGTAAAGTCACATTTAAATCCTGAAGTCTATAGAACAAGTTCTGAAAACTGCCCCCAAGAGTTGGCAGCTGTTATAAACAGAGAAGAGCAGTGCCCCAAGCTCTGAGACTCCACCCTGAAGTTACACAGCAGCAATCACTCAATTTTTGGCCTGTCATTGGGATAAGAACCCATTTACTTCTGTTTTCCATTCTACTCATGTACAAGCCAGGAATACTCATCCAGCCTCTCCGTAAATGACTGGAGATTAGTGCTGCATGGTATCTGTAAAAACAGACAGCATTTGCAGCATTTAACTTTTTAATCATTCCAAGATGCAACGAGGGCAAAGATCAGCCTCTGCATTTCAGATGAGCTGTAATCACTGACTGCTTACTGCTGTGAAGAAGCTTCTACCAGAAGTAAAGTACATGTTTTGTTTGTTTTTCTGAAAACTTTTTAAACACTCTGTGTGGCAGAAACGAAGTTAGAGCAATTTCTAGGACATCTCAAAGCCAAATCTTCAGAATTTTATGCTGCCCAGCAGTTCTGATGTTTCAGCACCAAATCAGGCTCTCTGTGACTTGACTCAAGTCACACCAGGGTCTGGCATAACCTGGGTTACCACACCAGTTCCCTGGAGTCCTGAGCAATCTGTCTGGGCACAGCTGCCTGAGTTACAGTGCTCAAGTGGTTCTGAGCTGCTCTGTGCCAGCTGGAGCAGTGATTTCCATGCCCATCCCTGGTGCCAGGGTCACTCACCTGGTCCTTGACGCACTCCACGGTGGCCCTGCGGAAGGGGGTGATGTTCACAGCCATCGTCTGCCCGTTCTGCCCCAGCACACACAGCTGGAACTTTACTGTCTCCCCCTTCTGCAGACAGTCACCTTTGTTTGCCATGCCAACAATTCCAAAGGGATAGACCTCTCCTTTCATCTCACCTAGGGGGGGGAAGTACAAGACAGAACTGAGAGGCCTTTGCCACCTGATGTCAGATTTCCAATATTACAAATCAGCTTAGCTGTGTGGATACAGTTTGTAGTGTGAACAAAATCTTCAACAGCTCTTTTTACAGAGGATTCAACTTGTGAACGCACTGTAAAAAGAATCTGCACTTGTGAAAAGAACACTTAATTAAAAGGAACCAATCTTACCATCCTCCATGACTTCAATCATGCCCTGGTACTCTGTCTGTGTGGGATCTACACTCCTCAAGGGACGAATTACTTTACCAGAGTAAACAGTTGGATCAGCTTCTTCAGTGATACCATTCACTGAAAAGAGACAGAGAATAGAGGAATAGGATGTTTTAATCATAGTTTATTTTAAAACTGATTTAAGTAATTAATTCATATTGACCAGGAGTCAACGTTTTGCACTACATGACAATGAATCAAAATCACAATGATATACCATACATGGAAGTAGAAAAACTTTTCTCAAGAAACTTAAGATCAGGAAGCTTGAAAAGTAAATCAAAGTGTTTGTTTCCTTCCTTCCTTCCACATTCCCTACTCATGTTAATCATCCAATAATCTTGATGTATGCATTCCCCCACCCCCAAGTCCTTAATTCCCTGCCCCATCTGCCCTGCTCCTGCAATCTTTTCCCTTGTGAGGAACAGCACAATGAGTGCAGCTACTGATCTGGCCAGTTCTGCCATCCAGCCTCTCCTTATAACCCAGAAGTGAGGAGGACTGAGGACACTAAAGGTCCACAGAATTTCTACTGTGCACAGAACTGTTGGTCTGTGCTTGTCTGCTCTCTGCAAACACAGGCAGCAGCGTTCAGGGAACCAAAGATCACCCCACCTCACACTGAGCATCTTCTTGCTCTCAGCTCCAAGTGTAAATGGATCATTAACAAACTTTACCCCCCAGCATGTGCCAAGAGCCCTGCAGACAGAAAACACCAGGTACAGCCTTACCTGCATGTGTTTTGTTTACTTTCTCTGCACTAACTTTGTTTCCTTTGCCTTTTGACAAGCTGTATTCCACAGTGTCTCCAAGTTCCAGGCTATCAATATCACCACAATATTCACTACAGGAACAGAATGAGAAACAGTTTCCTTTTATTTACATGACAATAGTGATGCTCACCCAACATCCACATCAGCTATCAGAAATTATTTTAATCCCTCATGAGTTCACAAGGAACCTCCATTCAGGAAAATGAAGCATTTAAATACATAACACAACTGGATTTCTTGGTTGGGAATTAGAGGCACAGAACACCAGGACTGCTGACTAACAGAAAAGTTTGAACCAGTCTAGCAGAGATGATAAATAAAACTGTAGGTATCTAAGCATATATATAAATATAGATATATTCTGTGTGTGTAAAGTGCAAATGGGTTAAAAACTCCACACCCTCCCACTTCCCCCAAACAGACACCTAATGAAATATTAAAACTGTCATTCACCTGTAATGGAAGAAGATCTCCTTATCATGATTGGCTGTTTCAATAAACCCAAAGTTATCTTTCAGGGCTGCCACATATCCCAAGAGCCTCTTGGAGCTGTAGTTGCGTCCCAGCATCCTGACAGAAACAGCCGTCTGCAGCCCGGTTCTCTTCACCTCACACACACAGAACTCAACCTGGGGGAGACAGGGCCATCAATACCAGACAGAAAAAGGCAAGAAAATCAAATACATTCAATACCAGACAGAAAAATACAAAGAAAACCAAACACGTTTAATACCAGACAGAAAAATGCAAAGAAAATCATGACCACCAAAAAAACCCCAAATTAATTTTGAAGCTGTGCAGCTCTGCAGCAGCACCAGTCTCTGCAGCAAAGTCATTTCCTAGTCACTACTTTCCCATAACCACATCTGTCACTGACATTTCCTACATTCCAGGGAGCAGCACCACACCTGGGATACCTGCAAGGCAAGCCAGCCCCCAGCACTCAGCTTTTCACCCCTTAAACATGAGAACTGTTCTGTCCATGGGGATCAGCTCCTCTCCCTACACTGCTCACCAAGGGCCCACAGTGGGATGTGCCCCACTTCACTCCTTGTTTCAGTTTTCAGAGACAATAACCAGTAACTAGAATGGCTCCTGAGGGCTTTGTTGATCTTCCTGATCTCCAAGCTTCTTCCCTTTCCACTGTCCCTCAGGTTAACATGCTCATGAGGGAATATTATCCCTCTTCAATATCCACCTTAGTCTCTATGCTAATTAATTTCCTCTTGGCAAGCAGTGTCCACTTAGTGATAAAAATTCTTTGTTTAAAAAGCAGCATTTAGACAGTAAGACACTATATCCACCTATATATCTCCAGGTTGGAGGGTATTTTTTACTCATATTCAAACACAACATTCCAGGTGATACCACACAGTCTTGTCCTCCATTTGTTCCAAGTAAAGGCAAAGAGAAGCTCACTCACATCCCACAATGCCCAGCACAGAATTTCCCAATAGTACACTCAATTCTCTTACCTTATCTCCTATCTGGGGATTAGTAGATCCTTCCACATCCTTGGCCTGGTAAGGAATGGTCAGTTTTACTCCACAGTCATCATACACAATTATTCCATCTTCAGCTTCCTGAAAACAAGAGATCAGAATTCAGCAATCAGTGTCTCTTTAGGAACAGTTCCTACACACAGTTCAAGCACTGCTCACTGGAGTTTCAGTGGCTTTACAATAACTGCTCAAAACCACAATCAAACTCTGGGTAAGGAGCTTTAAATGATGCCAGACAGTATTTTAAAAGGCAATGAAGTATTGCCACCAGTTCCAGGAAGCATTTATTGGAACTTTTAAGTGTTCTGGCATTGTTTAAAAAAAAGCAGAACAAAACAGTAAGGGATGTTTCCCATGAAACTTAAATAATTCTATCTAGAATCTTGTGTACTGAGAGGTAGAAAGAAACTCCCCATCAATTTCCTGGAAATTATCCTCAACAACAATATGATCGTTGTTTAATGATAACAATGTAATCATTGATTAATGATTATTAACAATACTTTTATTATCTTGTTCAGAGCAGTTAGTTTTCACTGACTGCTCTCATCAGCTCTAGTTCACACCTACACAGAATGAACAGTGCTTCAAATCCAGCTGAACTAGAGATTTTAAGGAATCAGCCTCAGTCTGCAATGGCAGGAAAGCAGAGCAGCAGCATTACCTTCTCCTTGCCTTTATTTGGGCTAGTGGCTTTGGCTGGAGTGGCTTCTTTGTCTATAGTGCCCACAAAGCGATGCTCTGACTGGGTGTGGAAGGAAACCGTGCCCTTGGGGAGCTTCTTAATCCTTATGGCATGGTTCCTTTGGGCAGACAGCATATCCTGGAAAAGAAATCCATCAGGTTATAGACACACTGTGCATTATTTCCTTAACTGCTGAGATTTTATGGGAATTTAAATCCCACTTACAGGAACGACGGTGAACTCTACTTCATCAGAAATATGGAGCTGATTTCCATCCATGATCTCACTGAAGTGGAAGAACATCCGAGCATCCCTGTCCACACATTTAATGAAGCCAAAGCCATCCCTCATTGCTGCAATCACACCCTGCAACAGCCAAACCAACAATTACAGTTTAATCCCTGGTATGTGACACCTGTCCAGCTGCTCCATGGGTCAGGAGTGGGCAGAAAGTCTGAATCCTGGGAAAACACTTGGATTAAGCAATGTCCTTCCTTACAAACCCTGCTGCTCACAGCCCTGGTCAAGCTGAAAGTTCTTCCCACCTCATTCCTGAAGTCAACTGGAGATAAAGAGTGAGGTGGAGAATATTAACTCAAGGACTGAAGTTAAAGAACCTGCCAGTACAGGGAACACAATGGGGCAGCTCTGCAAACACTGAATCTTCTCTAGGAGAATATTAAAGACACAAACACACACTGAAAGTACAACCATCTATAAAAACAGGAAATAAAATCAGTGTTCAGAGGAAAGTTTAAGAGAAAACCATCAGATTTCCAATCACAAATGAAGGAATTATAAAGAAGCTGTAAAACAAGACTCCCATACCCGTGGGTGTGTTTTGGGAACACACTCCCATGTGACAGAGGAGTTCAGTGGCCTTCCTGATAACCACTAGGAATGGAATGCTGAGTGATAAACAGAATATACTGACAAAACCCAAACCCTAGACTGGGTTTGAATTCCAGATGCTGGCAGAATGAAGACAGAATTCATTAACACATTGCCTTCAACTCAGTTAATAGAGTTTAGCAAGGCTCAGGAAAAGCTCAGAGGATGTGAATGACAGTGCAAAGGTACCTTTCACCTTTAGGAGCATTCTTCTCTTAAACAGCTTTCACAAACTCCAGCAAAGCAACCAACCTTCCTAGAAGCTGCCAGCACCTATCACCCCCATGAGAGCACAGGTCAGGCAGGCAGGTCTACATAGCCAGAGCAGAAATACAAGAAGTCTATAGGATAAAAACCCAAAATCTCAAAGGATGAAATCAAAACTCTGGGTTTTCTTAAAGCTAAGGGACAGTAATTCACAGCACACTGATGTGACAACACTGTAACTGAACTCCAAATTGCAAAGGAAAGCAAAGTTACAGTCTAGCTGGAACAGAACCAACATTCCAAGTTACAGGAATGAAAGATATTCTGTAATACTCATTAGCACATCCATCTTAGTCCCTGTAATCCACAAAGAGTTTCTTGTACTGAGAGAACTCCGCTCTTTCCCATCCTTCTGCTTGACTCTCAGACAGAGACTGGCCAAAAAACCTGAAATACAAAAGCTGCTCAGAGTCCCTCCTCCAATTCTTTACACTTTTCACTACCTGAACCAGGGTAGTCCCAGGGTTTCCTGTTCCCCAAAGGAAGATGAGTAGTTACCTCTTTAGACTCAGGTATGTGAATTTTAACCTGTCAGTTCAAGACTACATCCCTTCTGTCTGCTACAACCAGCCAGCAATCCCATCCTAGAGGGCCAGCTAAGCTCTAATTTCCTAATATAATTTCACTTAAATGTTAAAAAGTAGTTAAGAGTTTATTCTTTTAAGGCAAAGATGCAGAGCATTAATTCTGAATTTTCTGCTTTGCTTGCACTGCAGGTCCTAGAGCTGGATTTCAGAGCAGACAATGGAAGACACGAGTGGTTTTTGCATCTATTATAGAAGACAGCCCCCAACTCATGTTTTATTTCACATCCCCTCAAGAATTAGAAATGTTCAGAGATGGATACTTGCCATTTCCCTGGTTTCATTAGTGAACTGGAAGGTGTTGGGGAGAACCTCAATGTTGGTGGCTCGCTCCAGTTTGTCGCGCCTGTCCGTGGAAATGTTGAACCGCACGTGGTCGCTCTCCAGCAAGGTCACCTTGGATTTTGTGTCCTTGTCCCCAAAGGGAAGCTCCTTAGGAATCACAAAGTCCACTTTGATGCGGCCAGGTAATGGATCACTCTGGGGACAGAAACCCAAGGGAAGATGAGTTCACCTGCAGGGCTCAGCACAGCTGAATTCACCTGCTGGACTCAGCTCTGCTCCACCTCTACCACTCCTCATCTAGAACTTGCCCAGTGCAAGGTGATTTTTGGAGCTGAAGGTTTTTTAAGCCCCAGCCATGTCCTGCTGAAGGAATTTTCTCTATTTCTCTATTTGCTCTGGGGACAGAAAACCCAAGGGAAAGCTGAGTTCACATGTTGGACTCAGCTCTGCTCCATTTCAACCACTCTTCATCTGGAACTTGCCCAGTGCAAGGTGATTTTTGGAGCTGTTGGTTGGCTGGAAATTTTTTAAGCCCCAGCCATGTTGTGCTGAAGGAATTTTCTCTATTTCAAGAATGAAGTTTATAACCATAACATTTCTAAAATGCAGGCACTTTCTTATTAAGTCTTCAAAACACCCCAAAGCTTCCCACACTAACAGAGACTCACCTAACACCTTAGTGGAAGTGCTCATGAAAACTCCTCCAGGTCAAACATTACAGCCCCAAAGCCTCATTAACTGTTAATGCTCACAGGAATCCATAGATCTGGCTTATCCCAGCAAATATTTTTCCCTTGTCTTTTGCTTTAAGGATATGCCTAACCTCACAAAAATTATAGCAAGTATTTGGAACAATAAATTTGAAACATTAAACACATACTCCATCATGTACTACTACCCTAACTCTTTCTCTTTGGATTTGAAATTAAGAATAAGAGTAAATCTTAATTCTGAAATGATGCTTATGCAGCAAAGAAATGGGAACAATGTTTCCAGTTATTGACTGGAATTCAATGCTATCAAACCAGTATTACACAGATTTATTTAACTTCTGAAATTCACCTGGTTTTTGCTGGGTACTTTTGGAATTACTTTGGTTACAGTTCCTTCAAAATGTTCAATGCTGATATCTTCAAAAATGACAGTTCCTTGAGGCAGCAGTCTAACATCTGTTGCAACTTCCTTACCCTAAGAGCACAAAACCAGTCAAACACCCAAAAAAACAGAGAAAGCAACAGACATTTCCCAATGAACCTCAATGAACCTCCTCCCCCCTTTTTGAGAGCTGGGAAAGCAGAGAGCTGTGCAGTTATTCCCCAGGACCTTTGCTTCCGTTTTACTGGATTTCGTCTTACATTTCTGTCTTTGATTGTAAACTCCACATCATCACCAGGCTGTAAGGTTTCTAGGTCACCTTTAAATTCACTATAATGAAAGAATATCTCCTTCACGACATCACCTCTCTCAATAAATCCAAAGGCTTCCTGTGAACAGAAAAAAAAAGGGTTTATTTGTCCATTATTGGAACATACCAATAAATCATTTGACAGGTTCTGGTAAACACAAAACAATCTCTGAATCCCAGCACAGCATTTACAGGTGTACATAGCAGACTGCCACAAGAAAATATGAACAGAAATAAATGGAACTTTCTTTGTAAAGAAGAGTATCAGTATCAAAGATGAACTGTTTAAATAATTTCACACAATTTACACCTGCAGCCCAAGTTGTTAACAGCTCTAAACAAATTAAATATTACTTTGAACAGCACTCTTCAAAACAGCATTTCATTTTCAAATGAACCTTAAAATCACTTACTTTCATGGCACAGACTACTCCTTGACAGCGGGCTTGTTTCTTTTTTAATAGCATAATGTTACGAGCACTTACAGCACCAGTACTAGAGAAAAATAGAAAGAAAAAAATCTGAAAACTCAAAACTGAAACAATAACTAAGATTATATTTCATATAATAGTTCTTGGAATATGTATAAATTCTGTTTGACTAATAAAACAAAATATGAAGCCAGAAAAGCAATACCAACTTACTGTTTATTTGTATCAATTATAAAGTTTATTTTATCTCCTGTTTCCAGCTGTACATTTCCTTCAACATCCTCTGGGGTGTAAGTCAGGTAAAATACTTCCTGTAAATTAACATTAACTAAAGTTACTCTATCTGCAGGATGGTTGTTTCAAAGAAAGATTAACACAATTGTAATAACAGTATCTGCTTAATTTAGTGAGAAAATCAACAATAATGAACACGGCATGCAAAACATTCTTTTTCTGTCGTGCTGTTTTGGTGAGTATGTAACAAGCAGCTTAAGTTGAAAGGTTTTGTACATGACCACCTTTAAAGGCCAATTTCTAAAGGTTAGAAGTTCAAGATAAGGATACATGAACTTCATCAAGTTTAAAAGAGAACAAGTATTTGACTCTAGGAAGTTCTCCACAGATACAAGCAAGCAAACTGTCTAAAAAACATTATTTTTTGTAGTAATTACCAAAGCATGCTTTTTTTTTGGCCAAAAACGGCACAGTTCAGTGCAGTGTCAATTGTCTGCATTAAACTGCTTTTTTGTTGTTGTTGTTTTGTCATAGACCACAGTGATGGACCAGTGAAGAGTTCAAGTAAAATACGCAAGCTTTACCCCATTACGTTCGTAGCAAACACTCCCTGTTGGACTTTGACCCGGGGCAGCTGGAGATTTACTCTCTAAATTGTGAGGAACAGCACACACAACCTACCAGTCAAAAAAAAAAAAAAATCCATTGCTAGTCATTTCAGGAGTGGCATTGTTGTACACAAAATGAATCTCTACTACACACTCAGCAGGGAATGCCACATTGCAACTTTTCAATCTCACAGAACCCCTCTTGGCTCTAAGAAGTGTTTGGAGCCAAGTAAGAGCTCAAACTGAACCTCTGAATTTTTACCAGAGCACACTGAAATATATTTCAGTGTAATTATACTGAAGGTAGTTAATACCCATGCTCAATTAACCCAGTTTTCTGTACTGGAGAAAAGAATGGCAATGATGTAGGTATAGAAAACAGGCACTAACTTGTCCATTTATTCTTTCTTCAGGTAATATTTCTGGCTTTATCTTCACCAATTTAATAGCAATGGGTTTTCCAGTTCGGCGGTCAGAAGACACTTCAAACTCAACATCGTCTGCAACACAAGCAAACATGGCAATGCTGTCAGAGCTCTGCCTGGGACTGGGGTTTTTCACCAAAATCACTGAATGGCTGAGTTTAATTCACTGCTCTAGCCAAACACAATCAAGTAGAACTCAGGTCCTTTTGTTACAAATGATTTGCAAAAATTTTCTGGTTATTCTGCTTATTATCTCCTGTTGCCAATGAACAATTCCAGGGTAATTCCACAGCAATTCCCTCCCCCTGTCTTGCTCACTGTACAGCAGACTCCACATTGAAGTTCAGATAACACAACAAAGGGCATGAAACAGTTTAGAAACTTCAGTCTCATGGTAATTATCAGCATGAAATTGCAACCTCCTCCTGCAGAAAAACACCTCCATCCTCAAACTAACTCTAACCAAAGCAACAGGGAGTACAAGAGGTAAATTCTCCTGCAGTCTGAGTGCCTGCCTCCATCTCAGCTAGCAAAGTTTGACCTAACACTGCACAGGTTTGTACCACAAGCTGCACAGTGCCAGAAAGGGTTGCCAGCAGGAGCAGTGAATTATTCACAGGCAGTTTTCTTAAATTATCAGTGAAAAAGAAAAGGTTGTGGGGAGGGAAGAAGTGTTTTAAAGAGTTTCTTTTGATTCTTACTACTTTTATTTTATTTTTTTTTATTCCCTTTCAAAATTTTATACCTACTTTACCTTTCTCCTAATCCTATCTAACAGCAAGAAATAAACACCTTAATAATTAACTAACACTGATGTTCACCACACTCATCAGTGTGTTAATGAGGAAATCTCAAAATTAGCAAAAAACTGAAATTAACAAACCAAAAAACACCTGGCCATCATCAAACTAACCAAAGAAACAGGGAGCACAAGAGGTAAATTCTCCCAGAGTCTGAGTGCCTGCCTCCATCTCAGCTAGACAAGTTTGACCTCACACTGCACCTTTTCCTTCTCCACAAGTTTGTACCACAGCCTGCACAGTGCTGGGAAGGGCTCCCACCAGAAGCAGCAAATTATTCACAGGCAGCTTCTTTATCAGTGAAAAAGAAAAGGTTGAGGAGGGTGGAGAAGTGTTCTGAAGAGTTTGTTTTGATTCTTATGACTTTTTTTCTTTTAGTTACTTTTAATAAAATCTTTATATTCTTTTAAAAGTTTAAACCTACTTTACCTTTCTCCTAATCCTATCTAACAGCAAGAAATAAATACCTTAATAATTAACTAACACTGATGTTCACCACACTCATCAGTGTGTTAATGAGGAAATCTCAAAATTAGCAAAAACTGAAATTAACAAACCAAAAAACACCTGGCCATCATCAAACTAACCAAAGAAACAGGGAGCACAAGAGGTAAATTCTCCCAGAGTCTGAGTGCCTGCCTCCATCTCAGCTAGACAAGTTTGACCTCACACTGCACCTTTTCCTTCTCCACAAGTTTGTACCACAGCCTGCACAGTGCTGGGAAGGGCTCCCACCAGAAGCAGCAAATTATTCACAGGCAGTTTTTTTATCAGTGAAAAAGAAAAGGTTGAGGAGGGTGGAGAAGTGTTCTGAAGAGTTTGTTTTGATTCTTATGACTTTTTTTTCTTTTAGTTACTTTTAATAAAATCTTTATATTCTTTTAAAAGTTTAAACCTACTTTACCTTTCTCCTAATTCTATCTAACAGCAAGAAATAAATACCTTAATAATTAACCAACACAAGCTCACCACACTCACCAGCGCATTAATGAGGAAATCTCAAAATTAGCAAAAACTGAAATTAACAAACCAAAAAACACCTGGCCATCCTAAAACTAACTCTAACCAAAGAAACAGGGAGCACAAGAGGTAAATTCTCCCACAGGCTGAGTACTTGCCTTCATCTCAGGTAGACCAGTTTGACCTAACACTGCACCTTTTCCTTCTCCACAAGTTTGTACCACAAGCTGCACAAAGTGCTGGGATGGGCTCCCACCAGGAGCAACAACTTATTCACAGGCAGTTTCTTTGCAGTATCAGTGAAAAATAAAAGGTTGTAGGGGAGGAGAACCGCTGTAAATAATTTGTTGTAATTCTTACTACATTTTTTTCTTTTAGTTAAAAATGTAGTTCTTTAGTTAAAAATGTAGTTCTTTTTAGTTTTAGTTATTTTTATTTTAATAAAATCTTAATACCTTTTTTAAACTTAAAACCTACTTTACCTATCTCTCAGCAAGAAATAAATACCTTAATAATTAACCAACACAAGCTCACCACACTCCCCAGCGCATTAATGACGAAATCTCAAAATTAGCAAAAATTAAACCAAAACCACGAGAGCCCAGAAGCAGCAGAGGGTATTTTGTGCCAAAGCTCAGGTACCTCCTACTTTGAGCTCCTGCAGGTTGCCGTTGTACTGGGAGCAGTGGAAGAAGAGCCGGGCCTGCCGCTCCGAGCACTGGATGAAGCCGTACGAGGTCAGCAGCTTCTCGATGACCCCGGTCTCGCGCAGCGCTGCCGAAGTACCATTGGGGTACCCGTTGTGTCCATTGTTGTGGAGCAGGTTTGGATCAAAGCTCATCTGGGCCACACAAAGCAAAAAATACTGAGCATCAGCTTGATACCTTCACATCCTGTCCTGGATTGTCAAATTGTGTTTTATCTGCCATGTGTACGGCACTTGGCTTCTATTCAGGGGGCAGCTTTCCTAATCTCTTCCACAAACACTCCTGCCTCCAGGAGGGATAATTACTATTATAATATCAGCAGATAATTATTATTTTAATATTATTATCTGCTGATAACAGGCTATTGAATGCCACTGGATGACTGATAAGAGCTACAGCATCCCATTGGGAGATGTGAGCCCAGAGGGAGGAGCCAAGCATTCCTACCCGGATAGAATCTGGAGATTCTGGAACACCAGCACGGCTCCTGCACTGCACTGCCCAGAGGAACAGCAGCTGCCTCTTGCCCTGGATCTCCAGAGGCAGAGACTGCACCTTTCTCCAGGATCCCTGCTCCAGCAGAGCCACCCTGACACTGCAGGAGGGCTGAGCCACAATTCCAATGGCACTGCTGCCACCACCCTGACCCACAGGGTGTCAGGCTGGGTTCTGACTCTGGCAGTGTTGTTTTGATTTACTGCACTATTTATTTAATCTTTTTAGTAAAGAACTGTTATTCCTGCTTCCGTATTTTTTGCCTGAGAGCCCTTAATTTAAAATTCATAGCAATTTGGAAGGACGGGGTTTACATTTTCCATTTTAGGGGAGGCTCCTGCCTTCCTTAGCAAACACCTGGCTTTTGAAAGCAAGACACATCCCTACAACACAGCAAGAGCTTGTGCAGTTACTGACACACTCCTAAAACATGTTTTAGGAACGTTCCTAAAATGTGTTTTAAGAACATTCCCAAAATGTGTTTTAAAACCACCAAATAGTTGAGCTTTTTTAACACAGTAATCCTTAAAATTTACACAGGCAACATATTTATAAAACAAGCCAGAACTGTAACACCAAAACAAAGCTTGCTTAGAACAAAACAGACTTCTGGCATTTTTCAAGTATTACACCTCAAAGTACTCCCACATTCACTGTTTCACAGCAGAGCCTGAAAACATCTGAAGTATCTGCTCTTCCAAATTAAACAGGTGATTAGGAAAAGGCAACAGTTCTGAATCAACACAATTAGGTTCAAATCCCTGCATAGTTTCTGCCCAGTTCATGTGTTCAGTCTTTCATACTAAAAAATGCTATTAAGTAATTAAACAGTTTTGCACAGTTATGGAATTAATAACCAGAATTTAACATTCCTGTGGCATAGAAACTCAAGTGCTAGAAAGACACAGAAAATTTGAAAATAGCACTAAAGGTGTAATGAACTCCTAAATTAACTGCCATCTATTAAAACATTTTATTTTATGGGGCATTTTTTCTTTTCAAGTAACAGATTCATCCTTGAAACATTCCCAATCCCTTTACCATTTCATTGGCTTTTTTGATGTACAAGTCTCCTTTTTAAAGCAGAGCACTTGGACTTACAGGCTAGCAATTAAGTCAGATGAAATGTATTATACCTCACTGAAAACTGCAATTCAAGAGAGACAACTGAAGCAACACTCTTCCCTCCAAACATCTTAAAATATACAGGATTATTTGTTAGTTTCCAGATGTTTTAATTTGGAAACAGAACGAGATCATATCAGTTCTCTGCTTTCTTGCTGCAACAAGCAGAAAGCTTAAAAATTACTCAGCAATGTGTTTAGTGGAGATAAAAGCCACCTGAACAACTTGTAAAAGGGTCATGTTTCTCATTCTAACACAGCCAGTGAGTTACTCAATGCATTAGAAGGCACAGCATTCTAATTCTGCTGTTTGGAAATCAGTTTAAAGGTGATCAAAGACCACCAAAAAACACCTGCTGTGAAGTTCTTGGGCAAAAATCTTTGGTCTTGGAGACTGACATTAAAAAATAAATTGGAAACAAGCACACAAAGTAAAGATTGGCAGTATCTTGACCTCCAAGAGGAGGAGGTCTTCTCTCCTCTTCTGCTTCAGACCCACATGGGGTAGAAGTAGATGAAGAAAAACACAAGTAACAGAAGGTGGGGGAGTGATTTGAGGGGGCAAAAGGATCCCAGGACACAGTGTAATGGTCCCCATCCCACAGCACTGCTCAGCACTGCCACACTACACTGTTACCACCAAGGCTCTCTAAGAATTCACTGAACTGCTGAATCTGCTGTGATCTCATTTCTGTAACACACACTGCTTATCTCCTTGCTCTGCATCTCACTTTTCTTTCCCTTAAAAACCAGTAACAACCTCTTAATTTCAATCAATGCTGCTCTCTTATTCTACCTGACCAACCTGCAATAAGTGGCATAAATCAATACCCTTAACATGTTCAAATCATGAAATAGTGCCATGCCAGAAAATAATGAATCAGAAACAAGACCCTGTTAGAGACACAGAGAGCTCCAGCCCACCCCTCCTCAAAGACCTCTTGACAACAAAAGCAGCCATGGCTTTGTCCAGCTGAGTCCTGGGGAACTCCAAGGACAGAGGTTCCACACCTTTCTGGGGTAACTGTTGCCTTAGAAAAGATTTCCTTCCCCTCCTGTCCAGGCTAAGCTGCTCAAATGACAAAAGCCACAGCAGTCACATCTTTTTTATGCACTGGATTATGTTTAAAGGGCACATTTTCTCTGAGTATTTAACAAAATGCACTTGATAAAGCTGCTAAGATTTACTGACTAGTTCCTGTTAGCATCATCACCTTCCTCATCTTTTGAGGAAGGCAACCCCAGGACACTCCACAGCAGAAAATGCCCCTGTGGGAACACAACAGCTGAAGTGTTTTAGGCTATCCTAGAGTTTGAAATACTTTTCAAAAATAAACTGGTCCTGCAAGTAGGGTGGCTGGAAGAAGAGAAAATGATATGTTATTATACCTTCTGCCAGGACAATTACAGGCCAGAGCATTAACCCATTCTGGAAGCTGGAGTGAGCCTGCCAAAGGCTCCTGTGAGTCACCAAATGGCCACCTCACCTCTGATACAAGGGAAGCAGCAAGCAGACACCCTGCCTCAAACATGAACTAAAGTTACATCAGAGAGAGAAAATGACAAAAATCCAGCTTAAAATTTAGCTCAGAATAGGCTCTGTTAGGGTTAGAAAGCCACAGTGCTTCACCTCCTGCTCAGACTACCACTGCAGGACATCATTTGAACAGTCTGAGTTTAAAGGAGCACAGCACAAACAACTCCTCGTCACTCCTCTAAAGCCTGACAACTTCAGTTCACACAAAGATTCCTCAGGTAGCACTGAAACTTCCTGTACAAAGATACTATAAAGTATCAGCAGCTTTTCCAGATAACTGTCAATTTCCTACATCTTATAACAGGAATATGAACTATTAACTCCATCAAAAGAAATATTTAGAGAAAGAAAAAGAAACCCAAAAACTGTGCTGTAAGATTAAGATACTAAAGAGAAGTTATTTGAGAAAAGGGATTGGAACCATTGGAACCTACTGTTACTAGAAGAAACACCAATAATCAGCTCTTAAGGGTTACAAATATTGTAAATACAACCACATGCAGCTACTATGAATTCACCAAAATAAATGAACTTAACAGCAAAGAGTCATGGAACCAATGAATGGTTTGTGTGGGAAAGGGCCTTAAATACCATCCTGTTCCACCCCCTGGCATGGGCAGGGACATTCCACACTCCCATGTTGCCTCAAGCCCTGCCCAGCCTGGCCTTGGGCACTTCCCAGGATGGGGAACCACAGCTGCTCTGGGCACCCTGTGCCAGGGCTTTACTATTAAATTATTTTATTATCAAGAACTATTTAAAAAAACCCTCGCCACCCCCTTCTGTTAAAAACTTAGTAAGAACCAAGCTCAAAAGCACAGCTGTAACTCCTTATCCAGCATGGGCACCAACCTCGCAGTGATATTCAAATATTGCACTTTCAGTAGTATTTGCCGATTCTTCTGTTTCAGCACAAGTTTCTAAGGATGAAGACTGCTATTCTTTTAAAAAAGGGAACAAAAGGAAGAGAGACAAAAAGAGAAAGAAAAAGATAGCAAAAGAAGGTGATCTATCAAGCTCTAGAGAATACAAGTGCTGCTGCCCTGGGCAGTTTCACTACAGCACTGGAGAAAACAAAGACTACTATAGCAGCGTCGGGACGTGCTCTTTTGAAGCTGTTGAGTAGGCACAAACTTCTTGTTTCAGATCAAGCCTCGTATCTTCTTCAGTGTAAGTTGCCTCTTCTTTGGTCTTGAGTTGTTACAATGTGGTATACTTAGATTCTGTTCCTGATCTGAACTTGAAGCAGCAGTTTCAGGTGGTAAATTCTGTTCTGTTCCACTTCATACTGGAGAAAGGAGAAAGACACACACACTGAGTATGACTGTGAAGGAAATTCTCATCAAATCACAGAATGGATTGGTTTGCATGGGACCTTAAAGACCATCTACTTCCAAAGCCCCTTGCACACCAGCTCTAGGTCTCAATAATAACAGGGGCATTTCCTCTACCTTAATACAGGAGGTTTATTCCACATTAAGCTGTTTTACAGACATATTTGGCATTCCCACTTCCAGTTCTGTTTTCCAAGAGATTGGTTGACTCCAAGCCACTGAGATGGCATTTCCAATTCTGAACTTTTCAGACACACTTAGGCTTCTCAGGGAAGGTCCCAGTGTGCACCATTAAATGTCAACTTCATTTTGATCATTAGGATTTGATCCATTAGCAAATCTTAGTCCACCCATCAATAACTTTACATAAGTGCTTATTAAATTACAGCATAATTAATATAAGTGCTCACAAAGATCCTCAGAGGAGCAACAGGACGTATATATACGGGAATTAAAATTTCCTGATTACTTCTGTTCCAAGGGTTAAATTAAGGACTAGTGATACCTGAAGCACATTTAGAATTGTATCAAAATTAACAAACTTCTCACTGCATGTACAATAACACAAAACCATTCTCTTGACTTCTAAAAGTTTTTGTAAAATGTTGATTCCATGTGATGATATTTGTGTAGCTAACACCAGGAGAAGCCTTTCTGCACCAGTTACTAATTAGCAATTAATTCTCTCCTAAAGTTTTCCAGTGCCACTTTGTTTTTTCATGAGAAAAGCAGTTTCAGCAAACTACACAAAACATAACCTTACAGAAATAGAAACCTTCCTTGAGAAGAAATCAAGTTTTGAGTTTGTTGTTTACTCAGTAGATAGGGAAAAAAAGGGAGGATATTTTTGTGGACAAAAGCGGGTGAGAAGCACCAGAGTTCTGACCTCACAGATACACTGGCAGTCCTGCAGACATCTAAAGGCACAAAAATCAGAGCACAACTCTTCCCCAAATCATTCCACAAGTCCCACACCAAAAGACAAAAAATATGGACAAAGCCCATTTCTCCAGTGTGGCAGGAAAGTGAATTTCACAACTTACACTGAGCTTTGAACTCCCTCTGGTGATTTGGAAGAGTCATTTTAAGTGACTGAAACCTGAATGCAAAGACACTTCAAAGTCTCACCCTCACCCCATGGAAAATGCTGAGTGAAGGCAGCTATTGCAAGAACCCCAAATGTGCAAACTCATCTCCAGTTTTACTCAAGTTTGTGTTTCAGTGATTTTCCCCAGCTGAAGCATCTCCTTCACTGAGAATTTCCAGCTGAAATGAGTTTTCCTGTCAGACCATCAAACACACGTGAAATAGATTAAATAAACTGAGTGAGGGCTGTTCAAATCTGATATGAAAGGTTTGCACTGAAAGATTAATTATAAAATACTACAAATGAGAGGACACAAAGCTATTGCAAAGATAACAGTATCACTGCTTTTCCCTCACCTCAGCATTACACTGGGGCAACTGTTACCACAATCTTCCAGGACAATGTTATTTTGGGGCTGCACTTCAGCTCTCAAATGAGCACACTGCATCCCAGGAACTGCTCAGACACACTTGGAATCTTCTCACATATTTCTCTCTCATTTAATTACACCAATATTATTAGAACTCTCCTAGAGCTGTAACTCTTATCATATTGCATTTATCATTTTTTGGCCATAAAATATATCACTTTTTCATTTAATAATCAAAACACCTCATGTGATCAAATAAGACTGAAGCTAATTTTATCAGTCATGGTGTTAAGGCATAAACCTTTCCATTAAAACCCAGTCTGATTTGATAACAAGATGGGTTCACTACACTTAAGTTCTTTTAAAAAACAGCTCATCAAGCAATCATAACTCAAGCAAAAAAAAAATCTCACTGTGCTCATCTGCCTCAAATTCCTTACTTTTTAATTCAGCTACTATAAATACTCCTCCAAATGGTAAACACCCTGAGCAGCTGCCCAGCCCCCAAATC
Source organism: Geothlypis trichas (assembly GCA_009764595.1). Taxonomy (NCBI): domain Eukaryota; kingdom Metazoa; phylum Chordata; class Aves; order Passeriformes; family Parulidae; genus Geothlypis; species Geothlypis trichas. The sequence continues at coordinate 3,190,335 of CM019925.1, read as the reverse complement.
TCAGTGCCTTCTGCATTTGTGTATTTACAGCTGAAAGATTTAATGTTAAGACAGGGAAGAGCTGGGCCCTGCTCTTGAGGCCTCTCCTGTGCAGATCCTGCTAAATGACAGCGGGTCACATGCCAGAAATCACCTACACAGCCCATGGAACCTGCCCCATGACAGCATTGTTCTGCTTCCCATTTTCTTCACAAAAAGAGGCAACTGCAAGGACATGCATTCTGTGGATCAGAGCACGTGCTTCCAGAAACAGCCCGAGGTACAATTTGATAAAGATAAGACTTGGTCTTCTCAGTGTGCACACACAACAGAGATCCGTGGAGATCAGGCTCCTCCATCTCTTTCCAGATGGATATTGGAAAGCAGCACGGAGCTCTCGGGCACCCCAGTACGTGACAGCTTTGAGACGAGCCACCACCACAGCAATGAAGTCCTTTTTATGTCAGGGAAAAATGCATATACGGGGGGGAAAGAATTAAAAACTACCAAGGATATCTGTAAAGAATGTATGGAGAAAAAAACCCAAAAAAGTCGTTAAAAGAAATATCCGGATTTTTTAAGTGTTCTGCGGTGCGGAGACGAACCCCGCGCTGGGTATCGGTGCGGACAGCAGAGAACCGGCCTCGGACCGACGGAGCCGTCCAGGCCCGGTCCCTGCCGCGGCCCCGCTCGCTGCGCTGCACCAAGATGGAGGCGGCGGAGCGAGGGGCGGCCGCGCCGAGGGGCGGCGCCGGGGCCGCCGCCAGCGGGGCCGCCGTGCGCGGGGGCGGGCGGCTCCGGCCGGTGACAGCGCCAGGGCCGTTCGGGCAGGACGGGCCGGGGGGAGCGCTCGCCCCGCACACAAAGGGGGGCGATGGCGGCCGCTCCCCTCACACAAAGGGCCGCGGCCGCGCTGCGCCGGGCGGGGCCGCGCGCGGCACGCCGGGAGCCGCCGCCGCCCCTCCGCCCGCACGGCCCCGCCGCCCGCCGGGGCCCGGAGCCCCCGCGGCGCCGCCCCCTCCCGGCGCGGCCCGCGAGCCCCGGCGGCTCCCGGCACGGCCGGTCCCAGCGCGGCCTCAGCACTGCCGCCTCCGGAGCCCCGCGGAGCGCGGCGCGCACCCCGCGCCCCGCGGCCGCCGCTCCATCCCCGCACCGCCGGCCTAGTAGGCCGCACCCCCCAACCAACCCCCCCCACCCCGCGCGCAACCCCGGCGGGGCTCTCGACGCGCTGCCCCGGTACGGGCGGAGATCCGCGGGCGCAGGTCCCGCGGCGCCCGGAGCCCGCCGGGGCGGGCGGGGGTGGCGGCGGCGCCCGGCCCGCACTCACCCCAACAGCTCAGCGCCCCCGCTCCAGCGCCGCCATGAGCAGCACGGCACGGCACGTAGGAGAGAAATCACGGCGCTCTCGCGAGAGCCGCCCGCGGACGGGGGGGGGAAGGGGCGGGGCCGCGCGTGCGCGCCCGGAGCCCGGCGGGTGGCGCTCGCGGGCACGCGCCAGAGGGGATGGGGGGGCAGTGAGGGTGGCAGCGCCCCCTTGCGGCCCGGGAAGGGAGAAACGGCTGAGAGGGGAGAGAAAACCCCGAGAGGAAGAACCTCAGGGAGGGGAGAGGGGACCCGTGAGGGGAAAGAGAACCCCGGCTGAGGGGAGACACGAAACCGCGGCTTAGGGGAGAGGGAGAACCTCAGGGAGGGGAGAGGGGAACCGTGAGGGGAAAGAGAGCCCCGGCTGATGGCACTGAGTCCTGGATGAGGGTAGAGGGAGAACCTCAGGTAGGGGAGAGAAACCCCATGAGGGGCAACAGAACCGCGGTTGGTGGCACTGAATCCCGGCTAGGGAGAGAGAGCGAGAGACAGGCATAGGGAGAGACACAGAGAGAAAACCCCAGCTGAGGGGACAAACTGAGACGGCTGAGGGGGGAGAGAGAGAAAATCCCAGCTAAGGGGAGAGATCGAGATGGAGAGCCCCAGCTGAGGGAAGAGAGAAAACCCCGGCAAGAGAGGGGACAGAGCCCTGCCTGAGGAGTAGAGAGAGAACCCCAAATGACAGAGGACTGCGCACCCCAGGCAGCCAGGAACACCCTTTAGGGGGACGCCTCCATGCTGGGCAGGCAGAGCCCGAGGGCTGGACATGAACCTTGCAGTCGCTGAAGGACCGAAGGATCAGGGGGAGCTGCTCTGAGGACAAGGCAGAGCATTTCCAGTCCTGAAGTTCCAGTCCAGTTCCCAACACAACTGGGGCAAGTTCTCAAAATGCCCAGCAACCCTCAGGATGAGTGTACAGCTGGCCACTTACATTACAGATCCAGAATGGGACAGGAGCAAATGGAGCACGGAGCTGTAGCAGGGGTGTTTAGGCTGGATTTCAGGGAAAGGTTCTTCCCCAGAGGGTGCTGGCACTGCCCAGGCTCCCCAGGAATGGGCACAGCCCTGAGGCTGCCAGAGCTCCAGGAGAGTTTGAACGTTGTCCCAGGGATGCACAGGGTGGAATTTTGGGGTGTCTGTGCAGGGCAGGGAATGGACTGGATCCCTGTGCGTCCCTTCCAACTCGGGATATTCTGTGAACATATTTGAACTTCCCTCACCTACTTTTGCCTGCTACTAATTAACAATAAACTCAATCAAAGCAACTGCTATTTAGTTTGGTTTTTTTCTGGCTGCACAGCTAAGACCCAATTGGAGGAATGTTACTCGACACTGAGAGGGAGGATAAAAATGCATCAGAGGTATTCTGGATTATATTAATCTAAACATCAGAAAATTCAACATTTTGGTCATTGCAGTATTTCACTCAGGTGCAAAAGGCTTGGGAATATGCAGAATAAAGACATGGAATTCCCCCAGGACCCACAAAACACTTGAGAAAGTATTTCCCATTGGGTTTTTTATTCCCTCCTGAACAATTTCTAATAGAAAAGTACTGTATACAAGAGCACTCCTGTACAGAAACCCCTTATATCTACCAGTCTTGCTGGATATTCCAAATGTTCACAATGTCTCCAGTGTTCACTGTCTCTCAGTAAGCACAGGAACGAGTCACCTTCTGCATCTATCAAAAGTCTCACTTGGGGAAAAGTGCCATTAAAAATTTCAGCTAATAGTAGACATGAGATGTTTACCGGTCTTGGAAGATTATTCTTAGATCACAGGTAGGACAGAAATCTTTATATAAAAATGTCATTAAAAATACCACAGTACTGAGAAACTCCCACAACACTGCACCTCTAATTCCACTCAATACAGGACCTGCAGTAACCATGGAACACCAGACTCACCTGTGATGTGACATTAAAATTCTGTGCATGAGGGTGGCTTGGTTTGGTTTGGTTTTGAGGCAGACCTGAGCTCCCTCTGCCCAAATCCAAATTTGTGGGAGGCCAAAGAGCTGCAGGTGCTGTGCTCTGGCAGGCTCTGAGCAGCACTGGCTGGTAACTGGGAGCACTGGGAAGGCTGAGACACATCTATCTATCAAAAAAATTAATCCTTCAAAAAAGTGTGTATCAGGAAGGGTTGTTAACTCCAATCTTCACCCCTAAAACAAGGTAAAGTCTGCTCTGAATAGGAGTGACTCCTTCAAGTGCTCTGCTGGCATCTGCTGCTCTCTCAGCTGCCCTCAGCAGTGGCCAGGTGACACAGCCAGGCCAGGTGACAAAGCCAGGCCAGGTGACAAAGCCAGGCCAGCCAGGCACTGAGGGTCCCTCACTCTGCAGAGCCCAGCTGCCCTGTGCAGCCAGAGCAAACCACATCCCTGCCTCTCACACTGTGGTTCCTCATCATCTCCTGTTCCTTTTATCAAGCACAAAAATCACAACCTGCATTATGTTCTCTAGCTACTGACAAGGTGGATTTAAGAGCCATCTGCACAGCTGGAATTATTAACTAAAGCTCATAAAAATAACAAAGGGAGAGGAAATGAGCCATCACAAGGGAGGACACATCAAATACTTCAATGTTAAGCATCCGAGTGCTGCAGGTACTAAGACAGAGCAGGGTGCAAGCTTTTGCCATCAACACTTCAGAAAAATGCAGAGAAAACAGCCCACACACTTTATAGATAAAACAAATATACAAGGAAACACCTGGAACAACAAATCCTTGTCAGGTAGTTTCATAACAGTCCCTGAAGGCCTGGAGATGAGGTTGGTGTGGCCTAGGCTTCAGTCTGGCAGATCTTCTCTCCCCACCTCGAAGGACTCCTTGCTGATCAACAGCAGCTCACGCAGCTCTTTGTTTTCAAGCTGCAAAATCAACATTTTTGCTGAAATAGGAATGAGCTAACTCACAACTAAGGGACTATCACAGAAAGATACTAATTTGTAATTAAAAGATGCTAATATTTAAACAGTCCCACTCCTTCACAGATACATAAAGTTTGTAATGCCAACATTAGTACAATGGAACCTCATAATTTTAGTACTGGAACCACATCATTTAAAGCTTATCTTCTTCTGGCTTTATTTATTTATATATAGATACATAAAAATAATATGAACATTAAAAACTTGAAAAGAAACAATTATGTTCTGTATTTCCTGACCCCATCTCAAAATTTTTAATGTTTTAAGTCCTTGACACAAACATAGAAAATGCAGAGAAAGTCTGCAGATCCCCAAAGCTCAATTTATCTTCAGCAACTGGCTCTGTTCTTACCTCCAACTGAGCCAGTTTCTCCTGAACTTTAAAGAACTGCTCATCATCCACTTGAACAGCTTTTCTCATCACCTCTCCCATCTCACATATTCTGTCTATTTGACTTTCAATTTCCTGAAAGACATGAAATTAATACCTTCAGTAAATTCAGACAAAAGCAACAGTCATAATTTATTCCTTCTAAATCACTTACTTCCATTTTTCTGATTTTGGATTCTCTTTCTGGTTTGAATTTAAATCATTTTCTCCCAAGCACTTGAAAGCCTTTCTGCCTTGTATACTTAAAGATAAGAACTTGCACCTCATTGTCCTTTATCAGCAGACCTTTATCAGTGAAAACAGTGAAGACAGACACAGCAGCCAACAAGATAAGGCACTCTGATTTAAAAGGAAATAATTTCAAGTGTGCCAAGGTCTGAGACAGCAAATTCAGGTTAATGTGAACATGATTAGTAGACAGCAAATTTTATTTTGCTTTGTTGGAAAAGCCTGACTGAATTTATTAAGACACTAAAAATAAATGCAAAGATGATTTTACATGTGGAGTAAACAACTTTACCTCAGAAGGACATCCAGCAACAAAACTAAAGCAAGTAAAACCAAAGCCTCCAGAGGCAGATTTTACAGAAACTGCCTAGATACAGCAATAATCCTCTGGAAATGCATTTTACTGCAGCTCAGAAATCACATGGAACAAACACTGACAATTTCCAGTATGGAGCAACAGTTCCTGCTTGAAGAGCAATACATCACTTAACATGACAGCTGACAGGGTGGAGTATCTTTAAGTGCCCGTAGTTTTTCTACTGTCTCAGGAAGATAAATTTATCACAGAGCAGAGAATTCAGTTTTGAACTCCATTATTCAGAAAGTATGTAAACAAATTAGAGCATCCAGAAGACAGCTGGAGAACATGAGAGACTTCTGGGAAGAAAGATTATTATTTTTCTAAATAGGAAGATGGTTATACTAAGAATAGTTATTTTAAAGACATTAGCAGTTTGTTACTGTTCTCCAACTGGTGGGGAGAAAAAACTCAAGGATTTCACCTGAAGTACAGAAGACTTTGCTTAGAAATTGAGACAATCAACGGATATCCCTTCAAGGGTTCCTGCAGAGCCCTTTCACCTTTGCATTGTCAAGTTTTGTTCAAATGTAAAACCCTGATAAACAGCAATTAATGCACTCAGGGAGGCACTGGAAACCAAACATAGCTACACCTTCAGATGAGTTAAGCAACTCAGAAAAGAGAAGCAGTGAGTTGCCACATATCAGTGCACAGAAACACATGAGAAGAGTTGGCCTGGCTCCAGTTCTAATGAAAAAGATATAAGATGTCACTGGGTTGAACCAACCTGCTGTTCTCTAATCAGATAAAAATACATTTTAAAAAATGCCTAACACAATTCCTAAGTTTTAAATGGAAACTTAACGTTATTCTATTGTTAGTTAATACCTAAATATGAAACAGGCAGCAGTTATCAGCAGCCACATCTCAGAGTTCTGGAATCACTGAGCCCAGTGTGTACAAAGGGACACTTCAGGCTACTCCACACAGTATGTGGATTTAAGAACCTAGGGAGTGAAATCTCTTAAGAACTAAACATATACAGCTCACAGAGTTTAGGAGGGTTATTCCCCTTTATTACAGCTAATGAATTATAACAACTCAGATATCTGATTTTACTACAGAGTATCAGGCACATTAAGCCTAAGCCAGGAAAGTCACCACCTGGTTGAAAGAAAAAGCCTCCACTGGGCTGTGAAGGGGTTGTGCCTTTCAGTGTCCTCTGGGACAGTGGTTACAATCTGTGTGCTCTGAAAGGAACAGAGGGGAAAATACCAGCAAAGAGAGTCAAATGTAATGGGTGAAAATGTATTTTGGAGCACAGACATTGCAAGAATGGAAACAAAGATAGAGTGACAGCGAGCAGGGGACAGGGGTCTTGAGCACTCTCCTGTCCCCATCTCACCTTACCCCAGAATTAGCCTGATGGACTTTCAAGACTGGTTCTGCTTCTTCACGTTTTCTCCCTTCTAGCAGCTGCAACATCTGCTTCCTGTACTTGCTCATGATGAGCTCCAGCGCGTCCTGGTGCTCCTCCAGTGACACCCACAGCTCTGGAGAACACAGCACATCAGGCAGGGCCACAGCAGGAGCCCCGAGGCGCTCGCTGGGTACCGGCTGCGGGACCGGCGCTGCCCCGCCGCTCCCCGGATCCCCCCGGCCGAGGAGACTCCCTGACCCACCGGGGTATCCAGCGACGCTGCTCTCCTCCACGGGACCCTCCCGCCGGGACAGCCCCGCTTACCCCCCCACATCCCCCGGGGCCCCTCCGCACATCATCACCCGCCAGGATCCGCCCCGGCCGCGCTCACCCCGGTTCTCCTGCTGCAGGTCGCGGATCTGCGTGTTCTCCTGTGCCAGCACCACGTGCGGCCGCAGCCGGGACGGGTCGGGCCGCTCCGCCGCGGGTCCCCGGGCCCTGCCGGGGAGACACGGGGGTCGGTCCGGCCGCCTCGGGCCTACCGAGACGCGGGGGTCGGTCCGGCCGCCCCGCCCGGGCCCTGCCGGGGGTCGGTCCGGCCGCGCTCACCTGGTCGGCGCAGCCCGCGCCCGCCTCCCGCATGGCGGCCACGCGCCGGTGCAGCACGGCCGACTGGTCGATGAGCGACTCGGCCGCCGTGTCGTGCTCCTTCAGCCGCTCCAGCAGCGTCCGCGCGTCCGTCAGGATCTTATCGATGGTGCAGCTCATGGCGGGCGGCGCTGCTCAGCCCCGCGGCGGGCCCATGTCCCTCGCGGCCCCGCCGCCGCTCTCGCCCCTCAGCCGTTCTGGCCCCGCTCCGGCCCCGCCGCCGGGCGCGGGCGGACGCGAACCCGCGGGGCCGGGACGCCGCTTCCGCCCGCGGCCACGGCGGCGCCAGTGCGCAGGCGCGAGCCGGCGCGAGCCCGCCGATCCGCCACGGGCTCGCCTGGCGGCGCCAGAGCGCCACGGCCCGGCCGGGGGGCGGGGCCAGAGCGGGGAGGGGCGGGGCCAGCACGCGGGTGGCCGGTCGGGGGCGGGGCCAACACCGGGAGTGCCCCGCCGTTCCCGGGGATGCTCGCAGCCCGGGGGCTTTGGCTGATTTTGGGGTGTTTGAGGTGTTTTGGGGCGAGGGAGCACCGCGCTCCCCCGGCACACGGCGTCCCAAAGCCGCCTGCCCCGGTGGATGTGCTCCCTCCCACGAGCCGCCCACGCCGCGGTCCCGCGTGTCCGAGCCCCCCGTGCCCCGAGAGCCCCGGCGCGGTCGGTCGGGGGAGCCCGGGACAAGGCCGGCTCCGAGCGGCCGCTGCTCGGCACGGGCTGTTTGCGGAGGGCCGGCGGCCCTGACCCCGGGCCCCGCTTATCTCTGCGGCTGCTCCCTCCCAGCGCGATCAATCCCGGCTGGGATCTGCGGGGCTCCCGTCTTATCTGATCCTGCTGTTTGTCCCTTCCAACAGTAAACATCCGCCACTCAAAATAACAAGCTATGCAATGCTGACTCGCTGCTTTGATTCTTATTTGCTAACTGAAGCTACTGTTGGTGATCCGGGGTGTCCTTGAGGCTTTGTGCCACAAAGTTTTGTTCAATAGCACTGACTTCATTAACAGTGATTTCAACAATAATATTTTAGGACTGTTTTTGATTTGAATCATCTTTTGAATTTAAATCCCTATTCACACAGACACATGAGAAAACTCCAGGATGCTTTATCAGATGAAGGTTCTTTATGATCCCAGAGATAATCAAGCCTGGTGCAGAAGTGCTGAATGAGATAATTTTATAAAAGCAACAATCTCAAAACATGCACACAATGCAAAAGAGAACAGGGCAAGCAGCTGCAGTTGGAATATTTCATCAGAATCAGATTAATTAGTAAAGTATGAGAGCTATTCTGCAAATTTGGGAAATGTAATCCTTCCGCTAGTTTGGAAATAAAAGCCCAGACCATGGTTTATAGCATATTTCACCTTCTGGTCCTTCCCTATTTTTCATCTTATTAGAGAATAGTAGAAAGTTAGGACAGTTTATCAGAATTCCTTTTTCCTAATAGGCAAGTCATGAACACTTGAAAAACTGACAAATATTACTGTGTGGACCATCCTGGCTATGGAACAAGTTGGGTAAAGGTTGGGACAGTTGGGTTCTGTCCCAAAATGGACACATCATCCCTGAGCCATGGCCAGGGCTGGTTTCCCCTGTCCCCCTCCCACATCCTCACATGACCCCTCGTGTGCAGCTCAGCACCTGCTGCTGCCTCCCTCTGCTCCCATTCCCAGCTCTGTGCCTGCCTCCAGAGCCTCTCCCAGGGCACCCATTTCCCAGAGCTGGCCTGACACAGCTCCATGGAACGAGCTCTGTGTGCCAGAGCCATCTTTCCCTTTTTCACTTTATCCAACACAGGGATTTCTGTGAAACCAAACTTGCAGTCCCTGAGGTTCCACTGAATTCAGGCACTCAGTGAGCCATTTGGAGATGGGGCACTGGCATTTCCAGTTCACATCCATAGGAAATCAGCTGAAGGAGCCCATGGAATGGGCAGTGTGAATCATTTCACCCCTGCAGGAGCTGCACCAGGGTGTGTCTGAGCTGCCTGTCCTGCTCTTGTGTTTATAATTCTGATTTAACACATTCTCCCTGATGTCAGAGGTGCCATCCTGGCCTTCCCTGCCCACAGGGACAAGCAGGGGTGGGTGAGGGCAGCACTGCTGTACCAGACTGTCATTTCAGGGTCACCTCATTTCCTCTGGGGCATTCTGGCTTCTAGGAATAAAATTCTAGGAGGAGGGAGATGAGAGTCTATGACACCACTGCCACACTGCCCTGAGCCCATCTCAGCCCCTCTCCAGCAGATCTGGACACAGAATAATTTCTCCAGCTCCAAGGGACAGCAGAGTGAGTTCCTGTGGCGCCAGGACACAGAGAGGATCCCAGCAGGACAAAACTCCTTGGTTTAAATGCTGGGAATGCTCACCACCAAAACTTCGAGTGTGTAGCAACAGAGCTTAAACAAATCAACAGATGAGCATTTCTGAGTAGGGGTGCCTTGTAATTCCTTTGGCTTATCACAGCAATTCTGTGTAAACTAAATAGAATGTATAAATTTGGCCTCTCAAACTTTTTAGTGTTTAACTTCAATTCGATTAAACACTTATGTGTGTGTACAAAGTGAAAAATGGGGTTACAAGAGGTTAATGTTTTAATGCTTTTAATAACTCTTAACCACATGGCTGTGTTTTGTCAAACAGAACATGGGGTTGTTGTAGCAGAAGTGAAGGCTGGATAGCAGAGCACTGGGACACTCAGAACAGCAATGCTGCTGTAGAGCCCAAACTGCTTCCAGGCCATCTTTGGAAAATCAGAAATAGTATTTCTGTGGTGGAATAAATACATAACAGTTCTGAGTATATCTGAGCAGGCTCTTGCTAACTGTAAGAAAATCACAAAGAAAAGAAATCTAGATGGACAAAAAGTGAACAAAATTTCTCAGGGCACAGGAGCACCTCCCCTATGGATACAGGCTGAGAGAGCTGGGGCTGTTCAGCCTGGAGAAGAGAAAGTTGTGTGGAGACCCCACAGCCCTTTCCAGGGTCTGAAGAAGCTGGAGAGGGACCCTCACCAGGAACTGCAGGGACAGGACAAGGGAAAATGGCTTCAGGCTGAAAGAGCAGAAATTCAAGTGATATATATGGAAGGAATTCCTCCCTGTGAAGGTGGGCAGGCCCTGGCACAGGTGCCCAGAGCAGCTGTGGCTGCCCTGCATTCCTGGAAATGTCCAGGACCAGGCTGGATGGGGCTTGGAGCACCTGGGACAGTGAAAGGTCTCTGCCCATGGCAGGGGGTGGAACAAGATGGGATTTAAGGTCCCTTCACACCCAAACCATTCTGTGATTGGGATTCTGTGAACAGACCGTATCAAATGGAAAGATCTGTGACAGATGGAGTGGCATCTAGATATTGGAAATAGAGAAAAGAATAAAGAGCAAATTTCTAGGATACTTCTTGGATTTTCAGTAAAGTTATATTAATTTTAAGTGCAGTCAGCACAGGTAGAAACATTGTGGCTAAGTGTCTGAAAGCACAAGTCTCCCATGGTGGTGGAGTTGGGCACAAGCTTTTTAAAAATGGAACATGGCAATTCTCATTTCCATTATAAATCCTTCCTTCAAATCCCAACTATTTCAGCAGCTACAGCTGTCTAAAAAGCAAACCAGTCCCCTCTCACAGCACACACTCCAACACTTTCTGACTGCTTGCTTTCAAATTAAGTGGCAGTGTTAAGACAGCTCTCAGCTACTGTCACAATTTCACTGGTATTGCCTTCAAAAAAAGTTTAGCACAGAGACTCACAGGCCAGGAGCCCGAAGGAATCCTCCTCTTGCACTTCCAGCCCATACTTCAAGGTGGATTAACATGGCACAGTGCAGAGTTGTCCTGTGACAAAAGTTATTACCAAGGAACTCAGTCTTATTGTTCATCCTAATTATCTTGCTTTGATAAATCTTGAGGAGTCACCCACTGCACCACAGCACTCACACTTATGAGTCTAATATTCTTTCTACTGTTAAAACAAATGTCCTCAAGATGGAATCCAGGCTGGAAAAAAGGAAAAACATTATCATTGATAAATGGACACATCCAGTTAATTCAGTCTCAGCAGCAAGACCACTGCTGATAAAATGCTGAGCAAGGCATTCCACAATAATTATTTTGTAATGTTTAACACAGTGTCCAGATCTGCTTTATGGAAATGAGGTCTTGGCTTCCCTTTGCTGTACTTACAAAGTCCTGCAGTGCCTGTGGAGTATTCTCTATGAACTACCAACTCCTGGGATTGTAATCAAATTCAATTGATAGCTTTGCTTTCTTCCACCTTGTGCCTTGCTGGAGCATTTTATTAACAAATCTTGGTCTTCCAGCCAAGGGGAAACAGATTTGGCAGAGGGTACTGAAAGGGGGAGGTGTCAGGGTAGCCAGGAACTTTGTGAAGGTTGAATGGATGGGCTTATTGTACCTACTCTGCATTCAGGCCTTGCAGATTAAGTTTAGGAAAATAAACAGGGGAAACAGTAACATTTTGTGGGCCATCCTGGGACTTTCAGGTGAATTTAAGGCAGTCTGGCTCTTGGACTGAAATTTGACATTGATGATTAGTTCTTCAAGATTGGCTTTACAAACATGTAAGAAAATGCAAGGTGAAACTATCCAATTACTTCATGGTTAAGAAAAAATCAGTCTTAAAAAGACCAAAATTGTTCTTCCTCTCTGGTCTGCTATTTCATCATTTAATCCCACTAAAGCATTTCAAAATTTAACAAGAACTTCCATCTTCTCGTCCAATTTGATTGTGAGGATTTGTCTGATACATTTGATGCCAAACAAAGAGTATTTCTATTATCTGACACCAAAGAACTTCCCTGCAGTGCTAAATGGGAGCTGTTCACTGTGCAAGGTAACACCAACAGGCACAATCAGTACTCACAAGGCTTTGTGCTCCTTCTCACCCAGGACTGAGAGCTTCATCCACACCCATGAACAGCAATCCCAACAGTGTCAGCATTCCTGAACCTTTGGAAGATCTATAAATAATGGAAGACAGGGGGAACAGAAAACTTGTGGGTTTGTTCATGAGTTCCTCAACACATTGGAAGGAAATCCATGGTCTCAGATCACAAAACTTCTGGCATGGATGTGTCTGCCAGTGTATTTTATGCCTCTGAACCATTTTATTTCTCTGACACAAAAATAGGTAAAGGTTGGATCATTTTGATGCATGATCTGTATTGCTAATACTCAGCTTTCTGTAATATTGCTCAGAACAGTTTACCAACAGGAAAGATCTAATCCTGTAATGAAATAATCATTATTTTAGTATAACCTTTAACTCACATAGAACAACAATTACTGTAATTAGCAATTAGTTTTCTGAGGGCTTTAATAGTTTAGTATTTGAATCTTGCTTTCATCATTTAATGATTTACAGTAATGAGCTGGAACATCAGTATTTTGTACTGAAATGGCCAAAATAGTTGTCCAGGCATCCTTGCCCTCATGTGACAGATCTCAGATGGCTTGGGGAGAAGTTAGCCAAGAGCAATAGACAATGCCATCACTTCTGCTTCAGTTCTACTGAAAAACAACAACAAAGTCACTGCTGTGCCTTGCAGTCAGGGCTCAGTAGCTCTTGGAGGGCTGTTACTTTGCTGAGATCCTGCCCTTTGTTTGAGTTTTGTTTGACAAATGCTTTATAAATGAGCAGGAGAGGTGGTTTATGTTTCATTAATGAGGCTGATAGTGGTTAATTACTGAAGTTACGTAAACAATCCAATAGCAGATCAAGCCAAACGGGTCATTTATGTAGAGAAGATCCAGCTGGAGTGGATGTGATTTCCTTTAACTGTTCAGTTACCAAATGAGTCATGGACATCCAGAACCTCCAGTCCAGATGAACAAAGAACCGTGCTGGCCTTGAAAACTGATTTTCTCAGTAGTTATGGACCCAGGGAAGCTCTTCCTCACCCGTCAGCTGCCCAATCTCCACCAAATGGGGGTTTGGCTGCCCAGAGCTCCCAGTTTGCAGTGAGGCTGCACAAGTGCTGCAGCAGTGCCCAGGTCAGGCTGCTGGCACCAGATCTGCTCATTTTCTATGGAAAACATGTGTGTCCCTTGTTCCCCACTTCAGTGCCACTTGTGGATGTTGGCTCATGGCAGGAACTCCTTCAGCTCCTATTTTCAGGCCCTATCTGTGAGTGACACTTTGTTTACTCACTGCTAGTAAAGCAAACTTGGAGTTTGATTTTATTTCCTTTGCCACAGAAGTGGCTCTGGGCATGTCACTGACCAGAGACTTCAGCAGTGTTTTACAGAATTGATGTATGTATAGAAAAATAACAGAAAACAGAGCTGGAAGAGAGCTTTCCAAAGTCCTTTCCAAAAAGTCCTCTTTACAAACCAAAGCAACTCAGAGAAAACATTTCTTGAGTTCAATCTGGTTGCCCAAACTGATCTGCAAAACAGCCAGTGGAGAAGATTGTACAAGGAACTTGCTCCAGTGCTATTTTTACCACAGTAATTGCTTTCTCTAGTTTGTAATTTAAATCTCCCTTACTCCTAAATAACCTTTCTGGGTTTTGATTATTTACAAGCATGGAAAAGAGTTTATTTTCCTCTTCTTTGCAGCAGTATTTTAGGTGACTCAAGTGTGCCCTCAAGTCTCCCATTTTTGTCATGCTAAGTTTTGAATAGGAACAGTGATTTATTAAAATAATGTAAATATCTGTATTTACATAAATGTATGTATTTAGCCAGTCACCTGGTCTGAATCACTTCATGATTATGCAAAAGAGCTTCATTACTACAGTGTGGGAGTTAATTAACCTTGGGCTAGTACTTAATTACAGCAATTCATTTCTACTACAACTTTTATATAGTTATTTTGTAAACTTATTTATATACTGATTTTAGAAACTGAATTTACTCTGAATCCATCAGGCTTTATAAACTGAATAGAACAGAGATTAAAAACCTAGGCTTCAGGGTTATGTCCCCTGAAGTCAACAGGCTCTAAATATCCACATCCTACAGCTAATTTAAACAGCTTATCAGTAAGGTGCCTTCTATCAGAAAAAAAATGCTAAAAATAAAAGTCAGTAGCATTTAAAAACTAACCACAGTATTTCACAAATCTCTGCTTGTTTTTCCAACTTTCATGAGAAAGGCTGGATGAAAAAGTCAATGGGATATTGTGAAAGAGATACTTCTGTGGAAAAAATATTTGTTATATCAATTGTAAAATTTCAGTTTTACTATTGAAATTTTTTTGACAAATTGACAAGTTTCTGTATGAGGCTGCTTTTACCAGAAAGACAAGTGCTGAGCATAATTAAGCTTAGAACATCATTATGTTCATTTCTGCTGCATAATCACTGTGTTGCAGCTTCCTATCACCACAAGTGATCAATGCAGGACATCTGAAAACTTAGAAACCCCCATAATATGCTCAAATAACATTTATTAGTCATTGCTGTTTGTTCTTGGACGACTCAACCATTCCACTCCACAGATAGTCATAAATGGCACATGGAAATGAGCAGCCTTAGGGCAGCTCTTCTCTGGAGCCCATGGAACAGAAATGTGTCCCTCCCTTGAAGGGTGGTGGCCATTTATCCATGAAAACCTGCTGTCCCAAAAGAGTATTTTCAGTGACTTTGCTGTAAGTTACCCCACAGGAAATTATATTTTCCTTTTCCCATCTAATTCTGTGCAGTATCCAACAGAAGCAGTTTTTCCTGAGGTGAATGGAGAACTGATCTTATACAGAAGGCAGGTGAGCTCCTCCTGCAACCTGCTGGGAGCACGAGAACAGTATGATACCTAACAAGAAAATTCTCCATCCAAAATGTCAAATTTACCTTTTCTAGGTATGAAAATACCAAATTGCAATATTAATTTATTAGAAGTTACTAATAAAGGAAATACTTGGGGGTTTAAGAATGAAATTTTGCTGAGTTAATGGCAATGTGAACTGAAGTTCACTGAGGTTGCCAATGAACTGAGAGTGAGCCACAGGAGTGTCTGGATCAGAACACAGAGAACAAGGTAAGTGTTTGGTTTTTGGAGGTCCTGGCCCCATCCAGACTTTCCAAGTTAAATTATTATATCATGTAAAAATCTCCAAATAGTACTACTGCAATATTTTCCCCACTTGGGAATTGAACATTTTCCATCAGCACCCCAACATGTCAACGTGAAGCAACCAAAATAGGAGAATTTTGAATTCTAGCAGGAAAGCAGAATCTGAATGCTGGGTGGGCACTCAGAAGCAACCAAAATGGGAGAATTTGGAATTCTAGCAGGAAAGCAGAATCTGAATGCTGGGTGGGCACTCAGAAGCAACCAAAATGGGAGAATTTGGAATTCTAGCAGGAAAGCAGAATGTGAATGCTGGGTGGGCACTGAGAAGCAACCAAAATGGGAGAATTTGGAATTCTAGCAGGAAAGCAGAATGTGAGTGCTGGGCAGGCAGGACTCAGAAGGAACCAAAATGGGAGAATTTGGAATTCTAGCAGGAAAGCAGAATGTGAGTGCTGGGCAGGACTCTGGGAAGCAGTGACGTGAGGGTCCCCATGGCCTCTGTCCCTGATGACCCAGTTGTGCTGTGATTTATGTGGGTTTGCAGCTGCCCTCGCTCCGACCCCAGAGGAGCTGTGTGGGAAGTTGGTGTCTCGGAGCCGCGGCGTGGCTCTGCCGAGTGTCTGGAGCCCGGGCTGTGCACACAAACTGATAAATAGGGAAAGCAAAGGCCTGCGGGCTCCAGCTGCGGCGGAGCTGGGACCGCGCTGCAGCCCCGCTGGGAGAGGAGCTCCCTGCAAGCACCGTGAGTATTTCACTGCCTTCTCTGCATGCTCTGAGGTAGAAATTGCTGCTCAAGCCATTCATCACTTTGCCGTGTGAAAATATTCCAGGTGCTGCGCTTTTTTTCTTCTTCATCTCCTTTTTTCTTTCTGTTTAAGCATCTGGCTGAACGCAAACAGCAAGCATGCACTTTTAAATCTGCTGTTCTACTGCCAAGGGTTTGTTCCAACAATACTTCATTTGACACACAGAGTGAAGAAAAACAACTTTTAAAGTCATTTATCTGTTTCCATTCCCAAAAGTACCCAGAAAAATGTGAATTTCAAACAACCTCTAACCTCTTATTTTAGAATGTATAAGAATTATGCTTTTGAAATAATTATTCATGGAATAACAATTCCAAAGGAAAATTACAAGATAATTGCAATGTAGTCCATTGGTGAAATAAGCCAAGTCCTGTTATTGTTATTATATGGAATATAATAAATATATATATAAATGAATATAATAAGTTCCTATTATTATTATTATACGGAATATAGTAAGTATATATATATATATAATATAATAAGTTCCTATTATTGTTACTATATGGAATATAATAAGTATATATATATATATATAAAAGAATATAATAAGTTCCTATTATGAGTATTTTGTGGAATATAATAAGTATATATATATAAAAGAATATAAAAAGTTCCTATAATGAGTATTATATGGAATATAATAAGTATATATATAAAAGAATAGAATAAGTTCCTATTATGAGTATTATATGGAATATAATGACCAGGAAAGAACACATTTAATAAGAAGAAAAGTGGAATTTCTTCAAAGAGCAGCTTTGGGGAGCTTCTTGGCACATCAAAACCAGGAGGAACAGAAAAATCTTTAATAATGCATGTAAGCTGCATACAGGATCAATCAAGTGATCCTAAAATTTCCCCTGCAAAATCATTCTGTAATTAAGCAGTGATTACTGAATTGCTTGGGTGATATTGAATAGATTAACTGGCATCACACCTACTTGGCACTGATTATCCTCAGTTATCTTTTTTTTTTCAGTTTTCTGTTTAATTTTTCACAAATTAAAAAAATATAAGCTTTGCCTTCCAGCTGCAAGCAAAGTGCAGTCATTAAACCTGAGCCTGAAACGTGCTCTGAGTTCCACTACGTGACCACTAACGTGCCCCAAGGTGTGATAAATAGATGGTGAAGACCTTCAGCTCGAGTTCCTAAAATTCCCTGTAAACAAGAAATTTCCCCATGACTCAACTGTCAAAATATTTACAATAACAGCCCAAGCACTGTCAGTACCGACCTCTGAAAGGGCTCCCTGTAGCTCTGCTCCATGAAGGATGTTTTGTGTCCCAATAAATTTGATAAGTTGATGATATGTTGCTTTATGATATGGGGTTTTATAGCAATAAAAATGATAAACCTCACATCTTTCACCATAAATAGAAATAAATAGATGTCCAGTTCAGATGCTAGTCTGGACGTGTACATTCTATTTATGGTTCTACTTTACTTTTATCAGTCAATGGCTGGTTTGTTGTTTTTTTTCTTTAGTGGATTCCATTTTTGATAAATTGTCAAGTCTTTCAATTGGGACTAAGAACTAAATTTCTGCATGAGATGGGTAACCAAGCCCTTGAATCAGCACATTCTGGTTTATACTGAACGTTTGTAGTTCAGAAGATGAGCACTGACAGAACTAAGCCTGTAAAAGGACAACATTTTCAAACGTGCTTAAGCCACCTTGAGTGCCTGTCACCTTTTCCAAAAACACCATTTCCCTCACCTGCTCAGGGCTTCACATGTGAAAATGAGTAAGGATTTGGCCCAGTAGCAGGAGGAGAAGCAGGAACAGTGTGTGCTTTACACAGGTGACATTTTCTGTTAGCTCAGTCTGTGTGACTCAGGGCTCAAGGCTCCCAGTGTGTTACTGCTCGGGATGCTACAAAATAAATGATTAAAAAATTCATCTTTTGTTCCCACTTTTTAGTCCAAAGACCTTTATGCATCCTCTCTGGGAACATATTGAGATTTTTGCTTCCTTTTAAAGCACCCATGCACAAACATGTGGTTATATTTGGAATACACAGAAAAAAGGGGCACAAAACATTTTGTTTTGGGAATGGCATGGCTTCAACTGCCCCAAGCATCCAAAACTATTGCTCCATCCTTACTTCAGCTTTGTTCCAGTTACTGTTTTGGCCATTACACCTGGGCATGTCTGGTACCTTCTGTCAGGAGCTTCCCCGTGCTGGGCACGTGCAGAATTCCCTTGCCTGGATAAGGTTAATGAGTGGCTGTGTGGTTTGGGGAAGTGTCCCATGAGCTCTGAGGGGTTTGGGATGGCCACAGAGCCTTGGGGAGAGCAGCACAAGGATCATGGAATCCCAGGAACTGCTGCAGTTTGGAGGAGGCCTCCCTGCTGATGCCTCACTCACCAGGGTGGGAGCAAAGGTTGGAAAAAACAACTCTCACAGTCACTCATAAATAATCAAAACTTGCCTGGCCTAGGAAATGAAGTTCATTCCTTATATATCTTATTCTCTTTTCTTTTTTTCTCCTTTTTTTGCTTTAAAATACCAATGCTTTGTTTGATCAGAACAAGGTTGTCAATGCTAAATTCTCAAATGGCAGAAAATGAAACTCTTTATGCATGCCTCATTCTAAGACAGTACAGCATTCCTCAGACAACAATTGGATTTACTATTCCCACTGTTCTAACATTCTCTTAATTCTTTTAATTTCAAATTTCAGCTTAGAAAGCCTCAGTCTAAGCTGGAAATTTTGGAGGTGCAACTGGTTGCTGTTATTAGCCATAAAAATCAGTAAGAAGGGCCAAATCCTTTCTCATAAAATACCTAAGCTGAGGAAACTTTGCCTAAGGAAAATCTACTTCCACTTGGTACTTCATACTCCCAATATACTGCTTTTATTAGACTGGATCAGTGTAATTCTTTTATCTACTATTTAATTATGACTTTTATTTAAAGAAACCACTGGAATTCAGAAACACATTTCTTCAGCAAACACACATTTTTGGGAAAAAATGTAGACTTTGCCCAGGCCAAATTGATCTAACTGATAAGACCTCATGATTCAGTGACTTATTTTGCTCTCAAACAAATATTTACTAGCAGAGATAACAAACCCCCAGCATTCCAGCCTCACTGCATCCTTTCACCTTCTGCTGACAGCACGAAGTGAAAGTGGTGAGCCCTGAATCTCTGTGCAGTCTGGGGGAAGGGATGGGATGTGTGTTTTACCAGTCAGGACTTCAGATTCCCTGGGTGATTCATTCATTGTCTCAGCCCCAGCAAGGTCCAGGTATAGCACAAACCCCTTCCTTCAGGGAGGGTCTTTAAACCCAACTTGCTGTAAATTCTGCAGAGAATCCTGTTGAAGGAGTTGGATTTGCTGTATTTGTCAAATCCTTCCATGCCTTTTTCTTTTTTATCCTTCCTGTCTGCTCAGGGAGAGCTTGTGAGTGGTTCATGGGCAAATTGGCTCTTACAGTCCTTGCTCAGTGGGCAGCAGGCTCAGCAAGGGTTTAACTGTGCCCACATCCCACTCATGCAGAGGGACAAGGGGGCAAGGAAATATTCCTATTTCCTCCTCTAATGGCTGCTCTGTTAGCTCTCAATTCTAAGCAACACCAGGAGTTTGCTGTAGGTGTATAAACTCAAACCCAGCTCATCCACTGTCCATACAGACTTTTTTTCCCCCCTAAAACTCCTTTAAGAGTTTTTAGAGCACACATTTTCAGAACTTCTTTACATTTGAATTTATAAGTCAAATTACTGAAAAGTGAGGTAAGTGTTGAACTCCAAGCACAGCAGCTCCTCTCACCATGTCACTGTGAGCTCTCAGTGCACTTTGTTTTTGGGAATGTCAGTGAACCCAGCCAGGAACCCAGGCTCCTTCAACAACCAAGGGACAGTGGAAAGCTCTTTGGAGGCAGCACATCCTATAGAAATCAATATTTTGGTCTTCACTGAAAACTTTACACTGTTAAAGGAACACAGGAAATGTAGTTAAGACAGTGCTTAAGCAAGGCAAAGTTGAATTTTACTGCATAAATGAATACTTACATGATGAAGAACAGACATTCCATGTTGGCCTTTCCATGCTATTTCCCTTGCTTCACCTCTGATAAAACATGAATTAAATAAACTCATTAAAAGCCCATCTTTGTGCACAAACAGGACAGCCCCACATCTACACCAGAGCAAATGCTCCAATTCATGCCCAAAGCAAGTTTATTCTATCTGTTAAGTTCCTTTTAACCTTCTCTGAATTAGAGAATTTACCAGTCCAATTCCCCCACATGGTTTTGTGTAAATCTCAGAGCAAAACACTTCTAACTAAAACTTGGAAACTTAGGAAAGAATTTTACCCTGAATATCAGGACATTCAAACATTTTGTAGTCTCCTTGAGGGTGTTATGTGACTTCACACAGACATCTGATTTTCTTATGTCTGAAAACTCTACCATATTCTGGAATTTTCTGGCTCTGTGTCTAACCTGCCCAGCAATTCTTTCCCATGGGATGTTTCTCTTCCTGTCCCCTTTCCCCAGGTTGCTGTCTAAAGGCTGCTGTCCCAGCAGAGTGGATGAAGCAGTGCAGCTGGGAGCAGAGCATGGCCAACACCTTTGTCACCGTCCCCGACGGGTACAGCCTGCCCGAGCCCATCCAGTACTACGGTGAGTAAAGCAAGGTTTGTAATGTGGAAATGCAGCAAAATCAGCTCCTGGGGGAATTGGGTTTTGTTTAATTCATTTTAATTTATCTTTAATGCACTTGAAAGCTCTTACCAAGCTCCTACTAAAGTGTATGGAAATCTATTAGAGTGTGCTCATGCAGATTTTTGAGCACAATGGGATTATTCTGACTGAGCTTTCCATAGAAACATCCCCAGTGCTGTCTCCCTTTGAGCTGCTTGGAGAAGACACAGGTTTTATTACAGTATTCCAGATACCTTATCAATAGATAATGCCTTTCTATATCTTATGGAACTATAATTGCAATAACTAATTTGATTCTGGAAGGCTAAAGGCAGGACCCAAAGCCCAATAAAAGGAAAAAAAATCTGTTTTAAAAAAATCTTTCCAATTTGTTTTTATAGAGATTTTAATAATCCCAAAGGAAGAATGAAACATGATGCATGTTGCACGGGCTTTCTTTGGTATAGCTGTGTGTATTTAAGGGAGGCTGGATAAAATTGAAACTCAACAGGCAGAAAGGCAGGAAGAAACTCTCTTTGTAATTCTGTACCTACGTTTTACTAAACTAAAATCTCATAACTGTAAAGACGTGTGAGAAAAAACTAAATAAAACAAATCTCTGCTTTTTACTCCTCTGAAGTTCAACTTTAGGACCCCCGTCACAGTAATTTTTAGTACTCTCTGATTTCTACACAATTTTTCTCAGACCCTTGTGCAACATTTTCAAAAGGATGCCTGAGATATGTATCAGTAACAAATACTTTATTCATTAAGAAATTCACTTGTGGAACATATTTGATTGTAGTGTGGACAACTAATAAGAACAAACCTTAAGTGTAAGATCTGAAGGCAACTGTGCCATCAGTTGGCAAGTGATATTCAATTATTTACTAACACTAATCCACATGATATTGCCCAAACTGTTACTGAGCCATTTTTGCTACATTTCAGATTTCACTTAAGAGCGTTACAGGTTTAAATTTAAATAGAATGTGTCAGATTGCCCCTCTAAAAACATGTTCCTCTAATGTTTATGCTACTAAATCTATAAAACATTTTTGACGGTGTTCACAGGGGTCTTAGGATGAGGGAGGAGACGAGGATCTGACTCCATGTTTCACAAGGCTTGGTTTATTATTTTATTATATGCATTGTATTAAAACTATACTAAAAGAATAGAAGAAAGGATTTCATCAGAAGGCTGGCTAAGAATAGAAAAAGAAAGAATGATAAAGGCTTCTGTCTCTGACAGAGAGTCCGAGCCAGCTGACTGTGATTGGCCATTAATTAGAAACAACCACATGAGACCAATCACAGATGCACCTGTTGCATTCCACAGCAGCAGATAATCATTGTTTACATTTTATTCCTGAGGTCTTTCAGCTTCTCAGGAGAAAAAAATGTTAAGGAAAGGATTTTTCAGAAAATATCATAGCTACACATTTTCAAACTTCGGAGCAGCTGATGTTGAGATATTCTCCAGGTTTTCACTGCACTTTCCATTTCCCCCGGAACAGATGTTTTACCGGAGCACATCAACTACCAGCTGCAGGAGGATTTCCAGGCTGCCCCGTACTGCCAGTACTCGGCAGTGCCGGTGCCAGCGCTGCAGCCCCAGCCCGGCCCGGCCCCGTTCGGCTCCTACAGCCTGGAGGCCCCGTACGGCGACGGGCCCTGCGTGGGCAGCAGCTGCGAGCTCAGCAAGGGCCCCTTCTCGGCTCCCCTCGGGGAGGACGCGGGGTTCCAGGGGCTCAAGAGGCCCCGGTTGAACCAGGCGGTGAGGCTGAAGGGGCAGGAGGAGCTGTGCGTGGTGTGCGGGGACAAAGCCTCGGGCTATCACTACAACGCGCTGACCTGCGAGGGCTGCAAAGGTGAGCGGGGACGCGGGGCCTGCGTGCAACCTCCACACAGGTTTGGGCTGGTGTTACCACAGGGGCTTGTCATTCATCTAATGGACCCCCTATCTAACAACATCACTCCAAATTCACGTTTCTATAACATTCTTTGAAGAAAAATTTTCACAGTCTATATTTAATACGAGCACTTCAAGCATCTGTGTTTGCATTGATGACTCACTAGAATAGTGTCAGTGTAAGTAGGTGCTGCTTTTCTTATGAACATTTCTTAGAGATTTATTTCAGTCTTATTAATTTCACTTATTATTATAAGTGAATAAAAGCAAGTAGTAATTAGTTGCTAATCACATTTTGACTTGTTGGTATGGGAGCTGTGTCATGAGGGCAGCTCTGCTCTCTGCTCTCTGTGAGCAGGCACAGGACATGAGGAAAGGGGTGGATACAAGGGAAAGGTTTTTCCCCCAAGGGTGCCCAGCACTGCCCTGAGGCTGCCAGAGCTCCAGGAGCATTTGAACACTGCTCTCAGTGATGCACAGGCTGGGATTTGGGGTGTCTGTGCAGGGCCAGGGGATGGACTTGGTGATCTTTGTGGGTCCCTTCCAAATCAGCATATTCTATCATTCTGTGAATGGAAAATGTCAATTAATGTCAGTCAGAAAGAACCAGACATAACTATATTTTTAAAAGCAGATTTAAAATCAAGGTAACGTTTCCATTTAAAAAACCCAGCCATTCAAACCTGGAGGACACTTGTGAGATAAAGCTCCTGCGATTTCTCCACCCACTCCTTGTTATAGATACATATTATAATATTGGCTTTTCACAAATATTACAATGGATTTTATATGTGTGATGTTAAAGTAACTTTGCTACAAAGTTTTTCTGTTGTTAATTAAGCTTAGACTTAGTAGTGAAATATCTAATATAAGCTATAATATAATAGTTTATACTATATATATTATATAGCTAATATAAGCTATATTATAATATAGCTTATATTAATGTATGCTATATATATTACATACATATAAGATATAATATTACATACATATAATCTATAAGCTATTTTATAATAGTTTATACTATATATGTTATATAGCTAATATAAGGTATATCATAATAGCTTATGCTATATATATTACACAGCTTATAGTATATAAGTATTATTATAATAGCTATATACTTGTGTAAAATGCCTACTTGAATAAGATAACATCCAATGAACATAAGATAAAGACACCTGTACAGATCTGCCAACTATCAGCACTCACCATCTGAGGACAGCGTGGACCAAGGCCCAAACTGGACGTGATAAAGAGCCAAAACCACAGCCAAAAAACACACATGCTCTAAAAAAACAGACCCAAAGAGAAGCCATGTAAAATAGTCCCTGAAAAATGGAAACTAGTTTATATAGATATACATAAGAGTCTATAAATATGCAACAGGCTGATGTAATGGAAAAGGTATTTAAGGGGTATCCCCAAAAGTAACAGTGTTGTTTTAAATGTGTGCCAAGATGCACCTGGCCTATGGTCCTTGCCTCCTAATGTCCTTTATGAATCTTTTTACATTTTCCCAAGAAAGCAAAGGTGTTTTTCACCAGCTGGTGCTCGTTGGCAGGCTTCTTCCGGCGCAGCATCACCAAGCAGGCGGTGTACCGCTGCAAGAGCGGGGGGCACTGCGAGATGGACATGTACATGAGGAGGAAGTGCCAGGAGTGCCGCCTCAAGAAGTGCAGAGCTGTGGGAATGCTGGCAGAGTGTGAGTGCTCCTTCCTGCTGGATTCTTTACTAATCACCGCAGATAAAACCTTCTCCAAAGTCAATCTCTTCCCTGTGATACTGGTCTAAGCTTTGTTTGGCTGTAGGAAAATGTTGAAAAAAGCTGGGGTTGTTTAGACTGGAGAGAAGGAGACTCAGGGGTGACTTTGTCACTCTCTACAGCTCCTGAAAGGTGCCTGTACTCAGGTGGGGTTGGGCTCTTTCTCCAGGAACTGACAGAACCAGAGCACACAGCCTCCAGCTGCACCAAGGGAAGTTTAGGTTGGTGTGGTGGTGTTTACAGGGATCCCAGGACAAGGGAAGAGATGAGAATCTTGACTCCATGTTTCAGAAGGCTGATTCATTATTTTATGATATATATTACATTACATTACATTCTATTCTATTATACTATATTTCATTACATTATATTCTATTCTACTATATTCTATTCTATTCTACTATATTCTGTTCTATTATACTATACTATATGAAAATGCTATATTAAAACCATGCTAAAAGAATAGAAGAAAGGATTTCATCAGGAGGCCTGAAAGGAAAGGAATGGAATGATAATAAAATCTTGTGACTGACCAGAGAGTCTGAGACAGCCAGACTGTGATTGGCCATTAATTAAAAACAACCACATGAGACCAATCACAGATACACCTGTTGCATTCCACAGCAGCAGATAATCAATGTTTACATTTCATTTCTGAGGCCTCTCAGCTTCTCAGGAGAAAAAATCCTAAGGAAAGGATTTTTCATACAATATATCTGTGACATGTTGGATATTAGGAAAAAGTTTTCCATGCAAAGGGTGATAAAGTTCTGGAATTGCTGCCCAGGGAGGTGGTGGAGTCACCATCCCTGGGGATGTTTAAAACAGACTGGATGTGGCACTGGGTGCCAGGGTTTAGTTGAGGTGTTAGGGAACGGGTTGGACTGAATGATCTGGAAGGTCTCTTCCAGCCTGGTGATTCTGTGAAAATTAATTTTGTGGATGGTGGAACCTGCAGCAGCTTGGTGTGCAGAAGCCTCACCTTAAAAGAACTGTTGTTCAAAGACAGTACAAGAAAAAAAAGGAAGTACTAGCAAGATAAGCTAAAAATCCCCAGTCTTATCAGGACAGCAGTGAGCAGATCAGAGGAACTTTAGGCTTTGAGGGAAAAAATTGAAATAAAAATGGCGTGATGGGCTTTGGTAAAAAATTCTGATGCCTGTGTGTCACAGAGCCACAAGGACAAAGATGCCTGCAGACCCTCAGGCCTTTGGTGGCTGCTGAACATCAGCTCACCTGATAAGTAACAGGGCCACATTCTCCAGGAAACATAGTTTATTATAGGTGACAGCTTCTGGGATGCAAAACTGCAGTTATCTCTAATAAAAGTGATGACCTCAGACTGTAATTAATTGAAAATGACCACTTCACACCTCACAGGTTTGCTGACTGAAGTCCAGTGCAAGTCAAAGCGACTCAGGAAGAATTTCAAGCAGAAGAGCAGTTTCCTTTGCAACATAAAGCTGGAAGATGAGGGACTGAATAGTAAGCAAGTATCATCTACAACAAGATCTGGAAAAGTGGGATATTTTTCTATTTAAAATATCTCTTTTTATCACTTATTCTTACTGTAAGTCATTGTGATTTGATTGGTTTATTCTTTTAGCAGATTTCAGAAAAGATGGAACTTACTCCAGGAGAACATCAGCTTCTTGACCACATTGTAGCAGCACACCAAAAATACACAATTCCTCTTGAGGAAGCCAAGAAGTTTGTAGGTATCCAGCACCCCCAGCCTGCATTGCTGAGTCACTGCTGCTGTGTCTCTTGGCTATATCCAATGTGCAAATGCTCCTTTTGCAGCTACAGGAAACTGCAAGCCCTGAGGAAAGTTTCCTCCACCTGTCTGAGACAGCTGTTGTGCATGTCCAGGTGTTGGTGGATTTCACAAAAAGACTCCCAGGTGAGTTCCTGCCTTTGGGGAACATTAAAGGAGCCAAATCAAACTGATGGCATGAACCAGAGAAAAATACAGGCTTTAAGAAAAGGCTTTAAACTGATTATTTGTACTTCTAATGTGTCATGAGAACAACCTAGAAGCTTTCAGTTCAAAACTTTGCTATGATTAGATTTCTTTTCCATTTCTGACATGGACTAGAGACATTTTCTGGAAACATATGGACCTCAAAATACCACCTTGATGGAATTACTATCTCACCACATTCTCTGAAATCCAGTTGAGTTTACAATTTATCATAATCACCAAAGGAAAAACCAGATGTTCCTTCAAAGGAAAAGGCAGCACAGAAGGGACTAACCAGGTGTTCTTATTCATATTTTCCTTTCATAAAGAACAAGGGAACATGCAATTAAATTCACTCCATTTCAGTGTAAAGTTGACAAAGTAGCATTTGACAGGGAGGGTGAAAACTTTTCTTTGTAAACTCACTGACAAAGGTCAATCACCATATCCAAAGCAGGTATTTAATGTAGTTCAGCATCTCTGTGGGGCAGAGCTGGAGGAAGGGGTGAGCTGTCTGTTTGCTGTGTTACATATCCTGCTTTGATCAAGTTTAAGAGAAAAATCACCCAAGTTCCTTTGCTCTTGAATTACAAGTCCAGACAATGAGTTTGTCAAAAGATGAACACAATTTCTGAAAAGAAAATAATGTAACAATTGATGGAGTATCCACAGTCATAAAACAACACAGCAAATTTACCAGGTGTTAGGCCTATGTCAGATATTAGGAAGAATGTTTTGATAACCCCTTGCTTAGTCCCAATTTTTTACTTGTATCATCTTGTGAATCTTTTAACACTGAAAACTCCCTCCTCTTTTTTTTTCCTTTTTTTTTTAATTATATAATTTGCAAATTAGCAAGGAAGATCCCAAGTCTTTGGCACATGCATCATTTAACTATGGTTCCCCCTTCCCAGTAAAGATATTTATTTTTAAAAAATAATTTTTTTTCACATCATGTTGAGGGCTTAAAGGCAGCCCCAGCCTTCCCTGATTGTGAACATGCACCTTTCTCTGCAGGGTTTGAGAGTTTAGCCAGTGAGGACCAGATTGCTCTGCTGAAAGGGTCCACGGTGGAGGCAATGTTCTTGAGATCAGCTCAAATTTACAACCAAAGAATGAGCGAGTGCCAGCCATCAACCAGTGAAAGTAGGTCTGAAATACTTGAATTGCATCATTGTGGGGTGAGTGGATGATATCAGCTGTATTAATTACCCTATTGTGTCAAATTTAACACAAGAGACCTTGACCAATAAAAAATAACTTGGATCCAGATGCCAAAAAGGATTTTATACCTTTGTGGGTCTGGGAAAAATTCACACATTTTCAGCAATGATACAGACAAATATTTAAAATTGCTTTAAGCTTGACTGGGAACTGTCATCTGCCTTGTTCCAGGTCATGCAAGACTTTCTGATCACGGGACGTGTTGTCATGTTCAAAACCTTGATAAAAACAATATTTATTCCATGGAAATGTGTCATAATAAAGAGAGGCCAACTTCTACTACTACCACAGGTAATGGAGGTCTCAGAATCTTAACATTGTGAATTTTTTGCTTTACTGGCCCTACTTTTCTTACACCGAGCTACACTGTCCCTATGGTCACTGTTCCATCTCTGTGCCTCTCTTCTTCCTCTCTTCTGTCTTTCCTTCTCCTCTCCCTCTCCCTTGAGCTGCTCTGGCATTACCTCCTCATGGCAGGAAGAGGTGTCTTCATATGTGCTTATACTCCTTGGGTAATATACACATTCAAAAAAATATACACTACCATAAAACTTTTGTTATTATTTTAGCAATTAACATTGTTTTCACAAAGTTAGTTAACTATTTCATGCAATAGAACAGCCTCAAGCCTTGAAAGATTCACAGAATCAGAGAATCACAGAATGGGTGAGGTTGGAAGGGACCACAGTCACCTGGTGCCAGCTCCCTGCTCCAGGAGGGTCATCCCAGAGCACATGGCACCAGCTCATGTCCAGATGGGTCTGGAATATCTCCAATTAGGGAGACTCCACACTCTCTCTGGGCAATCTGCTCGCTCACAGCAAAGAAGTTTTTCCTCATGTTCAGGTGGAGCTTCCTGAGCATCAGTTCTTGGCTGTTCCTCTGGTGCCATTGCTGGTCCCTGCTCTCCCTGCACACAGGAACACCCAGGGCTGAGGGCCCCTCTCAGCTGGGGCTCCTCTCAAGGCTGAGCAGCCCCAGCTCCCCCAGCCTTTCACAGATTCATGCAATCACTTAGCTTGGAAAATACCTCTAAGATCACAGAGTCCAACCATTCACCATTTCCTCCTAAGAGAGATTTCCCCGTCCCCTCACAAGCTCCACAGCCTGGATCTGCTCCAGGAGCTCCATGTCCCTTGTCCTGGGGAGCCCAGAGCTGGACACAGTGACCCGGATGGATCCAGGGAGGGTCACCTCGCACCCGTCAGGCAATGATTTGTAACTGTCTCTGCACTGAAATAACATCCTCATTATTCTGCACCTTTGCTGGGGGGGGGGGGGTGTTTGGTTTTTTTGGGTTTTTTTTTGTTTGGTTGGTTTTTTTGTGTTTGTTTGTTTGTTTTTGGTGGGGAGGTTATGTTTTTTGTTTGGTTTTTTTTTTTGTTTGTGTGTTTTTACTAAAACTTGTTGGGTTTTCCCATTTTCAAGGCATAACTGAGGAGTTCATCACCGCCCTATTCTACTTCTACAGAACCATGGGGGAACTCAAAGTGACTGAGACCGAATATGCTCTGCTCGTAGCAACAACAGTGTTCTTTTCAGGTAAGGTGAGAAGGTGGCAACAACGAGCTGTCACTTGCCCCTGAGGAGCTCCCATTCGTCCCCTCAGGGGTGGCGGCGCCGACCGGACCCTGAGGGGCGGCGGCGCCCGGAGCATCCCGCTCACCGCTCTTTCCCGCAGACCGCCCGCTCCTGAGGGACAAGCGCCATGTGGAGGAGCTGCAGGAGCCGCTGCTGGGGATCCTGTACAAGCACTCGAAGCTGCAGCACCCGCGGGACCCGCAGCGCTTCGCGCGGCTGCTGGGGCGCCTCACGGAGCTGCGCTCGCTTCGCCACGCCCACGCGGGGGCGCTGCGGGCGCGGGACCCGCGCCTGGCCGCGCCGCTGCGCGACCTCTGGGACCTCCACTAGGCGGCGCCAACGCCGCCGGCCCGCGCGCCCCTTCCCGCCTGGGCTGCGCGCCGGCGTTTCCCGCCCTTTTCGTCCTCCCTCAGCGGCCGCCGTGAGGCGCTGGTGCCGGTGTCGGTGTAGGCGGCGATGTCGCTGTTGGTAGAAGTGTTGGTACAGTGCCGGTGCTGGCATCGGTTTGAGTGCCACGCTCAGTGCCGGTGTCAGTGCTGGTGTCGATGTCGGTGCCAGTGTCACTGCTGGTGTAGGTGGTGGCAGCGATGTCTGTGTCGGTACAAGCGTTAAGGTCGGTACCAGTGCTGGTGGTGGTGCCGGTATTGGTTTGGGTGCAGTGCTCAGTGCCAGTGTCAGTGCTGGTGTCGATGTCAGTGCCAGTGCTAGTTGTCACTGCTGGTGTCAGTACCAGTGTTGGTGCTGGTGTTGGTATTGGTACTGGTGGCAATGTCAGTGCCAATATCAAGTGTTGGTGTCACCGCTTTTCTCCGGGCCCACCAAGAAAGCCCCGTTCAAGCCGCTCGTGTGGCTGTCCCTGAGCACCCGGCAGGGCCCACACCCAAAGCCTGGCGAGCCCTCAGGCTGTGGGGCTGTGTCAGGTCAGTGGTGCCACCAGCCGGCCCTGGCCTGGCTGCAGTGGGCAGGGGACACTGACAGGGACACGGGGACACTGCTGGGAGCCCCCGGGCAGAGTCCTGACCTGAGCACACACATCCCAGGTTGTCCTGGGAAGCGTTCAAGGCCAGGCTGGACCAGACTTGGAGCAAGCTGGGATAATGGAAAGTGTCCCTGCCCATGGCAGGGGTGGCACTGGATGAGCTTCAAGGTCCCTTCCAACCCAACCCATTCCATGGTTCTGTGTGAGTGAAATTCACTGAAGGCATTTCTCTGCAGACTGCCAAGACTGGTGCTGGAAGGAACATCTTTGACTTTAATTTCAAAGACTTGTGCTGTTATTCTCTATCAAGACTAAAGGAAATCATCTTCTGGATCATCTGCTCTGTGTTGTAACTGCACATCACCCATGATAAATCCACGTTTGATGTGGGTGATTCAGCAGTGAGCAGTGCCCCACTTGGATCCTTGCACTGGCTTTGAAGTCCTGCTTACACCAGACCAAAATGTGCAGTGAAAATGTTCTGTCACCACACTGAGTTATGTGAATTGAACAAATTATTGTTTCATGTTGAGGTTCCTTACAGAATATGTTTCGATTCAAATGTGATATTCTGACAGATGAGTTACACTATTTATCCTATTTTTTGTGACTTGAAAACCTTGTAAAATGGCATTTTCATACTAAAACATAGACAGATGTGGTGTTTAAAACTACCCATGGGAGTAAAGAAAAATAATAAATATCAACTACTGGACTTTAAAGAAATAATTTTGCTTCGTGAATCCTTGATCATGCACCTGTGCTCAGATAAGGCAGCAGCTGATGAATTCTCCTCATCAAAATGTTCCACTCTGGCCTCAGCCTATAAAGCAAACTACAAAACACCAATGGTTTGAAAAGCCACTGTGAAGTATGAAGCAAGTGAGTTCCAAAGCCATTGCCAATATTGGTAATTTCAAAAATTGCAGGCAGTTGATTTATTAATTAAAAATTGTATTTTCACATTAGCTGTAATTATTTTTTTCTTCTGGATTTTATAACCCTTTACAAATCTACCCATAGGAAACCAACTCTTGAGTTTGTGCAGAGTTTTAACAAATGCCCAGGTGATGATTTTAATTTGCCATTCAGTCCCTGTACTGTGGCAAAATCACTGATTAGAGTAAAACTAAAATACATTTTACCTTGCACATTCTTTAACATTTTTTAATATTGTCGAGTTTTAATATTCATGAGCAATCTAACAGTTTAGTAGCTGTAAATGTTAAATACAGTTTCACTGTTATTTTTTTTTAAATATGTTGATCAAAATCACTTCTTAGTTCAGATATGATTTCACAGGAAGTAAAACTTTGCTCTGAAGCAGATGAAGAAGTCAGCTATGCATCAACTCTGCTTATCTAAATTCTTAAAGCCTCTTAATTTGTTCACAAACAGTTCCTCAAGTATTATTCAGTGGATATTTCAAGACTAAATAAGAAGGCAAAGGGGAATAATAATTCTCTGTTTCCTGTTTGCAGCTGAATCACTTAGAGGAGAATTTTTGAAGATTACAAGAGGAAAAAACATTACTTGAGTTTTGCACACTTACAGTCAGGCTCCACCGAGGAAATTTACTTTTCAGAACCTGATTTTCAATATTTTAAGCAATTTATACTAAAAGTATTTATAGAATATAATGCAAGTACATTTGATCTTTGTTAAAATCTATAAATATATGTAATATTACATTTTAGTAGCATTTTTAGTAAACATCCTATTTTTCTTAAATATAAAGTTGAATTGAAAATCCAATTTAGAGAAGACAAATACTGAGCATTTACCTGTTCTATTCTGCCCCACCTGGGGCAGAGTTTTACCTTTAGCATTATTTTGATGCTGGGTTGGTACTGTTCATCCTTGACAAGGTTCTGGATTGTCTTTGGTGCTAATAATTCGTTGTTTGTTTTTTTGTTTAGCTTTGCCCTCAGCACAGTGATTGTGTATCTCAGACTAACAGAAATATCCAGCACTTTCCAAAGAAATGAAACCAAATCCAAAGGGCTCTGTGATCTGAGCCAAACAGCAAATAGGATTATGAAGTATTTTCAGACCATAAATGGAGATTGCTGGCATATGATATGCAACAAAGAGATTTGCTGTTTTACTCTGGGGTTGATAGGAAATGCTGCAGCTAATCCTAGGAAAGAAAGAGAAGAGCAGACTGTGAATCTATAAATTGGAGAGATGAGAGCTGTGTTTTGGGCTGTTACAGACACTGGCAATAGGCAGATTAGCGTTGAAAATTCAGCAGCCACAGGCTGTTTAAATTCAAAACCTGGCAAAACCACTTGTTTCTATGGCAGCATATCAGGATCTTGTTTCCTTTTATCAGTGGAGGGCTGCAACTGGATGGAGTTGGAAATAATTCCTCTACCAGAATACTCATCTTTCAGAATCTGATTGGTTTTGTCTATTTTTCAGCAGCAGAGCTTCCAATTATTGGTTGTTTGCAAGTGTGGACATGTTTTTACTTTACTATCTACAGCTGCACATTTCATGGAAATAAGAGTGGCTCTGCTCTGTAGTAACCTGCTCATGAGATCACAACATTTTCTTTGTGTTGCACCACTACCAGGAGCAGAGTGAGTAGGAATAATGTCTGATAACTTCTCATTGTTCCTGCTTTTGTTTTTGGCACTGGTCAGTGACAGAGAATCCTATTAAATTACATATGAGCTTCTGGTATGCACTGAATTTCTGTAGCCCATTACAGAGACTCCTGGGGAATTAACTGAAGGATTTTATAATTACTAAATTCTATTTACAGATATCAGTTGAAGCACTTCCTGTAGAACATCAGCACACCATCATTCACTTAATGAAAGAGTAAAATCACTGATGTCAGGGAATGGATTGGTTTGGTTAACAGAAAGGTTAAAGATAAATAATTAACAGTGTAACTGGCTGTTCCAGAACGGGGCTGCAAAGCTGGGCTATAAAAGCACATTAAAAATTTCTACACTGAGTCTCTGCAGGTCAGCAGGAGGGCAACCAAAGAAACAGATCCATGAGCACCAGACTGGGGATGATGGATTTTAGGAAACTGTATGGAAGAAGCCTCAGGCACTCACAAATTGTGACACTGGACTTTGTTGTCCTGCCTGTCTTGTCTTGCTGCTCCCTGTAGCTTGTGGGATCTCACTCTGATCCATCAGAGAGGTCAGTAGTGAATGAGCTCCATGGACACAGCCATAAGGACAATCCAGGAGGTTTTTACCAGCTTGACAGTTTCTGTAAATGACTGAAGACATGTGAATATCACCTTTTTGATGGGCAGGATAACGGTGCCAGCAAGGAAAAGGCAACAGCCAGGAGCTGCTGTGACCAGCATGGGGCTGAGCTGATAAGCAGCACTCACACTGGTGCCAAGCTCCACTCAGAGTCATTTATTGCCCTCGCAGATAAATGAATTTTCATTCTTAACACCCAGTCAGGTATTTCCCCAGTGCACTGCAGAGTGTTCAGAGGCTGGGTAAAAACATGGCAGTGAATAAAGGCACCACTGGGACCAAAGCAACTGAGATGAAACCAACTGCTGCAGTAGCTGATGACTGCCAGCATTCAGTGTCCCCACACCGGGATGGTGTGAACATCTCTCATCTGTCAGGAAGGACAGCTCTGAACCTTCCTGACAGGGGGGCTCTGCACACATGGAACCAGAGACGTTGCATCTGTGCAATTGCCTTAACAACTAAATTTGTAATCACTGCAAACAATGAAATTGGGTTTGTGTGGCATGACCTATTCTATGTAACATCAGTAATTATGTTTTCATCCGTTAATTCTTTATTGCTCAAATCCTGTATCAATTTTCTGTTATTTTACCTGGCTGGTGGAGAGTTACCTGGGTCAACACTTTTTCCTTAAAATATTGCCATTAAATTAGGACTTTCTTTAATGTTTTGAAATTCCCTCAGTATTACAGACTTCTTGTAATGAGCATTAGCTAGCTAATAATCTAGATTTTAAAGTATTTATTCCCTATATGATTTATTTAATAATTTTTGTTGCAGATCTGCGTGTGATTGTTCAGTCACTATGTTTTCAAAAGCACAAGTACTTTGCACTTACTCTGCATCAGCAGCTTGTCTTCATCTTGTAATGTTCCCTGACTTTATTATTGGCCTCTGGCCTCCCAAAGTTTATTTCCTACTCTTCAGCTTCCTGTGCAAGTTTTCTGCATTTTCTCACCTCTAACAGATATTGTTGTTGGTTTTCCTCTAATTTTGTTGCTATAGTTTTTAATGTTGCACTCTCTTTTTCATCTTTATTATGACTTTCATGCCTTGTTACAATTTGCTACTGATGTGCCTAAATCTTGTTAAGGCAAATTCTTAAACCTTTTTTTTAACCCTAGTCTCCCTCTGCCCCCCTCCTCCCTTAAACCCAGTTTTCTAAGCTCAGAGAAATTGGCACTTTGAGGCAGCACAGAGTGCATGTTCTCACACTCTGCCCTGTTCTCTGCTTATGTTCTTACAGGGGGTGTTGAGACACTTTAAACCTGGCTGTAGTGGTCTCCAGGGTGCACAAATGCAGCTCCAACTGCCTAAAGCTGTCAATCTTTAGAGGAAAGAATCAGCTGTGCATGCAAGGGCCACATGTGATATTTTTGCTTTAAGAATGCTGGTATTTAAATCTTACTTCGAGCATTTTTTGTCCTCTCCAGGTTTTAGTTTTATGAATCTTTTCAGGCTGTGTCCTTTGAAATACTCTCTGTATTTCCCAAGAACAAACATTCTTTTCTGTGGTTAAAGCTTCAAAAGACCAAGCCCATATATGTGCGTGTATGTACAGTGTATATATACACATTTACATTATCTTGTGGTGTACACTGAGAGAATCTGAGTGTATTCCAAATATATCAGAAAAATACAGAGTTAATAACAAACTAGAGTAGTAGCAAAGTGAGTGTTACTCTCCAGTTGCTAAGTGAGGGGGACAGATGTTACAAAGAGTACAATTAATACTCTGCTGATGTCCCTAAGCCAGAAAGAGGTTTAAACAGAATTAAATTATATTTCATTCCAGAAAAATTATATGGTAGAAATTAACCCAGAATTAAAGACTCCATGAAAACAGAAAGCATTTGGCTAGTCTTAATTGAACAAAACCTCTATTATGTTATCCAAAAAATGCTTGAAAAATTAGCTCAGGACACAGACCTGAGTGCAGCAGTCTGAAACCAGGAAAAGGAGACACTATTGTGCAGGAATTAGCTGAACACCCATTGGGACCAACTGGATCACTCCTCCAACAGCTCAAAGTAACCATATTTACCACCTCAAACTCATGTTTTCCATGTTTTTATGGTTATGTAAATCAGGAATGTGGTTGACCTGCATAAGACATCCATCAGATCAGATTCCAGATGGGAGTGAGGTGATGGTCTGGAAGGACACGTGTTCCCAGAGCTGCAGGCAGGGAGCTCAAGGAGGGCTGACACAGAATCCTGCCTCTGTCGACCTCTTCTCCCTCTTGCTCCCCCAAATGTGAGTGTTTTCCCCCATCTGAGGACATTGTTTCATTGGTATTGATGCAATATTTTGTTTCTTACTGTGCTGTGAGGGTGGTTTTTAAGTTTTTTCCCTATCAATCAGTATTCAGTGAATTGCTGGTTGCCTCAATGTTTGCTGAGCAGGTTGCAGGCCAGCCAATTTCTGTCTTTGCTTGAGCAGGTAAGTCAGGCTGTGCCTGAGCAGGCTGCAGGGCAGTGACTTTGATTTCAGATTTGTTGCTTCCTCAGCACTGCACAGACTTAGAGAACCCCAGAATGGTTTGGGTTGGAAGGAACCTTAAAGCTCATCCCATCCCACCCCCTGCCATGGGCAGGGACACCTTCACTACCCCAGGCTGCTCCAACCTGGAGCACTCCCAGGGCTGGGACAGCCACAGGTCCCCTGGGCACCCTGTGCCAGCCTGTCCCAGCTGTGCCTGGCAAGGAGCAAGCAGAGTGAACCAGACCTTGTTAAACCTTAGCAAAACACAGGTGTAAAACTCACCAGCTGTGATTCTGGAGGGCTCCATATCCATTCCAGCCCTCCTGCCATGGTGTTGCTGTCCTATGGAGCAATTAAATTAATCAATAATAACAACTTTTTAAAAGCACTGGTTAGTTTAAAAGCCTGAGGAGAGAATGACTGTTAATATAATTAGATTTCCAGCTCCAGTTTCCAGGTTAGGATATTATGGACACATTTGTTCCTATCACATTTGCTTTGTGGTTCAGTATGAATTTTCAATAGATGACTTTGTGATAAGAAAGCAGCAGTTCACATGCAATTATATAAACAGTAAGATCAGCCTGGAATTAGCCTGGAGAGTATAAAGCACACACAGAGCTTGTGCTGGGTCACTGCCTCTCCCAGCTCAAGGCAGAATCAGGTTCCTGTAATAGGGAAGAATTCTGCTGACAAGAGGTTGGTCTGTCCAGATTGGTGTTGCAGCTACAGGGTAAACCAGCCTGAGTAATGGATGGCTTTGCTATGGGAAATTGGCAGCTGGAAGAGACTAGAGGGTGATGTCCAGATATTGGTAGACACTGTCATTTAAAGTTTATCATTTAGAGGCTCTAGAGTAGTTCCTGAAATTGTCTTAGGAGCTAATCAAGGCTTTGTTCTCAGGATCCACCCGCAGGTCTGAGAAATGAGGTCAGCACAACTGACAGATAAAGCAGGATTCATTGAGTTGAACTCTTTGCTGATGTTCTTTATTGTAATTTGCTTGAATCTGTTATTTAGTTCTTGGCTGTGTTCCCATCTCATCATGCCTCTAAGCCACTGGAAATTGAAAAATCCAGTTTTATGCCTGATACGCACAGCCTTGTCTTTTTGTCTATTTAACATTTTATAAGATGCTTTCTTTAGAAAATTGTTTTAAAGCAGTGAGATTATTTTATTATCTCTGCTTAATTCTAGAGCTTATGTTCTCTTACATGTCACACTTTCAAATCTTTCACCTCCTCTTATTTGTTCTGTGTCAGGACTTTATCACTCGCTGGTGAGAAATTCCATGTAATGGCTTTAGTGGGGGGAAAGTGAATTTGTTCTATGTTGTTAATGGCCTCTTTGCCCTTGTTCTCTGTTTAATGGTCAGTATTATTTCATTAAGGACTGAGATTGGGAAGAAATTGTCAGGCTGTAGCTAGAAATGTTAAGATTACTCCGGGTCTGTGACTGTCCTGGCTGCTCCTGTCACATGCAGAGGACACAGCTGGAAGGCACATCCCATTTTACCTGTGCTTTGCTCTGTTTGTTTGTTCTTCCCCATCCAGCATGAGTCCCTTTGTGATGTCTCTCCTCTTTGGCCTGATTTTCGGACAAGCAGCATCACTGTGTGCTCCTTCTGAGTACACAATCCACGTGGAGAAGCGGGAATGTGCCTATTGCCTGGCCATCAACACCACCATCTGTGCTGGGTTCTGCATGACTCGGGTATGAGATGCTTCTGAACAGCCACCCCTGCAAACCAAGGCTCTGTTCTCCCACAAAATAGTGTGCAAATGAGCAAATTGTAAAAGAGTTTATCACAGGCAGAAAAACTGCACTGTCACCATGTTTTCAAGTTAGCTGTTTGAAAAGGTGGGGATGAAAAATGCCAAGCCTGTGGAACTATAGAGTGGAAAACACCAGTGGCACAACAGAGATCTGACTGCTGCTGCCACTGCAGAGCCTCTGTGGGCAGTTTGTGAGGGGCAGATTATATTGGGTCACTCTTAATTAATGTAAATAACTTAGGGAACTTCTGCTCCCACTGCTGATATCCCAGCTGGCCCTGGGGACAGCTCTGCAGCAGCCACAGCACTCCACACAACTTCACTGTTCAACACAGCATTTTGAGTTGCAGCTTGGGCAGCAGGGAGCCAGAAGAGATCACAAAGCACAGGGAACACTGAGCCATGTGGATTAGTCAAACCAGAAAAACAAGGGGAATGTGCCTGTGTGGGAAGGGAGCCCCAGTCACAATCAGAGCTCTGAACTCAGTAGTGCCAGAGCTGGGCTCAGGTGTGAGTTTTGGCCTCTGCACCTCACAGGACATTTCTGACACACGTGTGTCACCGTGTTCACAGGGGTCCGAGGATGAGGGAAGAGACTCCATGTTTCAGAAGGCTTGATTTATTATTTTATGATATGTGTTATATTAAAACTATAGTAAAAGAATAGAAGAAAGGATTTCATCAGAAAGCTGGCTAAGAATATAATAGAAAGAATGATAACAAAGGCTTGTGTCTCAGACAGAGAGTTCGAGCCAGCTGACTGTGATTGGCCATTAATTAGCAACAACCACATGAGACCAATCACAGATGCACCTGTTGCATTCCACAGCAGCAGATAACCATTGTTTACATTTTGTTCCTGAGGCCTCTTAGCTTAGGATTTTTCATAAAAGATGTCTGTGACACACGTGTGCCTCAGTGAAACAACACATTTCTCTTCTCTCTGTAGGACAGCAACGGCAAGAAGCTGCTCCTGAAGAGTGCTCTGTCCCAGAACGTGTGCACGTACAAAGAGATGCTGTACCGCACCGCGCTGATCCCGGGCTGCCCTCACCACACCCTCCCCTACTACTCCTACCCCGTGGCTGTGAGCTGCAAGTGTGGCAAGTGCAAC
Organism: Geothlypis trichas; assembly: GCA_009764595.1. Taxonomy (NCBI): domain Eukaryota; kingdom Metazoa; phylum Chordata; class Aves; order Passeriformes; family Parulidae; genus Geothlypis; species Geothlypis trichas. The sequence goes on along the minus strand of CM019925.1, from coordinate 3,151,553 downwards.
ACTGACTACAGTGACTGTGTCCGTGAGAGGGTCAGGACAAACTACTGCACCAAGCCACAGAAGCTCTGTAATCTGTAAAGCTTTCAATGGGATGGGGGTAAAATGTACTGCTCTGCTCACACCTCGACAGAAATAAAACTGTTTCGTATTCGGTTTGCAAACTGCTGTGCACAAAGATTTATTCTGAAGGTGTGTCATTAGTTGTTTCAATGAATTGGGTGTTCTGAGACAGGCAGAAAAGAATAATAAAGGCTGTATGGTTGTATTGAGAACCCTCATGAATTTACATTGGACACTGTGCGGACGTATCAGCCTTTGCTCACAAATCCCAGATATTTTCTGAAGAGATGCTCAGAGATTTGTTATATTCACATATTGCAGAATTTGATATTGATTTATTTCAGAGTTCACCTATTTCACATTACATATTTCAGAGTTTAAAAAAAAGGCCATACACACTCTTGGTATTGAACTTTTAAAATATATTTTGACACATACTTAGAGCCTTCAAATTAGCAGCAGTATTTTTCCATCTATGTATTATTAGTGTAGACACTGTAGATCTGTGTCCTCCCTGCTGTCATCCAGATCTGTGTTTATTGGGAATGCTTGTCTACATTGATGTCTCCACATGAATGGTATAACCCTCCCTTCCCTGCAGAAACAGAGTTTGAACTACACCTGTCTCTGTGAGCACTGAGGAATCACTGCAGCTTCAAAGCTGGCTGCTCTGTTCTCTACAAGGGGAGCGTGCTGTCATCAAATGGAAAGCAAAACTCAAAAAATCCCATTTTTTCCCCACAGGTGTGGAGTGGAAGGAGAGCTGAGCCCACCCTGTGTGCTGCACATGCACAGGTGAGAGGTGCAGAGACAGGAATAAAGAAAAGTAATGCATGTAATCAATGTAAACTAACAACTGCTTCCTTTCCACTGAGATTGTAGCTCCCAAGAAATCACAGACCTTCCATTCACACATTGCTTGAAATAGTAAATAAAGGAACTAGAATTCAGAGGAAACAAATATGAAATTAAACATTCTTAGAGAAGTCCTGCTTTCAGGATTGCAGTTTTCATGACGGTTCCTAGAATCTGATTCTCTGTTCCAAACACTTTCATTTTATTCAATCTGTAGCATAACCTGTGAGAAAGCCCAAGGGAAACTGCTGGTGCCCCCCTGGAGCAGGGGTTTGGACTGGATGAGCTCCAGAGGTCCCTTCCAACCTCAACCAACCCATGGCAATTTGAATATGTGTCATGGATTCTACACAAGGTATGAACTCCAATTATATGTGCATTATTTGGTGATAAAGAAATACCTTCACAGGCAAAGTTTAAAGATTTAAATATTCCAAAAACAAGTTTGAAATATACAGAAAATCCAGTGCATCTGCAGGGGCAGCCCTACTTCTGTAAAACAGATCCCTTACACATGGTTTAAACAACTCACTTATAGCTAATTTTATAGCTGATTTGGTACAGGACTATTTTTAAAACTCTTAGGAGCAGGAGAGGTTAGTTACAATTAAATTACAAACACTTTCTGCTGGTGAGAATCTGGTATTCCCAGCCCCTTCTGTATATCACACAGATGAGCTGTGATCTCCCAAGCTCTCCAAGGTAGAGCTGCAACATGAACTGCTGGTCTTGAGTTGGTGAAGAGCACAGGAGTGGTAGAAAAAACTTGGGAAATAGGTATTTATTGAACAAAGCTGCCCTTATGGTATCTGGTAAATGCCAAAGAAACAAAGTGTTCAGCTTTAAGATAAGCCGGAGCTTTCTCAAGATGTCTGGATTGTTAAAAAATACTATTTAGCACAGGAAAATATAATTGTTTACTATTAAGCAGCACTTGTACTTAGGAAAATAAAAAGAGAGTGCTTGGCTATTTAGAGTATCAGCAGCACTGCTAAGTTATTGTAATGTCCTTTATGGCCTGACAGATTTGTCTTCAGTATGAACAAAAACCAAGTTTTCTTTTACGGTTAATGCCTATGGAAAATCATTGAGAGAAAATAACTAATGTGCCTTTTTTTACACCTCAGAAAAACCCAAACTGAGACGTTTACATTGCGCTAACATTTCTATTTAACCATAGGCTTCCATGCCCTCCGAGGACTGTGTTAAGCATGTTCAGGTTTAAGACCTCCAAGCCCAGTGATAAATCCCTGTCCAGCTGATGATTCCTTCCAGACATGTGTTTGTTACCTTCCGTTTTTCCCAAGGCGGTTTCCACATAACTCAGCCATGGATTTGCAGGCAATCCAAACATCCTCACCCAGGGTCCGTCCCTCAGCCCGGGCGGGGAGAGCACAGAACGGGCTGGGGCTGGAGCCGCGGCTGCTCCCGGCGCTCCGACCCGCGGCAGGTGCTCGGAGAGGCACAAACCCGGGCGCATTCACACGTGGAGCACGGAGAAGGGGAAGCAGGAGAAGGGGAAGCAGGAGAAGGAGAAGCAGGAGAAGGGGAAGCAGGAGAACGGGAAGCAGACCGCGCTACCCCCGCATCCCGCGGCAGAAGGAGCGGCCCGCGCTCCGCTTCCGCGGGGGCTGCGGCGACACCTCCGGCCCCCAGGGGGCGCTGTGGCGAGGGCCCTGCCCGTACCGGCCCGCGCCCGCCGGAGCCGCCGCTGTTCCCGCCCATGCAAAGCGGCGTGGGCGGCATTGGAGGGGGGGATTCTGCCCCTCTGCCCTGCTCAGGTGAGACCCCACCTGCAGAGCTGCCTCCAGCCCTGGGCGCCCAGCACAGGAAGGAGCAGGAGCCAGTCCAGAGGACGTACCAGGATGATCAGAGGGATGGAGCAGCTGTGCTGGGAGGAAAGGCTCGGAAATTGGAATTGTCCAGCTTGGAGAAGAGAAACTTCGGGGTGACCTTATTGTGGCCTTCCAATACCAGAAGGGAGACTACCAGATAGGGGAATGGCTTCACACAGACAGTAGGTTTAGATTGGATATTTAGGAAGAAATTGTTCCCTGTGAGGGTGGGCAGGCCCTAGCACAGGGTGCCCAGAGCAGCTGAGGCTGCCCTGGAAGTGTCCAAGGCCAGGCTGGACAGGGCTTGGAGCAGCCTGGGACAGCGGGAACAGCTTTAAGGTCCCTTCCCGCCCAAACCATTCTGGGGTTGTGGCCCCGCCCCGCCCGCAGCATGAGCAGCCAATGGGGAGCGCGCACCGCCCACAGTGGGTGGGGCCTCCGCGACATGCAGGTCCCTGAGGGGAATTCCGGCGGTGCCGGGTTTGGATCCCGGCGGGTCCCGGTCCTGATCCCGGTCCTAATCCCAGTCCCGATCCTAATCTCAGTCCCGATCCTAATCCCAGTCCCGGTCCCCAGTCCGGGGCCCTGCCTGCCTCGCTGTCCGAGGGCTGCTCCGTCACCTGGACCCCAGCCGGTGTCCTGGATGCTGCAGGTGAGGCGGAGGCAGCCCCGCTGTGCCCTCAGGGCCTGGGGGGGCTCTGGCCGCGCGGATCGAGTTCTCTCCGGGAGTCGTTTATTCCAGGTTATTTTATTAGGAAGTTGTTTCAAATTCAAGACACATAGCCGATAAAACGCCACTTCGGAACACACCATAGGGAAGTGAAAGCTAATTTCAGCCACAGAGTTAAGTTTGTTTTCTTTCAAAGCAAGAGGTAATTCTGCCACAGACTTGGCAGCATGAACCAATATGCCAGTTCTGTCCAAAATCAGAATTTATGCTGTACCTTACACATTATCCTGGATGTGGTTAGTGTTTTGGAGAACCTCGTGGCTGGAGCACCAATAGAGAGGAAAAAGATTGAAAAGCTTTATTTATGTACATTTTCTATGAACAGCATCCGCTGCTGTTAATCCATAGCCTGCAAAGGCTGTGCAATACAGCATTTGAGGGCTTAAGACAACTCAATTTCTTTTTCAAGACACATGAAACGTGTTTTGTTATAAAAACTATCGGTATCAAGACAAGTGAAATACTACTCTTCATTGTAGGGAAGTCACAGGGCTGAGCTTCATCAGCTGCTGTGTGATTTCTGAGAGGTACCAAAACTGGCTGAGGTTTCCCTGTGACAAAGGAAGCTCCCACTGAAATCAGTAACTTAGAAAAATTAGACAAGGGAGATGTGAATAAGGATGTTTAGAGACACTGTAAGGGCATCAACAACTTACACCTTTATGCTCTAGAACAAACTGACAGGAGAACAAGAAAACATGTGTGATGTGCTTTCAAAATTCTATCACCTGGAGAGATCTGATCTTTTGTCACCTTTCCTCTGACACAGGTGCAAGGGACAGGATAAATGGATATTTTTGCTGCCTTTGTGGCAGGAACTGAAAAAATACCTTCAGTTACTAAGATGCAGAGAAAACTGCAATTATATTAAGCACCTCACAACAGCAGGAAACTACAAAAGACCTTTATCCCTGGATTCTGTTAAAGGCACTAGTATATGAATAACATGTTGATTTCCAGCTTAATTTATACCAATAACTTAGAGAACTAAACCAGTAACAGGTATTGTCCTGTTCCTGGTATGCAGTGCAAGTATCCCCTAAACCTAAATAACTGCAACCCTAGAGCTTATGCAGGAATGCTCAGAAAAGTTAATGCTTTCTTTAGAGGAAGAAAAAAGCAAATCACAAACCCAAAACACTTCAGCAGAAAGTTTGGTGGCTCGAGTCTGAATTTACAGAAGGTTTTTTTCTGCCACTTTTTCCTGTTTTCCTAAGGCACTGGGGTGGTTTTGTACTTCTGGGGGAGTGGAGGGCTGGGGAAGCAACAGCAGGTTCTGCAAGCTGCCTTGGCATTCAGTGCATCTCCAAGCAGGAGTGGGCATCTTCCAAGAAATCTTACTCAAGAAATAATAAATAAAAAGATAAACCCTGGTCCTGTCATTACATTCTGGTGCTATGAATTTGAGGAATGTATAGATGTGTTTAAAATGAATAGAACACTGTCATTATGAAGATGAATGCAACACAAGGAAATTGCTTTATTTGCAGTCAGTTTCTATCCCTGTAGGACAACAGTCTTGGAACCTGAACCACTGGCTCTGGTGCTATTTTTACTGATTTTCCTGGAAAGCTGGCTTGTCCTGAGTGGCAAAAATGACACTGCACAAGAGTTCCTTCTGTGTGCCAGTACTACCTTGGGACAACACACCCCAGCTGGGCACTACCCCATCATCTCTGCAGAGCACAACCACTGTCGGGACAGTCTCAGGGACACCTGGGAGCCAGGAAATTGCTTTGCTGGCTGCTGTGTTAAACTGATTTCTCAGGTTCAGCTTGAGACCCTCATGGATTTGCTGCCACTGCTGTCTTGGGAACAAGCAGCAGATCAGGGCCCTGTTTCCTGTGCTGGTTCTTGCAGAATGAGGTCCCAGGCCCTGATTTTAATTAACATCCATTGCTAATCAACTGTGACAGAGTGACATAAGCCTCACTTTTTTCTGGTGTGTGATTTCATGTGTCCCTGCCAGCCTAAAGCTCAGCCTAGACACGGCTCAGTCAGCAGTGCCTGCTGTGCCCAGCTCTTAGTGCAGTGCCACAGCTCGTGGTTGGATGACTGGAAAATAGAAATCCATGTAAAAGACAGCAAGATGGTGTCAGCTAAACCAGAGACTTGGAGCAGCAGCACTACCCCAAGTCCTGAAGTGACAGAAAACTGATGGGATTTTGAGTTTCTTTGGGGAATAAGAGATAAAAAATAAATAACAGATAAAGGGTGCTATATCCCACACAACATATAACATATTTCCTGAAATCCCATTTTGTTTATGCAGAACAAGGAGCCCATGACTTATACATTCCAAGGCCTCTTAGACAATGATTTATTGGGAATGTGTGGTTTAACTGAACTTCTCCCCAGCATGGATGGAACAACTGCATCAGGCATCTGAACTGGTGATCACCAGATCTGCTGCTATGGGGGTATAATTAGCAAAAAGCTGTTCTCTGAAACTGAATTATCTTGAGTAAGCCAAAAATTAAGAGATCCTCAGCCTTTGATGTAACTTCTTTTTCTGGGGACAACCTTCTCCCTTCTAGGCTGGTTTAAAAGGAACATTCTCTTGTGAATAAATATGACAAATAGAAAAATTAAAATATAGAAAAAAACAATGTAAAACGCAAGCCCTGAGGTATTTCAAGCACACAGTGTAATTTTTATTCCTGACAATCTAATTTATACCTATGCAATCTAAAGGTGCCAGTAAGAAAACTTACTGCATGGCTCTGTAAAAATGTCCCATCTTTCTTTCCTGCCTTCTGCCCCCAGGAAGGGGCCAGAGGTTGAGGTAGAGCCCCGTGGAAGCTGTGATAGTCACAGAAGCAGAAACTGAGGATATTAAAAGTGCTGTGTGTCTTTTTCTGACCACTTTCACTCTTTGTTTGGCTTCCACAGGCCAGTTGATTCTCCAGAGGTCTGACAAAGGGGCTGCTTGTCTGGACCTAGGCTCCACTCCTGCACCAGTTGTAGCCACAGTGAGGCTTTTGGGATAAAGGGGCTGCTGAATGTGGATTTTAGTGGCCCCTTGAACTCACAGTTGGGTTGTTGGGTGTATCTCAGCCTAGCTTGGGAAGCTTAAGCACACTTTGCACTGCAGTTGGTCCCAAATGACTGCCTGGTCTTGCCAGCTTCCCATCTCTTTCCCCCTCTTCCTTTAGCCTGGATCTCCTTGGTTGTGTTTTCTCCCCCAGAGCTTTCTGCATTTGCATGAAGGGTCCAGTCCTACAAACAATAAATACTCAGTCTCTGCATGACAGTGAAGTCGGTGGGTCTGCTCTTCAAGTTTGCTGGAGCAGACCCTTAGGCATTAATTGGTTTGTGTTTTAAATAAAGTACAATTTTATTAGTTCTGCTCTGTTTGGGCTTTGGAAAATAAAGTCACAAAATGGATCATAAGTCTTTTTACAATGGCATTTGTGCCTCTGCTGATTCTTGGCAAACAGAGGCTCAGTGTGAGAGGGCTCTGAGCACTGTGTCCCTGGGGGATGTGCACACACGTGTTCCATCTGCAATGTTTGCCTGGACAGGTGCTGCACATCCAGGGACCTGCTCACATCCAGAGCTGTTTGTAAGGAGACACATGCATATGCTTACACAAAGTCTATACATGTGTAAACTCTTAATTGCACATATACAAACATAAAAACCAAATTAGTCTTAGATGCACCTTTGCTCTTTTTTCATTAAAAAGGACATTTTAAACCCCTTTTTTTTGTTCACTTCAGTTTTACTGTAACTAATACAATTCACCTGATCACCTAATGGGATATTTTCCTCTCAGTATGTTAAAACACTGATTAAAATGCATTACAATTATTAAATTGGGTAGAAGAGCACTTCTTGTAAGCTTAGTCTGGAACTCCTGGGGCATAGTTGTGCAGTGACAGTTTTAGATCATTTCTCTCATGTTACGGATGGTACAGCACAGAACCATGCTGAATATCATGCCAAAGATCTAGAAGAGAAGGGATGTGATTTAGGGATCCACTTAGAAAACAGTTATAAAACAATTGCATATCAGACAATCTGAAGGTCCCTGTGGCAGAGTAGTGACTGCTTCCATCTACAAACCCCAAAACATCAGACAGTAAACATGAAGGAGGTTTCACTGATTTTATCACTCTGATTTCATTGTTCTTTGTTCCTAAATGTCCAGCAAGGCACAACTGCCCCAAATATTAATGTTACTAACATCAATTTAAGTCACATAATAACTGGTGATAATATTGGTGGTATCCTGGTATTTCACTGGAGTGTTCTGAGTTTCAGAATGCTTCTAAATGGAATAGGACATGCATTAGAGTAAGAGCAGAGGGTGATTGCAGAGCCCCCAGAGCTGGTGCTGAGCTCTGAATAGTTCCTGTGCTCAAGAGCAAGATGTGATTAAATCTAAAACCCCACTCGTGTCAGGGAACTTGGTCAGCAGAATGAATGATAAAAGCAGAGAGCAGTGGGTGTTGGCAGAGCTCTGCTTTCTGCCACAGGTCAGTTCTCCAAAGCAGCTGCCTGCACTGCTTAGGGTGGGAGATGGGCACTTAAAGCACTGGGTTCATGTCCCTAAGGATGGGCACAGCTGAGCTCTCACAGCCCAGCAAGTGGCAGAAACAAGCACTGGAAAAGGTGCAGGTGCATTTCTGCTGCTGAAGAGGTTGTGGTCACTTCAGGACCTTTGCTGTGTCTGAGTGGGGATCCAAGGGGAGATGATCCCAGTTCTGGTGTGTCCTTGATGTTACTGGTCTTGTCCCACCCCCACTGTATTTTTGAGTCCCTTCCTGTTTCATACAAACCCCAGGACTGTTCAATATGCACACCATGGTTTCTGTTACCTGCAGAAACCCTTCAGCTGCTTTTCAGTGTCCACTGTGAATGTCCTTCTCTTCCCAGCAGCTAAGGAGTGTTTCTTTACTCATACTGTGGCTCCTCATGCTGCTGGTGTCTGAGTCTGAAGAAATCATGGCACAGACTAAAGCCTGGGGAGCCCCAGCCTGCCAGCCCTGCTGTGTCCTTGGGACAGGGTGACATCTATTGGTCACAGCTCTAGCAGGTACTCTCTATTCCTCGTGAAAACTAAGGAATGTATCCTAAAGGACTGAAAGCATCAGACTGCAGTTGTTTTGGAATACAGTACATGCTGCTACAGCTTTTTGCTTTTAGTTTGGTTCAACATGCACTCTGCTCTCACAACAAAAGAAGATTACCATTACTTTGGACCCTGTCTACAGACACAGAATGAACTTGAAAAGCAGTCACACAGCTCTGCTTGCTCTGATGGGGGCAATTCCCAGGGAGAAGACACACTGGAAGCAAGAAGAATTGAGGAATCTCACCAGTTGCTGCAAAACACCTTCCACAAAGCTTGAGTAAGGGGCAGGGTACTGGGCTCAAGGAGAGACTGCAGAAATGGATTTACTCACTGTGATGCTAGCAATTGCAATTCCAACAATTCCAACTAGGCGCAGCTGAGTATCAATTACATTCTGAATTTCAGTCAGGCAGTTCTGTTAGAAACAAAATTAAAATATTTTTTTATGTTTCTATAAAATCTATATTTCAATCAATTCTATCAGCTGTTCTCACTGGGCAACAGATAAACACAAACATATTAGTGCAGTCACCATCCTAATTCCTGCATCTAAACCTTGGGCTTTGCTGGATAATTTTCCCAGCATCTTCCCTTTTCCTGGTGAGGCATCTGTACCTCTTGCCTGGAGAGGCTGACACATGCAATAATTTTCTTACATTCAGTTTCTCCCTAAATTTAAACTCCTTTATATAACAGGCCATGCTAAATGAGGAGGTTTGGTGCTTCATTTTGACATTGAACTCACAAGCAGATTCCAGAAAAGACAGAAATGACAGAAATATCTTTCTTGACACCAATGAAGTTTCTAGTCAGGAGGTTCCATGCATGAAGTAAGGTGGGCACTTGCTAAAATCCAGCCTCCATGGGGAATTTGGGGTCCTGTTCTGTTCCCTCCTTCTCCCTTTTCCTTTCAGATGGTGCAATATTGTCTTGGCTACCATGGGATGCCACAAACAGGGCCCGTGGCTGAGGGCATTATGACCTCCAGCTTAATTCTGCCTCCACTCTGCTCTGTTCCATAAAAGAATTTCATGCTGGAATTGCAAGGTAAAAGAACTTCTTCCTTTCTTCTACTTACAGAATGTCTCCAATTTTACTAAAGAACTGACATGAAGAAGTGATTAGAGCAAGCAGGACAGAGGACACTTGCCTTTGGCAGCTGGATGTTCTCTGGACAGGGTAATCCTGTTTGTTGTTCCACATTACCTTTACCACAGCACTGGAGCTGGATGAGAGAGAGATGGAGGATCAAAGAGGGGAAACCACAGACCATAATGAACTCAGTTGTTATTTTGTCCTGGTTTAGGGACATATTTTCATTCTGAATGTGAGACAATAAATAACTAAAAAAAAGGAATCTGTACAGATCAAATAATAACCTTATTCTCTATATTTAACTGCTGCTTCTGGTAGAGTTCCAACTGCGTGGGACAAAATTCTCAAAAATTAATTTCAATTGTGTGAGGCCACAGTAAACAGCCACATTTGTATTAACACAATGAGGCAGAAGAGATTTTTATTACAGTATTCATAACAAAGCAAACAAGTGGATTTGGAAAAGCAGATCCCTGGCTTACAAGAAAACAGGAGTTAAAGGGAGAATGCAGAAAGTTCAACTATCACAGAATTATGGGCAACGCACAAAAAAAGTACAGCAGAGAATGCTGGAATTTTATTTCTGACACAACATCGTGCTGGGTTTGGAGACAGTAATAAATCAGAGTTTCAGAGGGTTTGTTTTTCCTGTTTGCCTATCTCCCACAAAATGCTTGGAATTCCTCTTTGGGTCAGAAATAAGAGCTATGGGAGAAGGACAAAAGGGTCTGAGGTTGTGAAATGTTTGTTCTAAAGAACGTGGGAATTGCTGTAAGAGCAGCAAAGCTTGGGCTTGCTCTCCATGGGAGGCAGTGTAGATCCAGGATGGACACAAACAGGATTACAGAAGTCACAGGTTGTAACTCTGATTCAGACATTCACTTTTTGGGTGGCCTGACTGTGTCACACATGTGTGGTCTTTCACTGACTTGGTTCAGCCACACTGTAGGTCCTGGGTCACATTTTCTCTGAGAGATGCAGAGAGATGCAGGACATTTCTCCCTCTGCATTTGCAAGTTTTTATCTGTGGATTTCAATATCCACAAGGGCCATAACAATCATTTCTTCTGCACACACAGACCAGAAGCATCAGAAATTTCAAAGCCTGGCTAATTGCACTTTCAAATGTAGAGATCCAAAAACCAGAATTCTGACAGAGCCCTCAGGAAACTCTCAGTGTTGTGAGCCTCTGACTGGATTTGAAGCACATTCAGTTCTATTTTGGCATACCTCAGAGGGTGGAATTCTGGATTCTAAAGGGCAGTGGGACAGTGGAGCAGTGCAGGAGCTGTTGAGGGGAGGAGTACTCACAGCCACGTGGTAGCGATAGATGGTACTGTTCACCTTCCCCACTGGGTTTTTCATGTAGTCCTCATAAGCATCTTCATAGATTTTCTGGGCTTCTTGTATTGCCTGCAGAAATCAGACTTTCAGTGAGTTACAAATCAGTCTTACCCCCAGTCCAAGACTTCCACCTTGTGTCCTCAACCTCCAGGGCAAAAAGTTTGCCTGGTAAACCGGTAAACAGTCTGGTAAACAGGTATGGTGACTCAAAAGCCAGGAGGGTTTGTGGCCTGGTGGCATTCACAGGGTCAGAGTGTTCATAGGCTCTGTCCTGTGCTTTGGTTAAGCACTCTGAGCTGGGGAGGCTCAGTGCCTCAATTTGTTTGCCCTTCTCCCAGGCAATCCCTCTTTTCATACAGCTCCCCTTGATGTTCCTTCAAGGCTGAACCACACCTCCACCTTTTCTTGAACAGAGGAGGCAAAAACTTCATCCTGTTCCAAACTTGTGATAACACAAGCTGTCATTGGCTCCAGATAAGAATGCCAGAAAGTCTTGCAGGGAAAAGTCTCCTGGAAAGTTTTCCTATGGAAGAGCCAGGTCAGTGGGCACTGGAATCCATAACTACCCCATCATCACATCAGAGGCTGTTTGCTACTTACCACTTTCTTGCCTATGAAGGCAAATACTCCAGCAGTCACCTCACCTGCAAATATCACCAACAGGCAAGCAAAGAACTGCAGAGGAAGAGGAGAATCTCACATGAGTGTGTTTTGTTCATGGGGGCTCCCAGCCAGCCCCTTGTCCTTCCCAGGCCCAACAGCCCACCCTGAACCAAAGCTCTGAGGGGGCTTGCACAGGGCTGCCAAGGCAGATTCCTTGTCACATTCAAACCAAGGGGAAAATGGCAAAGATGTGGCTCAGAGGGAGCTTCAGGAAAATCAGAGAGTAATTCCAGGGAATACACCACAAGGGACAAGCAAGGGCACCTCTGCAATAGCATGGTGGCTGCTGAGTGCAGAGACACTGGAATAGCCAATAAAAGGACATAAGACCTTTCAGGTGTTGGACTGTAAAGATCTCCCCATTAATGACACAAGCACTGAATGCTTTGCAAGGTTTCCCTGCAGAGCCCAGGCTCTGGAAGGCTTTTACTCACTGTTCCAATTAAGCACTGGGACTCCCGCGCTGCTCCACAGCACCCGAAAAATCCAACTGCTGACATGATGGCCCCTGCTCCCACCAGTACATAGAGTCCTGTGAAAGCAGAGCCAGGCAGCAATTTCAGAGGGTTTCTCTCCCCAAAGTCTGCTGCCTATTTCATCAGCCCCACCCATTTACAGGTATAACAGTCTCTGACTCTCACAAAACTGGGTACACAGAAAAGGTTCTCTGACCGCAGGAGGAGAGCAATACTTTCTCCAGAATTCCTGGAGAATTAAATAAGACAATTTGAGATTAGCTCAGTTGGTTAGAACATGGTGTTAAAAACACCAACTTTGCAAGTTTGATTCCTGGATGGGCCATTCAATTAGGAGTTGGACCTGATGATCCTTGTTGGTCCATCCCTTCCAACTGAGAATATTCTGTGATAAGAATCTGTGACTTCCACCTTCCTAGTTTGCTGTCCCAGGGACAGTTCAGTGCAGAAAGAACAAACCCCCTACCATCCACAACCCCCTTACACCTCTGCAATAAGCAATGTAAGGCAAAAAAGCCCAGCTTTGCTAGAGAGCTTATTCCTGGGAAACCTGGGGCTGGAAATGTGATGTGGTGGGGGAACTGAAAGGAACGTGGGAGAGGCAGCATAGCCCCATGCAGATCTAGGACCCCAAATGTAAGCTGACACCTAGAAATACTCTTATTCAACAGGTGTTTTGCTTTTTGTTTTTGTTTTTTGTATGGGCTTTATCTAGGACAAAAGGAAATCAGAGTACAGAGTTTTTCTTTCCTCACTTGTGAATGTACATTTTTTGGTCTGTGTAGGGAACTCTTGGGTTCCTGTGGGGATCAGCTCCCACCAGACACAACCACGGGGCTGTGCCTTGGCTCTGGTACCGTTGGTATAATTCTAGTCCTTGTCCTGTGCCAAGCCACTGCTGGGGAAAAGAGCTTCATCTTCCTTTCCTCATGTCCTTCTGGTGAGGGGAGCTGCAGGCAGAGTGCACTAGAGGGCACAGTGAGCCTTGCTCCAGCCGGGACTACCCAGGCTTCCACCGAGAGCCTTTAGTGTGCTCAGTTTCCAGTGTAAACATTAATATAAAATCCAACCCAGGGTTAGCACAGCTGCTGGCATTTGCTGTTAGCAGGCCTTGTGTGACCTGGACTAGAAAATCCTACAGATGACAGTCTGCAATTGCTAGGAAAATGTGAAACCAGTCAATGTTGGAGTGCAGAGCTTCCATCCAGCTGCTGTGCCTCACTGGGGCAGCCTGCTCAGGGAAAGCCAACTCCTGCCTGCTGCCCATTCACTGCCACATCAGCCTTCAGTCTCTGTGTCTATCCCAGTTATGTGATCCTTGTCCTCCCCTCCTTCCTTCCTCCTGCCCCATTTCCTGCTGACAGATACATTCTGATAAACAGCAATAAAACAAGTAACATGGCTTTGCCCTACTAATTGTAATATACACGGTGCTGGGGGGATGCTGCTTGCTGCCTGTGTTGGCAGTTCTTATTCCATGTTTTCTGGATTTTTAATACTCAGCCACCTGTGACTTCCTGGGACTGAGCATTCTTCAGGCTCTACTTGTACACAGATGCACAGCATTGGTTTTACTGGAGTACAAAGATATTTATGGCTCAGGGGAGAAAGGTCAGCCAACCCTGGTGGAAGATGAATTGAAAAAGACAAAAAACCCTCGCTCAGGTGCAGAACCTGGTGCTCACCAGCCAAACACCAACACTGCCATTTCCTGGGATCTCCATGGTAACAAACACAGTGTAATTACAAAGATGTTTCCTGGACGTATTCAGTGTGTCACTCCCTACTCCCTCCCTGTACTTATCAGGCCACTTAACAAAGATAAATTTGAGTAAGGACACAGGAACGGAGTCTTCCCATTTCTTCTTGTTATTTGCAGGAAAGACAAAGCTCAGTGAGTCTAGGGGTAAGACCACTTTCAGGAATTTGGATTTGCATTTGCTAGAGAAACAGCCTGAGCATTTCACTCGAATGACTCAGAGCTAAACCACTACCTCAGTGAGAACTTCCCTTTTAAGGCGTGTTACAGGAAGAACTCACACCACTCACTAAACAAAGCTGAGCCCCAAGCTGAGCAAGCCAGGAGTTAAAATCCACCTTTTTCCATCTTCTGCTCATGAGAGTTCATCCCACTTTGTCCTTTCTCAGCCTGGGACTGCCACTTGGTGATACCCAGCTATTTCTAGATGGAAAATAATGTTGACACTTAAAATTTCACAAAATAACTTTACTTTTCTACTATATATACACACATGTAATCTTTCACACAGGAATGAAAGTTGTGATTTTGGGGTTGTCCTGAGGCCAGGACTTGGCCTTGGTTGATCCTTGTGGATCCCTTCCAATTCTGAATATTCCATGAGACACATGAAGAGTAGCTTGAAAAAAGTTAAAGGGGCCAAGTTACTTCTCAGCTTGCACTGAGAGCTTTCCCAGCAGCCACATCCAGGGATGCTCAGTGGAAGATGACTTCCAGGAAGGATGTCTGCCAGAGATTGAAATGTTTTAATTTATGGCTTAAATATCTTCAGGAAGGGCTTTTACTTCTTGCAGCAAAACTGTATTACAAAAGCTGCAGAGAAGACCACCACATCCTGCCTGAGGCCCCACCTAACCCCTGTCACTCTCTCCCTGTCCACGCCTCCCCCCTTTTCTTTTTCTTCTTCTATTTCTTTCTTTTCTTTTTTTTTCTCTTTGCCTCTTTTTACTATTAAATAAAATATATCAATTTTTTGGCACCAACATCTAACCTTATTTGGTTTTAATTATTTTTTGGGTAGATTTTGAACATTCCTTGGTTTGATAAGTTTTTTTCACAGACTTAATTTTCTTTGCTCTTCTGTGTTTAAATGGGTTTGTAACAATATCAAAGCTGTAGATGCAGAAATATCCTGGATATTTTAAGTATGTAAGAAGGATCTGGTATTCCTTTTCCTCGTGGACTGTACACAGCAATGTAGGCATGTTCACCTCAAATTCTTGATAAGAACAGACCTAAATTTAAAGTAAGACTATCTAGAGAGGAAAAAAAAAGCAAAGAGTGGCAATGTCTGGCACAGAGCCCTTGGAATCCCAGCTTTAACTAAAGCCACCAAGCACTGAGAGCTGGCAGGGCCAGCAGTGCAAATCCAGATTTTTGGTGGTTAATATCACACCTTTCCTTGCAATAGTATCCAGTGTCAGACGTAGCTCAGCTTCACTAAAACCCATCCCTTCCTAAAAAGCAGGGTGGAAAGCCTTAATCAGCTTCTATTCATCAGCACTTCCATTGTAAAATACAAAGCCTTGGCATGGCCTCCAACTTGGCATCTACAGCACAGCAGAGAAACAAATAAAAAGTCAGTTTATAGCCACAGAATGGAACAGGTTTGAGAGCTACAAACTGACACAAAGAATTCACCACAAAGCTCAACATGGCAAACAGAAGTGTGTGAGTCAGGTCAGGACAGAGAGCTTGTTTAGGTGAGTGGAAAATGATGAGAAGACTCACAAGCTTTTTGTGCAGCAGGAGGAAAAATGTACAAGGTAGAAAGGAAGCAAAGGTTTGTGGCCTTTGTGAATTTGTTCCTCTCACCTCTTGTTGCCTCTGTTGATTTCCTGCAATTCTGCTCTTTGGTCTGTGAGTGCTCATGGAGAGGAGAGAGGGCTGGCACCTAAACTGAGAGCAGGGAGTGCAGAGAGCAGGAACGCTGCTGTGGCATCCAGGAGGGCGAGACTGGCCCCAGAAACAGAGCTCTGCCATCTGGGATTGCAGAATATTGAATATTGGAATATTTACTCCACCTGCATTTAGGACCCACAAACAGGTCACTGTCAGCCCCTGAATGCAAAGGGAGGAAGAGGCACATTCCAAAGATTAAAGATCCATGTGCAAATCTGACAGAAAATTGGTTGATTTAGGCAGCCACAGGCAGTGCTCTGATTACTGAGGGGGTTCTGGAGGAAATAGGGGCTTCTTTATAACCACAAGAGGATCAAAAACAATGTGACACAGAACTGGGGATTTTTGAACAGAGCCTATTCTCTTATTTTTTTTTTTTAATGAGGAAATATTGAGATTTTGGGGTGTGGTTTGTTGGGGTTTTTTTTTGCTGTGCTGACCCCCCCCACCCCCCAGTTTTTTTATAGATGTGAAGAGAAATGAAGACTTCTCCTTTTAGCAGTGAGTCAAGTGAGAGAACACCTGATAACAAATTGATTTCCCTTCTGGCTGTAGTGTAGTGTGTGTAAGAGGAGAACTCCCTTCTTCTGCCATTGTTTTATTTTGCAAAGACAAATTTGGAAAGCCATAAAGCAGCAGCTTTTCTGTATATTTTATTATTTTGATTCATCCCATGGGGAAAATCGTTCTTTCCTGAAAGGAAATTGTCAAATGGGGGTATTCCCTATGAAAATTCCAACAGGAGGGATTCCCATTTTCTAGCAGACTCTGCTTTGCAATTACAAGGGGAATTAAAATGTTATCTGGCAGTCTCAGAGCATCTGTGGCTCCCAGTAGTGAAGAATGGCAAATCCACAAGTCAGCAGATCTCTGGGTCAGCCTCAGTGCTCGTGGCACTCAGCTCTTCCCTAAGATCCTGTCTCCTCTGGAGATCAGGACACATCCCTTCTTGGGCTGCACCTGGAGACCTGCAGCTCTGAAAAAGCACCTTCAAAAGGACCAAGGGATTCTGGGTGTTGTGTCTGGGTGTACAAACCCTCTGTGATTAGCAATGATACAGAATTCCAGCTCTTTAGACCAGATAGAAGAGAAGGATGGACTTTTATAGCTACTGGCTGCAATATATTTTTATGTATATATCAAGAGTGAGGGAAGGATCAGCCTGGGCTGGAAGAGATATAATTTCAGATTCTGGAAGAGAACCCACTCCCAGATCTACTTTTGTTTGTTTGTTTGTTTGTTTTTCCCCAAGTCTTACTGAAGGTTTGAGGCACAAATCCCTGCCAAAGAGCAGGAGCAGACAAACACACCCTGTGTCTGTCTGGCTTTATTTCACATGGGTTTCTTGTTTACCTGGCTGCCATGGGCACTTTCCATTTGAAATAATTCTCCTTTTTTTTTTTTTTTTTTTTCCTCTCTTTTGGGCTGAGTAAATAACACTGAACAAACCCCCAACTGTTCCTACTCCACAGAGAGAACAAGCAGCTCTGTTCTGGGGGTGAGGGACCCAGCAGCAGCAACAGCAGAGCCCAGGACCCAGACAGGGCTTGAAGGGATTTTCCTGGGGTTGTGTGTTCCTTGCAGCCCCAGAGGCAGATGTGTTCCTCCA
Organism: Geothlypis trichas; assembly: GCA_009764595.1. NCBI lineage: Eukaryota > Metazoa > Chordata > Aves > Passeriformes > Parulidae > Geothlypis > Geothlypis trichas. The sequence goes on along the minus strand of CM019925.1, from coordinate 3,134,145 downwards.
CAGAAGGACTGAGGCTCTCCAGCCCTTAGGAGAGCACCAAGGAACTTCTAGCACAGACACACTGCTGGAAAATATGAGAAACACACGTAGGAGTAGGAAAAAAAAAACCGTCCAGACAGGGACGGTTGTGTGTGGCACCAAACTCAGCTCCTGAAACAGGCTTGTTACGAGAAATTTCCATTGTATATTTATTTATAAAATACATTTACAGAACTGCAGAAAAGCTGCTGAGGCCTCTAAATTGACAAGAATTTCTGGAGAAGTGGAACATACCCTTAATTTGAGCATAATGGATTTATCTGATTAAGTGTCTGGTGTGAATTCAGCAGAGATTTTGTGGTTATTCTTCCTGGAACCATTAGAGGCACCAGCCAGTGTGGAGGCTACTGCTGATGCACAAATCCTGAATTTCAATTTAAAAGCAGCCTCACTGTAATGTAACATCCCAGTTCAGTTCCCCCCTTTCCCATAGAACACCAGCCCTTGTTACATATCTTGCTCACATGAACCCTAAATAATTCTGGCCCAGATTCACTGGAGGCAGTGCGTTCCCAAGCTGCTCCCAAAGGCTCTGTCAGGGTCTCCACCCCCATAGACTGCTCTGAACTCTGTCACCAGCACACCTGAGCCAGCTGGAGCTGTCCTGCCCTGGCTGCACTCCACGGACCCCCATGGCAATGGATTCTCCAAGTTAATGAAGTGAATAGTGTGGGAAAACTTCCTCACATAGGAGCTGTTCAGAGTGCACACTGTGGTCAGAAGCACATCCTCAAATGTCTTGGTACTTTTTCTACTTTCACTTCATCCTTTTTGACTAGAACCACAGAGTGCTCAGGAGTGCACTGCAAATGTACACAATGACATTAAGATTTCTTCTTCAAATTTCCTGACATTTATTTGCCTGTTTGGCCGCAGTAAGAAAAGCACTTTGTTGTCAAGAGCAACTGATAGTGAGTCTAAGATCATGTTCCTGTGTGGTTGTGGCTAATTTAAAGTCTGTCAGTGTTGGTACTGCTTCCATTATGTGTTACCACTTGCATCACTTTGTTGACACTGTATTTCTTCTGCCTTTGTAACACTCAGTCATTTGGTATTCTGAAATCCTCTCGTGATTCTCGGCAATCCTCTCTAGATTAGGACACTCTGGATAATCCTGTGTGTGCATGAGCCAGCTCAATCCAAACCCTCCTGAAGATGTTTTTGAACTGACAAGCCCCAAAAAGGAGCCTGAAGGCTTTTTGGTTGCTGGTTTGTTTTATTTTCCAGCAGACAAAACACTTTCCTCTCAATGGCTTCAAAGTGGACAGTCCAATGTGTATTTACAGCTCTGTCAGAGCGAAACACAGCACAGGACATTTCCCTTACAGGAGCTGTAATGGGTTATACTGGTTTGCTTGTTATGTAGGAACTGCTGCAGGGGATGTAGAGCTCTCTCAAAGAGACTCTGTGTGAAAAAGGAGCCTGAGCAGCCCTGGAGTGTGGGGTGCTGCTCCAATGAGAGGAATCATGGAATGGTTTGGGTTGGAAGGGTCCCTGAAGATGATGGAGTTCCAGCCCCTGTGACTGTGTTCACAGGGATCTGAGGATGAGGGAAGAGATGAGGATCTGACTCCATGTTTCAGAAGGCTGATTTATTATTTTATGATATATATTATATTAAAACTATACTAAAAGAATAGAAGAAAGGATTTCATCAGAAGGCTAGCTAAGACTAGAAAAAGAAAGAATGATAACAAAAGCTTCTGTCTTGGGCAGAGAGTCTGAGCCAGCTGACTGTAATTGGCCATCAATTAGAAACAACCACATGAGACCAATCACAGATCCACCTGTTGCATTCCACAGCAGCAGATAACCATTGTTTACATTTTGTTCCTGAGGCCTCTCAGCTTCTCAGGAGAAAAAATCTTAAGGAAAGGATTTTTCAGAAAATATCATGGCTACAAGCCCCCTGCCATGGGACACCTTTCACTGTCCCAGGCTGCTCCAAGCCCTGTCCAGCCTGGCCTTGGGCACTGCCAGGGATCCAGGGGCAGCCCCAGCTGCTCTGGGCACCCGTGTCAGGGCCTCAGCACCCTCTGGGGTTACACATGAATGTAACCAGCCACGTCCTGGGGGCATCCAGGCATGGGAAGCACCTTGATGCCCTTTTCCCTCCCGCAGGACCATGGCAGGTTTGTCCCCAGTCACCTCCTGCAGGTGGCTCTTTGCAGAGAGCTCCCAGTGCTGCTGTGTGAGCTCTGGGCTGGGCCTGGGCAGAACAGGGGCTCCTGGAGCCTGGGTGCTCCCCGAGGGGCTCAGGGCTCTGCAGTCACAGCAGGGCCACCAGTGAGCAGGAACCAGGGTGGCTTCCAGCTGCCTCGAGGGAGGAGAAGGAAATGGGGTAACTGTGGCCTTGGCTAGTGCTGTGGGGTGGGACTGGCTGGGAGAAGCCACCCAGGAGGACAATTTAATGGGCAAAAAGCATAAAGTGCATTAACATGCTTAAGTGATTAAAGTAAACAAAACCTCCTGAACCTCAGCATCTTGCAAATATACAGCAATCACCCCAAAGCAGATGGAGAGATTGTCACATTAGGCTAAATTAGCTTGTTTGGTCAGAATTGCCTTTATTCTTGCCTTTATTCTGTCAGGGGGAATGCTAACTCTTAGGAACTGCTGCAAGGTTTTGTGATCCACAACAGACACTGAAGACTTTGAAACAACTTTCATTTTTAGTAAGGTTTTCTCAGGGGGTGGTAGTGGTGGTGTCATATTTTTAAAGTGAATTTCCAGTGAGCAGCTTCCGTTTTCCACTCAGGCCCACTATCAGCCTTTTCTCTCTAAACCACTCTTCCTGAGCAACAGAAAAAGAGAGCTGCACACAGATGATAGGAAGAAAGACAATTTCATTGCTAAAGTCTTAAGTACAGATTAAAAGCCTCTCCAATACATGATGGCAGGATCATTTAAAGCTCTTCTTGTGGTTGCACATCTCTTCACAGGGGCTGCTTTGCCAACAGCTCTCATTTTAAAGGCTGGTAGAGTTTGAGAGGTGGTGGATTTAGCAGAGAAAATCCTGTTGACTAAGGGTATAGTGCTTGACTCCAAAATACATGAATAGAACTTGAACAAAGTGAGGCACAGGAGCAGAGAACTGCAGTTCACATGGATGGAACTCCAGCCAGCTCCTGTTTGTATGGGCATCCACTGCTATGGAGAAAAGCTACTAATATCCTTCAGCTCCAGACATGACTTCATACCCTAAGGCACGCTCCATCCACGTACCTTTCAAAGCCAGCAGCATCACTCCTGCTCTCTCTGACCCCAAGGAAAAGCCACTATCACCCTAAAACTTTTGTCCACAGCTGTTTTGGCCCTGATGGATGCCTGGACCACAGACTGGATCAGGGGACTGAAACAAAGAGAACAGATCAGAGCATAGAAGGGTTGTGAGCTCTGGCTGTGCAGGAGAAGCAACATTTCAGGGCTGAGAAAGAGCCACCCAGACTGATTTGTTTGCATTCGTCAGGTTTTGTTACCATTCCTGAAGGGGTTTGTTGAGTACACGCACTCGACTTTTATTGATGTTGGCAGGATGGGACCCTCTGCACTTCATTTCTGAGGAATACAGAGTTTGTCCTGCTTGTTGCCCTTTGTGCACCAAAAACAGAGATGGAAGAATGGGGAACTGAAACTGATCCTTAAAAAGTCCCCATGTCAATTTTTGCTTTACAAGTGCTCTACTGGCACTCAGCAGCACTTGGTCTGTGCTACTGTGCTTCAGTTTTTCTCAAAATTATGACCAGCAGTACTACAAGGAATTAATTAAGGACCAACTAATTGTGAGACAGCAATGCTGACACCCTGGGTTCCCACAAGTGTCTTATTTCCTTCTGACTCTTGCAGACCCTCCTGCCCAGTAAAAAATTTCCCAGTCTTGGTACAGGAGTCACCATAAGGATGAGCAATCCAAGGGAATTCCCTTCATTCCACAGATCTTTTCTCCATTTGATCAATGCAGTGTCACAGAGAAAAAGATAAAAAGGTATCTGCCAACTATGGACCTTTGATGAAATTATCCTTTTATCCTTTTTTTCTTTCATTTTTTCTCTCTCAAGTGCAGCTGAGAGAGGGATCTATGGACTCTACCAGAGCTGAACTGCAACTGAACAGGGAAGCCACAGTTTTGCTTCATCACTTGAAGCACAGGCACAAAACCTGCACTGTGAGATGGAGTAACATAAAAATACATCTCACTGTAGAGGGAACTCCAGAAGCTGGGAAGCTGCAGGGATAGGATGTTCAATTTTAGGAGCCTGCTCCAGTGGAAGATGTGTCTGGTAAAATGTCTGGAGGCTGCGTGGGTCAAAGTGTTCCAATTCCAACCTTTTCTGTTGTAGGTTTTTGACTGCAAACTGCAGTGGGGAATATGGATCACCAAACACAAAACCACAAGCAACAGAAAGCTCGGAACACATATGTGCTTGCCCACAGCACTGCTGCCTGTAAGCTGTTCTCCAACCAACAAAAACATCTCAGTGGCTGGAAAAGATGAACAGGCCTGGTTGCCAAGTCATGGCCCAAACTATTCCAGGGGCAGAAAAGACAGCTGGGCTGCTGGTAAAGAACAGGGCTATTTAAGGAGACTCACTCTGGCCTAATGGAAAATGCAAGGATAGAATTATCAATTATTTTACACTAACCCAACATTTCAGATCCAGGAAAAAAACAATCACAAGGAAGCAGAAGAGAGAAGCTGGTTAGAGTCGACTGGCAGCTCAATCCAGGTACAGAAAGAGCAGAATGTGCTGCCCTTTAGAAGAAAGAAAATTAACTGTTTTTCAGAAGATGGTGACTCTGGAGTGTTTCAGCCCACAAAGCAAACTCCCAATGCACCTTCACTGTTGTTCCAAGCACTGACACAAAGTTGTGATCCCAGGGCCTTGGGTTATCACAAGGAGCCACAAATGCCATCAGTGGAACAGAGATAAAGAAATTATTTTTGGATGTATAGCTATATGCTGATATTTGAAGTCATACTGCTGATCTGCTTTCTCTTTCAGCCCTCAGGGCAGCTGCTCCTGGTGTGCTGCACAGTGTTCCATATTAAGAATTCCTATGCAAAACCCTGGCTGCCACCCAGAAAGCATGTTAGAGAGCAAACACACAGAGCCAAATAAACAACAGTGCCAGGGACTCTGAGAAAGGCCCAATACACAACTGCCAGGGGGACTCCGAGCTGAAATCTCCTTGAGAGAGAAAGCTCTTCAGCATGATCTTCAAATGCAGCTTTGTCTGCTGCAAACCCCACTGTAACTGAACTTCTCCCTGTCCTTTTACCACGGCCTTGGTCCCAGACTGTTGACAGCCTCAGCACAGCCTGAGCTGTGCCATCAGATGCTCAGGGCTCACAGCATTTAGCAGAGTTTGTAATGAGGGAAGGAGGCAGCAGAAAATTCTTTGGTTTTCTTTCACAGGAATGCTCTGTTCAGTGCCCATTACAGAAAAGGGCAAAACTTTGCTTTAAAATTCAGTCCAAAGTGCAAGTTTAAAAGAATTCTGAAATCTCTGTGCCCTGTTCCTCAGCACTTCCTCTCACAGTTACATATTTCAACAGGCAGCTCTATAAATATGTGTGGCAGCCCAAAAGCTGAATGTCATGGTGTCTGATGAAATTTTTACAAGAACATTCCTCAGGACTTCCCAAAATTAACAACTTTGAACAACTTTTGTAATTTCTATTCAGGGCAGAAGCAGACTACATCTTTTGGAGATTTAAATACACGTGCACCAAAGAATATCTTGTTTACACTGTGTGTTCCAGGCTGTACTGGAGCTGTGGTGCTTATTCACAGCACAGGATGTAACAATTTCTGCCTCCCAGCAGCACTTGATTTTGAAGGCCAGAACATCCTTTTGTCTTGTTTGCTCTCCTGGGACAAACATGAGTGGATCAGGGAGGGAAGCATTCCAATCTACTGCACAGGGAATTCAGCAGGTATAAAGTAGAGCTGGAAATGAAGTTGGTGATCTAATATGCTGCTGTCACAGCAGCTCAGATGTAAGAGAAAAAGTAAATCATAACTTCCTGGCTCTCTTTGTCAGTGGAGGTGCTGCAGTGTGTTTTACAGTAACCCTCAGGTCCCAAACAACATTTTCATCTGAATGGTTTTATTCAGCCTCACAAAATCCCAGGGAAACATTGCTGGACATCACATTCTCCCCATCTAATCCCATGGCTGCAGAGCCAGTTCAGTGCCTCTGGTCTGGCTGCAGATGTTAAAGCAACCTGGGCCTGGGGCTGTGGTGGATCTGAGTCAAAGCCTCTACTTTGGGAGAGCATTGGGGTATTTAAGGGAACTGCACAACCCTGGAGTGACAGGTGGAGGACACCTCTGTCATCTCCCAGTCCTTCCACCCTGTCAGAGTGGCTTGATGGCCAGGGCAGGACCGGGTATTCACTCACCCTTGGCATTTGTAGATGGCAAAATGTTTGCACCAATGGGATTTTATTAGGTCCATCTCTAAGGGTGATGTATTAAACAGAAAAAAATCCAACTTTTCTGGTGTAAAGGTATGTTACAGTTGCCAGGGACAGAGAGCTGCAGTTGCTGGCAGTCCCAGACAGCTGCTATTTAAGGATATCTATAAATATGAAGCACAGGTCCCAAAAACCCACCTGGAAATCCCAGGGAGAAAAAAGTTATCTGAAATGCTAAAATTAGATGTGACTAATCCCAGTTCTGTGGGCACAGGAACTTGCTGATTCCTGCCCAGGTTGGACAAACAGCTCCTGAGATGACTGAACACCAGGTAATATCACTTTTCAGCTGTGGAAGGATTTGCTTTGGCACTTTGGTCCCACTGAATTCTCCCTCCACAGGGAGAATTGCTGAGCAGAATTTTGCTGCTGTCCTGGTTCTGGCAACATTCTGAAAGGACACTTGTTTTGTTGGCTGGCAGCTGCACACAAAACTCTGGAGGGATAAACTGGTGAGCCCCACAAGTCTCTGACCTGTCTCACCTTCTATTCTGAGAGTATTAGCACAATTCACTTAGGATATGAGGGGCTGGATCAAATCCAGGAGAAGAGATTAGTTAGGTCTAAGGAAGTGGCTGTCAATCAGAGAAAGGTCAAAAGCCATCACACACATGGCACACAGCACCAGAATATCCAGTTTTGTGTAGCTTAGCCCAGAAACTGTTGACCAAGGTGTGTCACCTGCCCCAGGATGCAACCAAGGCTGGAGGCTGCTGCCCCCCAGCACTGTCACTTACCCATGAAGAAAAGTTCCGGAGACTTTTTGTCTGTAGCAAACTCAGCCATGGGCCCACCAAAGCGCAGCCACAGCCCGAAGGCAATGACAGCCAGTCCTGCCAGCTGCAACACAAACACAGCAGTCAGGGCTGCAGTGACAAAGGCTGCAGAGCATCACAGCAGTGTCTTGGCACCTTGTGCTTTATTGAAATCCCACAGCTCAGAATTGCACTGTCAGAAAATTCAGGCAGCACTTGCCAGGGTCTGATAACAACAAATTCCTATTACAGTGCAATAGGAACTTCTTTCTTTCAGCTCTTCAGTGCAGTGGTGCTTCTGAACTTACTAGAGACTCTCAAACCTTGTCAGTTATTTAATTATCAAAACTGGGCCTGAATTGTCATGAGAAACAGAGGGGGGCAGGGGACCTCCACCAAAACTAGGAGGTACAAGGATTGTTACTGGGTAGATATCTTAGATCACAGAAATTACAAACCAGTGACAGATGCTGTCAAGTGCAAGGAAAAATTCCCTTTAATGTGAACAAGACCAGGTCACAAAGGAGTGTCACAGCATGTTGTTTGAGGGGGAAGATCTACAATCAGAGGTTTCAGCCTCACCACGTGCCAGACAGATCATCAGCCCTCAGGGCAGAGCTGTGTGTCTTGGCAGGGAACTCCAGCACCCCTCAGGGCAGAGCTGTGTGTCCTGGCAGGGAACTCCAGCACCCCTCAGGGCAGAGCTGTGTGTCCTGGCAGGGAACTCCAGCACCCCTCAGGGCAGAGCTGTGTGTCCTGCAGGCAGCTCCAGCATCCCTCAGGACCAGGCACAGTGTCCTGGCAGGGAATTCCAGCATCCCTCAGGACCAGGCACAGTGTCCTGCTGCTGTCCAGGCCCCGATTCTCAGCCTGTGGCACCTGCACAACCTGGACAAGGCTCACAAACACCTGCTGCTTCCCATGTGGGTGCCAGCCTGGCACAGTGCTCCCCTAACCTGTCCTGCATTCCCTGGCACTTGATCCATTGGCACAGCTCCACAAGCCAGAAGAGCAGGCAGTTGTACAGCTGGAGAGCTCGGGATCACAGCTTTCCTCACAGATGTGTCCTAGCAGAGGGTGAGGGTCCCCTGCCACCCTGTCACAGCATGGGGACCTCCCTGCTGCCAGCCTTGGGCTGCCAGGGCCTCTCCAGGCTGTGGAATGCCCCTGGCAGTTCGGGATGAATGTCCCAGCCAGCTGAGGAGATGGTTCCTTCCATCTCAGCGAAAAGGCAGATAACAAAACACAGTACTTGTCACTTTTGAGAAACAAATAACACAAAGCTTTGTCCTTCTGCTGCCTTGCAGCTGCAGCTGGGCAGCAATCACACTGCCCCTCCAGCTCGAGCACAGCAGCACTGTGTCCCCGGAGCACGCAGTGCTGTCACCACGAGGGAACAGCCTTTGGTTTAACTGTGCTTCAAGCATAAAGGAGACAAAAGCCCAAAACTGCTTGGTCCAGAGAGGCTGAACAGGATGACTTTGTGGCTTCTTTTAAAAAGACCCCAGTGAATCAGAAGGAAAGAAAAAGACATTTAAGAAGATAACATTGCTGATTGTTTTCTGGAAAGCTGAAGGGAGAACAGTGCATGAGGGAAAGTGGGAGAAGAGAAAGCGTGAATTCAGCTGGTAGAACTGTGAGACTATTGAAAAGGTGCAATGAGGGGAGAATGGACACAGCGTTCCCTAAATCTCGTGGGGTGATGCGAGGACTTTGTCTTAGGATGATCTTGTAGCAGCTGTTTTCTCCCTTATTGGAATAACATTAGTAAAAAGCACCGTGATGCTGTGCAATGTTCTGCTCACTGCACTGTACTGGGGGAATCTCTCCCAGCCTCCTCCTGCAGCCGCGTGGTTGCCGGGGAAATGATCGCTACTTTAAATGATCAGTTTAGACAGATGCTGTCTCTGCTCAGCAATGTCATCTTACCCCGAGCCGGTGCTTTATTTCCCAGGCAGATCTGCATCTCCCTAGGAGCGAGCAGAAGCCAGGAGCGCAGCCCCAGCTCGGGGAGCCGATCCCGCAGGGCTGCCCGGAGGGAGCCGCGCCCGTGCCACCCCCGGCACCCCCGGTACCCCGGCACCTGCAGCAGGTGCCCGGCCCCGCCCGGCCCCGCTCCGCCCGGCGCTCACCCAGAAGGTCAGGTTGAAGATGAAGAGCAGGATCTTGACGCAGCGCATCCCTCCATAGCCCACGCCCATGGCGGGCGCTCCGGCAGCAGCTCAGCCGCGGCTCGGCCCGACTCCGGCGGGGCGGCCCCGGGGGCAGGTGCGGGGCCGGGCGGGGCCGGCGCTGCCCGGGCGGATCCGCCGACCTGGGCCCGCCCCGGGGCGGACTTTGTGCCCGGCGCCGTGCCCGGGGCTTCCCGCGGCCGCGGCTGCCCGGGCGGGGCACGGGCGGGGCCGGGCACCCCCTGGCCCCTGCGCTCGGTGAAATCCCTCTGTGTGTCTCCCAAAGACGCTCAGATCTTGCAGATGCTGCCTGCAAAATTACAGGAGGATCAAGAACGTGATGTCGTTAAACTTGTCTTGGTTCATAGCCATAGCTAAGAGCCCCTCAAGTTCATTTTCCAATCATTTATTTGTTCTCTAATTTGACCCAAAAGGCTGACTCTACTGTCAAAATCTTGAACCTTTCTCATCTTATGATTTTTTTCAGCTGCTCCTTCGAGGTCTCCTGGAACTCTGAGTCTAAAGTTGCCTGTGAGGCTTTGAGACAGGGGAGCACGAGGTAAGGTTGTGTCTCTGGAAAAGGGGTTTCTACGTTAAACATTTCCTCTCCTTATTTAAGAAATAAAACACTTGTTTCCTTTTTCTTTTTTTTTTTTTTTTTTTTTTTTTTTTTTTAGTTTGTGCTCTAGTCATAACTGTAGAGTTCTACATATTCAGATTACTTTCAGGTTTTGAATAAATTTTCCCTGAGGTGTGTATGGAAACTGTGCAAAAACATGTGGGGAAGGATGTTTGGTGTTGTTATTTCAAATTACACTCCTCTAATGACACAATAATACCAAAGGACGTTGGAAGCGGTTTCCTTTTTCACTCATTTTCCTCTTCGTTTTCAGTTGCGTTAAAGCCTGGCCATATTTTGGAAAAATAATCCCAAACAGTTTATTTGAATTGCAATGACAGAGTTTAATTAAGAATATCTTATTCCATTTGCAATGAATTGCAATGCAATACAGTTTATTGGTTTGTTTGTTTTTTTTTTAAAGAAACATTGAATCTACCTTATAACTCAAGTAAAACCCCACAATTTCCCTTTTTTTTTTCTTCCATGATGCTCTGCTAGATGGTGTTGACCTACCAGGTTCAATGTATTCCTTCTAAAATAACAAAAGCATGCATGGATTTGAATAATCAAAATAACTTCAAGACAATGAGATGCATCAAACAGTAGCAAAAGTCTTCATTATCCTCTGATACATTTGAAGCAGAGGAAAAACAAGAGAGTGGTTTTGCCTTGGATTGTGATGGCAACAAAAATAAATAGCTTTTTTAGAAGTCTTTTATTAGGCTTCTCTATTTCTCTAGTAATTTTCATGCTGATTTTCTTTAAAGTGTAGGAATGAAGCATTCAGCCTTCATAGGTAGTAGGTCTCCTTCCCACATAATCCTTGCAATGAATTAATCCCAAGGTGCTGCTTTTCAGCACGTGGTTCTTGGCATCTCCTGGAGGCAGCTCACAGCTTCCTCTGGCACTGCCCAGGGGTCACACAGGTTTGGGTGCCCAGGGGTCACACAGGTTTGGGTGCCCAGGGGTCACACAGGCTTGGGTGCCCAGGGGTCACACAGGTTTGGGTGCCTGGGGACGTTCAGGCAGGTTTGGGTGCCCAGGGGCACAGGGTTGGCAAAAAGTCACCGGTGGGGCTCTGCTGGGCTTGGTTTTAAGGTCAGTGTCTTCCTAAATGAGTCAGATCAAGACTCAAAGGGATACTGAGAAATTTTGCTGACAACACGAAACTGGGAAGAGCTGTTGACTCCCTTGGAGGCAGAGAGATCTTGATAAATGTGAGGGCTGTGCGATCACCAACCATGTGCAGTTTAACAAGAGCAAGTGCTGATTTCTGTGCTGATTTCTGCAGGATTGGGTAACCCTGGATGTACAGGCAGACTGGGGATGAAGCTGTGGAAAGCAGTGCCATGGAAAGGCACCTGGGGGTCCTGGTGATGGCCAGCTGGGTCTGAGTGAGTGTGCCCTGAGCCAGGAGGGACATCCCTGTCCTGGGGGTCCTGGTGATGGCCATATGGATCTGAGTGAGTGTGCCCTGACCAGGAGGGACATCCCTGTCCTGGGGATCCTGGTGATGGCCATATGGATCTGAGTGAGTGTGCCCTGAGCAGGATGGACATCCCTGTCCTGGGGACACCTGGGGTCCTGGTAATGATTAGTTGAATCTGGGTCAGTGTGCCCTGAGCAGGAGGGACATCCCTGTTATGGAGGCACCTGGGGTCCTGGTGATGGCCAGCTGGATCTGAGTGTGCTCTGACCAGGAGGGACATCCCTGTCCTGAGGGCACCGGCACGGCATCCAGGCTGGGTGAGGGAAGGATTGCCCTGCTCTGCTCTGGGATGGGGCAGCCTCCCCTCCAGTGCTGGGGTCAGTTTTGGATGTCACAACATGAAAAGGATGTAAAGTTGTCCAAAGGAGGGACACGAGGGTGGCAAAGGGTCTTGAGGGGCCACACGAGGAGCGGCTGAGGGCACTTGGTTTGTTCAGCATGAGTGAGCCTGAGGTCAGAGCTCATCGGGGGCTGCAGCTCCTCCCGAGGGACAGCTCCGACCTCTGTGACAGGGACAGGACCCAAGGAAGGGCTGGGGTGTGTCAGGGGAGGGTCAGGCTGGAGACCAGAGGAAGGTTCTTCCCCCAGAAGGGGGGAAGATTCTTCCCCAGAGGGTGCCGGTCACTGCCCAGGCTCCCCAGGGAATGGCAGGCCCCCGAGGCTGCCAGAGCTCCAGGAGCGTTCGGACAGCGCTCCCAAGCATGCCCAGGGTGGGATTTAGGGCTGTCCGTGCCGGGCAGGGGTTGATGATCGCGGCGGGTCCCAGGCCGTTCCTCGGCTCCATGCCGGTTCCGCGGGCCCCGCTCGGGCCCTCACGGCCGGGCCGTGCCGCGGGCGGCAGCGCCCCCTGGCGGTTCGGCCGGGCCCGGCGCGTCCCTCACGGCGGCGCTCAGCGGCTCATTAGGGCAGCGGCGCTAATTGCGGGGCTCCCTCATCAGGGCATCTCTGCGGAGACGCACCAAGCGGGTCAGTGTTCTCATTTCGCAGCCTATTTGGAACAAATCAATATAGTTAAGGGAAGAAAAGAGGCATTGAATTTTTATCAGTAGGATTATCCGGTTGTGAAGGAGGCGTTTGCTTGTTAGACAATTCACAAAGTTATTCCATCAGCTGCTGTAGTTAGTCCTGTTGCTGGACAGGATTAACATTTCTATCTGGAACATGTCCAGCTTCAAAATCCATGGATTTTATTGCTTTTATATTAAAGACCCTTCTGTTATCAGTGTGCCCTTTCCCCCTGAGGTAGATGAAACAAGCATGTGGGTATTTATAACAGGCCTCAACTCTGGCAATTTCTTTGCAGTTAGATTTAAATTATGCAGATCCTGGGGCAAAGACTATTTGGTTTTGGTTATTTTCTGATTGCAGACCATGCTAGGAAACTTTTCAGCCAAGTGTTATCCAACTGTAGCACTAGGTGTTCAGATACTGCTAAACACATGGAATTACTTGTAGTGACAGATGGATAAGAAACTGTTCTTGCTAGAGCAAGTGCTGTTTAATTTCAATTACTAAAAGAAAGACTGAGTTATTATTCCCATAAATATCATCTTGACTTGAGAATTAAAATATTTAAAAATGTATTTGTGTAAAGGGAGGGGGTGAATGTTACCATTTCCCTTCCAGATCTGCCCTACCCTTCCTCTGTTTTTCAGTCTTCCAAATGGTTCTCTGGTAACCATTAACCTTTCAGATATCAGGAGAGCACAATATTCTTTTGCCTTTCCAGTGTTTGACTGTTTCCTAAGTGGCTTACAAATACAGTTTTATGCTTTATGAACAGCAAAACTCCTATGAGTGTTTCTTAGCTCTGCAGAGGATTGTTCAGATTTCACAGAATTAAAGAATAAAATTATAGAATGATTTGGGTTGGAAGGACCTTAAACTCATTCAGTGTCACCCTCTGCCATGGACAAGGACATCTTCCACTCTCACAGGGTACTCCAAGCCCCATCCAGCCTGGCCTTGGACACTTCCAGGGATCCAGGCTGGGCACCTGTGCCACAGCCCCACCACCCTCACTGGGAAGGATTTATTCCCAATATCCCACCTAACCCTGCCCTCTGGCAGTTTAAAGCCATTCCCCCTTGTCCTATGTGCTTCCTGCTTCTCAGCTCCTTCTATGCATGATAAACTCAAATTCCCTGTCCAAAATAGCCCTTCAGAGCAACATCAGCCAGGGAGTGAGAGGAGCTTCCTTAATAAAAATAATCTTATTCCCTGACTTAAATATTTCATTTACGTGGAACTACAACTGATTTTAAATTCCAAGCAAGCAGCCCCAAACTCATACTGGACTCCCACTCTTCCAGGGACAATGAAACTTGCATCATACCTTTGGCATCCCTGGTGCTCTTTCCATTTCCACTGAGTAATTGCCGGAATTCTGGGCCTGGCAACTCTGTCTCTGTCTCTGAATGCAGCTCAGGAATTGCTCCCTGGAATACAAAGGAGGTCAGAAGGGAGAGTATTTCTCCAAGTGTCTGGGCAAATCGTCTGCTCCTTTGTTTCCTTCCATGCTTTTAAATTTTTTTTCAATATATTTACTTGCTTTGCATCCTGGGTCAGTTTGCAAAGCTCTCAAGGGGCTGCTGGGAACTGCTTGGATGCCCTGGCAAATGCACTGGCCTTGTTTTCTTTTTTCAGGAGTGTTCAGAATATGCTGTGCTTCAAATCCTGGCCTGTCTCTGAAAGCTGCTTCTCAGAAAATGCATTGCAAAGGTGTAAAATCGCAGAATCCTGTCATTTCTACAGCAAGCATGATCTGGATATTATTTCTAGCATCACCCCTTAAAGGCCAAAGTGGGAAGGAAGGTAGAACACAAAGTTTTCTTTTCTGTTGTATTCCAACAAGCCTTTCCCAGCCCCAGCTTGGTGTTTTGAGTCCCCTCCCAGCTCTCCACTAAAAGATGAGAGGAGTTCATCCAATTACCAGTTATATTCTCTCTCTGCAGATTCCTTCTGCTCTTGGGCCTGGTTTTCTCTACTCAGGTAGATGTGAGCTGCACAATCCCACAGGGATTCAGCAACTCTTGCTGCTGAGTCCCTCTGCAAGGTGCAGAGATGCCTGACACTTACCCAGCTGATCACTGTGTGTGTGATTTTGGTGGGCAGGAGCACAGGCTGACCTGGTTTGCAGGCTCTTGTAACAGACACAGCCTGCACAGCCTCTGAGGTGTGGGTGTTCCAAAGGAACATCCCCCCTAAATCTTCCCTTGCCAAGGAAAAGGAGCTTCCATACCACAGTTCAGCATCTCTGCCCTGCTCAGGTGAGACCCCACCTGCAGAGCTGCCTCCAGCCCTGGGGCCCAGCACAGGAGGGACCTGAGGCTGCTTGAGCCAGTCCAGAGGAGGCTCCAGGGTGATCAGAGGGCTGGAGCAGCTCTGCTGGGAGGAAAGGCTGGGATTTGGGATTGTTCAACCTGGGGAAGAGAAGCTTTGGGGTGACCATTTTGTGGCCTTCCAGGAGCTGAAGGGCTGCACAAGAAAGATGGAGAGAGACAAGATCCTGGAGGGACAGGACACAGGGAATGGCTTCCCACTGCCAGAGGGCAGGGATGGATGGGATACTGGGAAGGAATTGTTCCCTGGGAGGGTGGGCAGGCCCTGGCACAGGGTGTCCAGAGCAGCTGTGGCTGCTCCATCCCTGAAAGTGTCCAAGGCCAGGCTGGACAGGGCCTGGAGCACCTGGGACAGTGGAAAGTGTCCCTGCTCATGGCAGGGTTTGAATGAGAGGGGCATTAAGGTCCTTTCCTGCCCAAACCATTCTGGGATTCTGTGATGTGGCAAGAGCTGGAGTTGGTGTGCATGGGAAGAGTCCCTTTCACACATTTTGCCATAGCAATATCCCATTCTCAGCATTTCCTTGACCAAAACACAGAACTGCCAGAGAGGAACTTCTGTCCCTGGTTAATGTTGCTTCTGGACATGAAGTAGACTTTGAAAAAGCAAGCTTAGTTGTTCCTGCTCCCCATTAATCAGTAGCACATTCTGGGCAGTTGACGTTGATTTATCCATGAACCATCTCTGACAAAATGTAATGAATGCTCATGAAATGTTTTAATTTGGCATCATTTCCCTGGAAGGATTAGAAAAGTAAGAAGATGCTTTGTTTCCCAGGAAACCTGGCCTGGAAGATAATAACATGGTCTGTCAAACTGTGAAAAACACTAAGGAAAAACAGGTTATCAGAAGTGTTGCTCAAGTTTAATTCTGTTACGTGTGATGGCTGAGGTTTTTTTGCGTTAATCTGGCTGTTTGGGTCAGCATGGAAAATGAGGTATGGAACTGATTCCGTGGTGAGTCACAGGGGGTCTGGGACAGCTGGACAGGGATTAATTCATTTTGCTCAGGCCAAAGAGTCTCTGCTGTGGATTACAGTGGGAGCAGTTCCCAGGAGAAGGAGGTCCTTGCTTGCTCGTGGATATTTCTCCTGTACTTACAGCCTTCCCAGGGAGAAGGACAGACACTTTTATCCTCATTCTTACAGATCACACTGCCTGCTTTCAATGCCCAGTGACAGAGAAAAGTGTGTGTTCATTGTCTGTGGACCCAGGAGGTTTCCACAGGTCCAGGGGACACATAACACAACCAGTGTGGAGGGGAGAATTTCTGCAGAGATTGGGCCACTGGAGTGATCCCAGAACTGTGAGTTCTTGAGTCTGGTCCTAGCTCATCCCTGTGGTTTACTCCCATATAATCTGTTGTTCTCTTTAGGGAATTAAAATCTAATACATATAAAAGGGTCTAAGAGTGACTTATTTCATAGTGCTCTGGGACTGTTTATTACAGAAAGCCTATTAAAAAGCTCTGCTAATCTCTGAGCTGTATTCCATCATCTTTTCCAACCTTAATGATTCTAGGAGCTAGAGGAGGGTGTGCAGCTCTGCCCTTAGCCTGGAAAGTAGCAACAGCAGAAGCCCAGGGTGCTGTACAGAGCTCCAAACATTGCCAGCCATTCCAGGAATACCCCTGGGGCAATCCCCCAGGGGCACGTGGAATTTCATGCAGTCAGCAGGAGGTCCCAAAGGCCCTGACTCACAATCTGCATCACAGGAGGGAACAAGCTGTTGCTGCTGCCTTGACTTGAAAATTGTTTGAGCCAAGTAGGAAAAGGAAACTGCTCCAAAGGGCAATGGAAAAAAAGAAAGTTACTCAAATTCAAAGCTTATGCCTCAGGATCAAGGAAGTTTACTAGACAGGTTTTAAACTGCACATTTCTGTGGTACTTCAAAAATGCATCACAGGCTGGAATGTGAAATCAGAGAAGTGAGTGGTGAAACGTGCCACGTCCTCTCTGCTTTCACTGCCACCGGGGACTGGCCTGAATTGCAGCACCATGAGAAATACCAGTTCCACCAGTGAGGTCTGGGAGCCGGGGCAGCTCCGGGGAGGCAGGGATGGAGGCACTGCTGGGTGTGCTCCCTCCAGCAGAGCCTGGCTGCGGTTCAGAGCTGCCTCCAGCTGGCAGGAGATGAAGATCTCACTGACAGCAGGGGCTGAGTGGCACTTGCAGGGTTTGTGATGGTGGAGGGGGTACCCGGCAGACAGCAGCAATCCTTAAAGGGAAGTGTCTGCTTCCACAAAATGCTTTGAGCTGGGAATTGGTGGAGCTTTAGGCATTTTTTCAAGTTTCAGTATCAGGACAGCAGATGATGGATGAGCTGTAGCAGGTGCTCAGTTTCACTCCCTAAACCCAAGGCAAAGGGAAATCTGAACACGTTTATGGCCTTTGAGGAGGTAAATTTGTTTGTTGGTTAAACAGAAGGAAACAAGAGAACTGAAAAAGCCTAGACAGCCCATTTATTTCCTATTTCTCTGAATATTGATGGATTTCCATCAAGAAAGGCAGCTCTTAAAACAGACAAATAACAATATGGAGTCTAAAATCTTCATCATTATCAACATTTGGTTATTGTTATATCTGGGGTACCACCATGCTGCCTGCTCTACCCTTACTATGAAATGTGATTTTCTCTTGGCACAGAAAAACTCTGCCTGTGTTGTATCAGAAGAATATTTGGATACAGCATTCAATTATCTGAGGAAGCTTTGGTTTCTGTTCAAAGTAATCATCAGTCCAACGTGTTTACAAAAAATGATTTTTGTTAATTTTTTGGGAAGATTTCTCTGCTGTTTAATCTGTCCTGCAGGCCAGAGGATGGCAAGGGCTCCACTCTTAAACTGGCAGGCAGTGCCTTTCTCGTGCTCCTCCTAAGTCCTGGAGTCAATTTCTTTGCTGGGCTGCACCTTGAATTCAATGGTTTTAATTCAGCTCCTTCACATGCACATCAATGTTGGGGGAACTTCGAGCCTCAGCACTGAATAAATGTAAAATTATCCCTGCAGGATGAGCTGCTGAGGACAGAATCCCAGTCAATGACTGAGGAGTCCAAAGAGCTTTCTGAATTCTACCCCAAGTTACTCCTTTGCAAGGACAAACCAGAAGGGAAAGATCCAAAATGAGCTCTGTTGTGTGAATGGTTTCTTCTCAAAGAAACAGAAATGCTGCTGAGTTTTCCATTTTCCATGGAAATTTGCTAGAAAGCAGGGGAACTGAGGAGAGGAGGAACTTTAAAAAATGATGTATCCAAAGCTATTCTTGTGCTATTTATACAAAGCCTTTGCATCTGTAACTGCATGTTACAGAGGTACAAAATGTCCTTCCAGAGCAAATGTACTCGGACTAAATCAGACATATTTGGCAACTCATAAAGGTGTTTAACTGTTCATGGATCTGGGTAGAAAAGTCAAGGACTTTTGATTTTAAGACTGAAATCAGATGCTAATAGTGACTGATGTTAATTTCAAGAACTTGTCACTAAGACCAAAATGTCTATTTTTATGCTAAGTCAAATCAACCCATGTCTAAAATCATTATTTATTGCATGTTAAATACAGAAAACCTCACTGAGTTTTATAAACCTCCTCCCCTTCCTCAGTTTCTATTAACCCCTGTAAGAAACACTCATCAGGACTGTTAAAATATTTGCAGTGTGCAAAAATATTTGCAGGTGTGGAAAGCAAAACCCTGGCAGTACCAGGACACAACTCCTATTTCACATGGATCCCTATTTCAATCATGATACAATCTCATTTTCTATCCCATTCACATGAGTGTTGCTTTTCTGCTTCTGACTGGAGCCCTTGAAGGAAATTTATTGATGTGATTGTGGTGTGATGCTGTTTGGGTACAAGAAGAGAAAATTTCCATCAGGGAGAGCCGATCTGAGCACAGCTGCTGCTGCTGCTTGGAAACTTGCCAGTGTTTTAAATAGACTTCTACATTTTCCCAGGTCTAAGAAGTAATAGAAAAGGCTGTTAGGAGTGGAGTAGGATTAAGTGTTTAGGGAAAATTAGGGGAAAGGTATTGGAGTTTTCGTGCCTGGCTGTGAAGTGCAGAGGAGAACTGGAGAAATCCATTTCCAGTGCTCCAATCTGTGTAACCACGAGCCAAGGGACAGGACTCTTCCCTTGAAATCACCCCACAGCTCAGCCTGCCCTTATTTCCATTATTCTCACTCTAAATTTTCTCCTTCTGATCTTCTTAAAACAAACATCCCTGAATTCCAGCAGGCCAAACTGGGAATGTGCTCCTCCTGTTCCTACCCTTACATTCCCAAGCTGTTTCCTTCAGCTGCCCATAAAGTGGACAGGCCATTGGTGCTACCAGAGCATCCATTTATTTCTCTGGCATTTCTTTCAAATCAGCTCTGAGGATTTCACTACTATCTATGCAAGATGTCTGAAACAATATCAATCCCCAGCCTGTGCTCTTCCCATTTCCACCTTCAATCTGGAAAAAAACAAATCCATTTGGTGCCTGAGTCTGTTCGCTCACATGGTGCGCACACGACTGGAGCTAAATCAGAATTAGCTAAAACAGGAAGCTTATTTCAAAGCCTGTGCAGCCCAGCCAGGAAAGCTTCCAGAAACATGTGCTCTGAGATGATCTCAGCACGTTCATTATTCAGACTGTGAATAGCTTTAAAAGGGCCAAATTTCTTCGGGTTGAATCAGCTAGGAAAGTAATTCAAATGGAGCAGCAAGGAGCGCTTGGGCAGTTCAGGAAATGTTTGTTGGAGCCACTAAAAATGCAGGAGGTAGAAAAATAGAATCGACTTTGATAAATATGTGTTAAAAATTTGGGCTTATAAGAAATTGGAAAAGTAAACAGAAGTACCATTTATTTTTTTTTTTAGAACGATGATGTTCTACCCTTTTATATCAAGAAAAACATCCAATAACAGCAACACTCCACAAGCAGATATAATGATCATGAAAATATCAGACATGTTGAGTAATTTTGCTATTTTGGGGATAAAGTGAAAGTAGCCATAACTATAATTCAGGAATTTTGTTTAAAAATATCACAATCACCGTTAATTTTGCAGTCAACCTGTTTTTCACAGTGCCTTAAGTCATGAAATTCTATGGATCCATAGAAATGCTTTAAACCAAATACAAACTCTCTCATTTAATACCAAAAGCATGGACTGGATGTTCTGAAACCACACTAGAGGGCACTTGAGCTGCTTCTTCTTGAGTAGATAAAGGTCAGAGTAGTAGGATGCTTATCCAGGAGCAGCAGTGGACTGAATTGAACATGGGAATTATCAGGATTTATCAATATTAAGTTGGTAGAACAATCTGTGATTTTCCCCAACAGCCTAATGGGGTTGAATAGCTGTGAATTTCCAGGTCTGAATTTTCCTTGTAGGCACTATAAGCAATTAGGAGGAAATAATGTAAAAATTGCTGGTTGATTGCAATAGTGTTTTCTCTTTGTACATGGATCAACCACAGAAATGTGGGATACTTTGGGAGTTTCAAAGAAAATCTAGTCTCAGAGCAAATGTCTGGAGAGCTGAGCTGCTCCTTGCTCCCACTGTAAAAGTCTTGCTCCTGTCCTATCCCCATTTGCAGGGTGATGCCCTAAAATGATTGATTTTGTAGGAATGGAACTAACAGCACTTGACAGCCTTTCTGTAAATTATCCATAATAAATACTGAAGGCTGGAAAGGTAGTGAAGACCCCACTGCTTATAACTCATCTACAGAAGTTTGGTTAAAAAAATTTGTATGTTGATCTGGTTCCCAATGTGGAAAACACCCCCCACAGAAATCTGAGTGTGTTTAACTGGAGCAAAGGAGGCTCAGGGGGAATTTCTGGCTCTGCACAATTTCTGGCAGGAGGGGGCAGCCGGGGGGGTCAGGCTCTGCTCCAAGGGACAGGAGGAGAGGGAACGGCCTCAGGCTGGGCCAGGGAGATTTAAATTGGATATTGGGGAAATTTCTTTCACTGAAAGAGTGATCAGACACTGGCACAGTTGCCAGGGCTGTGGTGGAATCACCATCCCTGGAATTGTTCCAAAGTCACGTGCATAGCACTTGGGGACAGGGGTTAATGGTGAACACAGCGGTGCTGGACTTGATAATCCTAAAAGGCTTTTCCAGCTGAATGATGCCATGATTCTCTGATCTCTCAGGGATCAAGGCCTCCCTACCTTTGGTGCTGGGCCCACGTTTCAAGGTCTTGGAGCCCAGAGCAAGTCCTGGAGCCCAGAGCAGCTCCTGGGCACCTTCCCTGCCTGTGCAGAGCCCGGTGGGCTCAGGTGCTGCTGCACAGCCCCAGTGACAACTCATTTCCTGCAGATTTTCCTGTTGATGATGATGTGTTTGTAAAACAAACTCAGCTCAAGAACTGGCTGCCTCTGAAGCAGGAGGCACTGGCGTGGCTGAGTTTCAAACAATTCTCCTTTTGCCCTGACAGGTACAACCAAACTCCAGCTCTCAGCAGCTTCACTCTGTCATCACTGGAACAAAGCTACGAGCTGCAATTAAATTTCTGGGCAATTTACAGACTTTCTGGTAAGTCAGGTTTCTTATGAAGGACATGGAGTCTCTGTATGTACTGTGGAACACCCATTTGTTTGTGGATCACTCTCCCCCAGTCCCAGGGAATTGCTGGCCAGTTTTCAGTTTTGTGACCTTTCTGTCTGTGTTTGCTGTTCCTCAGTCTTTTGTCTTTCCCCTTCCTGTGCCCTTGTGAGACCCCACCTGCAGCAACTCTTCAAAGAACTACAGTTAAATTGCTATCCTAGCCCTTCTGCCTTTCAGTACATGTTTCCTCAGGAGTACCCAGGCACAGTGGGGGTTTTCCTGCTCCCAGCAGTGAGGTAGGACAGGTTTGTTGACAGGCTGACACGTGCAGCACGTCCTTGCAGCAAGGACAAGCTGTGTGCAGAGGAAAAAGTCTTGGGAGAGCTGGACAAGCCCTCACAGGATCCAGGAGCCACCTCAGACCTCTCTGCATTCCATTCAAATGCCAGGTGTGCTCTTCTGATGTGGCTCCAGGAGCAAGGAGGCACCTCCATCCCTGTTTCCATGAGGAGAGGGGGAGGATGTCTCCTGGCAGATGCTGCCTTTGCTTTTTTGGAGCACTACTGGGTTATGCTTGGAACCTGTTAATGAGATTAATGCAAAAACTGAATGGGATGGAGTGGATGGAGACACAGATCTGGTTTTTACTACTGACATATTGATCTAATCTTTCCATGCTTTCCATGGATATCCTGGATATTTATGGCATTAGAACACAGCACTAGAGACACTGAGCACCCAAATCCTCCATTTTTTATCACTTTTGTAAAGCTCCTCTTTGAAGTATCTTGAGGGGGATTTTTTGCAGTTTAGCTATATTCAGAATTTAGAGCACATGGGTAATAAAAGGAGTTATTCTGTAGTAACCTCCTGAATGGTAACAGTGCTGTGTACAGGGGAACTTTTCTGTCTAAAAGGAGCATATCCTGTAAAATTGAATAAATTTTACCTCCCTAGGAGGAACTTTCTATGCCTGGAATAAGAAGGAATTACCTTCCTTCTGCTGAGCGGAAGTTTTGCAAATATATTTTGATGTTGGTGGGTTTTTTACTTAATTTTATGTTGGTTTTTTTTACGCAAATACCCTGACTTGAAGTTTTTGGTGAGTTCCCTCCTTCCCAAATGTTTTTGGGTGGAATAGAGGACAGAAATGAAAGTTTATTGAAATTCTGAGGTTAATGACTTTGTTCTTTAGCTTAAATTAGATTGTTTCCATGACAATCCTTCAGTTAATTGCACTTAAGCCATTTAATACCACAATTTCTCCTGGGCTTCCTGTGCTGATGCATGTGTGGCCTGACAGGAGCTTTCTTAGCAAAACAACTGAAATTGCATCAGGGAGGACTCATAAGGAAAGGAAAAGAGAAGAGAGCAAGAATAAGAGAACAATGGACAATAAGTGTGAGTCTGACCCAAACTGCTGGGATGCACATGGAGCTGGAGGATTATTTAGGCACAAAGGAAGGAATGAGAGCAAAAACTTCTCCCCTGGGTTCAAAGCTCTTGGTAAAAGCACAGGAGAGACCCAGACCCTCCAATTGCTGAGGTCAAACATGGAGGAGATGAGTGTGGAGAGATTTAGGATGTCTGGAACTGTCAGCTTTCCAATTTAATTACAAAACAGTGCTCTGAACGTGGAGAAACATGCAGGAAGAAATATTGTGATGCCATATGACTTGATTTGGACAAGAGGTAAATTTTAAAAATAGTGCATAAGCAGAGTTGGCAACAGATCTGCACTCAAAATTTTGACCTGTTACTGAAAAAGCAGCACTTCAGATTTTAGATATGGAATTCTTTCTCTAAGCTATGTGGCTGAAGAAAACAAGATGGATGGGAGTCAAGATCTGTGAGATTTTCTGGAAGTCAGTCCTTTCCCTTGGATGTTTTTGGTAACCTGCACCAGTTCCCTGCACTTAGTGCCCATCAGGTGAAGTTGGGTGATGTTGTGTTGGCCAATATTTTCTTTTACATAACCTGGATAATGTAACGGGAGCTCTGTCAGGAATTTATGAATGCCAACAAAGCTGTAAAATGCTGCCAGAATGGGGGAGGACAGAACTCAAATTACAAATGACAGATTGGGGAAAGCCTCTAAAAGAGTAGGTATAACTTAATCACAGCATAGAAGATCAGGGATTAGTGTAGAAATAAACATCATCACAGGGGCAGCACTGGGAGCCAATGGCCAGGTAAAGTCTGCAGTGAGGAATTTGGGAGATGCTGTGAGCTGAGCAGAAAATGCTGCAGGGAAGGAGGCAAGCCCTGGGTAATGTGGACAGGTCCCAGTTTGGGGGTGACCATGACAATCAGCACCCACAGCCCCTGGGGGGTTCTGCTCCCCAGGAAGGGGGGGACCACTAGGGGACAACCCAGACCAACTTTCAGCTCTCTGGTCCCTCCTGGAGCTGGAAACATGAGATCATTCCATGATCTCTCCTGCATATGTCCTACATATGGCTCATTCTTCACTGTGAACTCTGCAAATGCTGCAAAGAATAATGTAACAGCACAGCCCAGATGAGATGGTATCAGAATGTAGGAAAAAACTTAGAATGTAGGGAAGGAAATCCAAGTGACAAAAGCTGGATGAATCTGGAAACTTTCTCCTTCATTGCCTTGTGATTAGAATCCTGCATTCTGTCTGTTTTTGGCTGTGCTGTTTGATTGCTCAGAAATGGGGGAAGTCTAAACCCATTTCTTTGATTTTTACAGTAAGAAGCTGGAAGAATAATATAAAAGAATAGTATAAAATCACAAAGAATAATATAGCATAGCATAAATAAATAAATAAACAAACAAACAAACAAATAAATAAATAAATAACAGCACAAAGAATGATATAACAGCACAGCCCAGATGAGATGGTATCAGAATGTAGGAAAAAACTTAGAATGTAGGGAAGGAAATCCAAGTGACAAAAGCTGGATGAATCTGGAAACTTTCTCCTTCATAGCTTTGTGATTAGAATCCTACATTCTGTCTGTCTTTGGCTGTCCTGTTTGATTGCTCAGAAATGGGGGAAGTCTAAACCCATTTCTTTGATTTTTACAGTAAGAAGCTGGAAGAATAATATAAAAGAATAGTGTAAAAGCACAAAGAATAATATAGCATAAATAAATAAATAAATAAATAAATAAATAAATAAATAACAGCACAAAGAATACTATAACAGCACAGCCCAGATGAGATGGTATCAGAATGTAGGAAAAAACTTAGAATGTAGGGACAAAAATCCAAGTGACAAAAGCTGGATGAATCTGGAAACTTGCTCTTTCATAGCCTTGTGATTAGAATCCTGCATTCTGTCTGTCTTTGGTTGTGCTGTTTGATTGCTCAGAAATGGGGGAAGTCTAAACCCATTTCCTTGATTTTTACAGTAAGAAGCTGGAAGAATGATATAAAAGAATAGTATAAAATCACAAAGAATAATATAGCATAAATAAATAAATAAAAGCACAAAGTAATATAACAGCACAGCCCAGATGGGATGGTATCAGAATGCAGGAAAAAAGCTTAGAATGTAGGGAAGAAAATCCAAGTGACAAAAGCTGGATGAATCTGGAAACTTGCTCCTTCATAGCTTTGTGATTGGAATCCTGCTTTCTGTCTGTCTTTGGCTGTGCTGTTTGATTGCTCAGAAATGGGGGAAGTCTAAACCCATCTCCTTGATTCTTACAGTCAGCAGCTGAGTGTCTTTTTTCCAGCCCTCCCCTGCACTTGCAGGCCAGGTAGGTAACTTCTCATGGATGCTTGTGGTGATTGAGGCTGCCTTGTTGGAAATCAGGATTTCTGGTGACTCTGATGTTGGCTTGTATCTGGCTTTCTTCTGTGACTTTCACAGATCCTTGAGAATTAAGCTATTCTGCTGGAATTGAGGTGGTGTGGGAGGGTCACCATTCCCAAATCTTTTTTTCTTCCCACCCACATCTCCTGGGTGTTTCTGTGCCTGCTGGTTGTGTGTCAGTTGTGCCCTGTTGCAAACACTTGGGCAGACACAGATTTGCTCTTACTCAGGATGTTTTAATGCTTTTAAGGTTAAAAAAAAAAAAAAATAGTGTAAAAATGGAATCATCCACCAACCTTTCCTGCCCTGATGACTGCCAGCTTCTCCTGATCCTGCAGAGGGAAGGATACAGACAGGATGGGTTTAGACCAGATATTAGGAATCAGGAATTGTTCCCTGTGAGGGTGGGCAGGCCCTGGCACAGGTGCCCAGAGCAGCTGTGGCTGCCCCTGCATCCCTGGAATGTCCAAGGCCAGGCTGGACAGGGCTTGGAGCAGCCTGGGAGGTGTCCCTGCCATGCCAGGGGTGGCACTGGATGAGCTTTGAGTTCCCAACCCAAACCATTCTGTGGTTCTACAATTTTATGACCCCATCGATACAATACTTATTATTGAGCATTTAATTTTTATTTTCTGAGCAGTAACTTCACCATCCTTTTTTAGTGGCTGCAGCGAATTCTGGGCTGAGCTCAGATATCAGGGTTCTGTATTCCTGGTGAGATGTCAACCAACATTTAAATGTGCCTTGAGTCCTGCCTGATAAACCTGGCAATTTGCAGCTTCCCCATAAACACCACTTTGCATAGCAAATATTTTTCAATCAGTATCATCTGTCTTGCAGGTTTTGTTTCTTTCAGGAAAACAAACCCCTCCTCTGTTTGCAAGAGTTTTTGCTCTTTCCAAGAGTTGCAAACTATTTAGTGAGGCTCCAGCCTCAGTAAAAGGAACCATACGGCTGAGTTCAGCTCCTCCAAGGAGGAATAGGGCTGGAAGCAGCTCAGGTCTCTGCACTGAGCTGTTAAGGCTGAGCTTCCAAGTTTCTAATCAAAAGCTGAAACCAGATGGAAGTAAAATGTGAGGAATAATATGAAAAATATGTTTCTGAGGAGATCAAATGGAAGAAAGAAAATGAAAATGTTCTCAATTGACTGCAGGGTTCCTCCAGAAGCAGCTTTGGAGGAGTCACCTCCTTCCTCCTACACCTTGATTTTGTCCCCAGGTGCACCCAGGTGAGGCCAAGTGGAACCTGTGGAGCTGGGGCTTTGCCACAGTGCTCCTGCCAGCACTGAGCAGCTCAGGTTTTCTGTGTCACTAAACCAGATTTAGGTACCTATCAGGTTTTCTGTGTTACTAAACCAGATTTAGGTACCTATCAAGTTTTCTGTGTCACTAAAATCAGATTTAGGAACCTGTCAGGTTTTCTGTGCTCTCCAAAGGCTCTCCCTGCAGTCAGCAGCTGAAAGGACAATAATGAAGGTGCCAGCTCTGCAGGTAAAACTCTGTTCCTGTTTCTTTATTTGAGGTAGTTAGGATGACTTTCTCTGAAGAGCAGGATTTTGAAGGACCTGAAACCTCCTGATCTGAAGATCCAACAATTCAAGAAGGAGAAGGGAAAATAAATAATTAAATCTCCCTGACAAGCAAGATGTGTCCTTATTCAGAGAACAGGAATACCATTCTTTCCTTCTTTGGGGAATACATGAACAGAAAAATGAACCCAGAGACAATAACATAAGAGTGTTGTCAAAGTATTCCAAAAAATAACTGAGACTTGTGCAGATGCCAAGTCTAACTTTGGCTGATTCTCTTTTTTAGGAATGTTGTAGAGCAATTTTCTGAATTCTATTAATATAACAAGCAAACAGACTTTGGATGCTCTGGATCTACATTGTGGGAAGTAAAGGTGATTTCTTGGTGATTTTATAGAATCCAAGAGCCTGCATGCTTTTGAAATATGAACTTAAATGTTATTTACAAATTAAAAGATGATTAAATGTTTAGGGAAGGGAAAGAGGGGGCACAAGGCCTATGGAATATGCTGGTGATGGTACAGGATGTGTGCAGGCCATGATGAGGGATGATTACAACAATAAATTAAGTTTATTCCAGCCTTGGCAGGGAGGATGGAGAGGGGAGGTCTGCCCATGGCTCTGAGCTGGTTCCTTTCTGTAGCTCTTTGCCTCCTGCTACAGCAGCTCTGTGGGAATTACATTGCTGTGTCCTTCTGCAAAATGAGGGTGGGAGTGAGCTGCTGAACCTTCCACCACCACTGAAGTGCATTTGTCTTTCCCAGATGAGGTTTCCCAGACTCCTGGTGACACTGCTGTGTCCTCAGGCTCCTTGCAGGGCTGGCAGTTTGGGTGGTGAGCTCCAATGCAGGAGGCTGAAATGTTTATTTGATTCCTTGCTCATTCCCAGCTCCATCAGTGTCTTACCTTTATAAAGGAAGAAGCTAAACAGAAGCACAGATACTTTTACAGTAATACCAAAATCCTGTTTAGGTGCTAAAAGCAGCTGGCTTTGACAAAGGTAAGAAGGTTTTTGGGTTTGCTGCTGTTGGCTCAGTGGTCCTGTATTTCTTATCTCTGTTTTTTTTCCCTATTTTCTTTTCCTGTGCTGATAAAATTAACCAAGAGCCTTGAAGTTTCCCTGTCTTTTGAGGACCAGACTGTCCCACAGGCACCACAATTTCCATGTTGAGAGCAGTGGGCTCAGCTTTCCTGTTACTGCTCCAAACCACCCCTCATGTGGAGCCTGAGCCCCTGTCTGCAGTGTCAGAGCTGTCATGGAGGAGCACCACCAGCTTCTGCTGCTTCCATCACACTGTTTATTAAGTATATATATATATATATATATGTATAATATATATCAAAATGGGATTAAAATGTGAGAAATAATATGAAAAATATGTTTCTGAGGAGATGAAATGGAAGAAAGAAAATGAAAATGTTCTCAACTAACTGCAGGGCTCCTTCAGAAGCAGCTTTGGAGGAGTCACCTCGTTTGTCCTACGCCTCTATTTTGTCTATATATATATAAAATAAATAAAAGAAATTTTACTTTGACCTGTGGCTTAGAGAGGAAGGCAACTTAAACACCAAGAATAAACATAAAATGGAGGACAACTGAAGCACCACCAAGTCATTCCTACGTATTCTATCTTTTGCTGTTGATTAAACTCTGCTTGACAAAGGATCTTCTGTGCCTTCACAGCAAAGATGTGAATGAAAGTAACAGGAATTTAACAACAACAGTGAATTAGTTCTTGTGATGTTACCTGTCAGCAGTGGCAGACAAGAAGATCTCTGCAGATGATTTCAATTTCACACATCTTCTATCTTCTAAACAGCTTTAGGTAATATTCCAGCAATCAAAGAGGGTAGGAAAAGCTGAGTAATGGTGTCACCTGAGTCAGGAGATGTATTCCTCAGCATGCTGTCACAATATGACTGCAGGAATGCAGGTTTAATGAACTTCTGACAATATGTGTGTCAGATTTCCAGGCAGAATTCACTGTTTTAGTGTTGTGTGCATGTCTGCAGAAATCTGCAGAGCAATCTGCTGGAGCAGTGAGGAACAAACATTAATAAAATGCATTTGAAGGGGCTAAAAAGGCAAGGCTGTGCAGGTTGCAGTCTTCATTCAAAGTGAAGGAAAAGCAAAAATACCTTTGAGAGTAGAAATGTTTTGAATGAGAAGCACGGCCTTGAGTGGAATCTGCAAACTGAACGAGTCCAAACAACTCTCACAGAAGAAGAAAGGGGAAAAAACCAGGAGGAAGGAGGCAAAACCCCCAAGCAACTGTTAGGAAATGTTGCTCTAAAGTACTTGATGAGGAGAAATGAGTAGGGGCTTAAGTCTTTAAGGCCTCAGAGGCTGGTTAAGCTCTGGCTGGTGCAGCACAGTGAGGTGCTAAGACCATGTTCCTGCTTCCAATTTCATGCTGCATTTGCACTTCCCAGCTCTCAGTCCTGATGTGCTTATCTGTCCTGCTGGATCACTGAATTAGGAGTAGTCTTTAGCTAAATATTTCCTAAAGCTCTTGAAACCTAAAATCTAGTGGGTCAGGAGTGTTTGAAGAGAGGGTTGTGATACCTTCCTTTTCTGATCTCCCCACGTTTCTCCTTTCTGGTTTCCATTTCATGGTGTTTGATTAATGTGAGCTGAACCAAATGGTTGGTATTGCAGATCTTAGAATTCCAAAGTGCTTTGGGTTGGGAGGGACCTTAAAGCTCACCCAGTTCCAACCCCAACACCTTCCACTATCCCAGGTTGCTCCAGCCTGGCCTTGGACACCTACAGGGACCTCTGGAAGTGAGATCTCCTTTTTTATTTCAATTCTTATTACTCTTTCTTTTAATTACTACTAATAATTTTTTCTTTATACACTTTTGAAGTTTTAAACCTACTCTACCTTTCTCCTAAAAAAAGAAAAAAATCTCCTGATAAAAAAATAACATTCATACAGTGATAATATTAATAAAATATTATTTTATATTGTTATAATATAAAATATTCTACTGTTAATATAAAATATAATTAATTGTGTACAATATAATTATTACAGTAGTGATAAAATATTATTATAATAATACATTAATAATTAACCATCATCAAACCTGCCACACTCTTTAAAACATTAGCCAAAAAAAAAATCTCAGAATTGACAAAATCTCAAATTAACAAACCAAAACCACTACACAGGGGCAGCCACAGCTTCTCTGCCAGGGCCTCCCCGCCCTCCCAGGGAAGAACACGAATGTGGCTGCACATTTGCTGGATGCTCCCGTTTGTTTTTGCTCCCTAAAACCAGACAGAGCATTCCAAGACACCTCCCTGTGGCACATTTCCCCAGGCCTGGCTGTAACCTTGCCTTCTGTCCTAGGCAGACCACAGGCACATCTCTCAGGAGTGTTCTTTGCTGCAGGACTTTGTTTAAACATTTTCCCACTGGATCTAATCCAGTCTGGGATCGCAACTGTCGTGAGAATGCAACAAATCATTCTGGGAAGTCTCTAATTTTGCCCCTATTGGTCAAAGCAATGTTTATGCACAGCCAGAGCCACATGACAGAGGAGAGGGTACTCTTGAACCCTGTTAGCAATGTGTACTAAAAAAAATACCAGAGCTCCCAAGTTTTTGTATGAGTAAATGGCAAAACTACTGTTTCCTAGTTTGAACAACCCCTGATTTGAACATCACTGGCAAAAAGCCAGGAAAGCAACTGGAGTCAGCCCAGAAACATTTTTTATCCTTGTGGCTGCTTTATTTAATCAATAAACAAACAAACAAACAAAGCCCCTCAATAAAGCAACAAAAAAGCCTTCTCAAAAATGTACTTTTTCTTTGAAAGGTGTTTTAGGGCATTACAATGATGCTTGAGCTGTGGTACCTACACAGAGACAGCCAGGGAAATGTGAAACACAAAATAAATGCTACAAGTGCATGTGCTTTTGCTTATTTTTCAGTCCTGCCTCAAATAAATAATTGAGTAAATAAAACATTTTTCAGTTCCTCTCCAGGAGCTCCTTCACATTCCCCAGGTGCCTGCAAAGGGCCAGCCTTGCAGAGAGCTCTCTTTAGCAGCTTTCCAGTGGAGGGGACTGCAGAGCTCTCACACATCCAGGGCAAATGGCCAAGAAATTGATCATTTCCATGGGTTGTTCTGACTCCTCTGGAGGGGTGGGCTTGCCTCCAGCTCTAACTGATGCTTGGCTGAAACACAGAGAATTTAATACACACCTGAGGGGAAGCTCTGAGTGACAGAGGCTGTGTCAGGGAAGAGCACTGGTGCTGTTGGAGCCTGTTCTGCAGGAGCTCTGCAGGGTAAAATGTCTTTTTTTCCCCCAGCCACCACTTCATCAGAAACACTAAAACTGGCTGGGGTGCTCCTGCCTCCAGCTGCCATTTCACTTTAGGGTATTGACAGGAAAGATCCTTTGGGAAGGAATAAAACCTGGTTTGAAGGCTCAGATTGATGGAACACCCACCCCGTGCATGGTGACCTCTTGGGGAAGAGTCACAGGCATCTCCTGGGTGACAATTTGAGAAACAAATGAAGGTTTATGGCACGAGGTGCAAAGCAGGTAACTGAAATATATTGCAAAAAATAGGGAAAAAAAGAATGAGAGCTGCTGCTGTTGAGGAGCATTTTAAAAATGATATTAATAAGCAAGATCCTGAGCACAAAAGAAAAATAGTCTGTAAAAATAAAAGAGATATAAGAATGGGATGGAGAAAATTGGCTGAACCAAAACAGAAACTGGGCAATGCTGAGAAAGTGACAGTGTGAAGTGTTTGTTGAATCACCTTTGATGCTCAAACACAAGATCCTGTTACAACTGGTTAACACAAATGCAGGGCTGGTTGATGGATGGGAAGATAAGTGCTGTATACTTGTCTGAAGAATGATGGGTTGTTATGAACATTAAGAATAAACTATTACAATCAACACCATTATTCAACCCAGTGCTGAAGGAGCCAGAGCAGATCCAGTTTACAAAAATCCCATTTATTAATTTGATTCTCCCTGTTTGCCCTCACACAGCTTTGATGTTCCGAAGTTGGTGTTTAAGCCTTGCTGATGACAGCTGTATTGGGAGTTATTAATCACCAAATGAATCATCTCTTCACTCACATCAGACAATGTCTAAGCAGTTTGATAAAGCTGAAGGTGATCTGAGTTTAGGGAAGATTAGATAAATAATATTTTTTTTCAATTTGTACCAAATCCTTTGTAGATAAGACAATCTGTATCTTAAATTCTCCAAATAAATGTCTGCCCACTTTTAAGCAAATCAGACAATTAGGACCTGCAATGTCTTTAATACACTGGAGAAATAGCAGCAATTTGTATTTCAAGTGCAGTTTTCAAGAAAGTTTTTAGGTTGGTTATACTTGAGGTGCTGGAGATTCCATCTTGCATTTTCAGAAAGAAAAATCTCTTGGTTTAACTCAATTGGATGATCCTAAAGTGACAGAGGATAGATTAGATCAGATGTTAGGAAGCTCTTCTTCCCTGTGGGAGTGATGAGGGGCTGGAATGGAATTCCCAGAGCAGCTGTGGCTGTCCCTGGATCCCTGGAAGTGTCCAAGGCCAGGCTCAGATGGGGCACCCTGGGACAGTGGAAGGTGTCCTTGGCATGGCAGGGGTGGGGTGGGATGGGCCTTAAGGTCCCTTCAACTCAAACCATTCCATGATTGTATGAAAATGGGGGTTTGTCAGTAGTGCTGAGCTCCTACAGGATCTGCTACTCCTGGAATGTGTAGCCTTAATTTTCAGTTCCACTCTTCTCCCTGTGCTGGCTGTAGAAATTGCAATCAGAATAACTGACTGCACTCAGGGCACAGCAGAAAACCTTTAACTTCTCCCAGGAGTTTTACTGCCACAGAAAACCTTTAACTTCTCCCAGAAGCTTTATTGCCACAGAAAACCTTTAACTTCTCCCAGAATCCTTATTGCCACCATTCTCCTGGCTCTGAGCTCTCTCTTACTGCAGCAGCATGGATGAAGCATGAAAACTCCAATAGAAGAATGTCAAGAGCAATAACCCAAATGTTTGTTTTTTTTCTCTTTCCCACGTCAGCAATTAGTCACTAATTGTATCAGTGCATAATGCATAATGAGCTGCATTCTGTGCAGGTCACTGTGCTGATGTGGCCAGGGTGGAGCACGAAGATGCTGGGAGTTAGAAATGCCTTTTCTGCATCAGCTCCTGGCCTGGTGGCAGGAAGGGTTTCTGCAGGTCAGTGGCAGAGCTGAGTGTGGCATCGCTGCCCCTGCAGCTGGCAAACCACGCTGCAGGAGCTGCCTGCTGGGCCCTGGGGATGCTGCTGGGGCCTCTCTGGGCTGTCTGGGCTCACAGCTCCTGCAGGCACACAGCTGAGCAGTTGTTTGCTTCAGCCTGACAATAACCCTGGCCAAGTTTGTTGTCTTTGGCTTCAGGGATCTGCTTTGGGAGCGCGCTTTGAAAGGGAACTTCAAGAACTCTTGACTTCCTAGAACAAGAGGATTGGGCTTCCATCATTCCCCAGTAAACAGTCCCAGTTTAGAACAGCACTTTCCCATTAGATACTGCTTTTCCTGTGCTACTAATCATCTAAATTTATGGATATGATTCCAAAACCTCTTTTCTGCTCTCCTTGTCTATTCTGATTTATAGTCTTGAGAAGTTAATGGAGGACAAGGGACTTTCCACAATATTTTGCATTCTGATCACCTTCACTTCTTCATTTTAGCTCATTACAGCTGTTCTGATTCAGAATATTTTTAACAAAGCCTCCAGTTTTACTGTTTGCTAAACAATATTTGTGGCTAAAAATTTCTTATAATTGTTGTCACTGACGTAAAGGCTTTTAAAAAATTTGTGCAAAATCTGTCTGCTTGGCGTTTACTACCTTAATAAGAAAATGTTTTCCATGACTTTCTGAAAAGTATTCTGGACCTTGAGTGAGAAAACAAAATAAAAACTTGGGTTTTACATTTATAGGTTTGATATAGTACACATTGTCTAGCAAATTGAGCACAGTCTCTTGTTATTTCCCTGTTGAGCAGCTCCTGCCTGTGTCCAGCATGTTCCACCCCACTTAAAATGTCAACTCACAGTGTCTAAAGGCTTGGAATGCACATGTTTTTGGAAATTTGGGTTCCAGCCCCTGTAAGGAGCCTAGAACCAAAGCAATCCTTTGCATCTTGTGACACAAACACTTTTCCTTTCTCTCGTCTTCCTGTGCATCATCAGTTCAAAAAGAAAACAAATAGA
The DNA here is from genome assembly GCA_009764595.1 of Geothlypis trichas. Taxonomy (NCBI): domain Eukaryota; kingdom Metazoa; phylum Chordata; class Aves; order Passeriformes; family Parulidae; genus Geothlypis; species Geothlypis trichas. The sequence continues at coordinate 3,100,158 of CM019925.1, read as the reverse complement.
GCTTGAATGTCACTGCAACAGATCAAGCTGAATTTTGGAATGAGTGCTCAGTTGAGTTCCTAAATCAGACAAGCCCTGTTCTAATTAGAACCTGTAATAAAAGGCTCATTATTTATTGCTTAATAGACCTGTCACCAGGGAATTGGGGTTGTGCACACTCCTTCCTTCCTGCCACAGCTTAACTTGTTCTCAGACTTGGACTCCGTGCAGTAGGACTGGAATGTACCCAAATCCAATGATTCAAGAGGAAAAAGGGAAACGGAACAAAATCCCCAGAGGACACATCTGATCAGTAACAACAGCAGATGTGTTTTGCACAGAGGTGCCACGAGCATCTGTGTTCATCCCGGGCTGAAGGCATCACCTGGGCTGAGGTTACCCAGAGCTTTCCAGCCCCGTGAGTCACTCCTGCACCCATCAGCTTGGATCACAGCCCTGGGGGCAAGATCTTGCTAAATGCCTGTCAGGGCCCCTGTGTGTGCTGGATTATGGAAATAGAGATGATAAAAAAAGAGGCAATCCGTGAGTCAGTGTGCTCAGTACAGGCTTGCCTTTTCCAGGCAGAAGGAGCCTTCACACAGGCACCACTTTGCACAGTGGGTCTGGTGGGGTTTGTCTGGCAATATTCTATTTAAAAGCCATGTGTGCCTAAGCAATGCTTCAAAAGAAAAAAGTCATTCACATATGAAGCAGAAATCCATTTCACTGACTGTAAGAGCCTGAATGAGAGATGTGGGACTCCAGGCAGCTCTTCAAAATGCAGTTTATTCCATCCAAGAGGTTACAGCAGTCCAGGGTTGTAGGTGACAGAGTTGTGCCTACAGCTGTCAGCTCCAGCTGCAGGCAGGCCTGGAGACCCTTTGGTTTTGGTGACAATGCATTATAGACTTTTCTTTTAGTCACAATGCATTCTATACTTTTCTTCACTGAGCTTCTCAATACAGTAGAACCAATCTATACCTTAACTATTATCTATAGCCTGTCATAACTGCTATAATTACCATATTCATGTTACTGTTCTCCAGTCACTCAAAGTTAGTACATTATAGTTTAGGCTAGAAGTTGTTTTTCAGTTTTCTTGCAGTAGAAAATTCTGAAATCCTTTTTTCTACTTGCAACATTTGCCGACTTGTTTGCCTGTGCTCTCTTTCTGCTTGGTAAAAACATCTTCTTGCTTGGGGTGGGTTTATCTTTTACTCTAAGCCATAAAACACCTTCTAACTAACACACCCTTTGCCTCCTTTGTTATCCAGTGAGACTGGCTCAGCAATTCTTTTCTTCTATATCAAAACTTGCTCCCATCTCTATTCCTTCATCAGACTCTACATTTTAAAATCTTTTTGCCAAGCACACATATCTGTGAGACTTTCCTGTCAAACTTTCATCCTTCCAACAACTGACTTAGACATGAGCAGGTTTGGATTGGTTTTATTTTTCTTTTGGCGTAAAGGAAGAAAAATTTTTCCTCCAGAACAATTTGTCAGAAACACAACAGAATAACCTCCTACTCCATCCCACCCACTTTAATTGTCAGATTGCAGTGTCCCCATCACTCAGCAAAGGTGCACAGCAAAACTTGGCAGCTTCATTGTTCCTCTTCATGTCTCAGAGAGTTTAGGGAAACCCTCCAAAAGCCATGAATTTCTGATTCCCTGGGGAGTATTTGGCGTTTGAAATCTGGAAGGACAAGAAGGAAAACTCAAAGAGCACTGAGGAAGTGCTGAATAAATTGTTGAAGTAAAGACAATTATTGCAGAACAGTTATCACTGTGAGGATGAAGACTAAATATTTTATCTGGTAATTTGAGGCCAATGCCTGGGTTCTGCTGTAAAATTGGGCATACAGGAAAGATTTGATAATCTGATCTTCTTTAACACCAACTAAACCAAAGAATATCCATTTTTTTAACAAGATATTGTCCTGCCAAGATTCCCTTCTGCTGTCTAAAACCAATGGATGATGTCTCCTGGCCAGATTAGAAGCTGGATAATTCTGTATTCTCTTAATTTCAGCCCTATGCCAGGTGTTCTGCTGGAGTGTTTTCTCTATGTATTAAACTGCTGCTCAGTGGTAATTCCCTATTTTGTTCTGCTTTGGGCTACATCCAGTGTTCCTTAGGTTTTGCTGATTCCTTTTCACTTCCCAAAGCAGGGTGATACTGAAGTGTCAATGTACAATCCTTGATGTTTTTACTGACCAAGGGATTCAGGATTGAATGTCAGGCCCACTGATTTATATCAGGCTGGAGATGCCACATCAGAACATTTGTAGGCACAGACACTGACTTCTCCAGAGCACAGAATTCCTCAGGAAAACAGACTGAGAAAAGTGAAAACACACACACAGTGATTCCAAACCCTGCACGTAAATTCCCAGTGGTTGTAATTGCTCTCCTGAGGTGCAGCTTGCTAAGGAAGAGCTGGCAAGGGTGTGGCTGCTGCTTAATTGCATGTTTGAACAAGGGATTAGAGAGTGGAGCAGCAGTGTCATGTAAGGGGTGAAAGGAAACCGGGAGAAAGCAGGACTGTTATGTAAACCATCTCTTCTCTTTCAGTGTCAACATTTCCTGTCTGTATTGCACTGAAGTGAAAATAATCACCCAGGCCCGATGAAGTTCAGCATGGTTGCAGGTGTAGGAGTTGGAATTGGTTTTTTGGCATTCCAAACCTTCTGGTATTTCTTGGCATCCCCTCGGCAGCAGGAATGACTGAGTAACCTGTGGGGTTTTAGATGGGTTGTTGCCATCTCCCACACCCCCCTCAGAAAAAGCCCCACCAAGCTAATTACAGCAGTGATTAGAGGATGAGTCCCATGCTGGCTGATGGAAACTGATTATGATCCATCTCTCTAGAGATTGATCTGTTTTCCTCCAGGCAAAATTTAACCTTCACTCCTTAGTCAGACCCACTGAGCAGGAGTGAAATTGTGGGTGTCAGCCATGTGGCATTTGGATAAAGGTGAAACAAGATTGATCTGATTTGCTTTTTAAATGTAAGGATCTCGCTTTTCTGTCCTCAGATTCTGAAGAGAATTCAGATTCTTGAATAAACAATGATGTAATTCTCTCAATCAAACTGCTTCTTAGCAGTCCCTCTAGCTGATCTCCTTTTAGATGAAGTAGCTTTATTTTTTCTTAGCCATAAATGTTTTCAGTCCTTATATTTAGAAGTAGGGCTTTAAGAAGAAAGGAAGATGCCCCATCTTTAGGGAAGCAGTTGGTTATCATGTTTATATATATATATATATATATAATATATAAAATTAAAACTGGTAGACTTCTTTTCTTAAATGGTGGGAAGAGAATTCAGCACTCAGTGAGTAGCACTTGTTCCAAAAGCTGAGGGCACAGAGGAACTCCTGGGAAGTGCAGAGAGCTGAGTGAGCAGTTAGTGTTGAGCAAAATGGGTCTGTAGAGATCCTTCCTCACAGGTTTTTCTGTTATTGTCACCTTACACAAAAAGCTGAGCAGGGCATCAGCTCCATTCTCCACGCTGAGCTACAGTCTTGACTCATCATACAGAGTCTAATGCAGCTTTTACAAGTGAAAGTAAATTATCTGAGTATGGATGGTCCTGTCAGCCCTTGGGTACAGCAGAAACAAAGCAGATGAGGCTGATTTGGGTGCTTTGGCAGCTTTTGTTTCAGCAGTGTCAGTTGAGCTGTGGTGTCACCTGGCCCTTCTGTCCCTCACCCCTTCTCCTGCAGTTGTGGGTTAGGTTTGATCACCTGAGATCTTGCTCAGAACCGAGAAATTTCTTGCTGAGCAGTTAAATCCTGCAGTTGTTTTCTTCTCTGCCTAAAGTGACATCAGCAGATTTCCCTGTCTGCTCTGCTGTGTAGCCTCTTGGTGTGATCTCTAATTAGGGATGGCAGCTCCCAATATTGCTTTCATTATCATGGAATCCCAGAATGGTTTGGACTGAAAGGAATCTTTAGGATCATTTTCTTCCAACCCCTGCCATGGGCAAGGACACCTTCCACTGTCCCAGGCTGCTCCAAGCCCTGTCCAACCTGGCCTTGGACACTTCCAGGGATCCAGGGGCAGCCACAGCTGCTCTATGCCAGGACCTCAGCACCCTCACAGGGAGGAAATTCTCCCCAAATCCCATCTAAATCTACCCTCTTTCAGTTTAAAGCCACCCCCACTGTCACCAAGTGTCCTTGTCAAAAGTTCCTTTCCAGCTGTCCCAAGGAAGAAAGGCATCACTTTCAGGGCTTTTGAAGAAATGCCAGGTCTTACACATGTTTGGAATTACCAAAGGCATTCAGAAGACACTTTCAATTGCAGCTCTCTTATGTCAGTGGTAAAATAATCTCAGTCTCCATAAACCTAGGAGTTCTGAATGAGCAGCAGCTCCATTCTTCTCTAGTCCCATTGTGTCAGAAAACAGTGTGTAGAAAACAGTTCTACATTAATTTGTTACCTTGGCTTTAAGGGCACTGAGGAGCACAGCCTGCTCCAATTCCATGCTTTCCTCTGCCTCAGAACACTGTGTGTCACTGATGTCCCTCCATCCCTCCTGTGATGGTGACAGGGTTCTGCTGCTGTGTCAGAGCACCTGAGACCTCTGTGATTTCCTTGCCTCCCCTGCTCCACAACAATTTATTTGGAGGATCAGGACAGCCAGGAGCCTGCCTCCTCCTCAGCCTTTCAGATCAGTGATTATTCACAAAAACATTGCAAATATGTTGCTCTGGAGAGAGCCATACTGTCTCACTGGGACATTGCTGCCCCACACCATAAAAACTTATTGGAGGGGAATGAAAACTGGCAGAGCAGAGATGGTCAGGGGTGGTGTCTGTGCCCTCCACATCACACAGACTGGCATTGTCCCTTCAGGAAGCACCTCTTGCCTGGCCTGGGTAAATTCCACTGGCACTGGTTTACCCCAGCAGGTTTTCTCTGGAGATTTTGCTGCCCTGCTGTGCTGCTTACGTGGAGGAAGCAAAGGTCAGCTCTGCTTTTTGCATTAAAGCAAGAACATGCAGGAGGGGAGCCGAGGGTGGCTGTGCCCTCTAGGATTTGGAAGGGACCATGCTGAAAAACCTTGATGGTATTTGTTTTGAAACAGTTTCTGCAATGGAGAACAGCTGCTCTTCCAAGGGAAACAAGGAGAGGATCTGCAGCTTTTGGAGAGTGCAGTGAAACGCCCAGCACAGGCCTGGGGCTCTGCTGGGTATTTCTGGAGGTCGATGTCCCCGACATGCAGAAATCTTGAGCACAGGGTTATTTTGGGTCCTTGCTAAAACACAGCCCCAGTGATTTTTTTTATTATTTATTTTTGGATTTTAGTCTGTCATGCATGAAAAGACTTGCTCTTATGGCAGGTCTCATTACCAGAACGCTGGCTTGAGAAAATTATCAAATTTGGATTAGAAGGCACTTGAACTTTTAAAATTTATGTAAGTATATTGACATTTGAAATCCCATCACTGATATAGTTCTGAAGTAATGAGCTGTAAAATACCATTTTAACACAAAAGTACATACTTTGAGATTCTATTCTTGTGCAAACAAATGTTTCAAAGTAATTCAGAACGGATTATTTTTGCAATGAAAGTAACAGTGGGCAATTTTAAAATATGTGCTAAAGTTCTTATTTATAAAGAACTTATAAATTCTTACTTATAAATTGATCTGGCAACAATGAAGAATTAGTGTTTCTACCAGGATTTCACTAAGATGATTAATTATATATGATTAATACCTTTATGGTTAACTACTAACACTGGAAGCAAGTTTTGAAAGTTCTGTTTCGGTCTCTTGGCATTTGGACAAAAAATTTCAATTGAAAATAAACCTACAATAAACTGGCAGGGAAATTTTCTTGTAGAGGAGAGCAATACGTGTGAAAACTGTGTGGAAAATGTTTTCTTTTTGCTGAAAACTCGTTCAACACCCCAGAGTTGTAGAGGTGAACGACACTAAAACAAACACTCATTTTAAAGAGCTCTGCCAGTAAATAACTCACAAAACACCAAAGGTTTCCAAAAGAGTTTAATAAATAATGAGGTTCTTTCTGTACTGTATAAACTATAAATATACCATGCAGTCCTTTATAACTTAAAATAATTTACAGGCTGAGGTAGGGGGGTCGGAGGGCGCGGGCTCAGGGCCTGGCCGCCTTCCTGCTGAGCACGCAGACGCAGGCGGTGTCGATGCGGATGAACCTCCAGGCCGCCTGCTTGCCCTCCATGGTCAGGGCCTTGACGAAGGTGTGGGTGGTGGTGCAGTACGAGTTCCAGTGCTTGGCGTCGATGCCGCGGCACCCGCCCGACACCGGCTTGGGGTCCCTGCACTTGGTCTCGAAAAAATACTGCTTGAAGACGTTGTTGTTGATGTTGACCTCGCCCAGCACCGTCACCTCCTTGCCCTTGATGTCGGTGGCCGTGGTTTTGTCCCCGACCCACATGCTGACGCTGTCGCACACCGAGAACTCCCCGCGGTGCAGCACGGGGTGCGTGCTCCTCCTGCTCCTGGCAGTCCTGTTGAGAGCCCCCGCGCCGCTGAGAAATCCCAAATTCCGGCCCTGCCCGGCCACCGGCGGGGGCTCCGTGCTGAACAGCACCCGGGGAGAGCGGAAACGCCGCTTCCGAAAGATTTTGGGGTCCACGGTGATGTTTAGAGCTTCTCTCCTGCCGAGGCTCCACGTGGCGTGGCCGTGGGACGTCTGCGGAGCCTCCTGGGCAATGTGGTGTCGGTCGCCGCGGGTGCTGAGCAGGGAATGTTCTGCAGGAAACTCCAGTGGGGCATTGTCCTCTGACTTGGGAGCTGCCTGTGTGCCGATCAAAAAAGCTACAGTCAGAGTGTAGAACAGCATGGGCATTACGTTATGACCTAGAACGAGACAGAAAGGCACTGTTACTGCAGTCAGAGTCTAGAACATCATGGGTGTTACATTCTAACCTAGAACAGGAGAGAAAGGCACTGTTACTGCAGTCAGAGTGTAGAACATGGGCATTACATTCTGACCTAGAACAGGAGAGAAAGGCACTGTTACTGCAGAGTGTAGAACGGCATGGGGATTATATTATGACCTAGAACGAGAGATAAAGGCACTGTTACTGCAGTCAGAGTGTAGAACAGCATATGGGCATTACATTCTGACCTAGAACAAGAGAGAAGGGAACTGTTATTGCAGTCAGGGTGTAGAACAGCATGGGCACTATGTTATGACCTAGAACAAGACAGAAAGGCACTGGTACTGCAGAGTGTAGAACAGCACCAGCATTACATTCTGACTGAGAATGAGAGAGAAGGGCACTGGTACTGCAGAGTGTAGAACAGCACATGAGCATTACATTCTGACCTAGAATGAGACAGAAGGGCACTGTTACTGTGAGGCAGGAGGGCACAAACTGCTGCTGTTCTGGCCATAAATTTATCAGATACCCAGGATCATACGGATTTAATCAGGTATTCATGTGAGTGCCAGATGTTGTTCTTCCGGAAGAGCTCATTCAGACAGCATCAGTGTTCTTAATAAAGCGAGAACATTAGAAAATAATAGCAAGATTATTATTAATTCCTCTGGTATTTGTCGTTAGAGCACTGTTTATGAAGCACTTGTTTGGTGTTATTAATGTGGAGACCATATGGTGACAGCATGTTCCCAGGAGTCAGATCTCTAGTGAGTTTTGTAGCAACCTTTTTGGCCAGAGCCGGTCTCTTGGCTGCACAGGAGTGAAAGCAGAAGCAGTCCCTTGGCTAGAACAGCTGTCCATTCCCTAAATTTGTCTGCAGAGGTGTCCTTGGGGCTATGGTGGGGGCCACCAAGCCCATACTTCGTGCCATTATCACACCCTCAGCAGCCACACTCACCTGCCACGTGGCCAGGCCCCACTGAAGGCTGGCTCAGCAGCCTCCAGCAGCTGCCAGCTCTCCCAGCTGCCCTTTCAGGACACACCACATCACTGAGTTAGGGCAGATAAAGCCCAGGCTCCGTCCTTAAAGAGCTCAGGTATCTGTGTCACAAGGCCAGGTGGGATTTTTCCACATTCAAGGGCAAATATGGGAGCACTGTGGATACCAAACTACCTCTGCTTAGATACAGCACAGCTACAGCAATTGTGGCCAAAGTACTGGAAATTCTGGACAGGGAAACACCTGTTTTTTTTCAGAATGCCACGAGCAAGAACTCCCCAAAAGTCCCTGCAGAGCAGATACAGTGCCAGTGCTGGTCCTCCTTCAATGCAGAGGACAGGCACATCTGTTTGGGTGTGGAAAAATGCAAGCCAAATGTCTAAAGCTTTGCTAAGACCCATTTCATGCAGGAAGAGCAGCAGCAGCAATACCTCGTTGGGCAACTACCATGTGCTGACTAATTCAGCCACATGTTGGGAATGAGAGACATTCAAAAATGCTCTGGAATTGCAGTGAAGGGCAGACGTTGTATTTCCTCTGTAAAGACTTAATAAGCAGAGACAGGGTATAAACAGAAAAGCCCAAGTGAGGCTCCTCCCCGTCTCTTTGCCTTGTTTTCCTGACATGTCTCAGCTGGCCCCGAGCTCTGCCGTGGCTGGCCAGCAGGCAGGGAGCCCCAAAGCCACTGGACAAACAGGGTTTTGTACCAGGGGAATCAGGCTCTGCAGTTCCACTGTGATTTCCCAGAATTTCTCTGTGTTTTTGCTGGGTGTGGGTCAATTATGGTTGCAGTTCCCCCCTCTGTGGAGCTTTGTCAGATTAGAATCCCAAGCAGCACTAAAGGACTCGAGCAGGGTGCTCTGCCAGAGCATAATCCTGTGGAAAATGCAGAACAACCCTAAGATGTCCCACAGGATCTGGTGTGTCTTATCTCAGACAGGAGCTGTAATGACATAAACAGCAAGGTTTGTGCAGGCTGAGCAAACATTCAGGGAACCAGCAGGAGACACCAAGTGAAGCAGTGACTGAGGAGGGAGGAGAAGCAGAGCCCTGGAGGGGAGGAAGGAAGAGAAAAGCCAAAAACCTTTGTGTGAGCACTTGTCTGTGCAACTGCTGGGCTGGAGGCACTGGGGACAAAATGATGACGAGGAGAGTCAAATGTTTGTCACAGAGCAAATCCTCACTGTTCCAAAATCCCTTTAATTTGTTTAAAGCAGGGCTGAGGGTTGCTGCTTTCCCACGTGCTGCTCGTGCTGGAGCACTTGTCATCCTCTGTATAAGGAAACAGAGCTGGGTGTAGCTCAGAGCTTGGCTGTGCACCCTCCAGAGAGTAACCCCTTGTTCCACAACCAAACTAAAGTCAGATGGTTCATTACATCTCTCAAGAGTCAGCTTTCCCGACAGAAATGTTAATGGAAAAGGTTTGCAGAATAAAATCCAGCCTCGGTGTATTGTGTTTATGCATAAAGCCCTTTTTTATTATTTCCTTCTATAGGAAAGAGATGCTGCAATGTCAGCAAAGAGCTGGTTCTGGTTTTGTGCTATACAACATTTGCTGCTCTAAAATGCAGCTACATTTACCTCCCTTCCCTGGGTTTCTTGTCTTGCCTGTGCTGAGATTTTTGATTTAAGGCCATTAACACAAAAGCAGAAAGACCTTGCCTGCCTTTTTTCTTTAATTGCCTTGTATTTCCTCTCCTTGTGCTAAATCATTCTGTGGAGTGTTGCCCAAACAGACAGAATGTATTTGGGATACGTGTTAACTTCTCTGAAAATTCAAAATGGAATTTCTTTATCAATTAGTGAGTTAGTGGAGAATAGAAAGTGACACATTAAAAAAGTGAACTCAATTTGATGACGACCCAGGCAAGAGAAGTTAACATTAAAGAATAAGTGTGCCTTGGTCTGTGAGGGTTGTGAACTCTTTTGCTGGCACACAGAGGTATTTTACAGGCTATTTGGGGGAGTTTGGGGTGTCCCTGCCCATGGCAGAGGGTTGGAACAGAATGAGCTTTAAGGTCCCTTCCAACCCAAACCATTTTGGGATTCTATGATTCTCTCTCCAAACTTTGTCCCATGATTAATTATTAGAGTGTCTGATGGGGCTTTCTGGAGATGCTCTCAGGGGATGCCTCATGCAGCCACCTGGACTTGCAGGGGATGTGCAGCTGGGGGTCCATGGCTGTGAGATGGGAACCCTGGGCACAGAGGTGTGGAGGAACAGAATGTAAGAAAATAAAAAGTGCAGAAGGTAATCTCACACCTGAGGAGTTGCAGCTGCACTAATCACCAAAAATTAGGAACAGGCCTGTGCCTAACAGGCCACAGCTGTGTCCAGGAAGAAGATGAGTGCTACAAAAGAGTTGGAGTTTGTTGGTTGTGCTGTGAAGAAGGAGTCAGTGCTGCAAGGAGCTGCCCATGAGAAATCACTGAGAAGGTGTGGGAGCTTTGCAATAAGATGACAACACAAAGGTTATCACAGACATTGTGATGCCAAAATTTCACCTCCTGTGCTAATCCCACTTCTGTGCTGGGCCAGTGTCATGAACCCTTCCTCTGTTACCCTGGCCCTGGGGGACTCCAGGCTGCTGGGCAGTGAGTGTGGCTTACCTGTGAGTGGACTGCACGAAGAACTGCTCCCCCAGCAAGGTCCTTATTTCATCCAGAGCTGAGCCGGGCTGGGCTGCACCTTGCCATGGGGCCCTGCTGCTCCTGCCAGCTGTGTGTGCTGTGGGTCACTAGGGCAGAAGGGTTTGTGTCAGTAATCAGCCACAAATCCCAGTTCCCAGTGCCATCCCCCCGTGGCAGCAGGGGCACAGGGACAAACCCCCCTGGCTTTCTGAGCTGTGCCTTTCCCCTGTCACAGCATCAAGGGAAACTTGTTCCACTTGTCCAAAGCAGTTCCAGACTTTGCAGAGCAGCACATTTGTAAGACAGGGCTGCCTTTACTCAGCACCTTTACTAAATGAGGGTTATTGATCCACTGCTTCCCACTCCTCTCAGACACCTTCCAGGGGCAGCAATAGCTGATGGCACTGCACAGCAGCCTGGCACCAACCAGGGCTCACAGCCCCAGCATCTACTCTGGGAGACAAATCTGGTTACAATTCAGTTCAGGAGGATAATCACAGATTGCCAATTATTGGCAGATGATTAGCTGATTGTGGCTGATATTTGAGAAGAATTGAAGATACAAAACTCACAGGCACATAAAAGCAAATATTTAGGTGTTTGCTGTGTTGCTGCCGTAAGGGCAGCAATGACTCCAGTCTTAATCACTGCATTGGGAATGGTCATACAGACCCCAGCTAAAGGAAAACCATTCTTTTCTTCACCAATTAAATCCAGCACACTGGAACCTTCTCAGCAAAATGCATTTTGATTGTAAATTCATGCCACTGAAAGGGATAGCAATAGTATTTTATTAATCTTATTATTCAATAGCTTATCTGCTCCATTTCATAAGGGAGGTAGGGGTTGGATAAGGTAAATAGAGGTTGTGTAAGGTACTCCTGCACTGCAAAAATCCTGCTGCATCAGACTGAAGTGCATTTGCTAAGGAGAACAAGCTGCTAATGCAAAAATATGAATTGGACTCACTTTCCACCTGCACAGTCTGTCAGTGGGAGCACTGGCTGCCAGCAAAGGCAGCCACTGGGTTTGGCTCTTACAACACCCAGGTACAAGTTCCTTGATGTTCAAACCTCCAGCTGAAAGCTTCCCAGGCTGTTTCCATCAGAGCAGGGCACAGGAGTCACCCTGGTACGTGCACGGTGCTTTGGGCACCCTGCCTTGCTTGGGGCTGTGGCTCAGGCTGCCCCTGGCTGTTGCAGGGTTTGGGAGCTGAGCTGCTTCCACTCATATCAGTGTGTCAGAAAGGTCACACAGAGTTCCAGAATCCAGAGGTTCATGCTACAGATGGAGTATGCTGTGTTTTTGCAGGAATGTACAAGTGAAGTAATAACCCTTTCAGTGAACTCTGGAGAGCTGAGTACCAGTAATGATAGAGCTATAATGTGCTGGCCACTGCCAAAAATAATCCAACAACTTTTCCAACTGTTCTGCCACCCTAAGAAAACACTGTTTCAGTTCCAACTGGCTGGTTTTTAACCACAAAAGCATTTATTTTCAGCAGGACCTTTTTTTAAAAGTTCTTTTACTGTCTTTTTCCCGGATTCCTGGCTGTGGTGGAATCCAGTAAATGATGCAGTGTTATTCAGCATCCATAGACTATTCCTCTGTTCTACCACTCCCAGACATTCATAAAATATCCTACTGAAGTGAGTCTTTCTTCAGCATGTACCTGTATACAGGATGACAGACCTGGTGGGTAAAAAAAAATTTCACTTCAGTCTTATTTCTTAGTCTCAGCACATGCAGAGTAAAATTAAAGAGTCCCAGACTGGTTTGGGCACAGGTGCCCAGAGCAGCTGTGGCTGCCCCTGGATCCCTGGAAATGTTCCAGGCCAGGCTGGACAGGGCTTGGGGCAGCCTGGGACAGTGCAAGGTGTCCCTGCCATGGCAGGGGTGGAATGAGATGAGCTTTGAGGTCCCTTCCAGCCCAAACCATTCTGGAATTCCACAATTCCATAGTTCTGGAGAGTGGGGAAATGGATCACATCAAAAAGCAAATGGTTCTGTGTCTTGAAAAGCCCTTTGCTTGCAGGATCTCTAAGTGCAAAAAGTGCCAAACAAAATATGTTTAGGGATTCCCCTTTTGTTAAAGTTACCCACAGAATCTGAGAAAAAATGGGCAAACAGGGAATGTTGCCTGGAGAGTTATTAGGAATGAGAATTTAATAAATTTACTAAATTAATTGCTTCCAATGAGAACTGCAGTCAGTGCAGCCTTCTCACTGCACTTGACCAGATGCCATTAAAGCGGCTCCTACACTGAGAAAAGATAAATTAATGCTTATTTGTCTCAGTCAAGCACAGCAAGTAAATTATTTTCTAAATAAAAATAAACACAGTCAATAAACATAAGCATAGAATGTTGTAATCCAAGGCATTATACAAATTGGAATGTTGTTTTCTGTCGTTCTTGAAGTTGTTGGCATATTTTAGGGATGTGTAAAAAATAAACAGAGCTGCTTGGCTGTCAGTGCAGCAAGTGGGATCATGGAGGTCACCAAAATAAGCAACAAGTAGTGAATTAATTTTGTCTGATGGCTTCTGGTAGTGAGAGAGAAATGAGAGAGGCAGCTGCTGCTGGAGTTGCTGGTAAAGAGAAGGTGCCTCTGGCACATCTCTCATGGAAACATTTTCACCAGTATATAAGTTATATGAATTAAAATTTAGCAGTAGCAACTCAGGGAGAAGATTTCTGAGCCTTGGGAGGCCTTGAAGGGAATCCTGAAGCCATTATGACTAAGAGCAGTGTCAGAGGAACAGCTTTGCCTTGATCTTTGCTGATGAGCAAGAAAATGGGAATCTCTAATGGACCCAACATTTCATTCCTCCATTATATCTGCAGTGACTCAGCCTGTAAATAAGAGGTTTATGAGTGCTGGAGAGCCAGCTGGAAGCTACCTGTGTCTCATACACTTCCCTTTTTTTGTTGTTTTTTTTTTTTCTTTTTTTCAAATGCCTCCAGCACTGAAATGTTCCTTTGAGGATTTCTAGGGAGAGCAGTAGACTGAGAAAAATTCTGCCCTGCAGCAGGGAGCATCATCATGTCACCGTGATCCTCCTCTCATCAGGATGTGCACCCAGCATCTGCCTCCAGAGCTCTGACTCAGCCTGGGCCCAGGCAAAGATCATAACAGGGATGGTTCACAGCCCACTGAGCCTCTGGGAGTTTGGGGTGCTCCAGGGGAAATTGCTCCATGAGTCTCAACCCATCCCTGGGGGTGCTCAAGGCCAGGCTGGACAGGCTTGGAGCAGCCTGGGGTAGTGGAATATTCCTGACTGAGGCAGGGGGTGCAGTCAGATCATCCTTGAGGTTCCTTCCAACCCAAACCATGCTGTGATTCTGTGGGGTGGGGATGCACCAAATCCAACTCTTCTTAACACTTCTTAATGTTTATTCTATATTTATTGGGATGTAAGTAATGGAAGTGGTTTATTTGCAAGGTCCTAATTTCATCCCTTCTTTCATCCTGAACCATCAATGTTTCACCTGCTGGTTTCTCTGTAGAGAAGTCCAAATAGGTGAAAAGTGTCTTTCCCATCACCTTCATTGACACCCCGTTCCCTCAGAGCATTTGGTGCTGAGTGAGGCCATCTGCTGGGAGAGATCCAGCTGGAGGTTCCTGACAGGAGGTGACAGCTCTGGTGACATGGGACAGGCACAGCTCACCTTTAGAAGCCTCACTTTAAAACTCCTGAGTGGTAAAGCAAAATCCAAACTTCTAAGAATATAATACTTTGTTTTGCTTCTCAAGTTTGTTTTACAGTGTTTGGCATCATGATACTCTGGCCTGTAGAACTTGCTCATGGGAATTCAGAGGCATCAACAGTCATGTAAAATGTGATTCCTTTGGGAAAAACCCCATGATCTTAGGTCAGGGTGGCCATACCAGCAAAGGCTTGTGACAGGATGCAGCCCTTGCTGTGACAGATTGGCTGTTAGTGAGTGTTAAACATGCACTGAGCCACCCTGACAGAGCAGAAAGCTTTATCCTGCTGCAGATAACAAAACCAAACTGACAGTTGTTAAATAAAAGATAAAGAAATTGTCTCTGTCAAGATAAAAATCTCTTTAAGTAAAGTGAAGGGAAACACAGCACTTACAAAACTAGTAACAAATCTGAAAATAAATGACAGAAAACAGCTTTTGGAGGAGCATGTGAATCTGATTCTCCTGAAGCCAATAACCTCAATGGCATAAAGCTGGTAAATTAAATGAGCTAGAAATAAAAATCCTGGCTAGGAGTAAGTTATAGGAGCATACCAGGGTTGTATATCATCCCCATATTATTATCCAGAAAGCAAATCCTAAAATCAATGATTGGCATGTGATGATTGCTTTGGAACTTTCCATATCGCCTTGGAGCTGGATGTATATATTTTATAGGACTCCAGGGTTTCATATATCCTAATTCATAGGCACCAAGGAGTGACTAAAGATCTCAGGCACTAACTGACAGGAAAACTACTGCAGGATAAATGGGACAAATCCATCCATATAGAGTTGCTGCCTCCATCCTACACAGCTGCAGCCAGGATGGGATTGCTGCTCCCAACAATCCCTGTCCAAACACAGCAGGACTCATTCCCTACTGCTGCTTAAAACAGGGAGTCCAAAGACCTTCCTGGGGTTGTAAATTCATGACTGTAAATTCATGGGTGTAGAGGGGAGCATGGCTTGCCCTTCTCCCCTCTACACCCTTCCCAAATGGATTTAAATTTGGGAATAGTTGGCTTGCTATATTTGGCCCCGAGGTTTCCAATACAAAATTACCAGGAATGAAAGAACTGGAATTTCAGACTTCACAACACTACCAAAATCAAACTGGAATTCAGCTGGGAACAGAAAGTATGAGGGCAGTCAGACTGTGATGTTACATCCCCTCTTACAGCCAAGAGTAGTTAAGGCAGAAAAATACAATATCTTTAGGGCCAGTAAACCTTTCCAACTAGTGATCTTATTCCAGCTATTCAGAAGGGAATATAAATCCTGATTCTTTTCCAAACCCTGATTAATAAGAACCAGCTGAATCCCAGCAGCAAGGCTAGCATTTCATTTTTATTCAGGCCCATAATTTTCATTTATATTCTCCTTTTTCACTTTTCTACAACTGCATTAACAAACTTGAACACAGGGATTTTAGGAACTGCACATGTTGTAGTGTAAGGCATCAATTTAGTGCCTCCAAAAATGAGGTAGAAAGCAAAATTGAGCTGGGATGTCATGATCACATTCCCTAAGGTAGACTCCATCATCCTCAGAGTTTCTCTGGATCATGAATTTGGAAAAGAACATTATGTAAGGACAAGGAACTGCCATAAATTATGGCCATGACTTTTCAGACTTTCCCGTTCTATTAATTATTTACATCCAAAAGGAATTTTATCTTCTACAAATCTTCCAGTGTGTTTATAACTATTTTCAATGACTCAATGATATTTTAATGGGGCAGGAATTCTGAGAGGTTCCAAAGGGAAGCTGAAGGGTGTCTGTGCTTGGCAAGCCAGAGTACAGAAGGATGCAGCAAAGGATAGAGTGGAGAGAACTTTAAAATCTCTGTTCTTCTGAATTTGGGCCTGGCTGCACCTGATAAAAACTTCTGTAGCTGCAGCAATTCAAACTGATGTGCTGGAATTTTTTTTTCCATTAAAATAACCCTTAAGGATATAGACAAAAATCTACAAAATTAAATCTTGTGACACGGAGGTGCTCTTGTGTTCACTCAGAGTGCTGAGATAGGGAAGAAACACCAATACTGGAATGGAATATTGCTTTGCTTGTGTAGGATTTTTCCATCCAGAAATGTCGAGTGGTTTTACAAACACTTAATAAAATGATCCTCCCCACTCACTTATGGTCAATAGAATTTACTTGTGTAGCATGTGAAGAACCCAAAGAATAACACAGGATTCCTGCCAAGCAGTAGCAATGTTCCTCTTCTCCACTGCCCACCTTCCTTTGTTGTTTTTTTTTTTAATTTCTAGGATATTCTTTCCCATTTTTAAATCTATTTTACTTTCATGAGACCTACAGAATTGAATTGCCTTCTTTAGGGATTGAATTCTCTCTCTTATGATTTACTTTACATTACAATAGGAAAATCATGAAAAACCTCCTAAAATGACACCTTTAGAAATAGAAATTCCTTATTTTTATTGCAGCTAGAAATGGGTATTGACCCCAGAGAAGTCACAGTCATTCTGTGCCCTTCTTATTATAACTCTCAAGGCACAGGCATAATACTTTGAACTATAGAAAAATGTTAATATTTTTCCTTAAACCAGAATACCCCAAGGTGAATTGTGTGCACAAAAACCCCTCAATCATTGGGCTGTTGCTCATTAGCTGTTTGATTTCTGTATTTTTGACATATCCTGTACATTTCAGAAGTATATTTCCATATTTTCTGGAAAACTGAATATAAGTTTGTGTCCTACTGTACATGAGGTGACCTCCAAGATTTGGGCAGATATTTGTCTGGCTGCTAATTTCAAAGCCTGAGTTTTTTCTGCAGATTGTAAAGATGTGGTAATGCTCAAACCCTTGTACTCCACCTGCCTTTCCCATTTGAAACTGAGTTCAAAACAACTTTTTTAAAATTCCTAAGCACTCCACTACAGAGGTGTGAAATACAGTGGGTTTTAAACTGAGCAGATGTAAATAAATAGTGATATACTAATATCTTACAACATTTTAAAATATATTAAGTAACAGTCTTAGTGTTAAATGTAAACTAAGCAGTTACTTTAGTTGGGTGCAAGAAAAACGATCAGCTTTGAAGTTTTTTGCTACTTGCTGGTGGCTTAAAAATTTAGTTACCAAAGATTTGGAAAAAAGGGTTTTCTTTCCCTGCACAGCAGGAACCTCTTAGATGTGGTGTAGTTTTGAAATGAGAGGGTAAAAACCTCCTAAGAAACAGGGTAGAGATTTCCACAAAAAATCTGGAAACATCACCAAATAAAACAAAGTCAACCACAGAAACACTGAGTTATCAGATTGCAGTGTCATCTTGTAATGTTCTCTGCAAGCACAAGTAGTTCTTGCAGGAGAAATTGGAGTCTCCTGTCATCTGGGGTCGTTTACCAAGAAAAACATGAGGTTTTTACAATTGCTTGGACCTTTCAGATATTCCTCCTAATGCCAGGGCTCATCTGAGCACCATCAGAAGGAGAAAAGCAAAGGAGGTTTCACCTTGCAGCTCCTGCACTCCAGACAACAGTGCTGCTTCATTTTCCATGAAGGGACAGAGCTGCTTTGTAAACTGTGCTGCTGCTGCTGGAATTTTTACCCCTGGGCTTTCATATTTTATATGTCTGTAGTCAGCACTTGCTGAGGATTAAAGCCTGCTTTCTGTGGAAGTGTGTTGACACCATGCAAAATGCTCCATACCTACATTTTCCCCCTGTGTGTTTATCTGAGCTCAGCCTGGGAGATCATCTTGATTACTTGGCAGCAGAGTAAACCACTGCAAAGCACAAGTGTTCAGGATGTTTGGGAAACTGATCCTATTTCTTCCCATGCTTTTATTTGCCTTATTGTCCTTATTTGTTCATTGTATTTTAGTGTCTGCATGCCTCAAGTGGTAGAAAAACAAGATTGGCTTTGCCAGTGTTTGTAATCCATGTGAGTACCAGCTCCTTCTCTCTTTACCAAACCCCTTTTCTGCACCTTTCCTTATGGAGTGGATGGATTAAAAAGCAGCAGGAGAGTGAGACAGCCATCCCTAAAAATCTCATCCCTGGCTCTCTCACTCCTGCCCCTGGCCATGCCTATGTGTTGACATCCTCTGTTTTGTTTCCTCTCCAGCTCCAAGTGCTGCTCCACGTGCTCCCTGACTCTTTATCTGCAAGGCTCCTGCCTTCTCCTGTCACACATTGAGTCCAGCTGCCTCAGAGCTGCTGCCCCACACAGTCCTGTCTGCAGCACACCTGGGACCTCTTCAGCATCTTGGCTTTCATCTGCTGTGGAAGGTATTTACTCCTTGCTGTGGGATTGTTTGAACTCATTGCTGCATTAACTCACAATGCCAGACAGCTCTAAAGAGGGGTGGTAACAAAATGTGATGGATTCTGTGCATTAGCAACAAAATATATATTCAGAGAAACTTATCCAAGTAGTGTTTCCTTGCACTGAGCTAGCACAGAGATTGATTTAGGTGTTACTTCATTCCTATGCTCTGAGAATCTCAGCTCTCCTTCAGCTGCCACCCCACCACCAAACCTGAGGCCAGAGAAGCACAGCCCAAACTTCAGCACTTTCAGCATCCTGAGTGTGTCAGGCAGCTGCTGCACAACAAATCTGCTCGTGCTCCCAGGGAGCAGAGACAGTTTGAACTGGGGCCATATTTCATATTTCAGCTGGACCTTGTGGGCTGCTGGGCACAGACCCAGCCAGCAGTGGGGAGTAGGAGTTTTCCATCTTTGTATTATGTCAGAGTCTGAGGGGAGGCAGCTGCTGTGGATGTTTTAAGATAGGAGGTTTTTATTCCCTGCTCAGCCATTTAAGGTGAAATGAAAATTAAGGTGACATTTCAATGTGGGAAGGGGTTTGTTTGTGTGGATATTGAACCTCTGGAGCCTCACAGCTCTGGAATATCCTCACCTCACACAAAGCTTGAAGGGTGTAACACACAGAGAAGTGAATGATGCTCCCTTGCTGGGAGCCTGCCGCTGTGTCTGGAATAAATGTCTTTGAACATTTATTCAGCTCTCCTGGCCACACAGACCCTCTGTGCAAAAGGACAGCTCAACAGAAGAGTGTCTGTAAAGGAAAGATCAGATCCTGTCTGTGCTGTGGGAATCCTTCAAGCACAGAACAGAGAGCAAAGAAGTTTAAATGAAGTTCAGCAACCTTTGCTTAAGAACAGGAAACAGGGAGTTGGACTGACCTGGCAGTCTCAGCAGCTCTTATAAATCTGTGTTTGGCAACTCACTTGTGTGAGGAGGATTTGAAGGGTCTTTACATTTTCTGGCATCATCTGGTGGTTGAAAGCATTTTTGCTTCAGTACAAATGATAATAGGAAAGATGCCTCTTGTTCCTTTAAACCATGCCCTTGAGTGTTTCTGTCACATTTTCTAGAACACTCTTTGGCCCTGCTCTGAGTCTGAACAGCTCTGAAACCCTGAATTGCAACACAGTGCTGTCACTGATAGCACTGGACATCTTTGAACTCTTCATCCTTCATCTTTCTGTGGGACTCACTGACTTCCCTGTTATATGGACTTGGAAATTAGGGAATTCCTATAAAAGTAAGCCAGGATTAGAAGATTATGTCTACCATTATATGTCTACCAACATATTATTTTCCTTACTATTTTATTATATTAGATATGAACCATTTTTTTCCCCATTTCCACAGTGAGGACAATCAGTGGAGTAAATGTGGGAACTCTTGGACTGGGAGGATTAAACTACTGTAGTGAGTTTCCTCAACCTGCATTCACCAAAACTATCTTGCAGAAGCTGATTTAAAAAAATTTAGTGCTGTGTCACAACCTTAGAGAAAACAGGGGGAAGGAGTGAGGGCAGGAGGGGCTTCTGAAAGCTGTGGAGTGGTACCTTGATATAGCAAGGAGAAGCTACAGAACTAAAAACTTTGTGAATAAAATGTCAAGGCTGCACCTGGTAAGTGAAATATAGCTTGAAGTTCACAGGACCATTAAGGGTGGGAAAAAACTTTTAAGATCATTAACACAGCACTGTCATGTCCACCACTAAAGCATGTCTCCAAGCATCACATCTGCATGTTTTTTGAACATTTCCAGGTATTCCTGGAAGGCAGCCTGTGGCAATGCCTTCAGTGAAGAAATTTTCACCAATATCCAATCTTCCCCTGGCCCAGGGACATCTTCCACCTTCCCCTGGCCCAGCCTGACGCTGTTCCCTCTCCTCCTGTCCCTGTTCCCTGGAGAAGATCCCAACCTCCCCTGGCTGTCCCGTCCTGGCAGGAGCTGTGCAGAGCCAGAAATTCCCCCTGAGCCTCCTTTTCTCCAGGCTGAGCCCCTGCCCAGCTCCCTCAGCCCCTCCTGGTGCTGCAGCCCCTTCCCCAGCTCCATTCCCTTCCCTGGACATGCTCCACTCAGATCATGCTTCTTCAGTTTAATAAGGGAAAAATGCTGCAGAAAAATGCACGAGAACTCCTGACAGGACAAGATGTTGGGAGCCTTTGGTTGGCAGGGACACCTTCCACTGTCCCAGGGTGCTCCAAACCCTGTCCAGCCTGGCCTTGGGCACTGCCAGGGATCCAGGGGCAGCCACAGCTGCTCTGGGCACCTGTGCCAGGCCCTGCCCACCCTCCCAGGGAACAATTCCTAATTCCCAATATCCCATCCATCCCTGTCCCCTGGCAATGGGCAGCCATTCCCCTTGTCCTGGCATTCCAGGCTGTCCAAAGTCTTTCCCAGAGCCCCTTTAGGCACTGGAAGGGGCTCTCAGGTCTCCCTGGAAGCTTCTCTTTTCCAGGCTGAGCATTCCCAGCTCTCCCAGCCTTCCCTTGTAGGAGGTGATGTTGATCCCAGTACAAAATGGAGCCTGTTATTCAAACCAGTGTGGATAAAAAGTCATGGCCTGCATGGAGGAGAGCTATCTTTGTGCAAGCTTTGATGTTAAAAAATAGTAACTTGAACTCACAGATGTACTGATTACCCTGCTAAAAGAAGAACGTGGAATCTCTTCTCAGAATTACAGCATTTTAATTAGAAGAATGTGAGCAAAGCCTTAATCTTGTTAGTAGGGATAGATACGGATGAGGCAGAAACAAAATCCACAGCAACACAGTCCAAACACAAAAAGCTGTCTTGGAGGTTGGTAACAGCACCAGAACTGCTCCCTGCCACTGCTTTTCCTGCAAGACTAAGCTTGACACTGACTAAGTTGGAAGCAGTTGCTCTTCTGCCTTGTAGCACTGAGCTACATCACACACAGCTGTGTGAAAAAAAATAGCTGAAATGTGGGAAAGGTACTTCAGGTTTACAAACCAAATCCACAGATACTTGATTATTCTCTTTAAAGTTCCTTTGAGCCCTTCTAAATTCTTGTGACATTCAAGGATCAATAAGAATCTCATCTGTAGCTGATTCTGACAGATGTTAATCTTTGCCTTGGCTTTGCAGTCTGCTTGAAATAGTACTTGTTCCTTCATGTCAGGCCTCTGGCAATGCTTACAGAGCCAGGATTACAGTCTCCAGTCAATCCCATTTGTACTGTCATTAACTTTCTAAACTGTTCCCCATAGCTGGCAACCTTTCCATGCTTGGAGATCTACTTAGTGGGAAGCTGGGAGAGTGATGGGTTTTGCCTGTCTGGAATCATTGTGCCTTTAATTGAGATTTGTTTAATTTTGTCATTAAGTCCATTTACATTGTAGGCATTTCATGGCCATGATTACACACTGTGACTGCCCTGGCCGTGTTTTGTGCCATTTACCTATTAAAGAAAGAGAAAAAAGCTCTGTGTTTGCTTAAGATTTTTACAAGTAGCCTTTGTTTTTTCCTTCCATTTACTTATTTAATAAATTAATCTAATTTTTGGATTGGAAAAAATTGCTCATCTGCAGGTTCTGTGCTGTGTTTCTAAGAAAGTTATTAGATTTATTTGGCAAAATACAGGTGAAGATTCAGTGCCTGCTTGTCTGAAGGAATTGCCAGAACCCATAAACATGGGAATTATGGTTGATTCCAAATTAGGGACAGATCTCAATCAGAAAGCAACAGGAATGGGAACATTTCTCCTGCAAACAAGGACTTTGTGGTGAACAGAAATCCCTGGGTGCAGCTTTTCTGTGTGTGTCCCTCAGTCCCAGAGGTGTGGGAGGGTTTGGAGCAGCCGGGTCAGTGAAAAGTGTCCCTGCCCATGGCAGGGGTGGAATGAGATGAGCTTGAAGATCCCTTCCAGCTCAGACCAGGGTGGGATTTGTAATTCCATGATTCTCTGACAGGTCAGGTGCTGGATTTTGGTTTTTTTTCATCCAGGACTCCAACAGTCAGGGGTGCAGGTGACTTTGCTTCTCCCAGAATGTGAGTCAGGGGTGAGCAAAGCTGTGGGAGTTACAACACGAGCTCGATACTGATCACTCCAGCAGCTGGGGAAGCCAAAGTCTTGCTTCTTAATAGGAGAAAATAAAGCTGATTAATCAGCTGAGTCATCCTGCTCTGCCTCACTGCTGGTATGAGTGGCATTCCCTATGGATCAGCCTATTCTGAGGGAAAAGCCAAAACCATAATCAAGGCTAATTGACTGAGCTCAATCAAATGTTTCAAAATACCACCCATGAGTTTGACATCAAATAAAAAGCAGGGATATTCCCAGTCAGACAGTTAATTGCTTCCTGAAAACCTGTTCTTTGCAATAATGTGAAGATTTTCACCAGTGCTCCCTTTTATTTCCATTCCCTAGGCTTACAGTGCAATGTACAGATTAACAGACTGGAACAAGGCACTTGCCCTCTCACCTTTCTTCCTTCTGAATGATGCTGCAGTGCTGCCTTGTCTCTGAGACAGAAAATTTGCAGCCTCCAAGAGTTAAAACAACTTTTTAGAAGGTTTTAGAAAGATAAATAATGCCAACTTCGTGCAGCTATTAGTACTAGCACTAAAAATTGCAGTATTTTAGAGCAAAGCAAGTAGGCTCTTCAGTCATTATGTTTAGAGAATTAATCCCAGAAGGATATTTCTATGGGTTTTGTTTCTTACATCCAGCAGAAACTGTTTCAAAGAGGAGCTGAAATGTCAGACTTGTAACAAGAGTTTGTCTGGTGGAAAATAACGGTGGAGTTTTAACATTTGTCTGGTTCCTGATGTGCCCCAGGTTGTGTGCAGTGATGAAAAATCAGCAGCACATCTGTAAATGAATCATCATTTTCCCTGCACGCACATGGTTGCACAATTTTATCAGCTGCTTGCTTTTATGAATATTTGATATTTCTCATGTGTAGCTATCCCATCCCATTGTAATTATCAGAAATTCCACGCACAATTAGCAGCTGAATTTGATGTCACAGTTAACGAGCCACAGTCCTCCTGTGACCCAGGGCAGCAGCACACAGGGTGAGCCAGCCTTGAGTCAGCAGTGACAGCAGGGCTGCAGTCACAGCCCCAACATCTGGCTGCCAACCCTGCAGCTGGACTGGACATCTCCTCACCTGGCTGGGTGTGCAGAGCAGGTGGCACAGGACCTCAGGTGAGGCCCAGCATTTGAAAGAATCAATATGGAATCCTGGAATGTTTGGTTGGAAGGGACTTTAAAGTTCATCCAGCTCCAACTCCAACACCTCCCACTGTCCCAGGGTGCTCCAAGCTCCATCCAGCCTGGCCTTGGGCTCTGCCAGGGATCCAGGGGCAGCCACAGCTGCTCTGGGAAACCATTCCAGCCCCTCTCCATCCTCACAGGGCAGAATTCCTTCCCAATATCCCATCTAAACCTTTCAACCTTTCTGTCCTAGCCAGTATTTGGGTTTCACAAGGAATCTGGGAATGCTCAATCCAGAACTTCTGAAGTGCTCCTTTGTAGGAGCATTGGGTGTAGGACAGTTGGGATGGATGGAGATGAGAGATCTCTGCAGCCAGGGCTGGGAACTTGGGGGTTATTGCAAAGGGACAAGTGCAGGGCCCTGCTGGGAGCTGCCAGCCACAGCTGGAGCAGGACTGAGAGAAGAGAAGGGGAGAGAGGATGAGAGGGTGAGAGAGTAAAAGGGTAAGAGAGTAAGAGAGCAAAGTTCCTGTTCCAATACAATAAATCTTCTTCTGTGTTGAATATTCTAATTCTCACTAACTAATCTAGTCCAAGATACAAATCCTACAGCATTTCCATACAGCCTATAAGAATCATTACATTACCACACTGTGTTACATTTTAAACCCTAAAAACTCCTCTTTGGGCCCTTCTGCCAAGCTGTAGGGTCTGCTCTGACCCTTGGGCCTGTCTGCAAGCAGAGGGTGTTGTTCCATCCAAAGGGGATCACCTTCAGCTGGCCACACCATTGTTTTTCAGTTGTTCAGTAAGTGAGGTATCTCAAAGCTTGCTTTCATTTCAATCTTGCTTATAGTTTCCATATTCTCAATTTTTTTTCCCAGACAATCATATTTACAAGGCTTTCCTGTTTCATTTTCCCCAACATTCCTTCTGGGATCCTCTGGAAGGGTCCTGCTGGGACACCCCAGCCCTGGGCTGTGGGTTTGGCCTTTGTTGTGGGGCATTGGTCACAACAGGGGGTGCAGAATGATTTCATGGGTGTGGTGCTGTTCAAGCAAAGGTTGGGCTTGATGATCTTGGAGGTCTTTTCCAACCTTAATGATTCTGTAATAAATTCCATGCTCTTTTTCCCCACATAATCATAATTCTGGCTTGGATTTCACTTAATAATCACCACTCCTGTGCAGCAGGACATGAACACAGGTGCCACAGGCTTCACACCTTCTGTACCTCCACAAAACACATCCAGAAAACTCCCAAATCTCAATTTCCATGGGGGTTGTGCCAATTTAAATTAGCACAAATAACCTGATAGATTTGAAATTAGCTGTCATTATAACACTTCACCCCATATGTAACCAAGTGTTTTCCTTGTCTGCATATTTGCTGTGCACCTTGTATTTATTACAGTGTTATTTGTTAATGCTTTTGTGTGGTGAATCAGTTGTCAGGAAGAATCATTGTGGTTACAAAAAGCAGTTTTATTGTAAACTGGAAGGAAGAAAATATGGATAAGGATGGAGTAGGAGGAGAAAGAAGATGACATTTGTAGCCAGATGTGATTTGTAGGATGAAAATATTAAATGCTGTTGAAAAGTGGGACTCCACAGATTATTGACATAATTGTGGCAATAGGAATAAATTTTTCTTTGGTATTTGCCTATTTTTGCTACAATTTTCCTCAGATGATGAATACATGAAAATTTTACATTGTCTAACACAAAAAAATTGGCTTTTTATTCTGTTTTTTAAAATAACATATGTCTAGCAGATTTCTAGCTGAACCATCTTTTTGAAGAAGCCTATTGTGACTGAATTTTGCATCTTTCAACTTTTCTCTGGAGTTCCTTTGCATTAGTATTAGGTTCAAAGCAATAATCAAGGTCTAAGCCTCACAAGATCATTTTTTGCCTGCTTAAAATGAAAACCAGAGGGGAGTTTTACTGATTAGGTGTGTATTTTATTTCTGTGCACAATGCCAGAGTTTAAATACATGTCACTTGGAAATGAGCTTTTGCAAATTCAAAGGGAGAGAGATGAACTTCAAATCTAAACTTTAAACCTCACATCAGTTTTCCTGTGGCACTGGAGATGTGTTATTTTCACAGAAAGCATTTCCTTTGGCTTTCAAGTGATGGCACAAGCAAATGCTGAAGAGTGAGTTCAAATTACTCGAATTCTTTTTAAAATTTGAAATACTGAACAAAAGGGAGAAATTCTGCAGGTCATTAAATGATTTTCTAATTTCTTTGCTTTCAAAGACAAGGGAAGGAATGAGAAGGAAAGGGCCACACACTTTTCTGTCTCAGAACACACAGAAAAAAGAAATGGTCTCTAGAGCAGCCCTGCCCAGCACCAGGAACGTGCACCCAGGCAGAGCTCATGGATCAAACTCCCTCTGATGCTTTGGATTCTGGATGCTTTGCCAAAACCAGAAACTCACACTTTTGGCACAGATAAAGTGTCCTGGAATGTGAAGCTGAGCAGTGACCCTTTGCACTCTCCTCTTTACAGCTTGTGCCTGAGAAAATGATGAGAGGAAGGTTTGGCAGCAGGGACTGGGCAGGGAGTGTTTGGATCCAGGCAGTACAAAAACGTGGATGTTGAATGTTCAGAGCACTGATAACACCAATCATGGAATTGCAGGAGGGTTTAGGCTGGAAGGGACCTCAAAGCTCATCCCATTCCACCCCTGTCACGGGCAGGGACACCTTCCTCTGGACCAGGTTGCTCCCCAGGAATGAGAGATGGAAAATATTTTTGACATGGAAAATAAGCCCACACCTCACTTCAGTGGCTTGTTCTGTGCTGATTTGTTTCTCCTGACACACTTCATATGCTTTGTGCTCCCAGGTAAGAAATGCAGTCACTCTGATCAGTTACTGATTTCCCTCAGCTTGGACCAAATTGCTAACACTGAGCAGAAACAAGAATAATCAACTTATTCCTTTTTAGAGAGAACCCTTCAATGTCCTCTCAGCACAGGAGAGTGACTGAGTGAAGGGCTCCGTGTCTCTGGCAGGGGCAAACAGAAGATTCTAGGAGCAAGGTGAGCAAAATCTCAATAATCCACACAAACAGATTGTGTGGCCCTGGGAATGCACCCACCTCAAACCCCTGGCTGGTCTGGTGCTGGGACATAGAATGTCCCAAAAGGATCATGGAATAATGGGCAGGAAATGATGCACTGGGAAAATGCAGGCTGTGTCATCCACCACAGGGCAAAGCTCTTTGTGAACAAGCACAGGTCTTTTCTCATACCTGACTCATCCAGCACATAATGTCGTCAAAGAAAAAGAATAAAAGCTATATTTCAAAATAGAAAAACATATATTCTGTGAGCCAGAGCTCTTAAATGCATCATAATCAAAATATTACGTACCAATGAGGTACCTGGCAAAGCTATGTTTCAAAAGAGAAAAACATATATTCTGTGAGCCAGAGCCCTTAAATGTATCATAATCAAAGTATTACGTAGCAATGAGGTGCCTGGCAAATCCCCATCACAAAAATTCCTGAAGAACTCTTTTTTTTGTTTGTTTTAAGAGGCTGGATCACATATGGTTGTATCAGGAACAAAATAAAACAATCAAAGTGAAGCAGTGAACCAGACCAGTAAAAAAAAATCTCTGTCACCTTTCTACTTATATAACAAGGGGAAATACAAAGTGATTAAGAACTGGAAAAATCAAAATGGTAGTTTTTCACCTTGCAAAGCCATACTTGGCAAATAGAAAGTTATCAAGCACATAATCTGCTTCCCAGCTGTATTTACACTGGGTTAATTTACTCATGGGGGGTCAGAACTGTCAGAATCTGTGTAATCTTTATAAATTTCCTGGGCAGTTAAGAAGTTAATGAAGGCAATTTTCACTGCATCCTCTTTAAGGCAGCAACATTTCTCACAAATATGGCAGATCAAAAGAAATGACCAGCCCTGAGTTCCAAACCAGATTCAATTTATCCATTAGTCATTCATTTAATTCATTCCTTTGATTTTATTCTTGGAAGAGCTTCATGTTTGCATAACATAAATGGTCATTATGGTTTAGTGGGCATCGTGGTGTTTGTCAAAGGTTGGACCTGCTGACCCTGGAGGTCTTTCCCAACCTTAATGACTCCATGATTCTGTGATTTTGTCAATAATACGTCAACCAAGGCCCAAAAAAAAAAATCAAAGAACTGGTTTTACTTTCTGGTTTTTTGTCTGTCGTTTGTGCTTGAACCCCAGTTAGGATTTTGATTTCTAGCATGTCAATGGGAGCAGAATCTGAACTTTTATTGGCACATTGTTATGGACCCCATGGGGACAGGAAATTGGATTTTGGAGCCAGGAAGATAAATGAGAGAAAGACTTTTTGGAACCAGTTTATGGTCTGTGCTGATGTTCAGTTTTAGAAAACTCCTGAATAAAAGAAATCTTGGACTACCTCAAGTGGTCTGATCACTGCAGGTTTGATTTCTGTCACACTGAGGGGGATTGTGTCAGGGTTTGGTTGGAAAGCCCAGGCCAGGGAGCTCCTACCTTGGTGCATTGTCACCATCTCTCTTTGTGCATTGTCACCATCTCCCTTGGTGCACTGTCACCTTCTCCCTTGGTGCACTGTCACCATCTCTCTTTGTGCATTGTCACCATCTCCATTGGTGCACTGTCACCACCTCCCTTGGTGCACTGTCACCATCTCCCTTGGTGAACTGTCACCATCTCTCTTTGTGCATTGTCACCATCTCCCTTGGTGCACTGTCACCTTCTCCCTTGGTGCACTGTCACCATCTCCCTTGGTGAACTGTCACCATCTCCCTTGGTGAACTGTCACCATCTCTCTTTGTGCATTGTCACCACCTCCCTTGGTGCACTGTCACCATCTCTCTTTGTGCATTGTCACCATCTTTCTTTGTGCACTGTCACCACCTCCCTTGGTGCACTGTCACCATCCCCCTTGGTGCATTGTCACCATCTCTCTTTGTGCATTGTCACCATCTCCCTTGGTGCATTGTCACCACCTCCCTTGGTGCACTGTCACCATCTCCCTTGGTGCATTGTCACCATCTCCCTTGGTGCATTGTCACCATCTCCATTGGTGCACTGTCACCATCTCCCTTGGTGCATTGTCACCACCTCCCTTGGTGCACTGTCACCATCTCCCTTGGTGCATTGTCACCACCTCCCTTGGTGCATTGTCACCATCTCCCTTGGTGCATTGTCACCACCTCCCTTGGTGCATTGTCACCACCTCCCTTGGTGCATTGTCACCACCTCCCTTGGTGCACTGTCACCATCTCCCTTGGTGCATTGTCACCATCTCCCTTGGTGCACTGTCACCATCTCCCTTGGTGCATTGTCACCATCTCCCTTGGTGCACTGTCACCTTCTCTCTTGGTCCATTGTCACCACCTCAGTTTCCTCCAGGAAATGCCACTGTGAAATGTGGATGTCGTGTCCATGAGAGAGGACAAGGAAGAATGGCTTTACACTAAGAGAGGGCAGGGTTAGATGGATACTGGGGACAAATTCCTCCCTGTGAGGGTGGGCAGGCCCTGGCACAGGTGCCCAGAGCAGCTGTGGCTGCCCCTGGATCCCTGGAAGTGTCCAAGGCCAGGTTGGACGGGGCTTGGAGCACCCTGGGACAGTGGAAGTTGTCCCTGCCCATGTCAGGGGGTGGGATGGGATGAATTCCCTTCTCACCCAAACCATCCTGGGATTTAATATGATAAAACCCATCCCAGCAACAGACAGTGGGTGCCTGATACATCCTGATTTGGGTCACCTGGTGGTGTCAAGCACTGTGCCATAAAATCTCAAAGCATTGTTGGAAATGCAGGAGCCTGGGGGAATAAAGGAGAAAGGTGACAAACAGCTGCCTCCAAGATAAGGAAAAGTCAGAGGTGTTTCATTCAGTCAGCAGTGGCCTGGGGCAGCTCAAAGGATGGCAGAAAAGCCATCAAATGTTATTTCAAACTACCTGCTGCAGCTTGAATTTGGATATTATGGCAGAGCCTCCTTGGTGTGTGTTCAGGGCCTGATTTCTCCTTTCACTGGGCAACTTCAGCTGTGCACAGGCTCCAAGGACTGAGCAGCACTTTGCTGATTTTCTCCTGCTCTCCAGCCCTGGTGTGATCTCAGTGTCTCTCCCAGGAGCTGTTCTGACTCTGGGCTGCTGGAGCCAGCTCTGGATGTCCTTGGTGACTCCCCAGCTCTCTGCCAAAGCACTCAGGTTCTTGGCATCCAGGATTCTCTGCTGGCATTGCCATTCTCTGCTGCAGTTCTCTGGGTGATGCAGTTCTCAGAGTGAAAGGTTATTGTCAGTGTAATTAATGAGGCATTGCCCTGCTACTTTTTCCTTGAGATTTATTTGTGCATAAAATTTTTAATGGAAGCTGTTAGAAAAGACCTGAGTTCAGTAAAAAATTTCAAATAAGATGCCAGCTCCATATGGAAGGCCACATTGAGATAAAATGGTATTTCCCCATTTCAGTGAAATTCACAAGATGCCCCAGGATTCACAGGCCCTTCTCCACTGTCTCAGAGAGAGAAAATCACTGTAAATCTCATCACTGATGTCTTTCTGTACTGGTAACTTCCATGAACACTGGCCTACACCTAATCCTTGAGCAAACACCAAAATGAGGGATGCTATTTCACCTTCTGCCATTCTTTCACCAGTGAACTGACAACTCACAAAAAATATTACACAGTCACCTTTTTGGGCTGGGGTAGGTGGAGTATTTGACAGCTGAAGCACCAAGGAGAAGGAACCAGAGCAGCAGGTCAGGAATTCTGCCTCCTGCAGCCCCTGGGGGTGGCTGAGGAGTGGGGGACACGTGGGGAGCAAATCCTTGGGCTGCTCTCAGACCCAGAGGTGGTTCTGGAAGCACAGACTGATGGAGCCACAGGCAGCAGCTTTGCTGTCAGTGTGCCTGAGTGCTCCCTGAGCCTTGTGACCTGCAATATCCA
Source organism: Geothlypis trichas (assembly GCA_009764595.1). NCBI lineage: Eukaryota > Metazoa > Chordata > Aves > Passeriformes > Parulidae > Geothlypis > Geothlypis trichas. The sequence goes on along the minus strand of CM019925.1, from coordinate 3,069,517 downwards.
TGGGGAAGAATTCCAGAGCTCCGTTATGCCCAGAGGGAAGAACACCTTGTTTTGTTTGCCTTGACTTTGCCACCTGCCAGTTTTATTTCCTGCTCCTCGATTTTTGACAACAGCCATTTCCTCTCTACATCTAAGGACAACTGTGGCTATAAATATCTCCCTCACACCCCTGCTCAGCCATCTCTTTTCCAGACTTAGAAATCATAATCTCTGTAGTTTCTCTAAATACAGAAAATGTTCCAGGCTTTCATCATCCTGCACTTTTTCTTGTTTTATTCTTGAAATCAGTGACCAGAACTACCAGCAGTACTCAGGATTTGGGGTTGGGATGGGTTTATATTGAGGGTCTGAGATCTTCTTTCCCCCAAATTCCTTTAGTATTAGTGGCCCTGGACAGACAAGAGTGCACATAACTCATGGTGATTGATACTGTGATTTCTTGGCAACAGCAAACATGATCTTGCTTTGCTTGACCACATAATTTTTGTGCATAAATTCACATCCACACACACACAAAAATATTTAATGAATTCTGTGGGGCTGCACAAAGGGCATTGTGGGGAGAGAAAAAGCCACAAGACATCCCACAGGACATCTGTCCCTGTCCTTTGGCTGGAGAAATGTTCTCAAATGCTTTGGCCTCTGTGACCCTGCTCAGGTCAGACCCAGCACAGGGAGAATTTCCTTCTGGCCAGGGCAGGAATGCAGTTGAGCATTGGTGCAGGGCCTTTTGCTCCCACAGGAGCATGGAATCATTCAGGTTGGAGAAGACCTCTAAGAAGATTGAATCCACACAGCACCACTGAGCCATGTCCTGAGTGCCACACCTGGGCATTTCTGAGCACTTTGGGTGTGTGGTGACTCCAGCACTGCCCTCAGTCCCAATACCTGGCAACCCTTTCAGGAGAGAAATTTTCAATAATATCCAACCTGACCCTCCTCTGGCACAACTTGGGGCCACTTCTTGTCCTGTCCCTGTTCCCTGGACAGGATGCCAACCCCCCCAGCTGTCCCCTCCTGTCAGGAGCTGTGCAGAGCCACAAGGTCCCCCCTGACCCTCCTGTGCTCCAGGCTGAGCCCCTTCCCAGCTCCCTCATCCCCTCCTGGTGCTCCAGCCCCTTCTCCATCCCCACTGCCCTGGGAAAAGTTTCTTTCTTTCTTTCTTTCCCGGAGATGAATTCGGTGTTGCCCCTTTCTCAGGGAACAGATTGAGATTTAATAAATATTTGGGTGTAACAAATCCTCTGCCCGAGCAGCTGCCGGCAGAGGTCAGCGTTGCTGTAGCTGGGCTGGAAGGGGTTGAGTTTCCCTGGCTTTTATTGGCTCCACATTTGGGATTGACAAACATTTCCAACCCCACCAATCCAGTGCTCACTGTTGCTGTTACAGCACTGAATCTTTAGGAATGAAACCCTTGGTTTTGGTAACCCTTTATCTTTTTTTTTCTTTATCAGCAGTTTGTTTATAAAATGTAGATTAAAAAAATCAAAGATTTCTGTTAACTTCTTAAAATTACCAGTATTTTTTTCCACGTGCCTTTAACTTAAGACAATAATGCTAATCAGTATATATTCAATATTCTGTTAGTCCTAAAAGCATTTTTAAGGAAACAGAAAACCAATTAATAGAATCTGTGCTTAAAGGAACATTTATATGGCCAAAGCCATGGAGCAGTAGGGAAATTTATGGGCTTTACTCTATTGATTGAAACAATCTAGTTTTCAATATGTTCTATTTGACCCTTGCTCTAGACATCCATTAATAAAGATGTCTTTAATTAAAAATGCTAATGTGAATATGTATTTTAGGTCTTTTTGAAGAAGATGCTTGAAAACGCTAATCTGAATATGTATTTTAGGACTTTTACTAAACTACTTTTTCACTTAATATCTTGTGTTTTTTCCATAGGCTGCTCAGTTGCCCCATGAAGTAATTGTTTATTTAGCATATGGGTTAAAATGATGCTTGTGCTCATTGTAGCTCTCCACTGAACTTAAATGAAGACATCTAAAAATATAATTTCAGACTTTGGTGGGGGAAAGGGGCACTGCTGAGCTACGAGGTGAGGAAATGCAGCCACAGTTACTTTCTCTACCACCTTGTTGGGAGGGCCAGATCCCTCCGGGGTGAGTGGCTGGGATTGATCAAGCTGTGAAATCACTGGATCTGCACGGATGTGTCAGGGGGCTCCTCTCCAGACCTCGCTGAGATTTGTTTTAAAATGATTCATATCTATGGTTATTAATACATTCTAAGGCCTTTAGAGTCTTTCTTATCATACTTGAGAACTCTCCAATAATTTGATTCATCGGTCAAATCCCTTCGTTCCATCCCTGTAATCTCTTGGGAAGTGCAGAAAATGTTGTAACCCTCTGAATTTCAGACAAAACTGCCTGAAATGGCAGTTGGCAGGGGGATTTTAAAAACCTCTTTTCCACAATATCTGAACCAGCTCAGAAGTGCCACGAGCAGGAATGTACAGACAAGTCAGCTCCCTCTCTGTCTTATTGCAGCTAATTGTCACATTTTAGTTTGGCTTAGTAAAGAAAGTGCCCCAAAAACTTTATAGTGATACTCTAATGCATGAAAACATCCATAAATTATCTGTCTAACAGCCACAATGCAACTTCCAAGTTGTGACAACTTGGAAAACCAGCCTGACAAGCACGCTCACTTTTGGTGTTTTTCTAAAACTTCTTGAGCTTTATAAGGAGAATTTAAATTGAAGAAAGAACCGAAGCACAAACACTTTTTGTTCTCGGCACACAAATTCCTTCTGTCTCCCTGCCCGGGGTCCCTGTTTTTATCTGTGAGCAGTGTCTCAGCTAAAACAGTGTTATCACCAGCTATAAATCAATAAACATTGTCAGCTCCATCCTGTCACTACACACAGGCAGCAGGGAGGTCGTGAGCTTTTCCAAGTGGACATCCCAGAGGATACACGGTCTCTGCTGAAGCACTGCTCTGTCTGCAGCTCAAAGGATCCTGCCTTGGGTCAGTCACGCTTTGATTTAGCAGAATTCCTATTTTTTTATATTAGTAAAGAAAGAAAGGCGTTTTTATCCAGACTAGAATTATCACAGGGCAGGGGAAAAAGGAAATAAGAAAGCCTCAATATTCAGAACAAAGCCAGCAAAGAATTTTCATATAGGTGCAACTGCTGTAGAATGCAAATAAAACTAAGTTCCCATATACCTGGATGAAAAGAGTAAGAACACTTGCATTTCCCTGAGATTAAGCTGCTCTGCCTAAAGATGTTTTTCAAGCTCTAAGCTTATCCACAGCTGCCCCACCAACACCTTCCAGATGTGCGTGCGGCCAAACCTGCCTTGAGCAGATGCGATTTTCCCTTCCACCAACCCACAAGCAAGCAGCGAGCGCTCCGTGCTGCACAGACATCCCATCCCACCTTATCCCACCTTACCCCACCGCATCCCACCGCATCCCACCGCATCCCACCGCATCCCACCGCTCCCGAGCCTCCTCCGGAGCGCGGAGCCGGCGCTGGCCGCGCTCCGGGGCCGCGCTCCGGTGCCGCTCCCGCCCCGCTCGCTCACCTGGGAGGCGCAGCGCTGCCCGAGGCTCCCCGAGGCTGTCCGGGCTGTCCAGGCTGCTGTGACACCCCTGTCCTCGGCCCCTGTGAGCCATTCACATCGCCGCTGCCGTCGCAGCCTCATTCAGCGCTCGGGGCTCCGCTCTGATTCACGGCTCCCTCTGGGTCCTAGCGCTTGTGGACGTGTGGGAGCTGCACGGGCTCGCAGGAATTCAGCGCTTGGCTCGCTGCCGAGCGCAGGCAGGGATGCACAGATGTGCAGTGAAAGTTTCAAAGCCTCGGCTGCTCTGGGAGTGCGCTCGCACAACGCCCCGAGAAGGCTCCGGCTCGGCCGCGCCGCTGGCAGCGACTGATTCCCTCTGCGAGGGGGGTTTGTCCTCTGCCTTCCCCCTCTGCATCCTAATCCTTGCCCTCGATTTAAAGATGAGGGCTCCCACAGGGAAACTCCCAGCTCCCCGGTGGGAAAATCATCTCCAGAGCGCTTTGCTCGTCTCAGGAGTGGGGAGCAAACCTGTAGGAGCAGCAATGGTTAACTGGGGAAGGAGTGGACTGGTTCCCTACAACAACCGTGCAGTCCCCGTTATCAGCTGGCTGGAACTGGGGTCAGCCAAGCGCTGGTTGAGAGTAGCAAAGAAATATTTGACCCTGACTTGAGGCAGAGGAAAAGATTATATAAGAATCCTTCCAAGTGAAATATTCTGTGTTTAACGCGCTTACCTTCAGCAACAAAGAGATATGGAAATGTTTTCCAGCGTGTTTGAGGAGAGGGATTAAGTAGTTTACAAGGGAACAGCAGTGGGATTTGGGCAATGGTAAAGACAGGAAAGAAATGTAAAAATTAAAAACTTTGTAAAATACATATATAAAAGGCAATTTGGCTAAAAACTTTACTCTCAAAAAGGTTGGCAGCTCTGTTGAGGATTATGAAGCAGCCCCTTAGAATTTCATAGTTCTTGTTCTGGCACAGTGGAACCTTTGTGATTACACAGACCCAAGGAAAAAAAAATTAAAAGCAGATCACTGCATTTTATCTAAGTGGAAGTAATCAAACACTTTTTGATTCCATCCAGGAGAGGGCAGCCAGCTGGAGAGACTGGTCCTTAAATCCTTTGGGAAGAAAAGATGTGTGGAAGGCACTATGTAAAGGAGAAGAGCAAGGAGGCAGAGAAGCCTTGAGATAATCAAGTTCTCTGCCACGGGGATGTGCTGCTTTCTGAACCTGGAGCACCCCTGTCCTCGTATTTCATTAGCACCAGCAGAAAAACCTTAAATTCCTTCCCCACAGAGCCAAAGTGCCTTCAGTGCTAGATTGATTCTGGGAGGGGATGTGTGTTTAAAATTGCCTGGAATATCCTTTATGAAATTGCAGCACAAAATGCTGGATGTGACTGCTGAAATTGCCTTTCCCATTTGCCAGGATTATGCAGATTGCTTTGTTTTTCTCCAAGAAAAATGCTTCTGCACATGGTGGCAGCCACAGGCCAAAGTGTGTCTTCATTTACACAGGGAGAGTTTCTTCAGATGTTGCCTGCAAACCTTGACCTGGGGATTTGGCCAAAGCCTCAGGGTCCGTGGCAGAACTGCCAGGCTGTGCCAGTGCTGAGCATTTCTCTGGCCTCATTAGACCATCCTCAGATTAGAACTTTGTGCTGGAAAATTGGAAAGAGCCTTAGAGCTCGTTGTGACTGCAGTAAACAGCATCAGATGAGAGCTATAAAATGATAGGATTTTTTCTTTTCTTGACATAAAAGTTAGTGCACACTTGTGTTGAGCATCTCTAAGAGTATTTCTTGGCAAGAACTGCCTGTTTTTTCTTAAAACTGTGTTCTAAGAAAACTGCCTGCTTTGTCTTAAAAGCTCCTTTGGACACAGTAATCAACAATACATTGTGTTTGTACTTAATCTGTCTCACCAGCACTAATTTCTGTCTTGAAGAAATCCTCCTCTTGTCCCACATTCTCATTCCCCCTGAGCTCACCCCAGCAGGCTGACGGTAGCAGGGAAGGAGCAGGAGCTTGTCTGCCCTTCCTGACGTTCCCATGTCACCCAAACAAACACCAAGTCAGCTCGTGGAGAAGGTGTGGCAGCAGTGCAGGGAGGAATGTCAGATCCCAGGGCATTGCTGTGCTCAGGGGTGAATCCTCCTCCCTCAGATTTAAGGAGGAAAGCCTTGCTCAACCCCTCCATGAGCTGAGGCCTCTCTTGCTTGGCCAGGTGAGGGATTGGAGTGTTAGGAAAAGGAAAGGATGTGCTCTGAGTCAGACAGACAGCTGGATAAAGAATCTTTATGAGCACAGGATGAATGAATCTTAATTACTGCTTTGCATCCAGTTATTTCTCTGCTTCTACCACAGTTCAAAATCTCCATGATCTCTTGGATGAACTTCTGTGAGAAGCTGTGGCTGCCCCTGGATCCCTGGTAATGTCCAAGGCCAGGCTGGATGGGCTTGGAGCACCCTGGGACAGTGGAAGGTGTCCTTGCATGGCAGGGATGGAACAGGATGAGCTTTAAAGTCCCTTCCAACCCAAAATGTTACAGGATTCTACAGATTCCTCCTGGAATCTGTGTTCTTTGGGCTGCTGAAAGTCTTAGACAAGGCATTTGAGAAGAAGTGTCTGTGTTCTTTTGGTTTAGAAGAAACAGCCTTCGAGGAAAAATGTTGCTTTTGATGAATCCTCATTTATTTCTGAAATCTTTGTGGGTTTGGAAGCAACATGGGCAAGTACAGCTGCTGTTCATAAAATCTTGGCACTTCGGAGAGGTGTCAGGTCACTGAGCAGAGGACCCATGGAGCATCAAACAGTTTTCAGAGGTCCAGTAAAAGTATAAAGGGATGGGATGAGCTTAACAGGCTTTATTTTCTTCAGAGACACTTATTTAAATGTGTGTGTGCATTAGATTAAATACTTCCTTGTAATGCAAAGTCTTTACATGAGAAAAGCTCTATCACAAGCAACCCTCTTCCCCGGCCTGTCCTGGGGTGCTTTGATGTGAGTGTGAGGAAGGGTTATAAACAGCTGAATTAAACACTCAGAGTGGAAGATGGTGTCTGTTTTACCTGAAAGAATATTTAGCTTTTACACTTCTACATTTGCAGGAAGCAGAACATTGTGAACTTGTGTAAACTTGTCTGAGAGCTGTTCCCAGGGCTAAAGTGAGTGGAAAGAGATCACAGAATCCCAGACTGGTTTGGGTTGGAAGGGACCTCAAAGCTCATCCATTCCACCCGTGCCATGGCAGGGACACCTTCACTGTCCCAGGGTGCTCCAAGCCCTGTCCAGCCTGGCCTGGGGCACTGCCAGGGATCCAGGGGCAGCCACAGCTGCTCTGGGCACCTGTGCCAGGGCCTGCTCACCCTCACAGGGAACAATTCCTGCCCAAAATCCCATCCATCCCTGTCCTCTGGCAGTGGGAGCCATTCCCTGTGTCCTGTCCCTCCCTCCCTTGTCCCCAGTCCCTCTCCAACTCTCCTTTAGCTCTGGAAGGGGCTCTGAGCTCTCCCTGGAGCCTTTTCTTCTCCAGACTGGGCACCCCCAGCTCTCCCTGGCTCCAGGGGAGATATTCAACTTCTACAGCTCAGCTGGAGGAAGCTCACCCATGTTTGGCTGAGTGGAAATTAATCAAGAGATTGCAAGGAACGATCACAATGCAAATTCTCATCTTGTGTTCATTACAGAAAATGGCAAAGTTGACAGAGGAATTGAGGGGCTGTCCTGATAAAGGAATTGAGGATCTGTTTTGACGGAGGAGCGGAGGGTCTGTTTTGCCTTTGGGGGTTTTGCAGCACCACTGTGGGGCTGTGTATGAGGGAGACATTTCCAGCAAAAAGCAGAAACTCACTTATGGGTCATGAATAAATGGGTCAGACAAACAAGTTCATTACTGATTTACTGTAGGGCTCAGTCTCCTGTAAATATTTTCTTAACTGTCTCTGCCTCATGGCTCCCCAGCTGAGTCGATACCACATGGGGAGTGCAGCTTGGGCATGTTGGAAAATCGATGGGAACACGCTGGATTCCAATAGCTGCAATCCAAACTGAGCAGGGACAGCCACTCATCTGTGCTGCTCTGCTGAAGTGATTTGCACTCATCCTTTCTTTCTCTTTCGCTTGGTTCTGCACTGCACAGGAGAAAGAAACCCTTTGACTCTAAATGAAAACATCTCAAAAGCCTGAGCTGACTAAAATGTCTGGTGATGGTTCAAGTGCTGTTACAGACAGCACATAATTGTAGTGGCAGTGACATATAGACAGAGCTCTGAGAAAAACTTCACATTCTGCTTCAGACCCTGCACACATTTGGCCTGACAGTTGTTTGAAGAGATAACAACCATTTCTTTCTGGAGTGCACAGGCTTGCAGGCAATACATGCTTTATTTAATATATGCTTTCATTACTGGCTCTAAACTAAAAGAGAGTGGGTTGAGATTAGATGTTAGGGTGAAATTCTCTCTGATGGTGATGAGGCCCTGGCACAGGGTGCCCAGAGCAGCTGTGGCTGCCCCTGGATCCCTGGCAGTGCCCAAGGCCAGGCTGGATGGGCTGGGAGCACCCTGGGATAATGGAGGGTGTCCCTGCCATGGCAGAGTTGGAATGGGATGGGATTTGAGGCTCTTTCCAACCCAAACCATTCTGTGATTAATTATCAACCATTCATTGGCAGAGAGGATCAAATGAGAGGATATATGCTATTTAAAATATTACAAGAATTATGGATTTTGAAAATCAGCACTCAGATGTTTATTCCATGCTCTTCTATGAGAGAATGAATATTTTTAAGAAATTCTGCTGAGTTGGTGCGAAGTTTTTCCCCAGGACTGAGCTTTTTGTGCTTGGCTGAGCCAGGCTTGGGTGGAAGTCTGAATTCTCCTTGGAAACCATTGTTTGTCAGAGTTTGCTGATGCTGGATTTTGTTTGAGGTCTCTCTCCTTGGACAGAAGCTGCTCTGATGGATTTTTAGAAGGAGAACACCTGCTCTGGTGTACCTTTCACATTCATCTCCTTGACAGAGGCTTTTAAAGAGCCAGCAAAATCCATCCCTCCCCAGTGCTGGGGTTGGGTATTTTTGCCTGGTTCTGTGCTGCCAACACTGTGCCAGCATCAATCTTTCAAACACCCACAGTCTGACAGGGGGATCCTGTTTTGGGGGGTGCCAGCACTGCCAGAGAAACTCAGCAGCTCAAGGACTCACTCCCACAATGGCAGCATGAAATGGGACCATTCTGAGGGAGATCTACATGCTCACAGAATTCACAGATTTCACAGAATTCACAGAATGACCAGGCTGGGAGAGACCTTCAAGATCGAGTCCAACCCAGCCCCAACACCTCAACTCAACCTTGGCACCCAGTGCCACATCCAGGCTTTGTTAAACACCCCCAGGGATGGTGACTCCACCACCTCCCCGGGCAGAACATTCCAGAACTTTATCACCCTTTCTGTAAAAAACTTTTTCCTGATATCCAACCTAAATTTCCCTTGGTGCAGCTCGAGGCTGTGTCCTCTTGTCCTGTCAGTTGCTGCTCCTCCTGCTGCTGGACCATAATTCCAGATCCCCTGGGAATCCATGGCTTCAGCATCACTCCTCTCCTTGCTGCAGAGGGTTTGGAAGCTGAGAGGAGCATCCCTGGCCTGGAGTGACTCCTCCCTGCCCTGATGGATGAAATGGCTTCGTGTTTCCCCTCCCTGCTCCCCAGTGCTCCCCCACCCCTGTGGCAGGAGCTGTGCCAGCCCAAGCTTGGCACATTTGGAATGGTTCTCCTGCAGGACCCTGCTTTGCTCATGACCTCTGGCAGTTGGCAGCTGCTTAAGGGATTTTCTATCTGCAGGGGATGAGCATTAAAATCTGATCCTTTTTGCCCTGTTAGTGGGCAGATGACAAATGATCATGGCACAATTCCTCCTCATTTCAGGGCTGGATCCTCATGTGCAGCAGCACTGGGGCCACAGCTGTGGGATCAGGTTGTGCTTGTTCTCCAGGGATGCTTCCATGGCCCTGGACAGCAAATTCATGTACACAACACCACAGGAACTGTGGCCACTGGGCCAAAGATTCTCCCACAGAAGAATCTGCTTTTTTCAGAGTGCCCCAAAACATTCCAGAGTGCCCCTTGACCTCCTGCTGTAGAACAGACCCCACGAGAGAACTTGCTGCTCTCAGGGAATGTTGCTTTCTTGCTTAAATCTTGTGGAGGGGGTGGGACAAACACTTTGGCATTTGAGTTGCTGGTATATAATTTTTTAAGGATGAAATTAGGCTTTTCATGGAACACCTTTTCCTGCTCTTTGGTCTGAACGTGGTTTTTTTCTGTGAACACTCTGCTTAAAGCTTCCTTCTCAGGCACTGGTTTTGCTGGAAGTTTTTAAGAAAACTTTTGTGGAAAGGAGACAGAAATAATAATTAGCAAAATGTCACCAAGCTGAGGAATTGAGGTACAAAAAGGTAATTTGTCAGAGTTAGCAATTACTGTGCAATAACAGGAATTACCTGGCTGCTTTAAAGTTCATCCAGGATTTGTCCAGGCTCTGCTACCAGGACAGGCTTTACCATAAATCAGCCAATTTCTTCAAACATTTCTACCCTGGAAAAGTTTTCCAGCTACCTGTGCTTTACCATAAATCAGCAAACATGAGAGAGGCCACACTTTGAGGAGAGCCCCAGCTTGCCCCCCAGTCATTCAAGATTTAATTTCCTTAGGTTGAATTCCAACTTTGTAAAAGAATCCCATCTGCAGGATTCTCCCTGGCCAGCCCTTCTCTGTGTTTCCAAGAAGGAGCACACTTAGGAATTGCTGTAAAACATGGCTCTCTGTTCCTAGTACTATTGCAGGGCAGTAATTAAAACCAGGACTGTTATTCACTCTTTACATACCAATGCCTGGAAACTGAGCTCTGTGGGGCTGTGTTCTGTGGGAAATGGACTGGCTGGGTTTGGCTTGGAGTTTTGGTTAGATTACTGTTATTATTATTATTAGTAGTAGTATTTTTATTTTATTTTATTTTATTTTATTTTTTGTTATTGTTATTATTATTTACCGTTATTATTTGTTACCATTAATATTTTTTATTTTATTTATTTTTACCATTTATTATTCAGTTTTACTGCTGTTATTATTTGTATTATTTATCATTGTTCCTACTACTCATATTTCCTTAGGGACAGAAAAAAAGTTCATTTAATTTTATTTTACTTTTATTTTTAATTTATTATTGTTATTATTGGTTACCATTACTATTTGTTATTTTATTTGTTTATTTCTTGCCATTATTGTTTGGTTTTGTGCTGTTATTATCTATATTATTTATTATTGTTACTTCTACTTGTATTTCCTTAGGGACAGGAAAAAAAATTAGTGACTACAGCAGATTTAAAGGAATAAAAAATGCACTTTGTGCCCAGAAGTGACAGCTGGAGGTAAGATTTACTCCCAGTGGTTGCAGGAGGGATGTTGAAGGCACACCCCTTTCCTAATTCCATTTATATCTGGATGAACCTGTTGTCCATGAACTTGTCTGCCTGAGGCTCTGTTTGCTTCCAACCCTTTTCTGGCAGCAACATCCTCGAGCTGTGCAGCCTCTCTGTCAGTGCTTGTGCTGCTGTCAGTGAGTGCCCCCAGCTTCCAGCAGTGCCAGAGCTCCTGAGCAGCTCCTCCAGCCCTCCTCACCATCACCTTCATCCCTCCTGAGCAGCTCCTCCAGCCCTCCTCACCATCACCTTCATCCCTCCTGAGCAGCTCCTCTACCCCTCCTCACCATCACCTTCATCCCTCCTGAGCAGCTCCTCTACCCCTCCTCACCATCACCTTCATCCCTCCTGAGCAGCTCCTCCAGCCTCCTCACCATCACCTTCATCCCTCCTGAGCAGCTCCTCCAGCCTCCTCACCATCACCTTCATCCCTCCTGAGCAGCTCCTCCACCCTCCTCACCATCACCTTCATCCCTCCTGAGCAGCTCCTCTACCCCTCCTCACCATCACCTTCATCCCTCCTGAGCAGCTCCTCTACCCCTCCTCACCATCACCTTCATCCCTCCTGAGCAGTTCCTCCACCCCTCCTCGCCATCACCTTCATCCCCTGCAGAGCTTCCCCATCCCAAGGAGCCCCAGTCTCTCAGTGCAGCTCTTCCATCCCTTTAATCTCTTTGTTTGCCCTTTTGAGAGCCTTTCCCCACTCCCCTGTGCCCTTGCAGAACCTGGAGCTGCTCATGGACCTGGTGGTGGATGCAGAGAGGTGCCCCAAGGTTTGTGCAGGTGATTTCTGAGCCTCACATATTTCCTGATTCATTTGCCAGCAGTGATGATATCCAATAAAACCATTTTTATGTGCACAGCATCAAGCCATCTGTTGCACTAAATGTTCACTCAAAAAACCCAAGGAATCCCTTCTCTATGTAGAGAAATCCTTTTCCATGCTGCAGGAGTAAAATCCTTTTCCATGCTGTATTCCAGCCCACTGGGACCTGTTTGCCAGCCCCTACAATCTGATCACCCCAACTGCTGGGCTGTCCTTTGTTCTGTACACAGGCCAATTGTCATTTCAAAATTATTTTAATTTCAAAATTAATTTTAAAATAATTATTTTAATTTCAAATTTAATTTCAAAATTCTTTTCAAAGTAATTTTAATTAAAAAGGAAAATGTTTTTGAAGAGGCCTCCCCTGTGTGGGGGTACCCAGGTGTTTTTAACCTGACTGAGAGAAGCAGCCCAGAGCTGGGCACCAGGCTCACACCAACTCATGGGAAATCTCTCTTTTCTGCACTGGGTTTTATTTGTGGAATAGAGCAGTGCTGCTGCTTTGTGAGGCTGAGCCCTTGTTTTTCTGGAGGTTTAAATTCTGCAGATACTGGAAAAGCTTTCCTGCTCTCCCAGAGGGAGGTCAGACCCAGCTGCAGTTTTTCTTTGGGCATGTGGGTCCTGTCCTGTCCTACCAAACACCTCTCACCTGGCTCAGAGAAGCTGGGTTTGTCTCTTTTGGAGGGAAACCATTTTTTTAGGATGGTCATCACTGGTGAAACCACTTTTCTGTCACAAAGGATCAGAATATCAGAGTTATGAAAGTTGTTCTGGCATGTGTAAATGTTCTCTCCCTCAGTGTGGATCTGACCCAGGCTCCTGCACTCAGCTCTCCTCCTTCCAGCACTCCCTGGGCAGGTAAAGGAGGGAGTCCTTCTGTGAAATTAGGAATATAAACTTAATATCAGACCTGGGGGGATGCATTTGACAATTTACCCATCCCTGGAAGTGTCCAAGGCCAGGCTGGACAGGGCTTGGAGCATCCTGGTCTAGCACAAGGTGCGGAACAAGATGAGCTTTAAGATCCTTTCCAACCCAAACCATTCCTTGATTTTATTATTCTGTTGGGGTTGGGATATTTTAAAATAGCTGAAAAAAATTTCCCAGTTGGAGGCACCCTGCCTTGACACCAGGGCCTCAAAGGATGGACTTGCCCTTCATCATCTCTCTGTCCAGCATCTGCTTCTCTTTGTTGATAAACCTTAATGAGGCTTTGGGGAAGGTTGAAAAGAAGTGCAAATAATCACTTTTAAAGCAAAGCTCAAGAAATATTTAATATCCTACTCATCTTCCAGGACCTGACTGTGTATTGTATAACAATGGAGATAATGAAAGTGTAAAACACTGCGGCTCCCTGCCAATGTTACAACTTGTTTTTACTACTAAAAAAGGCAGTAAACTGGGAGGGCACATCCACCAGTGAATTGCTTTGCACTTGCCCTGTTTCTTACACTTGTTTTCTACACTTCTTCTGGGCTCTGCTGGAGGCAGAACTCCAGGCCAGAACTACCTCTGGTCTGAGCCAGTGTGGGATTGCTCAGGGTGTTCAGCTGTTTTGCAGGAAAAGGCAAAATTCTGCCAGTGAGAATTATTCTGAGTTGAAAACTGAATGAAAACAAAGCTTTCCAGTTTTCCTGGGAGGAAAATTAGGCATGGAGTGAGCCCCTGGTAGGGCTGTCACACTCATCATGCACCAGGTTTTTATTTCAGTATCACAGAAATAAATTTGTCATATCTTCACTGTGATTTCCACCTCTGGAGTGCTGGTAAATAGTCTGCAAAATAAAATCCCTTAATTATCAGCAGTGAAGTGAAGCTGTCAAGCATCTTTTATGTATCCTGGACTTCCTTGGCCTTCCCAGGTCCTTCCTGGGACCACAAGGACTGGGGGAGACTGGGGAACACAAAGCTTTAGGAGAAAACACAAAGCTTTAAGGAGAAATAGTAGAACAGCTGGAGATGTGGGATGCTACAGAGATGAGGTGAAGTGGTGAGAGGCCAGGTGAGGTGGGGAGGAGGAACAAGGAACCAGCCAGAAATAACAGTGTTTTCCATTGATTTCTGGTGTTTTCCATTGATTTCTGGTGTTTTCCATTGATTTCTAGAGTTTTCCATTGATTTCTAGTGTTTTCAATGGAATTACAGTGTTTTCAATGGGCTTGTAGGAAAAGGGAGAACCTTGGATTAAGGAAAATAGCTTTCTATGGGTTTTGCCAAACCATTGTAGTGGATCAGGCCTTGCAAACAGGAACAGCTTTGCATTTCAGGGACACTTGGACACACCCTCCCAGGGTGTCCTGAGGATTCTCTGTGGCATTGTCCCCAGACCTGCTGTGACAGGAGAGTCCACCTGTGACAATCAGCCACCCCCCAATGCAGGTTTAAGCCATGCAGCTGCAGCAGGAGCTGGAATTGCTCTTTGCATGCACAGAGGGAATCCAAACCAATTTGGGTTTGAGGAGAGCAGGGTTTACTCCAGGACACAACACAGATCATTGGACAGCTCACTCTTGTACAGAGCATGCCTTTTTATGGGGACATTCCAGCTCCAAAGAGAGCAAATTCTTCTCAAACACATTGTCTTAGTTAAACTTTTAATATGTTTTGATATTGCCAGCAGCAGCTTTATATAATGCAGTCGTGTAGCAAACAAAACTCACTCTGTGCTCTTGAGGAATGGGAGCCCATGGGTGGAGGGGATGGGGTGGCACTCTGGGATTTGCAGTGGTTCATGCCTGGAATCAATGGGTTAATGAATTTCCAGCACTGCCTCGGGACTGGGAAGTACAGAATGTTCTGGAAGCAGGGGGAGAGGACCAGGTTTTGCCAGCTCACCTTGAGCCCAGGTTAGAGATGGCAGGAAAAGCCCCACTTAGACCAAACCAGTTACAGACTGGGCTTCTGATCCCAAACCAGTTACAGACTGGGCTTCTGATCCCCAAACCAGTTACTGACTGGGTTCTGATCCCCAAACCAGTTACTGACTGGGGTTCTGATCCCCAAACCAGTTACAGACTGGGCTTCTGATCCCCAAACCAGTTACAGACTGGGCTTCTGATCCCAAACCAGTTACAGACTGGGCTTCTGATCCCCAAACCAGTTACTGACTGGGCTTCTGATCCCCAAACCAGTTACAGACTGGGCTTCTGGTCCCCAAACCAGTTAGTAATTGAGGTTCTGATCCCCAAACCAGTTACTAATTGGGCTTCTTCTCCCCAAACCAGCTGCAGACTGGTGTTCTGATCCCCAAACCAGTTACACACTGGGATTCTGACCCCCAAACCAGTTACTAATTGGTGCTCTGACCCCAAACCAGTTCCTGCTTCTAACCTGCAGATCAATGCTATTCCCTCTTCCCTTGTGCAGTGCACAGGCCCTGCACTGCCCAAACATGAGAAGATAAGACTGGAGCAGTCATTGCCATAAAAAGTTTGGATGGTGGCACTGCTCAGACTTCCTGGGGGCTCTCCCTCATCTCCAGAGCTCTGGGAGCCTGGCAATGCCCTGGGTGACACCACGGGGACATGCAGCTCCTCCTGGCACTGCCCTGGGTGACACCACGGGGACGTGCAGCTCCTCCTGGCACTGCCCTGGGTGACACCACAGGGACGTGCAGCTCCTCCTGGTGCTGCCCTGGGTGACACCACGGGGACGTGCAGCTCCTCCTGGCACTGCCCTGGGTGACACCATGGGGACGTGCAGCTCCTCCTGGCAGTGCCCTGGGTGACACCACGGGGACGTGCAGCTCCTCCTGGCAGTGCCCTGGGTGACACCACGGGGACGTGCAGCTCCTCCTGGCAGTGCCCTGGGTGACACCACGGGGACGTGCAGCTCCTGGTGGGGAACATCACGCCTGGCTCCTGCCTGGCTGCCCACCATCTGCTGGGGGCTTGGCTCTGCAGGAGCTCCTGCCATGCTGCTGTGCCTTGGCACCCTTCTCCTTGCTGGGCTGGCATTCCCTGGAAGCACAGAGCCACGTTGTGTCCTGAAGCTGTTCCTCGTTATGCACCAAGGGACAGTTGGTGTTTTGGGTTGTCCTCTTTGTGCTTTTCTTTTCAGGAAAGCAAAGACAATTTTATGTTTCATTTGTCACTCCACAAGCCTTTCCAAAATCTGGGTCCTTCCAAATTCAAGCTGTCATAATTCTACTTGGGAATTAACCTGGGAATTTTAAGTGCTTCTACATTAAAGGCAGAACTCACACTTGGAAATCTCAGGTAATACATATGCTTTATGTTTTCCTGTAAAAAGCAACTACTTCAGAGTTCTGGAAGTCCAGGAGAACTTACAGGATATTCAAAGAATGCCTCCCTTATTCTTTGACTCTAACACTGATTTTATACCTGCAGCTCTTTTGTGGAACCCGAGTTACTTTACAACATTGTGGTCAGTGGGAAAAGTTGTGTTGTGCGTGTGCTTTTCCTTTTTCCACCCTGGCTGTTCTGTTTCCACGTGGCCTGTGGGTTCCTCTGCCACCTGAGCACAGCACAATGTCCTATGGGACTGGAACCAGGCTTTGAGTCAGCTCTGCTAATGAGGAGGGGGCATCCATTCCCTGCACTTTGCTTGGGATGCTGGGGAATAAGGAGATGTTGAAATGACCATCCATAATCTCAGCTCTAAGTGATCAAACAAATCATCACCCACATTTGTAAACCTTATTTTAAGTTCTTAAAGGCCTTGTCCAGGTAAAGCAAAAGGAAAGAGGGATCCAGGAGTTATCCTCAAGGTGGTGGAAAAATCTGTGACTTGTCTGAAGCACAGGGCAGGCAGGGCATGGAAAGACTGCCCAGTGCTGCAGTGGAAGTGCTCATCTCTATTTTTAAATTACTCCCTTTCTTTTAGAATTATGTTCAACACTGTGATGCCTCTGGATGTCCAGCAGTTGAATTATTTGCACTTAGAGCCCTGATGAGAGCCAGCAAACCGAGCTGGAGCACGGCTGGCAAAGGAAGTATTTGTGTAAGAGGTGACTGACAGCAACTTGTCCCTGTCTGCTAAGTTTCTTCTGTGACTTCTGTGTCAAAAGTGAGTTCTTCAAAACCTCCAGCTCCCTCAATTTTTTAACCTGCTTGCTGGGAACAAGAAAATGTCTCTTTCCCAGCATTCTCCTTTTCACATTGGCCTTGTTGCAAGCAAGAGCTGAGTGAAATGGAGAAAAACCCAAACCAGAACAACAACAAAAAAACCCCCACCAACACAACCTTCATTCCAGAGTCCAATTTGCAATGAGAATCTTTGAGTCTATTTTTGTCCAATTCCATTTGGACAAAATTCAAGAATTTGATTTTTCCCATTGCTTTACTTTGTACTCTGGTTGACTCGGAAAGCCTGGGCTGAAACCAATGCTGAACCACAAAATTCAATTAAAACACAGGGAGTAAGCAGGGAGGAGAAATCAATGGGTGGATTAGTCTATCAGCTGCTGTTCCCATGATCTTCTTATCTTATCCTGCACTACGAGAAGAGCTGTTGGGAAGTGGAGTTGTTCTAAAATCAGCTCAGGCTGCTGTGTTCTCTCAGCACAGAGCAGAAAATTGGATCAATAGCCTGAGCCTATTCCTCTTTGCTTTCCTTCTCAACAGCTGGACTGCCAAATCCAGCCAGAGAATGGAGGCTAATCTGGGGTTTAATCCTCTGCTCTCCCACTATGAAGTTAAACAACAGAGCCTGGAACAAGCAGAAATCAGTACAGATTCCAAGCCAGGCTGCTTAAGGTTTACATAGATTTATAATGTTTTAATATTTTTTAAACATATTTTGCTGCTGTTCTTTCATCTATCAACTACATCAGATATTTGGAACAGAAATCTTTATCAATCCTTGAATTACCTGTGGATCTATCAAAAAAGAAAATTTAAGGCAAGAGGAAAATGTTCTAAAATGAGAATATTTAATTTTTAATTTGTTCCTACTTCTATCATAAATTTCACTTTTTATGTAGAACATAATAGGAGCACTTCTGAAGTTTTACATCAAATGTCCTTGATATGAGGGGTAGAGAACAGAAAGGAGCAAGCACATTCTTGACCTTGTATGAGCTGCTTCAAAAACTGCCAGTTATGACCTTTTCCAACTTTAATAAGTCTGTAACTGGTACCTGGACTTCTGTTTAAATAGACAAAGGAAAAGAGCAAAATATACTCTTTTTTACTCTTTCCCTTTTACTCACTAGCAATAGTAGATGGGTTTGCTGGTGGAAAACTGGAATGTGGAGTCCTGACTCATGGAATGACTGGAGAACAGAAGGGAAAAGGGGTTGGTGGTGGTTTCCCTCAGGTAACTCACTGCAAGGGACCTGCACTGAGCACAACAACCCCCAGGTGTCTCTGGTGTTGGACAAACTGGAACATTCCACTGCAGGAAAGGCAGCCCAGCACATCCATGCACCTGCAAGGATTGGAACTCCCAGTTTGGGGTCACACAGGGCCACTTCAGTCCCTACTCACAGAAAACTGGGTATTTTTGGCTGGGTTAGGGGGCAGATAGCAATGATTTGGTGTTGATGTGGGAGGGGTGATGGAAATGCAACAGGATGGGCTCTAAGGTCCCTTCCAACCCAAACCATTCCATGGCTCCTCCAGTTGAATCTGCTGGAGCATTTATCACCATGGGAAGAGCAGGTTTGGGATGTGCTGTTCAGGTGGCAGCCCCAAGCCTTGGTGCTGATGTGGGAGTTGATATTTGAGGTGCAGCCTTGTGTAAGGATGGACCTCCTGTGTCCTCAGAGGATCAGGAGGGATCCCAGACTGCTTTGGGTTGGAAGGACCTTAAAGATCATCCTGTTCTGCCTTGTAAAGCAGAGCAATGAAGTGATAATTGTGCTTCTGGAAAGTGGCTGCTTGTGTTGGGGATGGAAACCAAAGGGTCCCACTGGGAACTTCTATAGGAGAGAACCAGCAAGGAGAGAGAATTCAGATTGTGAGTGTCACTGAAGGGAGCAGCTCTGGCACCAGCAGAGGCCAAAGGCATTTCTGGGAGAGTTCTCAGATGGGATTTCCCCACGTTCTCTGGGAAGAGCTCCCTGGCATTTGGAGTTCTTTTGTGCTGGGAGGAGATGTGCTCAGCTGGGGCATTTCTCTGCTTCCAGCTTTGGATGAAGATGTGTTTCTATCAGGAGTTCCAGCTCTGCTCTGATCTCTCAGGCTCTGCTCTCCAGCACCCCAAATCTCCCCTGGTTGAGTGGGAGCCATCCCTGCCCATGGTGGAACCACTCCAGGGTTCCTCCAGGAGTTTCTCTGCTGGAACTTTTCTCCCTGTGGGAAGAGCAGGTGTTTGGAATGTGGTGCTCCAGTTCCAGCAGAAGTAAAAAGCAGAAATGTCTCAGCAAACTTCAGCTACAGCCTGGGGTGCTGGAAATAAAGCTTATAGAATCACAGAATCCTGGAATGGTTTGGTTGGAAGGGACATGAATGATCACCCAGCCTCACTCCTGGTATGGGCAGGGGCAATTTCCACTGTCCCAGGGTGCTCCAAGCCCCATCCAGCCTGGCCTTGGACACTTCCAGGGATCCAGGGGCAGCCCCAGCTGCCCTGGGCACCTGTGCCAGAGGGAGCAACACCCCTGTCTGCAGCCAGAAATGGACAATCAGCACTGCTCTGGGTGCTTCCAATGTTTTCCTGAGCATCCCTCCAAGAATATCTCATCTCTGTAAGCACCTCCAAGCACCCATAAACACATCTTCCTTTCTGCACTTCCCTCAGTGTATTTATTTTTGCAGCAGGGAGGGGGAGATGGAAAATCCTCTGAGCAGTAGCCACAGAAGCTGATCCACCAGTGAGCAGGCACATGGCCAAGTGGATGCATGGGCATACATGCAGACAGCCCAAAGGACAGATGTATCAAATCAGATTTATGAGGTCAGTTTTCCCAGCCAATAAAGCCCAGATTGCTGTCTGCCCCATTATAACCTTCCTGTGTTTAAATGGATGTGAAACAGATAATCCAGCCTTTGGCGGGAACAGCGCTGATAAAACACAAACATTATTTCTGTAGCCACATAAGATTATTTTTCCAATTCAGCAGAAAGTATTGGCTTGAAGATTGTTAAAGAGGTCACAGTATTTTTATACTGGTTGTGTGTGAATAAAAATTTTCTCAGTCTGAGAGAAGAATCAGAGGCTGTGGATTAATTGTTATTATTATTGTACAGTAGAGTACAGCAGGGACTGAATATCTTGGTGTGATGAGATCTGTCCTGGGCAAACCTGTATAACTAAGAGCTGCTCCTCAAACCCCAAATAAAATTGTTCTGAGCCCCAGGCCAGGCTGCTGTTTCCCTCAGGTTAAAGGTTGTACCTGTCAAAGTTGTTGTTCTATGAGTGGGACAGGACTCTGAGAACATTCCATCCCACCATTATAAATTATTATTGACCATATTATTTCCCCAAACCTATAAAATGAAATGCAAATCTCCTATTAGGAGGGTGGTCTATCCATTATCTCCAGGATGACTGCCTGAAAATTTTGCATTTTTCTTTTTATTTTCAGTAAAACAAAGCAATTTTCCATTCTATAAGATCCCTTCTCTCAGCAAACAAACCTAAATTGGTTCAATATTGTTGTTTGAATCTCTATTTACTTATCCTATGGGAAAGAAATGTAAATTAAAATATGAACATTACATGCAAGACACTTCAAGAAGATATTGAAATTGTACAGTAAAAATAGCTTTCTGATGGGAATATATTAAATAACATTGAACATAAAGACTCATTGGCAGTGTCATTTGCCAGCTGCAAAAACAGTATTGGGATGGGAAACATGCTAGGAAGAAGCAGGCACTTGGGAAGAATACATTAGTAAAAATGCTATTTTTATTTAAAGTTCTATACAGTCAAAGTTCATCTTCCAATGTTTTCTAAGGATTAGGCTTTCAGTGACATTGAAACTTTTGGCCCAAACATTCCTGGAATCACATTGTCCTCTCTAGAACCAAATGAGGAGAAACTAATGCATTCTATTAAAGCTTATTGTTGTGAATTGTGTAAACTGGGGTTCTTCTCCCCTTCAGATTCTTTGTTCTGCCTTGTAAAGCAGTGGAATGAAGTGATAATTGTGCTTCTGGAAAGTGGCTGCTTGTGTTGGTGCTGAAAACCAAAGGATCCCACTGGGAACTTTTATCGGAGAGAATCAGCAATTCTGGTTCTTTCACAGGTAACTCAGAGGTAATTCAGAGGTAATTCAGAGGTAACTCAGATTGTGAGTGTCAGTGGAGGGAGCAGCTCCCTGTGGCACCAGCAGAGGCCAAAGGCATTCATAAATTCATTTCCCCACGTTCTCTGGGAAGAGCTCCCTGGCATTTGGAGTTCTTTTGTGCTGGGAGGAGATGTGCTCAGCTGGGGCATTTCTCTGCTTCCAGCTTTGGATGAAGATGTGTTTCTATCAGGAGTTCCAGCTCTGCTCTGATCTCTCAGGCTCTGTTTTCCAGCACCCCAAATCTCCCCTGGTTGAGTGGGAGCCATCCCTGCCCATGGTGGAACCACTCCAGGGTTCCTCCAGGAGTTTCTCTGCTGGAACTTTTCTCCCTGTGGGAAGAGCAGGTGTTTGGAGTTTGGTGCTCCAGTTCCAGCAGGAGAAATAAAAAGCAGAAATGTCTCAGCAAACTTCAGGTACAACCTGGGGTGTTAGAAATAAATCTTATCATAGAATCACAGACTGGTTTGGGCTGGAAGGGACAATGATCACCCAGTGCCACCCCTGCCATGGCCAGGGACACCTTCAATATCCCAGGGTGCTCCAAGCCTGGCATTGGACACTTCCAGAAATCCAGGACCAGCCTCAGCTGCTCTGGGCACCTGTGCGAGGGCCTGCCCACCCTCATAGGGAACAATTCCTTCCCAATATCTCACCTAAATCTTCCTTTTTTAGTCTAAACCTTTCCCCCTTCGTTCTGTTACTGTCTTACACAGCTGGGAGAAGAATCAGACACAAATCCTGTGTGAGAAGGTGGTTGCAGCCCAGAGGAGGGAGAGCTTTTGTCCTTTGGCTTTGGGGTTGCAGTTACTCCATGAGTTTTTGTGATGGAAATGTGAAGCACATGGTGAAGATCACTTCAGACTTCTGACCTTTTCCACTTTCTTATTCCCCTTCCTCAGCCGAATGGGGGAGGTGGTTATGGAGCTGCCAAGGAAGCCTGTGAGGAGCAGATAACAATGAGGTGATAGCACACAAATGTCAGCCCCCATTAATCCCAGGACAGCCACCCGGATGCGTTTGCAGCAGATAATCTCAACACAAACACAGCGTTCTAATCTCTGCCCTGGTGACTCACCAGCAGATATTGACCTCAAGGCAAAGAGCAGCATCTGTTCCAGAGCTGTTCCAGCCTCTCTGGAAGGTGTTGCTTTTCTTTTCACCACAATTGCAATGTTTCTCAGTATTCAAGGGTCCCTTGGAATTCTTGGAAGTGAGAACAGCCAGCGGTGGAAAACGTGAAGGATTTTCAGGTCCAGCTGAGGAATTTTTCCCCCAGAGGGTGCTGGGCACAGCCCAAGGATCCCAGAGCTCCAGGAGGGTTTGGGCACCACTCCAGGGATGCCAGGGTGGGATTTGGGGTGTCTGAGTTGGACTCTGATCCCTTCCAGCTCAGCATATTCTGTGAAGTTGGGGATATAATCCTGATGTACAGCACTCCCTGGTTTTCTCTGGATGTTTTCTCTTGGGGAAAGGAGAACTCAGTGCTCCAGAGTACACCTGTGGCTCTTCAAAACTGTTTAGAGTGAAGTGTAAATGCCTGGTTATTATCACAGCTGCTGCAGTCGATTTCTTTTCCATCTTTTTATCCTGAGTGAAGTGGTTCCATGGCCTGCAGCCCTCCAGACACACCAAGTGTGGATTTTTCTTCCTTTTTCTGGAGTTTGGTTGCTTGTTGGCACACGGTGCTGAGCAAGGGAATTCTGCAGGGTCTTCCCAGCAGAGAAACAAAGGCTGATCACTGATTAAAACTGGAACTCAGCAAGGAAAAACCAAGTCAAATGCCATTTCTGAGGAGTCAATACCTGAGGAACAGTGATTTTCCTTCTGCAGAATTAAGATCACCAGGTTCAACTTTTAATAGGCTGCTATGTCTGAAATTATCATAATGGGATATTATTTGGTATCATGACATTTTAGTATTTAAAAATTGTTCCCTATAGCCATTCCCATTTTACTTCTGCAAAATTAAGCTCCAGAGCAGCAGATCACCAGGTTCAACTTTTAATAGGCTGCTATGTTTGAAATTCTGATAATGGGATATTATTTGGTATTTATTATGACATTTTAGTATTAAAAAATAATTCCCTATAGCCATTCCCTAGAAAAGAAAACTAAGATGTATTGTCTGCCACTAAGAGATGAGAACAAATTCCATGCAGCTCCTGAAACATTGCCAGGTGATCAATATAGTTTTTATTCTCACATTGTGTCTTTTTTTCACCTTTATTTCTCACTGGATTTCAAACTTTGGACTTTAAATATGCCAGGGTGGTTAATCTGTAGCCGCAGAGAATTAATGTCAGACAATGAGTTTTCCAAAGAGGGGTAAAGAAACCCAAATTCAGTCCTGGGAGGGGGAAAACGTGACTGAATGACACAAAAAAGGAGCTAAATGTTCATTCAAATACCGACCAAAACCACGGCAGAAAGTTCTCAGACCAAGGCTCCCAGGGGACAGGGACACACAACTATAAAATAAATACTGAGGAATATGGGACATAAAGAAATTCTAGAAAAAAAAACCTTAATGCTGCCAAAAATATCACCTCCCATCCAGGCCAGATAAAAGGTGACATTTGTGCTTGGCCTCTTGCATTCAAAGAGAGCCAGACCCTGAGTGCAGGAACCAGAGGTCGAAGTTTGGTCACCTAAATTTAAAACAGTGATGTGGAAAAACCTCTGTGGATCTGCTGCACTCCCATCTGCTGTCATCCTGCTCTTTTATTTCCAAGTTAATGAATTCCCTGGGGATGCAGCAGACTTGGAAGGGCTGAGGGGCACAATCCCTCATTCCTTGGTTTATTTGGGGTATTCCATCTCCTAAACATGGCTCAGAATTCCACAGCTGAGATCAACCACGGAAAACTTCAGTGTTTCCATCATTGATTTCAAGTTGTCTGGAAAGGTTTAAAATGATGACATAAAGAATTTGGTAAATTTTGGATTATTGGCATCAGCTGAGAGACAAAATGTTCTGGAAATTATTGACAACATTGGTAAATTTGGGTATCACTGTTTATTACTAATTGAGTAGTTTAAGGATTTAACTACCTTATAAAAGATTATAGCATAGAATTGAAGTTGATAATTGTTATGTATTCTGTTTTCCTGACAAAATCTAAAAGCAGCAAAGGGAGAGGAGCTCCACAATTCCCCTCTACTGTCCTGTCCTGTTCTCCTCTCTTCCCCTTCCTTTCCTTTTCCCCTTCCCCTCTGCCACAGAACATCAACTACAGGCATGGGGGAATCCAAGTGCTTTTCTCTGAGGAGCCCCTCTTAAAAAGTTATTTATTTTCCACTTACTGACAACTGTAAAATCAGTTACCTTCAGGAAAAATGATTCCTTACTCTCCCTGACTCTAGCAGGATGTTCATTGTTTATTCTAGTGGTGACAAAGCAATCTACTGCTAAGGTATGGTTTTGTTTCTTGTTTTAAGGGATCTTCAAATAAAATTTCCCTTGGCCTTGGTGTGATTCTCCATGAACAGGTCTCATTCTGCTGGCAGGTGAGCTGTACCTGCTTAGATAGAAATATTTTATGCTGTTCTGTGCACTCAAACCTCAGACAGCAGAAATGCCCCTCTTAAAGTGCTCACACAGTTCTGTAAGGAGCTGTAGAAATTGAAACTACAACAAATCTGGGTTGGATGAACACTCCTCTCTCTTTTCCTCCTCTCCAGCCTGCTTGGAATTCCTCATTTTCAGTAACCCAGCACTGCCAAGGCCACCACTAATCCCCATCCCCACATGGATTTTAAATCCCCCCAGGGATGGAGACTCCACCACTGCCCTGGTGAAGAAATATTCCCCCAAATCCCTCCTGAGCCTCCTGGGCATTTCCTCTCTGCTGTCCCCTGTCCCCTCCTGGCAGGGAATTGTGCAGAGCCAGAAGTTCCCCCTGAGCCTCCTGAAATGCTTCCACTCTTTAGGTGGTTTCACTTAAACAGAACCAAATCAAAATATGAAATTCTCCAGTCTGAATCAATCTCAAAATCACAACCATGCATTTCAGAAAGGCAATTCTGAGCTGACACTGCTGTCCTGGTCCAGGAAAGGAAATTCCTTATGGATCTTTTAGAAGGTTGGAAGAAAAATGGGATTAAAGAGTTGATTTCCAGCAGGTCCTGGGGTCTGAAGTTGGGCTTGGGGTATTCAGAAGGGATTTAGGAATGGGAAAATAGCAAGGACACTCTTTTTCATGGTTTTTATAGTGGGTTTTGGTCTTCAAACTCCCTGAGGAACTGCAGGAGGATGTTATTACATTACATTTTCTGTCAAATTGAATGAAAGGTAAAGGTAAGTGTAGGGATGTGAAGTGATGCACCAGGATTACATTTTTCTTTTAAAAAAACAACAAAAATGAACAAAAAAAACCCTTCAAAAACCTAATTTTGCACTAAGAGTAATTGGCTCTGAGCTGCCTGTTCAGAATCAGGAAAATTAATTACATTTGGATGATTTAATTGGTCTCTAACGTGAGGCAACCTGCAGGATAAATTCTGTGCCTGTGGAAATTGCTTGGGCACATGAGCAGGGATTCCACTGCTCCAGGGGAAGGGAGGGAGCTGGGAGAGGTCTGAACAAGGGGGAGCTGAAGGGGATGCAGGATTTTATGCAGAAAGGAAGGAATATATGGAATATTTTAGTCTGGGAGGGAGTAAAATGATGGGGAAAGGGAGAAAAACGATGGGAAAAGAAGTGAAAAAATGGTGAAAAGGAGCAAAATAATGGGGAAATTAGTAAAATAATGGGGAAAGGAGTAAAATAATGGGGAAAGAAGTAAAATAATGGGAAAGAGAGTAAAATAATGGGGAAAAGGAGTAAAATGATGGGAAAAATTAGTAAAATAATGGGAAAAGGAGTAAAATAATGGGAAAGGGAGTAAAATAATGGAAAATGAAGCAAAATAATAGGAAAAGGAGGGAAACAGTGGGAAAAGGGTACAATAATGGGGAAAGGAGTCAAATTATGAGAAAAGGAGTAAAATGATGGGAAAAGGAGTAAAATAATGGGGGAAAGGAGTAAAATAATGGGGAAAGGAGCAAAATTATGGGAAAAGGGAGTAAAATAATGGGAAAGGAGTAAAACAATGGGAAAAGGAGTAAAATAATGGAAAACTAAGCAAAATAATGGGAAAAGAAGGGAAATGGTGAGAAAAGGCAAAATAATGG
Organism: Geothlypis trichas; assembly: GCA_009764595.1. Taxonomy (NCBI): domain Eukaryota; kingdom Metazoa; phylum Chordata; class Aves; order Passeriformes; family Parulidae; genus Geothlypis; species Geothlypis trichas. The sequence continues at coordinate 3,043,302 of CM019925.1, read as the reverse complement.
GGAAAGTAGTAAAATGATGGGAAAAAGAGTAAAGTTATGGGGAAATGAGTAAAATAAGGGGGGAAAGGAGTAAAATTATGGGGAAAGGAGCAAAATAATGAGAAAAGGAGTAAAATGATAGGAAAGGGAGTAAAATAATGGGGAAAAAGAGTAAAATAATGGGGAAAAGGAGTAAAATAATGGGGGAAAGGAGTAAGATAATGGGAAAAGGAGTAAAGTAATGGGGGATAGGAGTAAAATAATGAGAAAAATTGGAGGAATTTGATGGAACTGAGTCCTGAGAGCCATGGCAAAGGTGATGCTGTGTGCTTTTACATCATGGGAAGCAGGGGGCAACAAATTCCACTCTCAGGAAAGAGGATGGATGGCTGTTCTTTCTTCCTGTTGCTGTAGAATGTTGTGAATGTGGGAAATTTCTGTAGATTTGGGGGGAAATGAACCCAGGCAGGAGCAATGCTGATTTCTGACTTGTTAAACCCCTAAAATGCAACTTTCTGAGGAAGGCAGAATATTCTGGAGCTCTTTAATACACTTGTGTCCTAATCTTATACACTTCCATGTCCTTTAGGTGATTGTAGGGAAGACATTTAATTAAGAGGGAAGATATTTAATTAAACAGTGTTTGAGCTGATGCACTGCTTGTGTGAAGCCAGCTTGTGTTAAATATTTGTTACATTTATCTGCCACTGTGTAATATGGAATTTATTGAGAAAGGAAGCCAAGATTTGAGTTTTGAAGTTTTTACATTGAGCAAGACAGATGAGAGCAGATATTTTCTTTCCACTCCTTTTTTAGTTTTTTTTTCTGCCTTTACAGAGGTTTGAGTGGAGGAGGAAAACCTGTTTTTATGTCAGGTATTTACTGTGCATGGTTTTTATACTCTTCAGTTCTGGACAAACACAGCACTTAAAGCATTTGCCTACCTGAGGTACCTTAGACTGTCAGTGTAAGCACAAAAACCAGTAAAAGGGTACAGAAAAACAGTGGATAGTTACTGTAATATGAAGATTTATAGAGGTGAGAGAGTAATTTTTACATTCTGTTAGAATTCTGGTGATTGCATTTATGTATTCTGTAATGTATTGCATACATAATATATTATATATCTATATATCTATAACTATATCTATATCTATATCTATATCTATCTATCTACATCTATATATATCTATAATTGGTTATATGTATATATATGTGTGTGTTTCTGTGTGTGTATATATATATATATATATATATATATATATATATATATGGATTTTTATATTTTATATATATTTTTATATATTTATATTATAATTTTATTTTTTTCTGGACGACTCTTATGGCTTCGTTTTAGATATCCCTGCATGGAACAGGGAGTTGGACACGATGATCCTTATGGGTCCCTCCTAATTTCAGATATTTTATGATTATTTAAGGAATAATATTATGACTTTTATGGGGTCACAGCCCAGAGAGGACTCTTGGTGTGGCCCTGCTGAGCTTTCATCAGGCACTTTGAGCCCAGGCTGTTCCCTCCAGGGCTGAGCTGGGAGCCACTGTGGCTTCTCTCCTGTGTTTCCCACATTCCTGCAGGAAAATCCTGCAGAAGAGCTTTTGGAGCACACAAAAGAGATGCTCAGGGTGTGGAGGCTGGGAATCTGCTGGAATAGCAGCACCTCTGTGGTTGTGGGGCAGCAGCTGCCAAACCTTGCAGGGGTTTTGTGCTGATTCTGTTTTCCCCTTCCAAAACACACCTGGAGCTCCCTGGGAGCAGCTGCTCTCCCTCTGCCTGATGCAGGGGCAGGTTCTGCACTCTGTGGGATGAAATCTCCCCAAATCTCCCCAGTCCTTGCATTTTCCCAGAGCAGGACAGGAGCTGGAAGTGGTCACAAAAATTGGACAAAGTGGTTTTTGGTAGCTTTCACCTAAAACCTCTAATCATAACCCAACAACTGTTAATCTGAACTTAAAAATATTACTGTACTGAAGCTGGTTATTTGTAATATCTGATTTTTAGTTTGTTGGAAAAAACATTACTGTACTGCAGCTGGTTATTTGTAATATCTGATTTTTAGTTTGTTGGAAATACCTGGGGTTTAGTTCATTGCAATATATGATTTTTAATTTATTGGATAATTCTCCATGTTTATTATTTCACCTTGCTGTGGTGACTTAGGATAAAAAGGAGACTATAATAACCAAAGTTTCTCTAAGAAATTATACAGCTATCACAAACCTTCAAAGAGCCTAAAGTAACAATCATAAGTCCAAAAATTTTTGGAAAAACAACTCTATTATGGAATGCCAGTCAGGTTTGTGTGAGCAGTGGGGATGAGAGGTTCTGGACACTTGTGAAGTGTTGGGAAGGATGAAAGTTTGACAAGAAAGTCTCACAGATATGTGTGCTTGGCAAAAAGATTTTTGAATGTAGAGTCTGATGAAGGACAAGAGATGGAAACAAGTTTTGATATAGAAGAAAAGAATTGCTGAGCCAGTTTTACTGGATAACTAAAGAAGCTAAGGGTGTGTTAGTTAGAAGGGGTTTTTATGACTTAGAACAAAGAATAAACTCACTTTAAACAAGAAGATGTTTTTACCAAGCAGAAAGATAGCACAGGCAAAGAAGTCAGCAAATACTGCAAGTAGAAAAAAGGTCTCAGAATTTTCTACTGCAAGAAAACTGAAAAACAACTTCTAGCTTAAACTGTAATGTATTAACTTTGAGTGATTGGAGAACAGTAACATGAATATGGTAATTACAGCAGTTATGACAGGCTATAGATAATAGTTAAGGTATAGATTGGTTCTACTGTATTGAGATGCTCAGCAAAGAAAAATATAGAATGCATTGTAACCAAAAGAAAAATATATTATGCATTGTAGCCAAAAGAAAAGTATATAATGGATTGTAACCAAAAGAAAAGTGTATAATGCATTTATAACCAAAACCAAAGGGTCTCCAGGCCTGCCTGCAGCTGGAGCTGACAGCTGTAGGCACAGCTCTGTCACCCACCACCCTGGACTGCTGTGACACCTTGGATAGAATAAACTGCATTTTGGATACAATAAACTGCATTTTGGATACAATAAACTGCATTTTGGATACAATAAACTGCATTTTGGATACAATAAACTGCATTTTGGAGAGCCACCTGAAGTCCTGCATCTCTCATTGAAGCTCTCACAGTGAAGTGCTGCTGTTCCTCAGCTCAAACATGATTTTCTTGCTCTGTGAATCACAGGCCAGGGCTTGGCTCTGCTCCTACCCCTCACAGCTGCCTGAGCGTGTCTGGGCATTCCCAGTGTGCTGTGGGAACCCCTCAGAGAGGGACAGGACTCTCTGCACTCACAATTCCCTCTTTCCATCCCCCATCTCACTGAGGACAGCTTTGGTGTAAGAGTGTCCCTGGAGAAGATTTCTAATTTTGCTGTCTGGTTGAGCTGAAGCTTTTCCAGAGCAGGCTGTGGGGTGGAGGAGGGCTGGGAAAGGTCAGGGATCCCATCTTGGCTCCTTTTGCAGCAGCTTGGATGGTAAAACCCCCCCAGACGTTCTCGTGGGCTCTCTGCTGGCTGCGACAGACAGATCATTTCCCCCTCTAGATTTATAAAACTCTTTGGGGTTGTGGCATCCTCAGGAGCCAGGAGCAGCCAGGATCTGTGGAAATAGCTGGGAAAACTTCAGCCACACAAAGGGAGTGAGTGAATGGTGCAGGCAGAACCTTGAACCATCTATACTTGGAAGACAAAATGCAGGAAATTTCATTCCTCCAGCTCCAAAACATTCCCCATTTTTTTCTGTTTGGTTTTTAAAAATAATATTGTGTCCTTTTTGGGTACACATAAATATAGTGATGCTCCTTCTGTGCCTCATGTATTCCGGCAAACAAGCTGTCAGATTGCCCGAGTGGATGGTATATGTGGCAGGAGATTTATGAAACTGTTCCATCCTGCTTCTAAATAAATTAAAAAACGTCATGCCTTTTGGAAATCAAAGCTTTCAGAGCAGTGTTGTGGTTTTTGTTGCTCTAAATTAGTGAGATGAAGCTTTCATTTGAAAAGTTCCCTCCTCTGACAATTGTCGGGGAGTTCACACGAATGGAGCTTTTCATTTTGGTGGAGAAAACCCAAATTGTGTAAGTGATGTCATCTATTTTCATTCTCTGTTTAGACAGCCTTGCAGACTACAAAGGACATTCTTCTCTGGACTGTGGATCTGAGTTTTCTGAGGGGAAAATATCAGATATCTGTGAGGAAATGTGAGGGGTTTGTGACCCTCTGCCCAGGCACAGCCCCAGGGCCTGTGTGAGCAGGGAGCACCCAGGAACCCCCTGTTTGCAAGGCAAGGTTAAAACACACCAAGCTGAACTTCACATCCCAGCATTTTTTATGGAAAGTGGAAACAGATGGATTAGACAAAGGCACAGTAATCGTGTGTCTAACACTAACCAGAGGGAAGAAACCAAAGCAGCCATTCCCACATTGGTGCTTTTCCTTCTAGAAGATGTTCCTGCACTTCAACATTTGTTTGAAAACCTGAACAGGCCCGTGGATGTCTCCTGGCTGCTGGCCTGACAGGGAATTCCACAGGGATGGCCCTGCAGAAGGGTGAGGGGTTGGGGGGATTGGGAAAGGCAGGATGATTTCTTAGTCTGAAACAAAATCTTTGCTTAAAGCAGAAAAAGGAGTCCCAAGTAACTGATTATGAGAGTGAGCACAAGTCTGGTTAATCAGAAAATAATAATAATTTTGTCCAAGACTTTTCATGCTGGAGAGGAAATTTAGTAGTGCCTTACTTGGTAAGTTCAAGGAACAGGTGACAATATTCTGCACAGGTCTCTGTTGACACAGAAATATCTTTAAAAAGCTCACAGAGATGTCAAAAACAGTAATACCAAATTATAGTAAATAATTAATAAATAATACCAAATTGTATTACATAAATATAGTAAATACAATAAATAAATAAAGAGCAAATAAATATAGTAATATAGTAAATAAATATATAAATAGTATATACTTCTACTATAAAGTATATAAATATAGTAAATAAATATAGTAAAAACAATAATACCCAAAAAATGTCTGTAATTGAGAATCAGAGAATGAATTACAGTAACCCTTAAGCAGTAAAGACAAATAACAAAAGTTCCAAAACTTTGTTGTTGAAGGAAATACTTTTTTGGCTCATGCAAGGTATGGATCACAAATCAATGGTTTTGAAAAAGTCCATCTAGAACTGCTGGGTTTTATTAAATTATTTGCCCTAACCCATCCTATTTAATTCCATTATTCTGTTAATATAACAAATTCAAATTCTGAGCTTGGGTTTTGTTTCAGAGGATTTCTTTTGCTTTCATCACCTGCTTCTACTGCTCATCCCTGTGAGTGAGACTTTTCCATATCTGAAATATTTCCTGAGACCAGTTCATTCCTTTGTACCAGGTGGGTACTGACACAACAATTTAATAATTTGTAATGATTAATTAATTACTAAAATCAAACTTAGAAATTAACCAAAGCTTTCCATCCTTCTTTTAGTGTCTCTTCTAATTTTTTCCTTAACTGTGCCATATCCTACATCTTATTACTGCTCAGCATTTCTATATATTTGGATTTCTTCTGACCAGGAGCTGTTTGATCTGACAGATTCTGTATTTGCAGCATCAAAATATGTTGCTATGGAAAAAGTTACGAGTTCTAATTAAAAATGCAGAGGTCACAAGTTTCCCAGAACCAGCAGGGCATAGATCCTAGGAGAAAAGAATCACAACATAAAAAATCCAGAGATATGTCATTCTGCAACTTTCCAGATCTGAAAAGGGAACAGCAAGCATTCAGGACAAAACAGGAGGCTGAAATTCATTCAGATGCTAACTTCTCCTTCCCACTGGCACAAGCTGCTTCTGGAAGTCATGCAGAGCACTGAGATTTGAAATGTCATCATAATCCAATGAAACTGAGGAGAGAAATTAGATGGGCTTTGGTAAAGGGAAATCAGAGCAGAAATCAGGTCATCCTTTCAACTCCAATACCAATATTGAATTAATTTTCAACTTTGAATTAATTATTGAATTAAGGTCATCCTTTCAACTCCAATACCAATATTGAATTAATTTTTCATGGTGCTGGGGTTTTGATGAACTACCTGTGTCCATCAAAGTGGCCCAAAGTTGATGAAAGCTCAGCAAGGCCATACCAAGAGTCTTCCCTGGGCTGTGATCCCACACAAGTTATCATATTTTTCCTTAAATAATCAGGAAATATCTCATATTAGGAGGGACTCATAAGGATAATCATGTCCAACAACCTGATCCTGTCCTGAGCCTTTGAAACATCATCACACTGGAGAACACCCTCAGGCCCAGGGTGGGGTTTTGGGGTTGTCCTGTGCCTCAGAGCTGGGATGGATCACCCTTGTGGGTCCCTTCCAGCTCAGGATATTCTGTGATTTTAGCTTTTCTGTGATTTTAGCATTTTTATCACTTCAATACCTTGAGCTCTTTCACTATTTACAGTTTCACCTCTTATAAATTGTTATTTCTAAACAATTCTTGTGGATTTCCTCTCCTTTTGCTCCAGTTCAGCCAAACTAAAACCCAGCAGTGCAAGCACAGCCTTGGGTCTGAGCTGCCCCACCTGTGACCACACAATTCCTCAATATCTGATCAATAGATCAATATCTGCATCAGAGCACAGCATTTCAGCTCAGCTCAGCTGTACCATACCTGCTCTGTGCTAGGTTGGCCATTTCTGCAATATTTTGGTAAATGAAACAGTTAAAACATCAAATCATAGAAAATCCCAAACTGGAAGGGACTCACAAGGCTCATCAAATTCCAATATTTCTACTCAAAATGTATTAGCTTCTAATCTTTTGACAGTTTTGGAGCTCTCAGAGCTCCCACTGCAGTAATTTTTAATTTTTAAATGACAAATATTGTGTAAATATCTTGCAGTTTGTGTCCCCTGCCCTGCAGTAGCAGTTTTTCTCCCTGAACTCAACAGTTTGGGGAGGTGATGCTGCTATACCCAGAGCCAAGGGATGCCCAAGGGATGCCCAAGGGATGCCCAAGGGATGCCCATCTCCTCTCTGAGAGCTGCTGAGTTTCTGTCTTGGGGAAAAGAGAAGCCTGATGATGGCTCCTGCTCCTCAGTTCTGCTTCTGGATGGAAAAAATATAACATTTCCTCACAGACATTTGATATTTTTCCACAGAAAACACAGAGCCATGTTCCAGAAAATGCATTTTTGGGAGGGTGGGGAGGTTCTGGCACAGGGTGCCCAGAGCAGCTGTGGCTGCTCCAGGATCCCTGCAAGTGTCCAAGGCCAGGTTTGATGGGGCTTGGAGCAGCCTGGCATAGTTGAAGTTGTCCCTGCCATGGCAGGGGTGGGATGGGATGGGATGGGATGGGATGGGATGGGATGGGATGGGATGGGATGGGATGGGATGGGATGGGATGGGATGGGATGGGATGGGATGGGATGACCTTTAAGATCCTTCCAACCCAACCCAGTCTGGGATTCTGGGACTCTGTAATTCTGGGATTCCATAATTCCATGTTTTGATGACCCACATGTGAACCTCGTTTACCCACATGTCAATTCTTTGTTCACCCACATGTGAACCTTGCTCAAGGTTTCAATTCCCTGCTAAAGGTTCCACCAAAGGTGCAGCACAAAGCTCACCCTTGCAGATTAATGCATTTGCAGATCTAGAATTGTTTTCTCCCAGTTCCTGAGAGAATTCCAGAGGCAGTTGTTTGCCAGCACTATTTATAGTTCTCTATCATGGTTGTGGCCTCAGGCCATATCCCTTAAACTGAGGAGACAGGCAGTCAAGTGCAACACCAGAACATGGAACTGAGTTTGTTGTTGGCACAACTACAGAGAACAGCACTGGATCCTGTGTTTCAAAGCCTGTGTGCATCATTTTACTCTGATTAAAGATGCTATCATTGATAAAACAACAATAGAGATCCACCTCACCCTTTTTGGGGGTTTTTAAACCATTATATCTGATTAGGATGAGGGCTAAATGCCTTCCTGAGGGCTCACAAATGCTGATCTGTAGTTTTGTGAATTTAGACAATGCCATTCTGCTCTATTTAATGAGTCTTGTTTATGTTCTGAAGTCTATAAACTGAGCTAATTACCATGAAAAATTCCAGGCAGCTGCCGTGAAACTGTTTTACCAGTTTTCCCTTTTGCCCTGTTTTGTGTTTTTAATAAAGCAAGAACTTTGCAGATAGTTACAGACAATATTCAGGATTGGGATCCATATTTAATGTTTTTCTATTGAACTGCAGCAAGGTCAGCTCTTAAATTCCTTGCTCTAATTCCAAGCCAAAGTAGATGAGAAACTGTGTGAATTCAGATGGCAGCTCAGAGGGCAACTTTGCTTTGAGAAGATACAAACTTTACCCGTTTTTACATTATTAATGTTAATAAGTGCATTCATTGAGCTCGTAATTTAAAAATATTTCCTATCTATATTAATTATTATATTATATTATATTATATTATATTATATTATATTATATTATATTATATTATATTATAATGTTATGTTATAATTGTATGTCATTATATGTGGATATATATTATTATCTATAATTTCCATATATAAAGATTGTACTCTATGATATTATATGAAACAGTTCAATATAATGATTTGAGTATTTAGTATTTTATATTCGGTATTTAGAGTCAATAATTTATATTTATTCTAATATGTAATATAAAGTATGAAATACTTACTATATAACTCATATTGGAGACAGAAAATAGTAAAGTTCCCATCTTTGTGTGCAGACAGCACAGCTCTGTTTTCTGTCATAAAACAAAAAAACCCCAACATACTGCAGTCATTTAATATACTTCTATTTCCATGCTCCCATGTTAATTTGGAGATATTTTTAGTGCTATCCTGGCTTTCCTATAAATTTATTTTTAAAAAACCAAGCAAGACACTCTGAAAGAGCAAAAGGGAAGCTCTGGACATCTTTCCTGAGTGGAGTCGCCTGAAAAATTTCTCAGCCTTGCAGATTTCTAAAAGGCAAGAAGCCAGAGAGAAACTGTTGGGAAGAGCTTGGAGTACCAGGAAAGGCTCCCTAAACTGATTTTGTACTAAAAATTCTGATTCAGGGTGTTGCTAAGTGCAAACAGAAATATTTCTCTGTCGCTTGCCAAACAAGCGGAAGACTTTGGGAGTTTCTTTTCAGCACTTGGAGCTCTGAACAAGGTGGTGGGAGGGGATTCTGCACAGCCTGGCAGGGCCTGGGTCCCTCACGGGGCTGGGTTTAACCCCTTTGGGTTTCTGCAGGGGGTGTAAAACCAGCTTCAAAACAGCGCCAAAACCAGACCCAAAACAGCCCCGAAAAAACCCCTAAACAGGTCTAAAATAGCCCCAAATCAGCCTCAAAAACAACGCCAAACCTGCTCCAAACCAGCCCCCAACCAGCCCCCAAACTAGGCCCAAACCAGTCCCATCTTCTATCCCAAGCCAGTCTCAAAATCAGCCCCAAACAGTCCCCAAAGCAGGCCCAAAAGCAGGCCCAAAAGCAGGCCCAAACCAGTTCCAAACCAGCCCCAAAACCAGCCTCAAAACAGCCCCAAGCCAGCCCCTAAAGCAGGCCCAAAATAGCCTCAAGATAGCCCCTAACACATCCAAACCAGCCCCAAAACTACTCAAAAACAGCTCTAAAACAGCCCCAAAACCAGCCCTGAACCTGCCCCAAACCAGACCCAACACCTGCCCCAAAACAGGCCCAAACCAGCCCCAAAACAGCTCCAAATCTGCCCCAACACCTGCCCCAAAACAGCCCCAAACTTCCCTCAAACTAGTCCCAAACTTTCTCTAGAACCAGCCCCAAAACAGCCCCAAACCTGCCTGAGCTCATCCCGAAATCAGCTCCAAACCTGCCCCAAACTTCCCCCAAACCAGCTCAAAATCAGCCCCAAAACAGCCCCAAACCAGCCCTAAAGCAATCCCAAACCTGCCCCAAACCAGCAGCTCATAACTTGAACCCCTTTATTCAAGAACCAGCCCCAGGACATTGTGGGGTGCTGGGCAAGGCCCTCTGAGAGCCACTGGGATAGGAACTGAAATTCCAATAAAATACAAATTCACTTGGTGAGAATTCAAAAAATACAAATTCACTCGGTGAGGATTCCATGGGAAGGTTTTCCACGGCAGAGTCAGGCCCAGGATGTTTCTCACGCGCCCTGATGATTTCACTTAATGAAGACAATTATGTGAACAAGTTTTTTGTGTGATTATAGAACGAAAAAAAATCCGTTGAGTCATTAAAAAAAAAAATTATTTCAGAACAAGCCATATAAGGCACAGAGAATTCTGCCCTGCTGACTCGGGCCAGGCTGGGGACCAGCACTTAAAGGAAAAGGGCCCTTGGAACAGCAGCATTCCTTCCCTTTGGGCTTCCCTGCCCCAGCTCTGGCACTGATCTCTCACTGCTCCTTCCATGAGGATTTTTACTCTGTGTTCTAAGGCCTGGTTTGGATTTTAAAAGGTTTTTGAAGGTCCTGATGCTGGGGTGTATATATATACCTATGTATTTAATGCATATTATTATGCATTAAATATATATATGTATATTTATTTAAATATTTTTATATTTGTATTTTTACTGTGTTTTCTAAGGCCTTTTATGAATTTTAACAGGTTTATTGAAGCCCGTGATGCTGGGGTGTATATATACATATATACCTATGTATTTAATACATATTCTTATACATTAAATATATATATATTTATTTATAATTTTATATTTGTATTTTTACTCTGTGTTCTAAGGCCTGTTATGGATTTTTACAGGTTTTTTGAAGCCCCTGAGCCTGGAGTGTATATATATACATATATATATATATATATATATATATATATATATATATATATATACACACCCATGTATTTAATACATATTATTATCCATTAAATATTTTTTTAATTTTTAATTTTTTTTATTTTTACCGTGTGTTCTAAGGTGTGTTATGGATTTTAACAGGTTTTTTGAAGCCCCTGAGGCTGAGGTGTAGATAGATAGATAGATAGATATAGATAGATAGATATAGATATAGATATAGATATAGATATAGATATAGATATAATACATACTATTATACATAATTTTTTTTTCTTTTTTTTTTTTTTTTCTGTGTGTTCTAAGGTGTGTTATGGATTTTAACAGGTTTTTCAAAGCCCCTGAGGCTGGGGTGTATATATACACAGCTGTGTATTTAATACATATTATTATCCATTAAATATATATATTTATATGTGTGTTTATATATTTATATATTTTGTATTTAAATCTTTATATATATATATATACACTATGCTGTCATCTCCACTTAACCCACCTAAATAAATGAGATAATATTTAAGCAAGTGCTCAAAACCCTTTGCCAATAGGTGCAGAATTGCTCTGGTTGCCCCTCACAGCTGCACCTGGAAGGAGCAGGCACTGCTGGAGGCTCTGCTCTTGGAAAAAGGGCTGGAAAACTCATTTAAACCTCATTTAGTCAGGATAGCAGGCTGCCCTGGGTGGTGGCTTTGCACCTGGACAGCCCTGGAAGGGGCACTGATTCCAGGTAGGGACTTTGAAAGGTTATTGATAGCAAGAGTGAGTTTTTAACATTAAACTATTCAGTATTAAAGCTTCCTGAGCTTTATTTTTGACTATTTTAACAAAGTGAGAACTTGGGCACAGACTGTGGCCAGCAGATCTCGTGTTCCTCTCCTGAGGAAGGGCTCTGGAAAATGTGTTTATTTGAAAAGTGCTCTTAAAAAGCTGCTGTTCTCCCAGAGCCATGCTGGTTTTGGCCTGGAAAACTGGAGATTTGTGGGAGACACTTGGCCTTCCTGCTGGAATGTGTGGCTGGGCTGTGGAGAGCAGCTGCAGGAGCTCCAGCAGCAGCTGGAGAAGGTGCTGGGTGAATGATGAGCAAAGTGTGGTGAGGAGAATTCTGGGCTGGGGAGGACCTGGCTGGGTGCAGGGAACAGGGAGCAAGGAAGGGCTGGGGTTTGTGGGGCTGTGGTCAGAGGAGAGGGGTGTTTAACATCCGTGATGTTCTGGAATGGTTTGGGGTGGAAGGGACCTCAAACCCCATCCAGTTCCATAGGGACATCTTCCACCATCCCAGGCTGCTCCCAGCCCTGTCCAGCCTGGCCTTGGGCACTGCCAGGGATCCAGGGGCAGCCACAGCTGCTCTGGGAATTCCATCCCAGTCCTCCCCACCCTCACAGGGAACAATTCACCAAATTCCCAATATCCCATCCATCTCTGCCTTCTGGCAGTAGAAACCATTCCCTGTGTCCTGTCCCTCCATCCTTTGTCCCAAATCCCTCTCCAGCTCCCCTGGAGCCCCTTTAGGCTCTGGAAGGGCTCTGAGTTCTCACCAAACACCCAGTGCAAAACAATAACTGAAGGAACCAGTGCAATACAACACCCTGAGTTCTCTCTGGAGCCTTTTCTTCTCCAGGTGAGCACCTCCAGCTCTCCCAGCATTTCCTCATCTGTGTCCACCCCTCTGCTGAGCTCTGGATGAAGGGTGTCACACAGATTTATATCCAGCAGGAAGGTTCCTCCTCTTACTCTGCTCATTTCCCCCCATCCATCCATCCCAAGGTGCTTTTCCAGCTCTCCATGGCTTTGTGCCTTGCTCAGAGCATGGAGCAGCTCATGGGACTGACAGCCAGGGGCAGGGTTTGTATTGATCCCCACACTCCTGCCAGGGGCTGCTGCCAGGGCAGGGGCTGGAAATAAAACCTGGGAAGTTCCTCATCCACTGTGGATCCTGCTAGAAACCTAGTTAAATATTTTGATTGAAATATTTTAATTGTATCAGTTTTCTAAAATGTTTAAAATTTAAAATATTTAAATTTTATCAATTTTATCAAAATCTAAATATAAAATATTTTGATATTAAATATTAAAATATTCCAATTTTATCAATTTTATCAAATTTAAGATATCAAACTGTTTTTATATTACATATCAAAAATATTCAAATTTTATCGATTTTATCAAAATCTAAATATAAAAATTGATATTTAATATAAAAATATTCAAATTTTATCAATTTTGTCAAATTCAAAATATCAAACTCTTTTGATATTAAATATCAAAAATATTTACATTTATCAATTTTATCAAATTTTAAAATTTGATAATAAATAAACCTTTACCAAGCTTTAAACACAAGAACCTGCTGATGCAAAGCTGCCAAACCCCATCTTTGGTTATAATCCATGAGTCAATTCACTATTGTCAGTCTATGGATTGGGTGTGACTTGCCAAAAATAACCATCAAAGCAGGTCACCGTGAGAGAGGAGTTTTTCCAGAGCCTGTGCTGATGTTCTTGTGTATTCTATGTCCATTGTATGAATTAATAGAATAAGTTCATCACAATTTGGGGCTAATTAAGCTGTCTTTTCACTGTGCTCTTAAATAATTTCCCACCTGAGGCAGCTCGTGGCTTTTTGCCACTGCTTTACAAACCCCACTTTAAACAAACTCTGCACTTGCTGTGTCCATGGGCTGTGCTGGGATCAGTTGAGTGGAAAAAGCAATTTAGCTTTGGATTTGCTGTCTGCAGCCAGGCTGACCTCCTCCAAACCCCCAGTTTGCTTCATTTTGATCAATAATTTGGGATAAAGCAGTGTGCTGATGTTTGTATTCTGAGCTAGGTACAATTTAAATGTGTATTTTTCACCAATGAAAAGAGCAACGTTTGCATTGCGGTGCTCAAGCTTTATTCTGCCAGTGACATTTCCTCTTTGTCATCATTCCCTATAGGAAATCCTGAATAAATATGAGTTTGCAGGTGCAGTTAACAAAGGACACAGCCCAGTTTACCAGTGCACCCTCCCAGTAACAGCAAATTCCCAAAATCCCATTGCTTTCTGTAAGTCTAGCACTGACTGAAATAAAGCCCACATGAAGCTGCAGTGTTTCATAAACATGTCAGAGCCAAATCTCATGCACCAAATGTATTCAGTACCTGTGATCCTGCTTTTCATCAGTGCCAGTTCAGCATAATGTCACCATTTACAGCAAGAAACAAGAGATTTTGGGTTGTTGAGGAGCTTTTTGGTTGTTTTTTTTAATGTAACAACTCAAAAAACTGCCACAGAAATAATGGGGGACTTTAAACACCTTCTACAAACATATTTGATTGGAAAACTGAAACCAAAGGGAAGTTTATTTATTATGGTGAGCTTGTAAAGGAAATTTCTTGTATCTCTTATAAAAAACTCAGCAAGGTTTATGGCAAGGCTTAGCAATGAGGATCCCTGCTCCTGTGCATGTGTGTGTTTGGGAACAAGAACTGAAATTCCTTTTCCTTGCACCATGACCCAGCTGGGCACCCCCAGCTCTCCAGGCTGGCTCCAGGGGAGATATTCAACTTCTACAGCTCAGCTGGAGGAAGCTCACCCATGTTTGGATGAGTGGAAGTTAATCAAGAAATTGGAAGGAACGATCACAATGCAAATTCTCTTCTTGTATTTGTTACAGAAAATGGAAAAGCTGATGGAGGAATTGAGGGTCTGTTTAGATAGAGGAGCTGAGGGTTTGTTCTGATGGAGGAATTGAGGGTCTGTTCTGATAGAGGAATTGAGGGTGTGCTTTGATGGAGGAGCTGAGGATCTGTTTTTTGCCTTTGGGGGTTTTGCAGCACCACTGTGGGGTTGTGTGTGGAGAAGTTTCCAGCAAAAAGCAGAAGTTTACTTATGGGTCATGAAAAAATGGGTCAGACAAAGTTCATTACTGATTTACTGCAGGGCTCAGTCTCTTCTAAGGGGCTCTGAGGTCTCTTGGAGCCTTCTCCTGCCCAGTTGGGCACCCCCAGCTCTCCCTGGCTCCAGGGGAGATATTCAACTTCTACAGCTCAGCTGGAGGAAGCTCACCCATGTTTGGCTGAGTGGAAGTTAATCAAGAAATTGGAAGGAAAAAGCACAATGGAAATTCTCTTCTTGTGTTTGTTACAGAAAATGGAAAAGCTGATGGGGGGAATTGAGGGTCTGTTTAGATAGAGGAGCTGAGGGTTTGTTCTGATGGAGGAATTGAGGGTCTGTTCTGATAGAGGAATTGAGGCTGTGCTTTGATGGAGGAGCTGAGGGTCTGTTTTTTGCCTTTGGGGGTTTTGCAACACCACTATGGGGCTGTGTATGAGGGAGACATTTCCAGAAGAAAGCAGAAACTCACTTATGGGTCATGAATAAATGGGTCAGACAAACAAGTTCATTACTAATTTACTGCAGGGCTCCTCTGAGGGGGCTCTGAGGTCTCCTGGAACCTTTTGCTCTCCAGGTGAGCACCCCCTGCTCTCCCTGGCTCCAGGGGAGATATTCAACTTCTACAACTCAGCTGGAGGAAGCTCACCCATGTTTGGATGAGTAGAAATTAATCAAGAAATTGGAAGGAAAAAGCACAATGGAAATTCTTTTCTTGTGTTCATTACAGAAAATGGAAAAGTTGATGGAAGAATTGAGGGTCTGATGGAGGGACTGAGGGTCTGTTCTGATGGAGGAACTGAGGGTCTGATGGAGGAACTGAGGGTCAGTTTTTATAGAGAAACTGAGGCTCTGCTCCCGTGCCACCATTCAGGGCTGTCCTCAGGCCTGCAAAATGTCATTTTATCCTCCTGACTCCTTCTCCCTGCCCTCATGAATGAGGCACTCTCCCTGTTTCCCTCAATGCAGGCTTTGTCTTGGTCTTCAACACTCAGCACGAGGATTTTGAAGATCACAATGAAAAACATGGAGTTTTCTCCTCAGAATGCCAGCACGGGAATATTCTGACTGAGGATGGAGCTGAGAGATGGAAAGCACTTGGATAAAACCACTGGATTTTTCCTCCACGTGTGTCCCACCAAGAATGCTTTATAAATGTTATTTATAATGATTATTTATAATATTTGTAAAGATTATTCTGATATTCTGTATCAGATTTGAGGACTTTTCAGAGTCCTTTTGGATGCTTGAGACTTAAAAGATTATTCTGATATTCTGTGTAAGATTTGAAGATCTTTCAGTCTCCTTTTGGATGCTTGAGATTTAAAATTATTCTGTGTAAGATTTGAGGACTTTTCAGTCTCTTTTTGGATGCTTGAGACTTAGAGATTATTCTGATTTTCTGTGTAAGATTTGAGGACTTTTCAGTGTCCTTTGGGATGCTTGAGATTGTTGTACTGCATACAAAGTGCATTTAACTGCTCAACTCTGTCCTTGGAAATTCAGAGAAACTCAGAGAGAGAAACCTGAGTTTCTCAAAAGTTACTGAGTTACTCAAGAGGCTTCAGTAAAATTTCCTCTAAAAATTTTTTTAAGCATTTCTTGATAATAAGATAAATAACATGGGTGACAGTTTTCAGTCTACACTGATGTGCTCAGATGTTTAATTTCCTGTGAATATGGGTCCTAGAGAAAATAAACACAGTGATAAGAGGCTTTCTTTTTTTAACTTTCTCCAGCACTATGGATTCAGTCTGGGGAGGGAAAAAAAGAACCTTTTGATGATAAATTATTGAAATGAAAACTCATTTACAAATTCACTAAAGGAAGGGTCAGTGTAAGAAGAAATAAGGGCTGTCTAAGCAATGGTTGTGTGTCTCTGATGTGCTTTTATGAGATAAGGGAGCTTTTCCTAGCAGAATACAAAGGTTTTTTTTCCAGGGAAAAGAAGAGGGAAGCACTGGAGGCAGCAGGTGTCAGGATCCCTGAATGATGAGAACACAAGAATAGGTGGAAAAACAGAGTTTGGGTGGAAGCAGATTATTTGATGGCTGAAATATGGGAGAAAAATCCCAAAAGAGAGTTCAGGGGACAAGAGGAGCTTTAGACCTGAGGAAACTTCTCCTATTTCTGATTATCTCCAGCCTAATTGCAGAATTAATCATTTCTTCCACACCTCTCTCCTGCCCAGATGTTGCTACAAATGGCAAGGAGAGCTTGGAAATGCACAGCAGGACTGTGAAACCAGCCTGGTTTAACTTCCAGTGACACTTCAACAAAACAAATCAAAGAATTCTACATTTCTCTTTGCTCCCCACACCTTCTCCCCTCAGCTGGAGTTCAGGGCTCTCCAGAAGAAAAGTCCTCACCCATCATGCCAGCCCCTCACAGAAACTGAGCAGGGAAAACAAATCATCTGCACTGCCAGAGATCTAGGAAATATTTTCTAAATTGTATCACAGTAGAACAAAAAGCTTCCTTGAGCTGTAGGCTCTAGGAGAAAGGAGGTTATATATGGCATTAATTTTCTATTCTCTAATGGAAACAATTGTCTGCCTTTGCCACAGCCGTGGTTTCCTAATGGTTGGGAGTAATTTGCCCAGATTAATGCTCTCTGTTCAATCCATTTAATGTGACTTAATTTCATAACACTAAAGGCTTTATCAGTAGGCAAAGTAACCCCTGCAAAACCCCAGCAGGCAGAAATGCCTCTCGAGTTTCGCTGTTGAGGCTGGATGGGGCTGCTGGGTGAAAAATGAAGGAATTGTTTGGAGGGAAAGGAGCATCAGCAAACCCCTGGCTCTGCCTGAATTCTTTGTGTTCCATCAGATGTGTGCTGGGGTCACAGCTCAGCCCCAGCCCCACGTTGGTCACAATGTGGGGTTTGTGTCTGAGCTCTGTCAGACTGAGCCAAGCCTGAGCTGCACAGAGCATAAATCAGTGACCCAGCAAAAATCAAAAATCCTCACTGGCTCTTTATCAGGTTCACGTTGGGATATCACCTATTGCAAAGGTAAAGGCTTTTTCATTTTTCTATTTTTAATTTAATTTTTTTAATATCTTTTATTTTCATTTTTATATTTATTTTATTTCATCATTATATTTCATTTTTATTCTATATCATTTTTATATTTGATTAATATTTTCATTTTTCATTTTAATATTTTATTATTTTATTTTAATATTATTTGTTTTATATTTTTATTTATATTTTATATTTTGTTTTATTTCATTTTATATTTATTTTTTTTATTCTTATATTATTTTATTTTTATAGATATTTATATTTTCTTTACACTTTAATATTTTATTTAATTTCATTTTATATTTTCAATTTTTTATTTTACATTTATTTTTCATTTCAGCTTCGTTTTGAAAGTGTCAGCTACACAGGATCACAAAAGCTGCTGTGTTGGTTGGGTTTTTGCTCCTCTTGTTGTTCTCATCAACAGCACATTGAGGAATATTCTCTGTGAAATCTTTTCTGCCTGAGATGTTGCAGCATCCCAGTTCTGCCCCAGAAGAGCTCTCAGTCACTCCCTGTCCTGCCTTCCTGAACCTGCTCATTCTGAATGCTAAATTAACCTTTGATTTCCTTTATTATTACCTCACATGCCATTCAAGACTTTTTTGGCCCCTTTTTTCCTGAGGCTCATCCTAGGAAGCACCACTCAATGCCTTAATTGAGGAGAGGGAGTTTTTGGAATTGTGAACACGTTAAATGTGGTTTTACTGCAAAAATCTTCTCATAAATACCATTTTGCAGCCAGGATTTACTATTCTGCCTTGTCTCCCCTCCAAAAAATCACCCCAAAGTAGCTGTAAAACAACTGTTAACAACATTTCCAGGTTTTCACCCAGTTTTAGGGGTTGTTGGCTGTGCCAGGAGTTTCTGACTGAGCTCTTGCTCTGGTTGAGCCCTGTGGTTTAGTGCCCACTGCAGGATTCACACTCCATGTTCAGCATTTTGGCACTGCCAGAGTGAATGATGAACTCCTGAAAAACCCAGCTCTGGACCTGTGACCCCTAAGGCAGGATTGCAATCCCTCCCTCACTGCCCCGGGTGCCCTGGTTCAGGTTTGAGCAGGGACATTCCATGCACTCAAACCCCTCAGGAAATTTCTTTGTTGGAGAAAACCATGAGGAAATCAATCCTCATGGGCAGGGATGGATGGGATGATGGGGGATGGTTTGAAATGAAAGGAGTGGAGGTTTAGATGGGATTTTGGGCAGGAATTGTTCCCTGGCAGGGTGGGCAGGCCCTGGCACAGGGTGCCCAGAGCAGCTGTGGCTGCCCCTGGATCCCTGGAAGTGTCCAAGGCCAGGCTGGACAGGGCTGGAGCAGCCTGGGACAGGGGAAGGTGTCCCTGCCATGGCAGGGGTGGCACTGGATGAGTTTTGAGGTCCCTTCCACCCCAAACCATTCCAGGGTTTCCATTTCTGAGGTTCTGCAGAGCCAGGTAAGAGTGGGAGCCCAGGCACAGGAGCCTGGAATGGGGCAGGGCAGCACCTCCAGGGTTTGTGGTGGTTACTCACCCACAGGGACCCAGAGAAAGCTTTGAAATTGTAAAAACCTCAATGATTTTGAAGGAAAACTTGAGGACTTGGCCTCTCAGGCCACAGCCCCTTTCCCATCTCCCAGTATTGCCCTTCCTCTTTCACCAGCCACATTCCAACAATCCAACACACACCAGAGTTTATTTGATCCCCTTTAAGTCAGGAAGCACAAAACGCTCAAAACTGAGCCTGGGGTCAGCTTCTCCTTGGATCAGGGCTGTGGCAAACACCTTCCCCTGCATGACCAGCATTTCTCCTGCCCACCCACTGAGAATGACCCTGCAGAGGTGCTGGGGAAAGGGAGGCTGAGACCACCCAGCAGTGCCTCAGGTCAGCCTGGGTGGGCCATTCCTTCCTCCCCAGCTTTTCCTTCTCCCTTTCTGATCCTTCCCAGTATGGACCAGTGGGGGCTGGTGGTGCTGCAGGGAAGGGAGAGCCTGGGCAGGGCAGGTGGGGCTGGGCTGCCCCATCTGGGACCAGCGTGGAAGGAGAGGGGAGGAAGAGGCTCAGATGGACACGAGGTGGATTTCTGTGCAGGAGTGGCTTTTTGGGAAGGGTGTGGACACAGTGGGTTTGAGTTCACTCAGCCCAAGCCAGTGGTGATGATTTCCTTATGCTCATTATTCCTTAAGAAGAAAAGGGTTTGTGTTACAAGAAAACCCCAAATGTTTATGGTGAATTTCCTAAGCACGGAAGATGATGCAAGCAAGAAGCATATTAAAAAATATCACACCATGTAAAACATCAAAACCCCACCAACCTCCAATCAAACACAAAGGAAAAGATGCAGAGCCTCCTCTACAACTGACAGCAAATTCAAAATGCATTGTTTGATACAGCCCTGGGATGTCCACCAGAACACTCAACTCTATTAGGAAATCTCTTTTATTTTCTGTATAATCTGTATATTTAGAACTTGCTTAATGTGTTTTCTCTCTGCACTAACTTGTGATTTTTATTGCACAGATTTTTTTCCAAAAAATGACTATTACCAGTCACAATTACCATGGCTGATGTCACAGTAACCCTGTGAGATGGGCAGTGTGGTGGAAGAAATATTTATAGAGGGTGAATGGACAACTCCAAAGTCAGTGTGGTGTGGCACAAACCCTCCAAGCTCTTCATTTCTCCCTTCACAACTTCGTGTCAGCAACAAAAGGAAAAGCTGCTTTGTGATGAAAACACCAGGAATCTCCTACCACTGAGATGATGTCAGAACTTTCTGTGCCTTGTCTCCTCAAGAGAAAGGCTGCCTTCCACGTGGAAGTGTGTATTTTTAATTTAATTACGTTTCTCAGACTGTATTTTGGATTTAATTAAAGAGATGTCCATCTGGCTCTCATCCTGCACAGAGCTGGTGCCAATATCCATGGAAAATGGAAAAAGGGGAGAATCTCTGCAGAGGGGATCCCACACTGGACAAGCACAGAGCTCTGAGCTGGGATGGAGCCAGGCCTGGGGGACTCTGGGGTACCTGAGGAGGTGAGGGGCAGCCTGCAGAGAAGGAAAGAGCTCTTGAGAGGGGAGATGGGGAACACCTGGTGGGACCTCACAGCACCTGGGGTCCCTTCCTGCCCCCAGAGCTCTCCCTGGGACACCAAGGAGGAGAAACCCCGAGTGCCACCAGGATTTGCACTGTTCAAAGCTGCAGGGATCACAGAATCCTGGGGTGGTTTGTGTGGGAAGGGACATTAAACCCCATCCAGTGCCACCCCTGCCATGGCAGGGACACCTTCACTGCCCCAGGCTGCTCCAAGCTCTGTCCCACCCGGCCTGGGACACTTCTGCTTGGTAGTTTTTATTAATACACGAGGTAAAAATAGAAATAATATGAATTTCTGCACAAAGCACATCAGGTATCCCCTGGGGGTCAGCACTGAGGATCGCTGGGAGTGCCTTGTATGGAGATTTCTCCTGGCTCAGGTGACCGTGGGTGGCTGGAAAGGAACCTCTCACTGGGAATTTGTCTGCTCAGGATCAGCAGCCTTGAGGTGTGTGCGAGGTTTTTGGTGTCAGAAGGTGTAAAATGAGGGGTTTTGGTGTCAGAAGGTTTAAAACCAGGGGTTTTGGTGTCAGAATATTTAAAATCGGAGGTTTTGGTGTAGGAAAGTTTAAAATCGGAGTTTTTGCTGTCAGAATATTTCAAATCAGAGGTTTTTGGTTCAGAATATCTAAAATTAGAGTTTTTTGTGTTGGAAGGTGTGAAATTAGGATTTTTGGCGTTGAAAGGTGTGAAATTAGGATTTTTTCTGTTGGAAGGTTTAAAATCAGAGGTTTTGGTTCAGATTTAAAATCAGAGTTTTAGTGTCAGAATATTTAAAATCAGTTTTTGGTTCAGAACATTTTAAAGCAGGGGTTTTGGTTTAGAATATTTAAAATCAGAATTTTTTTTTTTGTTCAGAATATTTAAAATCTGAGTTTTTGCTAACGGAAGATTTAAAATCAGAGTTTTTAGTTCAGAATATTTTAAATCAGTTTTTGGTCGTTCCGAAGTTGAGCGCCGGCACCGCCGGCCCGGCCTCCGCGCGCCCTCTCGCGGCCGCAGCCGGTACTGCAGCGCCGCCGCTCCTCCGCCGCCCCGCGGAGCGCTCGGCCGGGCCCCGCCGTGTCCCGGCGGCACGGGAGGGACGCGGGGCCGCCACGGTTGTCCCCCGGTGTCCTTCTTTGTACCCGGTGTCCCTCTTTATCCCTCGTTATCCCTCGTTGTCCCTCTTTGTCCCTCCGGTGTCCCGCGTTGTCCTCTCGCCCCGGCGGCGGCTGCTGCTGTCTCCCCCTGGTGTCTCCCCCTGGTGGTCGGCGGCGGTGGCGCAGCCCCGAGCCCGCAGAGCCGTTCTGAGCCTTTTTCTCTTTTTCTCTTTTTTTTTGCGTTTCTTTGCCCGCGTTTGCCCCGATCTGCCTTATTTCCACCTCCTGCTCACGCTCCTTACTTGAGTGTGTTAGGAAAATTAATCCTCAAACATCAGAGGTTTATGTGCAAAAAGGAGACAGAGGAGTCTTTTTACTTTATTCGAAAAAAGGGAGAGGCCATGGGGCATTCCCCTGGAGTCTCTCACATTTTTGGAGAATGTAGCCTCCTTTTCATCCCAATTTCCCTCTCTCTTTCCCCATTTCTGAGGTACTTGAGAGGTACAGACATCCCAAAACCAGAGATTCCCCTCTAATGCACAAACCTCCATTTTAATTTTTAATTCTTACAGAATTTAGGGATTTTCCCCCATTGTTTCTTTCATCTTTCAATGCTTAATTTCATTTATCAGCAAACCTAAAGTTTATTTGTAAAAGCAAATATCTTTTTCCATTCATCAATCAGTGGAATCTTTACCATTGTTTCTTTTATCTCGCAGTGCTGGTTTTATCTACCAGAAGACTCACAGCTTGTTTGGAAAGACAAATCTGCTGTTCCTCTCACAGGGATGCTCTGGGAACCTGGCTGGAAATCATCCCAATCCTTGGGCACCCTTTGGAAATCTTAGCCTAGTGCCTTTCCAGTTTTTCTGTAGAAAATACCAGACCTGGGAATTCTGCAGGGCTCCCTGGAAGCTGCTCTGGTGCTCAGTTACACATTAAAAACTTTCAACAAACAATTTTGTGCAGAAGGAAAAAAATAAATACCAAACAAATGCAGCAATGTGTGAAGTTCTTATTTCTATAATTACACACAAATCCTTAAGGAATCATTTAAGCACACACTGCAGTCATGTGGAAATAACAGTTGTTCACAAAATGGGGTTTGTGAGGAAATACAAGCAAAGCTTTGTGTATTTTATTAAACAAACCAACTGCAAACAGAAACAAATGCAATAAATAAAAAGAAAAGAAACAAAACAAAAATAAATTAAATAAAAGTGCTCTAAAATGCAGGATAATAATCCAGAGAGGCAGCAGGCAGGAGGAGGTGTTTGTCCTTGTACTGGACACAGGAAAATTGTCCTGTAGAGAGATCGCTGGGTCCACGGAACACAGAGAACGGTCAAGGCCAGAAAAGCCCTGTGAGATCAGAGCTCAACGACCCCAGCACTGCCAGGGCCACCAGTGACCCGTGTCCCCAAGCGCCACATCCACAGGGCTCCTAAACCCCTCCGGGGATGGGATCATCCTCATCCTGCCCTGGGCAGCTTCTCCCTTTTCCGGGGAGAAACTTTCCTTAAATCCATCCTAAACCCCCTTGGCCCCTCTGCGCTCCCTCTGCCCCGGGCCAGGCCGAGAGGGAGAGGACATGAGGGGACACTGAGGGGACAGACGCGCGTTCCTGCGGGCTCCAGCCGTCACCAGGGCCAGGGGGAGCCCCGGTGTGGGTTGTGGGGAGCTGCTCCCGCCCTGTGCGGGGATGGCTGATGATGGACGGGCCGGTGCTGCCGGTGCCGGGGCTGCCGTGAGCCAAAGTAGCAGCGAAACGGCCAACGGCGCCGGGCCGCCCTTGCAGCGAGAGAGAAGGGATGGGGCAGGGTGGGACGGGCTCACCGGGAGGGCCGGGCGCGGTGTCGGGGCCCGATCGCCCGGGGCTGTCCGGGGAGGGCGGCGGGGCCGAGCGCCGCCATGTGCGACCCACGCGGGGCTCGCGGTACTTCCGGGTTGTCGGACACGACAGTGTCCCCGCAGGGTCAAAAAGGCGCGGAGCCTGCAGTCACGTGTTAGCGTTTTCTTCCCTGGAGCGTGCCGGGAACTGGAGTCTTTAGTCTCCAGGCCGCCGGGTGGGCAGGCTGTGCTCGCGGTGCATGCCGGGAGGTGTAGTTTTGCTGCACGCGCAGTGGCCGCATGCGCACTAGGGTCCAGCGCCGCCCAGCGGGTGCAGGGGGCGCTGCAGGCGGAGCCCCCCGGCCCCCTCAGCGCCCCCGGCGGCGCCATCTTGGGTCGGGGGCGGTGACGGGGAAACCGCCCGGGGAAAAGAAATTAAAATGCATCCCCTGTGCAATGGAGCCGGGCTGGGAGCGTTCATCCGGGGGAATGGAGGGCTCCGGGAGCACCTGAGAGCATAAAGGGGCTCCAGGAGGGGGAGCTTGGACAAGGGTCTGGAGTGACAGGACAAGGGGAATGGCTGCCCGCTGGCAGAGGGCTGGATGCGATATTGGGAATTAGGAATTGTTCCCTGGGAGGGTGGGCAGGCCCTGGCACAGGTGCCCAGAGCAGCTGTGGCTGCCCCTGGATCCCTGGCAGTGGCCAAGGCCAGGCTGGACAGGGCTTGGAGCAAGGTGGAGTTGCCCTGGCCGTGGAGGGGCACACCTGGAAGTGTCCCTGCCATGGCAAGGGGTGGAACAAAATAAACTTAAGCTCTCTTTTCACCCAAACCATTCTAGGATTCATAAAAAAGGATAAAACCCCGCTTTGATTACACACAAAATTTATTTATTTCATTTATTGTATATGGACAAGCACCTCTTGATGAGGTGTTGGCACTCTGGGGACAGCCCCCAGCCAGCAGTGGTCAGTCAGAGCAGGCTCCTGTCCACCCTGTGCCACCGTCTGAGCCTCCCCACCCACCCTCTGCTTGGGAGCTGTGAAAAATGCCTATTTTATGATTGGCTTTTCACAAATATTAAAATGAATATTATATGTGTTGTTAGAAAGTTATGCTGTATTAATTTTCTTAAGTAGTGTGTTAAATATAGTTTTAGGTTATAACATACTGTTAAAATAGAAACTGTGCTATGTAAGGTACTTGCACCGAGACAGCAGCCACAGGACATCCAAATCTTTCAGAGAAAAAGAGTTTATTGTTCCCTTAATGAACTTCTTCCCTCCTCGCTCAGCCCTGAAGATTCAGAGGAAGAAGTTGACATTGACCAGACAGAATCTTGTGTTTGAATGGAATTTATGCATCATGTATGAGGTGTATGAATATGCAACAGGTTATTGTTTTTTAGGGCTAACCCTCTGTTAACTTTGGTCCTTGTTCAGGCTTATTTTGCTCAGAAAGAGTTACCTGAACTGTCCATAACTCATTGTTTTTATTGTCTCATATTGTCCTAAATCCTAATTGTCCAAATCTTTATTACTGTAATTATATTACTATTTTTATAACCATTTTATTACTATTAAAAATTTATTACTATTAAAGAAACTCATTACTTTTATAGACAGTTACAATACAGGTGGACCTAACTGGTCCTCCAGTCCAAACACCATCACCACTGATTAATTCAGAAACCACCCTTTGGTGAACAAATCTCCACAACACATTCCACATGTTCACAATAAAGGTGCAGCAAGTGAAGATCAGAATTGTTTCTCATTCTTTTCTCTGATTTTCTCACAGCCCTTCCCCAGGACAATGCTTGTGACAGTTGTGTGTTTCTCTCTGTGGCCACAGAGCTGCTGCAGGACACCCAGGGACCTGAGTGGCCGTGGTAGCAGTGTGTTGGTTTTCCCAGCTTTTGTAAAGATAACTGAGAGGTGGTTTAAAATATTTCATTCCATTATTAATCTCGATGGAGGGTAAAACTCAACACCATTCCATCAGAAGCCAGCCCATTTCCTGGTTACAATTCCTTATAAATGTTTATATTCCTTATAAATGTTTTCCAGCCTATTAACTTTTGCCACACAATGCTATTACTTCTGACACCAATCACCTCTGTTTTTACCCCAGGTGTTTTTGTTGCAATACATCTTTTATAGTTCTAATTCTTTAAAATACCTGGTCTCTTTGCAAAGCCATGTTTTGAAACTTGTCGGAACTTGTTTCTAGTTTAATCTCTCTCTCTCTCTCTCAGCAGTGTCATCTCTATTCCATGGCCTCCCCAGGTCAGTACACCTTACCTCAGTGTTTGCATGGAGATATACAAGACTATGTGAGCTTTCTAAGTTTTGAGAATTCTTTACAAATCCATTTTCCACAGCCGTGGAAGTGGATCTGCTGTGGGGGGCTGTACCCCCACATTCCTGTGGGATTACACAGGAGCTCCAGCCCTTGGCCTGGCATCCCTGGGGCAGGACCTGCTGCCTTCTCTCCTGCCCCTGGGTCGTGGTTACAAACGCTGGGCTGTGAAAAGAGCAATGCAACCCTGGGAAAGGCCTGGACTTTACATGCCAGGAAAAAACCCACCCACGAGTGGGGAAAAACCTGTGTTTATCCTTCACTGGCCAAAAACCCCAATCGTGAGCCAGGGCAAACAAGGGGAGAGGAGCAGCCCGAGCCCTTTGTGCCTGCAAACAAAACCAGACAGAGCCCAGGTTCTGAAGCCGCCTCTGCTGCCCCTTCAAAGGTGTTTTTGTCACACTGGCTCCATCTCAGCCCCAGCAGAGGCAGTGCAGGTGCTGGAGGCTGTCGGCAGAGCCAGGAGCTCCTGTTTCACAACATCCCTCTCCTGCCAAACAGCAACCTGGCAGTGATGGAGAATTAATCCCATCGCTCCCAGCCAAGGGGGAACCTCCAGAGCATGGTGGCCTCACCCGCACTTTGGGTCTGGAGGAATGTGCCAGCAATTCAACCACGGAATTATTTAGGCTGGAAAAGCCTCTGAGATCATCCACTCCAAGCTTTGACTGTTCCCCACCTCGACAACTAGACCAGAGCACTGAGTCTCGTCCTTTCTCGAACACGAAGTTCACTTTTGTGAACTTAGGCTGACTAAGCCTTAGGGAAGAAGAAACCTTTCAGGACACGGGAGGGCTGGAAGCACTCAAAGAAGGGGAAGAAATATTCAAATTGAGGGGATTTTCTGCAAAGCCGCAGGGACTGACAGCAGAGGGCGGCCCGGGCTCGTTGCGATGTCTGCACCTGCCGCCTTTCCCCGAGCCGGCGCTTTCTGCCCTTCCCTCTCCATCACCCGCTCCCAGGGCACGGGAGGTGTTTCGGGGGGCAGAGCGAGCCCTGGTTCACTGATAACGAGCGCAGCATCTCCAGCAGCTTTCGATTCTGAACGAGAATGAAACTCGAGACAGAAGAATCGGTTCCTTTTCCCATGCCGAAGCTAAAGCGGAGAAAGGAAACTTCAGAGCTGGCAAAAATAGCAGATTTGAGGGTACCCAAGTGTGATATTTGAGGGTACCCAGCTGCGGGGAGAGCGCTGCCCTCCTGGCCGGAGCGGCTGGGTTGGAAAGCGAAGTTTCCAGGAAGGAGCTGGGTGGAGACGCTGCTCCTTCCAGGCGGAGTTCAAAACCCCGGGGATATTTATCACACATTACACATCCAACAATGTTATCACAAATCCCCTCATCCCGTAACGCGGCTGCAAACTCTGGGAAATGGGATCCATCCCCCGCGGGAGCTGAGCACGGACAGTCTGTCCGTCTGTCCGAGGGTCACTTTTAGCATCTGTGAATGGCTGCAGAGCTCCTCTGGGTCCTGCCGTCCCCTCCCTGCGGGCAGGCTGGGCTGGCTTTGCTGTTCCTCCCCAGCTCGAGTGCCCGATGCTTCCTGAATTTTCCCCTCCCGCTTTTCCACAGCAATTCACACATCTTCTCCTGCTCCACGTATTTATTGGCTTTATCAAGGTTTTGTTTGGAAACACCCTGCTAGAGCAACAGAGGAGTGACCCCTCCGCCCTGGCGAGGGTGGGGGGCTCATTGTCTGCTCTGCCCACATCCTGCTCCCTCCTCAAAGGTGAGAAACTCACCCGGAGGGTGAAATCCAAATCCTTGGCACTCACAGTTGCACCTTGATTGTGTCGGGCAGGCGTTGATTAATGAAGGCGAGAGCCAAACTCGGCCAAATGGAGCCAGATCTGTGTTTTGTGGGGAGATGTACACACACCTGGGCACCCTGGGAGTGTGGGCACCCTACAGGGAGCAATCTACTCCACGGAGTAACCTGGCACCGAGCCTGGGGCTGCCATGGCACATCCCTGCTGCATGCTTGGCAGAGCACGGCTGGATTCCCCTGGGGCTGCTTCTGGTGCTGAGGGCCCCAGCCCTGCCTGCCCATTTCAGGGAAAGAGATGGAGAATTTTGGGTGACCTGAAGTGACATTTTGCCGCCTGTGTTTCTCTCACAGCTTTCTCAGAGGGTGAGATCTCCATCCCGACACCCGCTCGCCCCTCGTATTCACACACGTGCCTCTGTGGTATTTGAGGGCCACTGAAGTGGCTGTTGCAGTTTGTAACAGGAGATGTTGTTTCATTTTTGGGGTTGCTTAACCCCCTCCTAACTGTAATAAACCCAGTGAGTAAGGGCACAAAAATATTGCCCTGGAGGTAGGGGACCAAAAGCTTGGAAAGAGATGAAAGAAACACTCCCATTACAGCTTTCAAAATATGTTTCTCTAGCTGAAGCTGCTAAATTTGACTCAACTTTACACGCTGGAAAGGTTTTGCGGTTGGTTTGGGTTTTTTTATGGTGAATAAGTGTTTTTTCCTCTTTAAAACCCCCACCAACTCTCAGGCTGAGTGATGCAGTTTCGATGTGTCACGGAGGCAGGGTTAGTGCAGCTCTGCTCTTGGCAGAGCCACTGTAAACCCCAAAACATGAGACTCTGGTGTGGAGTGGGGCTCCAGGTGCCTGAAACCAGCACCTGGTCCCCCTCGCTGTCCCAGCAGGCTGGGGCTGTCACAGGAGGCCTGGGAAGGGACAAGTTTCAGCCTGGTTTCACACTGAGAGGGGGCAGGGCTTTAGTGTGAGCTCCTGCAGGATTCAATCCCCTGCCCAGGGGAACGTGGGGACACCAGGGGATTAAAGCCGGGAGATCCTGCTGCAAATCTCAGCCTGAGGAAAGAGGGCAGGGGAAAGGAGGTGAGCCCAGGCTACACCACAAAAGATCTCCAGCGAGTTGGGTCGCTGTGCCTCAGTTTCCCCACATGGAGATGATGCTGTTGCCACACAGGCTGCTGGCAAAGCACTCAGAGACTGATTTCCATAAGGGTTCATTCCCGCGGAGCTGGAGCCCTGGGACATGGTTTGCTGATAATTCACCTCGACCTAAAACCTCAGGCAGGAGTCAAAAATAGCTGCTGTGACTCACTGTGCCAAGAAGGCCAAAGGGTTTGAGACAGTGCCTCGGGGACACCTGGATGTTTTCCTTAGGATAGGGAGGTGGTGAGGTGCCACTCTGAGTTTCTGGCTCTTCAGGTCCCTGTGGTGAGCCCAGGCCCTGCTCCCCAGGTGATTTTCTCCTTGGTGCTCATCTGCCTTTCTCCTGCCATGGCAGAAGTTTGGCTGTTGCTCATCTCCCATTCCCAGAAAGGGATGTGTAATACATAAATGTCCCTTTTGCTGCAGCTCCAGGCTCTCCTGGCTGGTCCTTCCTGCATCACCAAGCACCTTAGGTGGGGATGGATGTCTGCAGAAAGGCACAGGTGTGATGAGTGCTGGGCCTTTGAAAGATCTCAGTCACCTGTGGGATCCCAGTGCTCCCAGAACTGGAGTTCCAACAGCCTGAAATCTCCTCCTGGTCCTGCTTCATTGTTTTTTTCCCAGTTTCTGCATTGTGGATGCTTTGTCTGCTGACACAGGGGAGCAAGAACAATTTGTGAAGGGAGGTGGGAGAGCAGTGCTGCTTCTCAGTCACCTCCCAATGGGTAACTCGTGTGTTTTCATCCTCTCCTGTCCCCAAAGTGCAGGAAATATCTCCTCAGTTAGGAAAAATGAGGGGTGAAAAGGGCTCTTCTTTCCCCCAGGCCCTGAGTGCAATGGTGATGGGCAGCCTGGAGGGGAGAACAGGTAACTGATGCTGTAACTGCCCATCTTTGCTCTCCCATCACATCTGCCATGATCCTTTCCCCATGTGGCAGAGACCTGGGACATGAATTTGGTGGCTCTTGTCCTGGTGGAAGTGTTACTGCTCAGGAAGGCTGGTGCTCAGGGAATCAAACATGCACTGATCCTTTTCCAGAGAGGCTTGGGACACAAATCTGGTGGCAGTTAACAGTCGTGCACGTATTGCTGCTCAGCACTGTTGGTGCACTGGGATCACACACACACCAGTCCAATGCTCCTCGGACAGGACAGTGCCTGGGCCAGCGGGATCTTGGGGACACTCTGGCTCTGTCCTGTGCTTGCAGCACGAACTCGGGGGTGACAAAATCACCAGCCACAGGCGGAAGCCAAGGGACTATCAGCAGCAGCTCCACTTGGGACCTGCTGAGTTTTCTAAGAAACACCGCAACAGTCGCGAGCGCTTACGGGAAGGGTGGGCCGGGCTGCAGCGGGGCTGTGATAGTGCTCTGCTGTGCCAGGGGCACGGTGCCCACACGAGGGGCTCCAAGGGGTAGCTGGAGGTGTGGTGGGGATGTTTGTGTTCGTGTCAGAGCAGCTTCCTGGACGGTCTTGAGTGGAAAAGAGAGAGAGGAGGGTAGATCTAAACCGCATCTCAAAATAGGCCTAAAGTTTGATGGTGTTTGGAGCTGTGCTTCCTGCTTCGAGCAGCCCCAAGGAGATGAAAGATGCAGCTGAGTGAAAGAGGAAAAAAAATAAAGCAAGAAATAAAAAAGCAAAACAAACAAACCAACTTAACACTTTCTTCACCGAGGCAGAGACAGACATGATAGCAGGTCACCTCATGAGGCTGGGATGTGGCTTCAGGGCCCCCCATTCCCTCCTAGCAGGTTCATGGCTTGGAAAGCAGGACAGGAGAGCCTGGGGTGAGCTGGGGAAGGGACTGCTCACTGGACATGGGGATATTAAGGAAAAAGCCCTGGAGCAAGCCAAGGAAAGGAGGGTCCTGTTGTGTCAGAGCTGGCCTGGGGACTTGCAGTCACCTATAGAAAGGGAAATCTGCCCCTTCCCTGGAGCTGACACAGCTCTGTGCACGCAGCAGCAGCTGCTCCAGGTCACGCAGAAACAGGCCTCCAAAATTCAACACATGTAAACCAATTAGAAAAAAAAAAAAAAAACCAAACCAAGATAAGAAAACACACAAACAAACATCCCTGAAGTGCCGCAGAGCTGGAAATGGGGTTTGACAGTTTGGAGGGTAAAAAACTCGACCGCTGCTGACTGATAGCGACCAACTTCTCGTAATCCTCAGATCAGCTTCCTCTGCTCGGCTGCGTTGGCCGGGCTGGAGGTGGGGACAGCCCGCTGGCAGCTTCCTGCACCCACCAGCCCCAGCGTGCAACACCAACAGAGCCGGAGCAACAGGATCTGCCTTACCAAAATTGAATTTGGCTGACAACATCCGGCGTTTCGTAAGCAGGCTTTGATGTTTGTTTACTCGCCAGCTCCAGCACATGCTCGGCACCAGCCTGCGGATGAATGGGAGAAAAGGGCTCAGCACCTCTTTGATCTCTCCCAGGAGAGCTGCCAGGAGCAGGCAGCTCTGGAAACACCCCGTGGAGGGATGGATCTGGCTGTCCCCGTGGTCTGGCTGGTCCCAGTTTGTGCTGGGGTGGGATTTTTGGAGTCAAGTGTGGTTAGAGACAAAGTCCCTGGAGTAGCCATGGTGTGGTCACTGGTGCCCCACAACTCACAGCATATCCTCCATCCCACCCCGCAACAAAGGAATGTCTCCATCACAGCAAGTGTTTTGTTTTTATTTAAAACCGCATAAAAAAAATAAGATTTCTCAATTCCCCTGTACAATATTAACTATTAACAAAACCCGCCGGCTACACACTTGGTGACAGGTACAGACTGGACAGTGCAGACAGCCTGGGCCAGCCCCCCCTCCCCAGCCCCAAAAACAAGACACCCGTGGAAAAAACCCAAATTCATCTGCAAACTGAGATCTGCACGTGGCAAGGAAAGAACAGCACCCAGAACTATGTACACAGACAGCTGGGGAGAAGCTGCCACCCCACACCTCCACCAGACACCCAATGGAAACACGATGGGCCCAGGGATGGACACAGGACAGAAACAGAGGGAAAACCTCAATGGAAAACCGGGGGATCAGCAGCTGTAGAAGCAAGGCATGGGCTGGAAACCCACATGAATTATAAATAAATAAATAAGTTATCCTAGCGGCTAGAACTCTTCCTTTAAAAAACAAAACAAACAACAAATTTATGAAAATAAATTAAAAACAAAAACTGGAAATGAGAAAAAAGGCAAAATGTTATCACTATTCACAACTGTACATCAAACTTTGCTCCTGTAGAACTATGTACACATTTACAGCTGTTGGTTTGCATTGTTTGTGCATTCGTGAGGGCACAGAGAAGCAAAGAACCCCAGAAAACCCGTGTGGGATGGAGGCACAGGAGGCGAGGCAGAACCCACTTGGTTCCCAAGCATCTTCTGACCCATTTCCTTTTTGAAAAAGAAAAAGGAACTATAGGCCCAGGCGAGTCTCAGAAAAGCAGCACTGTAGGAAAAGTCAAGTCTTTCCTGCAGCACAGCTGAGATCAAACAGAAGGCACACAAGCATGGGGACAGGGAGAAGGGACAGTGAGAAGGGACAGCCACTTTGCCACAGGCCCTGCCCTCCCCACAGTTTTCCCCCACTGAAGCTTTTCTTGCAGTCAAGTCATCCAATTCAGCAGGTCAAGATGACACTTGAGAGCCTCCAAAACCAGTCCAAAAAAAATTACTGTAAAATCTCAGAAGAGACAAAGTTCAGATGGAGTCCAGGACAGCTGGCTTGGATGGTGGCTACCAGAACTTGGAAGAGCAGGTCCCCAGCGCAGCTCCAGGGCAGGATGTGCACATTCCCATCTGAGAACATCTGAGGATCCCTGCTCAGTGTTATGGTCAAGATGAAAAAGTCTGGTTTTCTTTGCTTCTTATGACTAGGAGCTGCATGGAACTGTTACTTGTCAGGCTCCTGGATCAAACTGTGCAGGTGGATCTCAGCTGGTTCCAGGTGAATGTCCTGCAGCCAAGAATGGTTGAAAATGTCTTCCAAGGACGGCCTGTCCGAGGGGCGCATGGACAAGCACCACTTGATGAGGTGTTGGCACTCTGGGGAGAGAAAGCAGCAAGCAGTGGTCAGTCAGAGCAGGCTCCTGTCCACCCTGTGCCACCATCTGAGCTGTGCCCACCCTCTGCTTGGGAGGAGAGCAGCATGGCAGCACATGTGCCACCTCCTGCAGATGAAGCCCCTGCAGAGCTCCCTGGGAGCTGCTGCCTCCCCAGGCACGTCCCAAGCCGGGCACCCACCGAGAGAGATGCGCCGTCGGAAGAAGAGCTGGCCCCGGATGATGTCCTCGTCCTGCTCGAAGGGGACGTCCCCACACACCATGTTGTAGAGCAGGACACCCAGGGACCAGATGGTGGCTGAGTGGCCGTGGTAGCGGTGGAAGCGGATCCACTCCGGGGGGCTGTACACGCGCGTTCCTGCGGGACACAGCAGCTCATCAGCCCCTCGCCGGAGCATCCCCGGGCGCCGCTGGCACCCGGCGTGACCCGCCCGCCTCCCCGCCAGCACGTGACTCTTGTTTACAAACTTTGGGTTGTAAAAGGAAGGCGCGGGTGCCAGAAGAGGGCAGCAGGGCCCGGGAAAGGCCCGGCCGTTACATGCGAGGAAAAAACCCACCTACGGGTGGGGAAAAAACCACGCCTTCCCCCCCCGCAATGGTAAAAAAAATAAAATTTAAATGTTAAACCAAGGCAAACAAGAGGAGAGGAGCAGCCCCAGCCCTTCCGCACCTGCAAACCAAACCGGCCGCTGCTCGGGTTTTGCAAACCCCCCCTCTGCTCCCCCCTCCCCAGGGTGTTTTTGTCACGCTGGCTTCCCCCGCCCCAGCCCGAGCCAGCCCGGGTGACGGCGGCTGTCAGCAGGGCCGGGAGCCGGCTCCCGTTTCACAACATCCTCCCCGTGCCAAACAGAACTTGGCAGCGGCTGCAGAATTCATGCCGGCCCCCCCACGGCACGGGAAAACCTCCGGAGCCCGGCCCGGCCGCGCAACGCCCGGCACCGGGAATGCACCGGCTAAGGGCTCACCGTCAAACTGCGTGTAGAGCGTGTCCTTGAGGAAGGTGCCGGAGCCGAAGTCGATGAGCTTGAGCTCTCCCGTGGCCAGGTCGAGCAGGATGTTCTCGTCCTTGATGTCGCGGTGCAGGACGCCGCAGTTGTTGCAGTGCCGCACGGCCTCCAGCACCTGGCGGAACAGCCCCCGCGCCATCTCCTCCGGCAGGAACCCCCGCTCCGTGATGAAGTCAAAGAGGTCCTGAGATGGCTCCGGACGCTCCATCACCACCACGAAGCTGTCCGGGAGCTCGAACCAGTCCAAGAGCTGGATGACGCCGTGGAAGCCAGAGCCCACCTTGTTCAGGAGCACGATCTCCAGAGGGACGCGGCTGCCGCCGGGCTGCGGGGACACCACGCTGCCATCAGCGGGGCTGAGCCACCCCCGCCCGCGGCGAGCTCTGATGTTCCCCTGCCCGCACCCACCGATCCGGGTGATGCTCCGGTGTCTCCCTGCCCGCTCCCACCGGTGCTGGGCATCCCGGTGTTTTCCTGCCCGCCCCCATCAGCGCTAGGCATTCCCCGGCCCGGGATGCTCCGCGTCCCCCGGTGACCCCACACCGGCTCCCCCCGCGCCGTCCCGGTTTCCACCCTCCCGCGTCTCTGCTCATCCCCGCCCGTCACGCTGGGTTCTCCCGCTGGCCCCGCTCACTCACCAGCTCGCCCCACTGCGAGATGCGGTCCCGGGCCACGCGTTTGATCGCCACCTGCGAGCCAAGGGGAACGGCGGGATGAGCTCGGCGCCGGGATGAGCTCGGCGCCCGCCCCGCCGAGCCCCCTCCCGCTCCGCCCGCCGCCGGCCCCGCCACTTACCGGGGCGCCGTCCGAGAGGCGGATCCCCGAGTAAACGCTGCCGAAGCCGCCGCTCCCCAGCAACGGGCCCACCCGGTACAGCTGCTCCAGCGGCTCCTTCTCCTTCCCTGTGGACGAGACCCGCCCGTCAGCGCTCCGCCCGCTGCCCCGGCCGGCCCCGAGCCGGGACGGGCACCCCCACACCGGCCGTCCCTGACCTGGCTGTATCTTGGCGGGGTGCAGCTCGCCGGCGGTCCCGGAGCGGAGGTGCGCCAGCGAGGTGATTTTGGAGAGCAGCATGCCGGCGGCGGGGCCGGTGTTGGGGCCGGTGGCGGCACCTGCGGCTCGGCGCCGGGCCGGGCAGGGCTGTGAGGGCGCTGAGGGCAGGGCAGGGCGGGCTGCGGGCGCGAGCGGCCGCTCCGCGCGAGGCCCGGCCGCGTGTGGCGCGCGGCCCCTGCCGGCCCCGCGAGCCGCAGGGGCCGGGGGCGGGGCCGCACGCCCCGATGGGCGGGGCTACGCTTTGGAGCCACGCCCTCATTACGACCGGCGGCCAATGGGGAGCGGGCGCGGCGGCGGCGCGCGAGGGCCGCGCTGCCCGGGCGGCCCCGCGCGGTCACGGGGCCACGCCCACAGCCACGCCCAGCGGCGCCGGTTCGCGCGCTGCCTTTTCCCGGGAATCGCCGCTTCCCCCGTGCCCGGCGTCCCCCGGGCTCACCCCGCTGTTCCGCTGTTCCGCTCTTGCTTCATCACGCGCCAACCAGCGCATGAACTTTTCCCCTTTCCAGTAAAAGTGGCCATGTGGCCCTTCCAGCTGAGGACTCTTGACTAATATCCCTGGTTTTTAGGGTTTTTTAATCCCCACCCCCCCACCCCGTCTTCGTTTTTTCCGCAGAAGTCGCTGGCTGAGATGCCTCCCCGAGTTCCAGAGATAAGATAAATAATTTACTGGATGGAGATCTCTGATTACTCACTCTATTAGCATTTGGAGCAAAGAGCTCCAGCCACTGGGAGCTGAATTATTCCAGACAAAGCCCATCTGGGCTCCTGCTCCTAAGCAAGACCGAAGAGTTCCTGGCATCCCACACATACTTGTGGGATGAATTGCTTGAAATCGAATGGGGTTTACTGGAAATGCTGGTGAGATCCTATCCCCTTTAGTGTTAAAAAAAAGGATTAAATGCAACCAAGATGCAGCCCCCAAACTGGAGTTTGGAGCTGTGGCCCAGCCCTTGCCGTGGCCGGGAAGGACTCGCCACCACAGCTGCTGCTTTTAGATTTACCCAGAATGTGACACATCCTCTTTCTGGGGCTGAGCCAACCAAAAACTGGAAAATCTACCTTCCGTTTTACCCAGAAAGTGACATTTTTATTTGGGGAAAAGTGTGGAAAATCTGACGCAGCACCTCCATTCCTCTTTGTTTAAGATATATAATTGTAAAAAAAAAAATTAATATATTGTTGTTGCAATTCGAGGTGATGCAAGCTGAGAGTGGGGCAGAGGGGCAGGCAGCGCCTTTCTCCTGCCTTATTCCCACCCCGACGCCTGGGCACATTTGGGACAACTGGTTCTGCCAGTCCCTGCTCAGCCGTGGGATGAGGTGACTTAGCATTTGGCCCCGAACTCATTATCAAATTCTTTGCCAGGATGATGAAAGGCACCGAAGGGGACCTGTTGACAAACAGAGCTCGCCGGGCTTTCCCGGGGGCTGCCTGTCCCTGACTCCTCGGCAGAAGCAGCTCTGCCCAAACCTGCTCATTAGCGTCGGAGGGAGCAGCAGCGTGCCTTGCAACCGGGATGAGCTGGGGCCAAAATCATCCTCGTGCGTAAACCTGCCCAGCTGCTCCGGCCCGGCACTGAGTCAGCACCGGCTCCTCCTGCTGGCAGCGGGGCTTGGGTCCCTTTGGGTCGGGGAAACCCCTCCTGGCAGAGGGGAGTTCAGGGTTGGATCCCCTTGGATGGAGGAAACTCCTCCTGGCAGAGGGGAGCTCAGGGTTTGGTCTCCTCCTGGCAGGCAAGGGGAGCTCAAGGTTGGATCCCCTTGGATTTGGGAACCCCTCCTGGCAGAGAGGAGCTCAGGGTTGGGTCCCTTTGGAGCAGGGAACCCCTCTTGCAGAGGGGGTTGGGTCCCCTTGGATCAAGGAAACCCTTCCTGGCAGAGCTCAGGTTTGGATCCTCTAGGAGCAGGGAACCCCTCCTGGCAGAGGAGAGCTCAGGGTTTGGTCTCCTCCTGGCAGGCCAAGGGAGCTCAGGGTTGGATTCCCTTGGATTTGGGAACTCCTCCTGCTCCCTGTCCTGGCCACGTGGAGCTGGGAGGCAGCCACACTTCCCAGCCATATCCATCTCTTTCCAGATTCACCCAGCCAGATGCATTCCTGTTCCCAAAACGACCCCAAAGCAGGGCTGGGAGTCACCTTTCCCCCCCAGCCCACTCCAGACACTCCCCTTCCCCTTCCAGCCCGGGTGAGGCCACGGGGATGTGTCAGAAATTCAAACTAAACAAAACAAACCCCATCCTGCTGCTCTCACCCACCTTGCCCTCATCCCTGGGGATCTCTTCTCTCCCCATCCCTCTTCCCTTGGGGTGAAAGCCACCGAGGATGAGGATGACGGGTGCAGGGTGTTCCCCAAGCACACCCTACCCTTGCCCTGGCACGGGGATGTCCCGCGGGTCCTGCCCTGGCCAGAGCTGCCCTGCCCATCCTGGAGCATCCCCAGTTCCTGCCCTGAGCCCTCGGGGAGCAGTTTGCAGCCCGGAGGAGACTCCACAGGCCTTGCAAGGAGGAAAAACCCAACCAGAGCCATGCCTGGGGAGAAACGGGACCCTGGGGTGGCAGGTCTGGGGGAGAGGAGCTCCCAGCAGACATCAAAAGATCAGTTCTGAGCCCTGCAAACAATCCCGGCAGCTTTCAGGCTCTTCAGCGGCATTCCAGTCTAACCGGGGCTGCCTTGCATGATAATCAGGCTTAATTACTGCTTTATCGCTTGATTGCCGTGCTGGGCCCTTGGAGCTGCAGTGTTGCTTTCGCAGTTTACTTTTTGTATTTCCTCCCCCTCGCCTTCCCCGCCAGCACAATTAGCAAATAGGTGAAAACGGGGAGGGCCAGGGCGATGCCCAGCAGGGAGAGAGAGGCTCCCCAGGCCCGCCTGGGGGTGAGGGGATTTAATTCAGGTTTGCACCGATGTCCTGGAACAAACCAGCAAGGTCAACGCCCCACGGGCATCCCCCGGCGGGGAGGATGCGGGGCCGGGAGGATGCGGGGCTGTGAGCGCCGTGACACACGAGGGAGGGCTGTGGTTCCCTTTGAGTCATTGCCTGACCTTGGCTGAGTCTGTCCCTGACTCCCCCAGCTCGGGGAACCGGCTGGCCCAGGGCGTGGGGTGAGGCTCGGCACCCAAAATGTTCCCAAAATGACCTGCGGGTCCCTGGGGGAGCCCGAACCCTTCCCTGATAAAACCTGGGGAAAAAAGGGGATTTGAGGCATCTCAGCAATGCCCCGTGAGGAGGGCACCTTTGCCCACCTCGGTTTGTCCCAGCCGGGCAGAGATGGAGAGGGGAGGAGAGTGAGGGGCTCGGGTGCTCGCACCCACCCGCAGTGAGCAACCCCTGGGTTTGTGCCACCGCTGGGACACCCCCCGTGTGTCACCACCTGCTCCGAGTCACCCTGCAAACACTGGAAAGTGCTCTGGGGTCTCACACTTGGAAATATGAGCACGTTTCTGGCGTGGCAGTGAGGGTGAGGGACATCCCTGCAGGATGAGGGTGCAGGGTGTCCCCACGAGAGAGGTGACAGCTGGGGTCAGGGACATCCCTGCAGGATGACATCGAACTCGGGGTGCACGGTGTCCCCACAAGAGAGGGGAGAGCTGTGGTCAGGGACATCCCTGTGGGATGAGGCCAAGCTCGGGGTGCAGGGTGTCCCCCCAGAGGGATGGGAGAGCTAGGCTCAGGGACATCCCTGTGGGATGACACCGAACTCGGGGTGCGGGGTGTCCCCCTGATACAGAGGAGGGCTGGGGTCCCCTGGCTTTGGATCACGAGTGCTGGGAGCCATGAGGCTCTGCCTGGGTGCTGCTTTCCCTCCTCATCTCAGGGTGCCCCCAGACCCAGCAGGGACCACAAGGTGACACCTTGGGGACCACACACCACATCCTGGGGCTGGAGTCACCCGAGCACAGGGAGGAGAAAGGTCCTGGCTGCACCTTTCTTGCTGCAGCTCCCCAAAACCCCCCTGAGCACCCAATCCCAGACTTTGGGTGCCAATTCCCACCAGACAATGATGGGAGCAGGATGAGAGCAGGACAGGAGGTGCTGAGACCCATCCTGCTCCCCGGGTGCGAATTTCTTCTTAATTATTATAATTTTTTTTCTTTTTTTTCCCTTTTTTTTTTTTTTTTTTTTTTTTGTATGTTGGCTTTTTCGCGGGCTTTTTGTGGCGAGGTGTGCGGGGAGGCGGCAGCATGGCTAATCTGCTTTGTGAATAGAGCCTCACGGGGGGGCGGCCGAGGGGATCGGGGAGGTGGAAGGAGCCGCATATTTGGGATTCCATCATCTGGGTGGGCTCCTTCTCCCCAGACTCTCAGGATGTGGGAAATGGAAGATGAAAGGAGCTGCATTTCCAGCCTCTCGGGTTACAATGTCTAAAGCAGAAAAGGGTGGTTGGGGAAAGAAAGAGGAAAAAAAAAAAAAAAAGAAAAAGAAAAAAAGAGTGGGGAGGGGGGGAGTGGGATGCTACAGGGAAACCTGGGTTGGGAAATGGCCCGGGTAGGTTGGGGCAGGGAAGGGGGCGGCTGGGGCCGAGCCGCTCGTGTTTCACATCACGTCAGGGCTGAGGAATTTCCTCTGCTCTGGGGGTGCCTCGCAGAGAAAAAGGGGGAGGCTTTAAGGTTAGCTGGGGATGAATAATAGCCAAGAGAGGGATTAGAAGTGTTACCCAGGGGCTGCTGTTTACAAGCAAACCCTCCTGCCGAGAGCAGCAGGGGAAAGTGGGAGGCATCGGGGTGATGGTGGGGTGATGGATGTGCCACCCACATCCCACATCCCTTCCCTCAGAGCGCAGGGGGGATCTCCCCAGTCCCTGAGAGATTTTGTCCCCAGCATCAGCAGGGTCCCAGCACACGTGGCGTGTCCTGGGGTGCCCAGCCTGGCTGCTTCTCCTGTCACCCTGAGTTGTAGACACCCAGAT
The DNA here is from genome assembly GCA_009764595.1 of Geothlypis trichas. Taxonomy (NCBI): domain Eukaryota; kingdom Metazoa; phylum Chordata; class Aves; order Passeriformes; family Parulidae; genus Geothlypis; species Geothlypis trichas. Next base: position 3,003,252 of record CM019925.1, on the reverse strand, counting down.
CGTCCCTGTGAGAATCCACAGGAGGATTTGTGTCACCCCTGGAGAAGGAGCAGGGAGAGGGGATGTAAGCAGTGGGGAGGGGGCACAGAGACACAGCTTGGGGCAGTGCTCAGGCCTGGGGTTTGTACCCTGCTGGGTGATGGGAGCAAACCCTGGGCCTGGGCATCTCCTGGCATCATCCCACTGCTCCAGGTTTTGTCCCAAATCACTTCATTTTCATTTCCCCTTTACTGTTATCCTGAGTGATGCAAGGTTGAGGTGGAGAGGAGTAAAAGGAGCCACATTTCTCCTGTGTTGTTCCATATCATCCTAGGACAGCTGGGAAGGGATTGTCACAGGGTTGAAGTGCAGCCTCCAAGCTGGGCCCAGGGAGACTGTGGGATCCACCCTGGGATAATGGCAGAGACACTGGAATGTGCTGTGGGCAGCTGGGCTCCCCTTCCAGGGGCTCTTCTCCTTGATTTAGCCCAGGGAAACTGAGGCACAGGAGGGCCAGGAAGCCCCTGTGAGGCTGGAGAGGGGAAATGGGGTTATTCCAGCCCATAAAGGGGGTGAAAGAGCAGGGGGAAGATGTGGCTGGAATCAGCTGGGTGCTGTTTGGAGGAGGCTGAGCTGGTCCACCCACACTGGTGAGACCCCTGCCCGTGCCTGGGGACTTGGATCTGGCCCAGTGGCAGCACCAGGGACTGGCACCACTTGGGGGACACAAAATCCATCCATGCCCGAGGCTCGGCATGGCTGAGGCCAGCCCCACCTGCCCCGCTTAGCAGGTTTCTTCCTGCAGAGCATTTGCACCAGAAAAGCACTTTTTAATGGCCGTAGAACAAATGTCGGTGGCTAACTGCGGGCAGGAGGGTGCTCAGCTCTCCTCTTCCCCCTCCACCCTGCCAAACCCTGCCTATTCCCAGGTACATTCCTGGCATTGCTCCGTCCTGGAGTGCAGGGAGGGCCCTGACCCCCTGAGCATGGGAAAAATGCCTGTCTGCGTGCGGGGAAGGAGGTGCAAATAGTGCGGGGTGAGGAGGTCAGCCGGGAAATCCCTTTCATCTCCTGCCGGGCCTCCGCCGACACGCGGCCCGGCCCGCGGGGTTCTGTGCGCGGCTGGAACTGAGGAGGCTCCGGCAGGGACGGTGCTGGTTCCGAGCTGGAGGAGGATGGATCGCCACGTGGGGATGGGATGGGCTGGGATGGGATGGGATCGGATGGGCTGGCCAGGTGACAGCGGCCACCCCGGGATGGGCGATGGATGTGGCGTTTGTCCCCTTGTGCCACTCAGCGGTGACCGGGCCCTGCCACTCGCCAGGGTGAGGGGGCAGAGGTGACCCCCACACCACCCAGCACACAGGCACCAGCTCTTGGTGCTGGTGGGTCAGCCCAGTTAGTGACAGGGAGGTTCCCAGTATCACCCCGGAGAGCTCTGAGTGCCAGAGAGACCCGGACTGGTGCCGGAGACCCGGACTGGTGATGGAAACCCATCCCCATCTGCACCAGACCTGACACTGCTGCAAAGGCTGGGCCTGGCTCTGCACCGGGGCTGCTGCAGCAGGAAAAAATCTCCTGGCAGGAGCACAATAATAGGCAGGTCCTGCTCTCCCTGTTTGGCAAAAACCTCCCGAGTAGAGGAGAAGGGGGAAACCCCTGAGGAGCCCAGGAGATCCTGGGGCCACCCCGTGTTCTGTCACAGTCCTGCTGCACTCTGTCCCTCCTCTCTATCTCTGAATCCCACCTGGACAATTACAAACCTCTCCCTGCGGTTTGAACTCTGCCATCTCCCTGCCAGCAGCTCCCCCCCACGTCACCGCGGGCCATCGCCGTCATTGCTGTCACCTGCCCTTGTTGGCCAAAGGAGGAGTCCGAGCGCGGCCCGGCCCAGCCCGTGCGTGCCAGGCCGGATCCAGCCCGGCTTCCAGGAATCGGGGCTGGCTGTGCCCGACAGCTGCTGCCTGGGGTGGCATCCGCTCCTCCTGGTGAGCTCAGCTCCACATCCACCCTTCTCCTAAAGCGCCCACGGCTCTGTGGGACCCAGCTCTCCTCAGGGGTTCCCACTGCCTTTGCCCAGCGTGGGGCGAGGGCTTCTCCTGCCTGCACAAAGCAGATGGTAAAACACGGCCTAACAAGATCAGAGATTAATCTGCGCTTTGCTTCCAAATCGCATAATTGTCCAATTATTGCCAGTATCGGGGAGGAGCAGGCTCCTGCTTCCTCCTGGGCCACTTTGCATGGCAGGATGGTGTCAGGGGTGGGATCCTGCCCTGCTGCAGTGCAGGGCACTGGGACTGCAGTGGGACTGCCCAGTGTCCTGCTGAGTTATGGCCTCCAGCTCAGTGTCCAGTGTGAGGTGTGGGAGAGGCCCAGGCGTGTGGGAGCAGCTCCCCATCACACCCCCATCCCCATCCAACCTTGCTCTGGGGTTTTCCACCTTGTGTCAGGGCAGGAAACACAGCCCAGAGCACCTTTCCACAGGAGCAAACCCAGCCCAGTGACTCCCAGTTCCTACCAGTAAGAGTCCCTGGGGTGGAACTGGGCTGCTGCTGATGTGGTACTGCTCTGTGCCCTGCACAGGACTCAGGTGCCATCAGCACCACCCACTGCTGCCCCAGCACCATCTCTTGCTTTTCTGGGAGAGGAAACAGGGGAAAATCCCACATTTAGGGCAGCACGTGTGGCCATTCATTGGCTCTGAATTCCTGGGTGGCCGTGGCAGGGCCCCATTATCAGCAGGCCTGGGCTGTTTGCTGGAAAAGGGCGGCAGCAGGGCTGGGTGACCCCACACTTCCTTCCTTTCCTGGAAGCGCTCGCTGCGGCGTGACACCCGCTCTGATAACAGCTGCTTTCACAACACGGCTGGGGCTGCCTCATCCCTGCTCTGTCACCCTCCTTCCCGCCCAGCAAACAACCCCTGCCTTCCCTGCCTCAGTGTACCCCCCTTTCCAAGGTGGGAACAGAGCCTTGAGCACTGCAAGGGTGAGGGTGTGGGTGTGTTACACTGTGGGGTGTAATGAAATGTGTTGGGCCTCAGACTCACTGTCTGTCTGTCTGTCTGTCTATCTATCTATCTATCTATCCATCCATCATCCATCCATCTATCCATCCATCCATGGACCCGTCCATCCATCCATCCATCCATCCATCCATCCATCCATCCATCCATCCATCCATCCATCCATCCATCCATCCATTCATGGACCCGTCCATCCATCCATCCATCCATTGAGTGAGGAGAACTGGGGGCTCCTTCTCCCCCCTGGCAGCACCCAGGGAAGGGCTCCTGAGCTGTGCTGACCCACAGAGCTGCACTTGTGGCCGTGCACTCTCTGGTCTCTCTGGTCCCCCTGTTCCCTGGAGGACCTCAGTGCAAGGTGCAGGATGGGACAGGAGGGGCTTGGGGGATTCTTGGTGCCCCTGTGCCCAGGGCAGAGCAGTTGGTGGCTCCCGTGTGCACCCAGGGGCTGAGCAATCACAGCTGCCTCTGCAGGGGAGTGGCAGGCAGGGTCCTGCCTCACTCAGGTGTGCCCAGCACGGTCCCCTCCCTGCGTGGTGGCAGGTCCCTGCACGCCCCAGGAGCCACCGCCGTGGGTCAGGGTGGGACAGGCTGAGGGGGAAACTGAGGCAGTGATGGGAATGCCATGACTTGCCTAAGCCCTTCTGGAAAGGGACCCAGCAGCTGCTCCCTGGACACTGCTGGTGAGCAGCTCTGGGGGCTGCATGGACCAGGCTGGTGCTAACTGGGTTTGGCTGTGGGCTTGGAAACCTGGGGCTGGTGCTGAAATCCTCTCAAACCCCACTGGGATCCGCTCTGCAGGGGACAAGGATCAGCATCAGGGTCTGGGTTCCAGGGAGCTCCCTGTGAGCCTGGTATGGCCGAGCTGGGCTCCTGGGCCCATCCAAGGAGGAAGTTTGCAGGGTGGATTCCAGCAGACAGGTAAACAGCAGCCAGATGGGACCCAGATACCTGCCCTGAGCCACCCTCCAGGCTGGGTTTGCACAGCCCCGGTGTGTATTTGCTCTGGGGAGGGCTTTTCCCTCTGCTGGACGTCAGCAGCAGGGCCAGGACGTCACCCCAGCAGCTCTGCCGGGCTCCTGGTCACGCTCCTGGCCAGGTGCCTGATCCAGGGCTGCACTGCCCAAAGTGCCACTGTCCCCCAGCCTCAACCCTCATAGCCAGGTGCCAGCAGATGCCCAGGGCTCCTCTGACACAGCCACAAGGGCTGTGTTCAGGTGGGGGTCCTGGCCTCACTGGACCCCTTTGGAGCAGGGCAGGGCTGAGGGTTCTGCTGACTCACCCGGCTCAGGCAGCAGATGTGGCTGGCAGAGGATGCCAGGCATGCCCTGGCACACGTGCAGGAGCACCTCACACCCAGCCCTGCTCTGCAGTGCCACCGGGAAGCTCCTGGCCATGTTGTAAGATCCTGGCTTGGCTCATCCAGCTTGCTCAGCTCACCCTGCTGCTGCCACACCCAGCCTGCCCCGCTCCCGGGGGAAACTGAGGCACGGGGATGGCAGGATGGCTGCAGGGACATGGAGTGAAGCTGCTGAGGGACGATCACAGAGCATCACCCACCCATGGAGCAGCACTTCATCCCAGGTGCTGCTGTGTCACCCAGAGCCCCGGGGCTGCATCACTCCCAGCCGGTGGATGCTGCCGTTTCTTCTCCAGTTTTCCATCACTCCCCATCCCTGCAGGCCGAGGTGGCAGCTCTGGGGCGCCGTGCCCACCGCAGCACCACCGCAGCATCACCGCATTCGCTGTCCTTTGCGTGGTGATGAATAATGCAGAGCCCAGCCCCGAGGGCTCCTGGCTGCCACAGGAGGAGCTGGAGGCTGCTCCCTTCGCCTGCCGGGGCGCGGAGGGGAAAACGCCGGGTCAGGACCCCCGTCAGCGTGTGTTTACTGTGTCAGGAGAAGCCGTAAATTCACTTGGTTTAATTGAAAGCCGGTGCTGTGGGTTTGGCTTAATCCACCCTCCTCCTCCTCCTCCATTAGATAACGTCTCGCTGAAACCACTTTGCAAGCTCACGGCATTCCTGTGTGCTGAGCACCGGGCGGGACACGCGGCCACGGCCACGCCGGGGGCTCACAAATCCCTCGGGGACACTTTGCTGCTGCCAGCTCCGGTCCCTGTAGGAGCGACGGGGATAGGACGGTGGGGACGGATGGTGACCAGAGATCTCTGCAGCCAGGGCTGGGAACTTGTGGGTTATTGCAAAGGGCCTGGGTGCAGGGCCCTGCTGGGAGCTGCCAGCCACAGCTGGAGCAGGACTGAGAGAAGAGAGGGGGAGAGAGGATGAGAGGGTGAGAGAGTAAAAGGGGTAAGAGAGCAAGGTTCTCGTTACAATACAATAAATCTTCTTGTTGCAATACAATAAATCTTCTTCTGTCTTGAATATTCTAATTCTCACTAACCAATCTAGTACAAGATACAAATCCTACAGCATTTCCATACAGCCTGTAAGAATCACTACATTACCATACTGTGTTACATTTTAAACCCTAAAAACTCCTCTTTGGACCCTTCTGCCAAGCTGTAGGGTCTGCTCTGACCCTTGGGCCTGTCTGCAAGCAGAGGGTGTTGTTCCATCCACAGGGGATCACCTTCAGCTGGCCACACCATTGTTTTCCAGTTGTTCAGTAACTGAGGTATCCCAAAGCTTGCTTTCATTTCAATCTCACTTATAGTTTCCATATTCTCAAAATCTTTTGCCAGGCAATCATATTTATAAGGCTTTCCTGTCTCATCTTCCCCAACAGGTCCCCCGCACTCATCCTGCCCCAATCCCAGTCCCACTGACCCACTCATGACATGAAACAGCACAACAGGGTGGCTGAGGGTGGGGGGATGCAGGAAGATGCAGAATTGGGCTGGGCGAGCACCCAGGAGCGGATTCAAAGGGCTGAAGGTGAAAAGATAAAGGGAAATTCTTTGGGTGGAGGGAAATCCAAGCTGGGATGGGCTGGGATGTTCCCAAAAAGAGCTGCTGGGGAGGAGCAGCAGTAGCCCTCTCAGAGGGGGCAGCATTGCTTCTCCTCACCCCAACAAAGAGAAACTGAGTCACAGAGCTGGGCAGTGCTCGGGGGTGCTCGGAGTCGGGGCTGTTTGTGGGGAGCCCGTTCCTCCTCGGGGTTCTGCAGAACTGGCGGAGGAGGAACCGCCCGGGCCACGGAGAGGTCAAACGCTCCCGTGGGCTGTGTCCCCTCTCCGTGAGCTCTGTCCCCTGTCCCCATCCCCTCGCAGGGACACCCAGGGGGGACCCCCCCGCCTCCCCGTCCCCGCAGCCGTGGAACGGAGGAACCCCGGCGTCTGGCACGGGGGGAAATTTGCTTTGCCAGCGGAGTTCAGGCGGAGGCCAGGGGCGGCCGGGGCTGTCGGGGTGTCCCGCGGCCGCCGCTGACCTGCCAGGAATGCTGTGAGTCACCGGGAAAGCATCCCCCGGCCGCCAGCCCCGCTCCGTGCCGCCGGAACCGGCACCTCGGGCCTTGGGGTGCCGTGCTCGGGACTCCCCGGAACATCCCGGTACAGCCCGGGACACCCCCCTACAACCCAGGACACTCCGGGACACCACAATACACCCCGGGACTCCCCGGGACAGCCCAGTACAGCCCGGGACACCCCGGGACATCCCGGTACAGCCCGGGACACCCCCCTACAACCCAGGACACTCCGGGACACCACAATACACCCCGGGACTCCCCGGGACACCCCGGTACAGCCCGGGACACCCCCCTACAACCCAGAATACTCCAGGGCACCACAATACACCCCGACACACCCCGGGACATCCCCGTACTCCCCGGGACACCCCGGTACAGCCCGGGACACCCCGGTACACCCCGGTATACACCCCGATATACCGCGATACACCCCTGTACACCCCCGTACATGCCAGGACACCCCGGCACACCCCGGGACATCCCAGGAAACTCCGGTAACCCCAGGACATCGCGGGACACCCCTGGACACCTCGATACACCCTGGGACACTCTGGAATACCCTGGAACACCCTGGTGCATCCCGGTACAACCCGGGACACCCCGAGACATCCCGGTACAACCCGGGACTCCTCGGGACACCCCGGTACACCCTGGTACACCCCGGGACATCCCGGGACACCCCCGTACACCCCAATACACCCCGGCACATCCCGTTACACCCCGGGACACCCCAGGACACCCCGTTACACTCCGGTATACCCCGGGACACCCTGTTACACCCTGGTACACCCCGGGACACCCCCGTACACCCCGGCACATCCCGTTACACCCCGGGACACCTCGGGACACCTCGGGACACCCCGGTACAAACGGATACCCCCAGGGACACGGGCAGTGCCCACCCGGGGATGAGCCCCGATGCTGCGGCCAGCCCGGCACACGGGCAGGGACGGGGCAGGCCAGGAGCGATCCCCAGCTCCGGGAAAGGCCAGACATGAACTCAGCCTCTCCGACAGGGAAGAGCTGACGCGATGCCGGAGGTCACCCGGGGCCGGGCCGCCGGCCCAGCCCAGCCCGGGGCTCTCCACCGGGAGATTCTCCCGGAGGCGGCTCCGGCCCCGCTCCTTCCCCCAGGGCAGCCGGTGGCTCAGACTTTATCAGCTCGCCGCAGAGGAGAGAAAGGCTTTTCCCACTGGCGCCTTATCGAGCCTCGGACGCTGCATTGTTTCTGGTCACGTTGCAAAATTAAAGAGGCAAACGGCATTTCGGGGAGGAATTGTAAATTCTTGGAAGATTATCTGAGCGTGGCACCTGCCCCTGGTGTGGGGCACTGGGAGGTGGCATGGAATGGGAATCCCAGGAGGGGACAAATCCCAGAGCATCCATCCCTCTGTGGGTGAACACCCAGAGCCTGCCCAGCTGTGCCCTCACAGCTGGACACATCCTAAAGGGGAGGAACTTTCTGTGTTTTCAAAACAGTCTCAGGGGCAGCACCCATGGGTGGCCACAGACAGCGCTACGAGCAGGACCATGGGGGCTACCAGAGTCCCTTCCCCTGGTGGCAGAGCAGGTTCCTGCCTCCAGACCCGGGTATTTTCTGCTTGGTGCACCCAGCCCAGCCCAGGCATTGGCATCCCAAGGGGCTCTGAGGTTCTCTGCCTCCCCACACCCTCCTTCTGCAGAGCCAGGGCCAGCTGGGGTGCAATGGGTGTGGATGGACCCACGAATTTCTGGGAACTGAGCTGCCAGATCACACAGCACGCTCACCACAGCTTCTGTTCCTGGGAAGAGAGGGCACAGGGACACGAGCAGCACCCATGGGTGGCTGCAGACAAGCAGGATGGGGAAACTGAGGCACAGAGCAGGTCTCTGGGCTGCCCGTGGTGTCAGCACAGCTGCTGAAGGAGGCAGCAAGCCCAGGAGCTGCCCCTGGAGCTGGGACAGCATCTTCTGGACTGGATCAGGCTCCAGAGGATGCAGCCCCGGAGCCCCCCTGAATTTCCAGCCACCTTCAGACTATTTTTCCTGACTGAAGTGCCTCTTTGCAGGGCGGCTCTGGGCTTCTCCTGGGCACTGGGAGGATACTGGGAGGATACTGGAGGCTGCAGTGGGAGCTGTGATGCTGAACGAGGCACCAGCACCGGCTGCTGCCTTTGCTTCCCTGCAGTAAAACACAGCAGGTTATTGAGGGGACAAGTGTGACACAGAAGGAACCTGGTGCCACCTCCTGCCTGTCCCCAGCACTAGGGCAGGACACCCGGGAGGTGACAGAAGGGACCAGCTGGGGGCAGAAGGACGGTGACCTCCAGGGCAGGCTGTGGTATCACAAGGGACATGTGGTGCCCCCTCAGCAGCCAGAGCTCATCTCTGTCCCCAAGGTGCCACCCCAAGGGCCACTTCAGCACCTCACCCCTCCTGTCCCATCCTCCCAGGAAGAGCAAAGACCTGAGGCTCTTGTGACACCTAATGGCAGCTGCTGTTATCAGACACAGCTCTTCCAGGAAGGTTCATCTCACCATGGAGCTGCAGACCAGGGGATGCTCTGTTCCCACCCCAGGCTGGTGTTCCTGGGCCTGGACAGGGCTGCCAGAGGGGTCTGGGAGGTGGAAACCATTGTTTTTCACCCCATTCCCTTCAGGAGCACTGGCTGTGATGTGCTGGGTGTCCTTTTGTCCCCTCCTGGGGACTTTGGAGCCTCCTGATCACTTCCAGCTCCCAGCGGTGCCTGCAGGAGAGCCAGGCAGGTGTGCAGACAGGAGAAGCTGCCACTGCTGCTCCTCAGAGCTGTCCCAACCCCTGCCCACAAGCACAGCCCCAGACATCAGAGGATGCACACACAGCAGCCCCGACTGCCCAAATCCAAACCCTGCTGCTGGGGGAACGCCCTGATAAACACAGCCCTGTCCCTGGGGAGGAGGATGTGTGCCCTCAGCTCACAGCACCCAAACCTCGGAGCAGGGGCTGCCCCAAGGTTGCATCACCGAGGCTGGAAAACTCCTGGATCACTCCTGAATCCATCACCAAAGAGATCAAACCATTGGAATAACCCAGGACCAGCAAGCCCAGACCCTGCTCTGTTAGGTCACATCCCTCATGTTCCTATTTGCTCTGATCCTGCACCAGGCTCTCTGAAGAAAACACAGAGCAGGCAGTTTTCAGGCTGGAAAACTCCTGGATCACTCCTGAATCCATCCCCAAAGGACCAAACCCTTGGAGTAACCCAGGACCAGCAAGCCCAGACCCTGCTCTGTTGGGTCACATCCCTCACGTTCCTGTTTGCTCTGGTCCTGCAGTGCTCCAGGAACTTTCCAAACCCCCATCCCAGCACACACAGACAGGACCTGCAGCCCCTCACACCCTGCTGATGTGACTTTGACCATCTCCCTTCCCCTGGTGGCAGAGCAGGTTCCTGCCTCCAGACCTGGTTATTTTCTGCTTGGTGCACCCAGCCCAGCCCAGGGATTGGCATCCCAAGGGGCTCTGAGGTTCTCTGCCTCCCCACACCCTCCTTCTGCAGAGCCAGGGCCAGCTGGGGTGCAGGGGGTGTGGATGGACCCAGGAGTTTCTGGGAACTGAGCTGCCAGATCACACAGCACGCTCACCACAGCTTCTGTTCCTGGGAAGAGAGGGCACAGGGACACGAACAGCACCCATGGGTGGCTGCAGACAAGCAGGACGGGGAAACTGAGGCACAGAGCAGGTCCCTGGGCTGCCCATTGGTGTCAGCACAGCTGCTGAAGGAGAAGGCAAGCCCAGGAGCTGCCCCTGGAGCTGGGACAGCATCTTCTGGACTGGATCAGGCTCCAGAGGATGCAGCCCCGGAGCCCCCCCTGAATTTCCAGCCACCTTCAGGCTATTTTTCCTGACTGAAGTGCCTCTTTGCAGGGCGGCTGGCAGAGGGGGGCACTGCCTTTAAGTGTATTTGATGGATAATTCCTCATTACTCTAATGCATTTGCAAGCTGGGATAATTGATGGATGTTTAACAGGATGCGTTTCCGACAGTCGGCTGGAGAAATGGACTCCCATTACTCTGCAAACGTTTCTTTTTACCATTGAACTCCTTTGTTTCAATTGATCCTCGCCTTTCCCATCACTTGCTGCTCATTAATAATCCCCCAAGCAGCTGCTCCCCCACTCCAGCTCCTCCCAACCTGCCGTGCCCGAGGCTTTAGCTGGGGTTTGCAAGCAGATCCGGCAATTGCTGCAGTTTTATAATAAACAAGATTTTTTTTCCCCTTCCCAAAATGAGGCAAAAGCTGAGCAGGAGCAAAGCAGGCAGGGCTGGGGAATCTCCTGGGTCCATCAGAGTGATACCAGCTGCTAATCAGGGGCAATTTGGGGTGAAGAAGGCGAGGTGCAGGGCCCTGGGGCTGAGCAGAGCCCAAGGGAGAGGTCGCCCTTTGGGGCTGGTATCAGCCCAAGGCAGGCTTGGAGCTGAGCCCTGCTCTGCCTGCAGAGCTTTTATCTGCAGCTCCCTGAGTTCAGGGAAGGGCAGCCAGGGGTTATCAGTCCTGCCTGTGCCCTGAGCAGGCTCCATGCCACCCACAGAGGGTCCCTGTGTCCCCACCCTGCAGGGCCACTTGGGGGCTGGGCTGCAGGGGACATGTCCCACTTGGTGAGCAGCCTGGCATTTCATTCATGGTAGGAGTGATGGGGGTGGCATGGTCAGGATGGACAGAGAGCAGAGATCTCTGCAGCCAGGGCTGGGAACTTGTGGGTTATTGCAAAGGGCCTGGGTGCAGGGCCCTGCTGGGAGCTGCCAAACACAGCTGGAGCAGGGCTGAGAGAAGAGAGGGGGAGAGAGGATGAGAGGGTGAGAGAGTAAAAGCATATGAGAGTGAAAGGGGTAGGAGCTAAGAGAGGTAAGAGGAGTAAAAAAGGTAAGAGACCGAAATTCCCGTTCCAATAGAATAAATCTTCTGTGTTGAATATTCTGATTCTCACTAAACAATCTAGTACAATATACAAATCCTATAGCATTTACATACAGCCTATAAGAATCACTATATTACCATGCTGTGTTACATTTTAAACCCTAAAAACTCCTCTTTGGGCCCCTTCTGCCAAGCTGTAGGGTCTGCTCTGACCCTTGGGCCTGTCTGCAAGCAGAGGGTGTTGTTCCATCCAAAGGGGATCACCTTCAGCTGGCCACACCATTGTTTTCCAGGTGTTCAGTAACTGAGGTATCTCAAAGCTTGCTTTCATTTCAATCTCACTTATAGTTTCCATATTCTCAAAATATTTTGCCAAGCAATCATATTTATAAGGCTTTCCTGTCTCATCTTCCCTAACAATTCCCCTGGGATTTCCTCAATGGAACCCTTGGCAAACAGGGCTCCTTCCACTCAGAGCCATCCCAGGCATGGCTCTGGGCCTGCCCCAGTGCTGGGGGCACTGAATCCCCACGTTCCAGGCTGCCAGGAATGCTCAGGGGATACCAAGGGGCTTTTCCCCACGGTGCTGAGCTGTTCCCACTCCCAGTCCTGGTGCATCCCAAGCCAAGGTGCTCCCCTGATGTTCCCCTGCACCCTCAGGCCGATGCTCCCCCCTGTGTCCCTGCTGCTGCCCCGTCCTTGGCCACTCTCACCCTCAGGTCTGGGTTCAGACTCTTCCCCTCCATTCCCAGACCTCCATTCCTGCAGGAACACCCCTCACACCTTCACTTCTCCTTCCCAGTTCCCCCAGAGCTGCAGGTGGATCTGCAGCCTCATCTCAGACCCCCTGGCATCACCCAGCCCTGCACAGCACTGGGGCAGGAGCTTGCACTGCTCACACCAAGCACTGACCCGACCCTGCAGCATCCTTTGTCCTTTTCCCATCCACATCTTGCCCAGGATGAGGCACAAGAGCCTTGGCACAGGAGAAGAGCATCCACAGGCCTGGCTTAAGGCAGAATTTAAGAAGAAAAAATAAAAGAGAAAAAGGAGAAAAACCCCAATGTCCATAGAGGAGAAAATCAGCTGTGGCTGCTCAGGGGTTACACAGACCTGAGTGGGTGGAAGGAGGGGGATTCAGGTCAGCTGGGGACATGGGACAGGACAAGACTGTGAGAGCTGAGATGGAGTGTGGGGAACAGGAGATGTTCCTGCCCTGGGCTGACCCTGTCCCAGGGCATGGACCCACCTGATGGAGCCCACACTGCTGGGGCCAGTGAGAACAGCAAACGCCAAACGGCTGAGCCATGGCACTGAGCCCCTGCACTCCCCAAAACCTGGCCTGCACCCCTTGCACCCACAGCAAACAGGCCTGGGGCCATGGCTGATTGTCCCCAGAGCCCCATGGCAGGGAGCAGCTGGCTGCAAACACAGCCTGGGCAGGCCATAATCTGCTTTTGGGGGGCTCTCTTTGAAGTCTCAGCTCAGGAGGGTCTGGGGGTGACAGAGGAACCCACACAGCCCATGCCCACCATCCTCTACAGGATTAACACCCTGAGAAGGGATGAGCTCCATGGGCAGGGATGGATGAGACCCCTGTGGCTGCAGATGAGGTGCTGAGCAGGTGGGGGACAGAGGAGAGCAGGGACTGGGGTTTGTCAGTGCTCCTATAAAGCACATCCCAGGATTTATGAGTGCTCCCATAAAGACCATCCCAGGATTTATCAGTGCTCCCATAAAGACCATCCCAGGATTTGTCAGTGCTCCCATGAAGCCCATCCCAGGCAGGATGTGTCCTGGAGATGCCCCCATGTCCTGGAGATGCCCCCAGTGACTCTGGAGCTGCCCCATGATCAGCCCTGCTCTGTCCCTGCCCATAATTTGGAGCATTTCTGAGCCTGGGCACACCTGGGGGGTCCCACAGAGCTGCCAAACCCAGCTCTGATCCCCTCCTGAACTGCAGAGCTGCTCTTAAATCATCGCGGGAAGGCTGGTAAAAGCCTCGGTGCCTTCAAGCATGAAATACAAAGCACTCACCACCCCCTTTCAGCCTCTTCCCTGAGTGCCCGGCTCACCACATGAAACCTTTTATATCCCCCCCTCCCCGTTCTCCCCCATCAGCCCGAAGAGCGCCGGCGCCGCCAGCAGCACAATCCCAAATTGCTCCCTTTATTAGGGGAAAAAAAGAAGAAAAGGAAGAAACCGAAGCTTCGATTTCCTTTCTCACCTCTGAAATGGCCTGGGGGGGTTGAGGAGGGGGGTGCGAGGCCAAAGAGCCCCCAACCCCAAACCCAAACACACCAAAGGGTTTGGTTTGAACGGGAAGGGATCAGGGAGGCTTTTGCAGTGAGGGAGGAGGTGAGTGCAGAGGAGCCACGGGGATGTGTGTAGGAGCATCAGGGGTAGCACGGTTGGGATGGATGGAGAGCAGAGATCTCTGCAGCCAGGGCTGGGAACTTGTGGGTTATTGCGAAGGGCCTGGGTGCAGGGCCCTGCTGGGAGCTGCCAGCCACAGCTGGAGCAGGACTGAGAGAAGAGAGGGGCAGAGAGGATGAGAGGGTGAGAGAGTAAAAGGGTAAGAGAGCAAGAGGGGCAAGAGCTAAGAGAGCAAAGTTCCCGTTACAATGCAATAAATCTCCTTCTGTGTTGAATATTCTGATTCTCACTAACCAATCTAGTCCAAGATACAAATCCTATAGCATTTCCATACAGCCTATAAGAATCACTATATTACCATGCTGTGTTACATTTTAAATCCTTAAAACTCCTCTTTGGGCCCTTCTGCCAAGCTGTAGGGTCTGCTCTGACCCTTGGGCCTGTCTGCAAGCAGAGGGTGTTGTTCCATCCAAAGGGGATCACCTTCAGCTGGCCACACCATTGTTTCCCAGTTGTTCAGTAACTGAGGGATCTCAAAGCTTGCTTTCATTTCAATCTCACTTATAATTTCCATATTCTCAAAATCTTTTGCCAGACAATCATATTGATAAGGCATTCCTGTTTCATTTTCCCCAACACATGTGGAAGGACCCCAGTGGCTGGATCAGGGCTGGTACCCAGATCATGGGAGCAGGAGGGCTGATGGAGCCGGGTGATGCTTCCACAGGCAGGGATTGGATCGGGATCCTCAATCCACTGCAGTCCCGGGGGATGGAGGCAGCCAGGGGTGCCTCAGGGTGATGCTCCCGGTGCCAGTGAGGCTCCTGCAGGCAGGGATTGGATCGGAATCCTCAATTCACTGCAGTCCCGGGGGATGGAGGCAGCCAGGGGTGCCTCAGGGTGATGCTCCCGGTGCCAGTGATGCTCCTGCAGGCAGGGATTGGACGGGGATGCTCGATCCCACTGCAATCCCGGGGGATGGAGGCAGCCAGGGGTGCCTCGGGGCGCTGCCCACCATCCTCCCTGCAGCCCGGGGGTGGGGAGGGCCCCGTGGGGCTCTGTCCCCGCGGGCAGATAGGGCTGGGGGTGTCCCCGGAGCCGGGGAGGCGCAGATGGCGCGGGCTGGCTCCTGTCACGCTGCCATCAATCAGCGCCGGCTCCTCCGAGCGCGGCAGCGGCTCCGGGCTGTAAATCAGACCTGAACAAGGCTGAGGCTTTCTCTGCAAGGCCTGGCCTCGCTGCTGGCACTCGCTGCGGTGGCAGCGTCGCGACGGGCGGACCTTGTGTCCCCGCCGGCCCGGCAAAGGGCGCCCGAGGACGGCTGCGAGAGGATGCTGAACGTGGCACCTCCTGCTGCGGGGGAAAACGGCCCAGAGGAGCAGGAACGGCAGCTCCTGGCAGCCTGAACCCCTCCTCAGCCCTGTTCCTCCTGTTTCCCACCCTCCCGTGCCCTGCTGATGCAGCCCCAGCCAAGCAGGTGTCTCCCCACCCACTGGGCTCTGCTGGTGTTTGTAGGGGACAATGAGGCACCCACAGACCCTGCATGGCACCCACAGACCCTGCACTGCACCCACAGACCCTGCATGGCACCCACAGACCCTGCAGAGCACCCACAGACCCTGCAGAGCACCCACAGACCCTGCACTGCAACCACATCCCTAAATGTCACCCACAGACCCTCAGGGCACTCACAGACCCTGCACTGCACCCACAGACCCTGCATGGCACCCACAGACCCTGAAAAGCACCCACAGACCCTGCACAGAACCCACAGACCCTCAGGGCACCCACAGACCCCCAGGGCATCCACAGACCCTGCACAGCACCCATATACCCTGAACAGCACCCTCACACCCTGCACTGCAACCACATCCCTAAATGTCACCCACAGACCCTGCAGGGCACCCAGTCCCTCCCCAGACCAGGGTTTGTCTGTGGAACACCAGGATTGGCCCCCAAATTGCCCAGAGGAGAGACTGAGATAGAACAGGACCTCTCTGAGTGTCCAGAGGCCGTTTGGTCTCTGCAAGTGACCTGTCACCTTGTCCCCATCCTGCCTGACACAGTGTCTGGGGGGGTTTCAGTCCCCTCCTCCCCCTTTTCCTCAGCATCCTCTGGGTGTATTGCAGCCCAAGGTAGCCCAGCATCCTTCCCACGAGCTTTATTCTCCCTCCTAGTGCTGGAGCCGATGCTACTGAATTGTTTCATCTCTTTCCAAAATTTGCCTCCCCTGGGAGCCAGCCCAGCCTTTTAAACTGTGGCCATGGTCTGTGTATAAAACCATTTAAACCGTGCCTGGTCTGGGTATTTCTGGCACTGCTGCTTCACCCAGAGGCTCCACTCTGCCATCAGGATTTGCTTTTCAGGGTTTCACTTTCCTGTCCCAGGTTTCTGCCATCGCCCCCAGGCTCCCTCGCATCCATCCAAAGCTGGGGCAGGTCCAGCTCTTCCCTGGCAAACACCGAGCCCTGCTGTGGCTGCCTCCCTTCCTGATGCCAGCCAGCCTTGGCACAGAGAGGGCAGCCCCCCAGAGCAGGGTCTGTGGTGCCTCATTGTCCCCTACAAACATCCCTGCTCCCGACAAAAAGGCTGGTCTGATACTGTTCCTTACCCTTCCGCGGAGGGAGGGAGAGCGGCTGAGCTCCCTGCCGTGGCTCGTGTGAAGCATCTTTCATCCCTGCAGCCGAACGTGCTCACATTTAAGGAGTAATTACTGCGTGGTAGACTCAGCCGTTCTGGCAAAACACCGATGGCTCCATCCGCCGCGCCGCTCCCCTGTTATCCCCCAGCCCTGCTCAGGGTGTTTAGCTCAGGGCATCCCCACAGCACATTTTGAGGGAAGCAGGGTGGGGGGATGCAGCATTCAAGCCCCGGGGACAGCGAGGCTCTCCTCTGCAAGGGGCTGAGCTGCCAGCATCCACCCGGCACATCCCGGCCCCGGGACAGGGGAGGGCTGGGCGCAGCTGCGATTATTCAATCTGGAGCAACCCTGACCTGCTGACAAAGGCAAATTATTTTTAAAAAGCAACCACTCAGCGAAATTCGCCTCTGCTGCTCGTCCTGCTGCTGCTGCTGCCCGCCGGGGAGGGATCCGTCCCGGGAAACGCTGCCCTGGGATGGCAGCACCGGGCGGGGGGCGTGGGCTCTGCTCCACACCCTCCAGGCTCCCGGCCCGCTGGATTTTTGGCTGTCGAATCTTCCACAGGAGCATCACAAGCTGCTTCCCAGCATTATTTATAGTTATAATATTATATTTATATAATATAATAATATATTATATTATAAATTTTTATTTACTTATTATATATTATATTTTTATTTATATTATATTTACAGTTGTTGTATTATATTATATAATAAAATAATTTATTTATGTATTAATAATGTATATAATATATTTATATATTTATATATTTGTTATGTTTATATTTATAATTATCTATATTTATTTTTATATTATATTTATAGTTAGCATATTATATTTATGTTATATAATGATATATTTACATATTAAATATATTTTATATATTAAATATATTTATTATAGATTACATTTATTTTTATATTATATTATATTTCTAGTTATAATATTATATTATTATTTATAGCCACACGTGCATGGTGAAGCCGGGGTACCCCGAATGCACCCCGCAGAGCATCTCCCTGCTCCCTCCAGCAGCAGCAGAACGGATTCTGAAGGGCCCAGGGATATTTTAATGTCAGGGTGGTGCTCACTGCAGCAATGCAGGGTGCAGGGACTGGGAATCACCAGGATGTGCAGGGTGGGAGCGCAGGGGTCCCCCATCCTCACTGCCCCTGCTCAGTCTGGGGGTCAGCAGCAGACTCAGACGCTGGCCCAAGTGCTCTGGGGGTTTGTTCTCTCTGTGCCAAGGCTGGTTGGCATCAGGGAGGGATGCAGCCAGAGCAGGGCTCGGTGTTTTGCAAGGGAAGAGCTGGACCTGCTCCAAATTTCCAGGGTGAGAAAAATCTCCCCAAGTCACGCTCCAGCTCCAAACAACGCTCGGCTCCAGGGGCCGCCGATGATTCAGGCGGTGAGACCTCAGCGCTCCCACCTTGCAGCCGCCCCCTTTCCATCTGAGAGCGCTGGGGAGGGTTAATTCCCAATTAAGGGGGGGGATGGCTCCAAGATTGCCTGGCTCTTGCCCAGGGCTGTGATCCCAGCCCCACTCGCCTTCGCTCCCCCGAGGTGGCCGCGCTGCCCGGGAGTCCTCCTTCCCTTTTATTGCCACGAGGTGAATTAATACCCATTTCCTGAAGCTTTTATAGCTTCCTCCCAAATGGCTCTTACATCAGGGGCGTATTGGGTTACAGCAAATACCAGCAGCAAGGAACGAGCCCAGGCTTTGCTGTTCCTAAAGCCTCCGGTGCATTTGGGGACCGCCAGCCTCCGGTCCCTCTCCATTCCCCCAGAGCCGGGTGGATGCTCCCAGCAACAAACGACTCCCTTGAGATGCTGGGAAACAAGGAGGACTCTTGTGAAGCTCTGCAGGAGGAGCCCTGGGCTGGCTGAGCCCCTGTGGGGTGGGGATTGGGGGGTGCCCCCCAGTTTCGGGCTGGTTTCGGGGTGCCTGGTGCGGCTGCCGAGGCTCCAGGCTCCGTCTCGCTCCGAGCGCACGCACACCTCTCGGGCTGGTTACTGTAGAAACGAAATTAGCACGGGGAGGGAATGCAATCCCAGAGCTAATTAAGGTAATTACAGCTTCACACCAGCTGCTCACGAGGTCCAAGGACCTTCTGTAACTTGTGGAGGGGATCAGGCGCTCCGGGGGACTTTGAATTCCGATTCCCCCGGACCACGCGGCTTCCGTGGTGGCACTTGTGTCACTCACCAGTGTGACATTGGGCTGGGGGGATGCACGGCGCCAGATGTGCCCCCCAGATGTGCTGGCCCCACTGCAGCAGGGAGTTTCAGGCTGTGATTGGGGCCTGGGGTGTGTTTGGGGTCCCTGGGGAGCTGTTTTGGAGGGGGGTCAGTGCTGGGGGGGTGGCAGGAGGTGCTCTGCGAGCCCAGGGCATCCTGCTGGAGGTTGTATTTACAGATGTGTCACTTTGGCTTTTCAGCTGGGGACAGGCTGACCTGGCAGGGAGGGAAACTAGAGCTGGCTTGGGGTCCCCCTGCACCCCATATTTCTATTATATTATATTTATAATTATTATATTTATAGTTATTATATTTATTATTTATAGGCTCACGTGCATGGTGAGCCTTGGGCACCCCACATGCACCCCCCAGAGCATCTCCCTGCTCCCTCCACGAGCAGCGGAATGGATTCTGAAGGGCCCAGGGACATTTTGGGGACCCAGGGGACTGGCTGGCTGGGGTCAGAGGCTGCAGGATGGGTGCAGGCAGCAGGGAGGTGGCAGCACCCGGAGCTGGTGGGTGTCAGAGGTGTTTGGTGGGGTGCTGGAAAATGAGACTTCTGCTCCAGGCTTGGATGAGCCCATTGGAACCAGTTGGACACACTGGGGATGGGATGAACGACCTGGCCCAGGATCACCCCCAGCATCCAGGGGGGCAAGAGCATCCCCAGAGCTCCCCACTCTCCTTTCAGCCGGCACAACGTTACCCCCCAGCGGTGCCTTCCCAAAACCCATGGATTTGGAGCTGATTCCTGGCACTGATGGAGACGGGAGCCAGGAGAATGTGGCCAAACGTGTTTGTGCCGAAAGTGCCCGGTGGCGGCGCGGGGCTGGGAGCGCGGGGGCTCCGCTGCCCGGGGGTTGGCGGGGGCCAGCGCTGGGGACAGGAGCTCCGAGTGCCGCCGTGTGTCAGCAGCAGCAGCAGCGCCGGCAGCGGGCGGTGATTCACCGCTTCCCAGCAGCTGATATTTATTACTCAGCCTCGCTGCGGGGCCGACATGAAATGTGGTCCAGGGAGGGAATAAACACCGAGCGGAGCGAGCGGGGGGCGGCAGCGTCGCCCGTGCAACCTGATGGGTTTCCCCATCCTCCCCCTCTCGCTGCTCTCTCCGGCTGGTGGATTTTGATGGAGGAAAATAAAGGCTCACAAAAATCACTCTCTCTCTCTGCCGGCTTGTCCCCGTTTGCCCTGTGCTTTGGCAGCTCCGCCGCGGTGGGCTGGGACGTGGCAGGAATGGGAGCGAGGAGGGAGGGAGGGACGGCAGGAAGGGGCTCCCCTGGGAGGCTTGGCCCCAGCAGGGTGATGGGACTGAACTGGGACCCTCCTCCCGAATGGGACCCCCCTCTGCAGCCTGTGCTCCGTGGCTTTGGAGAAAGGCAGGCATGATGTGGGACTGCGGGCATGAGAACTGCCCAGGTCGGTCCACGGATGAGAGGCAGGGATGGGGTCCCATGGGATTTGTATTGTAAATCAAATACAATACGGGGGAGAAGGGGGAGATCCCCGAGATGGCGCACCCTGAGGAGGGTGGTGTGGGGGAGAGTTTGGGTCTAGGGCTGGATCCTCAGCAACAGGGTGGATCCCCGGGAGTAGGATGGATCCATGGCAGCAGGGTGGAACCACGGGAGGGATGGGGGTCCCACGGGATGAAGACGTGGGGGAGAAGGGGGCAAATCCCCGAGCTGGTCCCCAGAGCCCGTCCTGCGCCCTGAAGGGGGTGGTGTGGGGAGAGTGAGGCAGTTTGGGGCTGGGGCTGGATCCTCAGCAGCAGAATGGATCCATGGCAGCAGAATGGATCCATGGTAGTCGGAAGGATCCATCCAGCAGGGTGGATCCACAGGAGTAGGATGGATCCATCCAGCAGGGTGGACCCATGGCAGCAGGGTGGATCTGGTGCAAAGCAAAGGAGCCAAAGCAGAACGATGCAGCTGCTGCGAGGGGACAGATCCAGCACAGAGGGATGGCTCGGGTACGGGCAGCTGGTTGTGCTGCAGGGGATGCAGCTGCTGCAAAGGGACGGGTCTGATGCAGAGGGATGTGACTCAGAGTGACACGAGTGCCAGGCTTTGTGTGTGTCCCCCAGCCCTGCTGATCCCCTCTCCCGCCCCAGCATCGCAGCAAACGGGTCCATCACCTCCCCTCGCCCGCCCAGCAGAGCCCCACCTGTGCCTCAGTTTCCCTGTGCAGCCAAGGGGCAGAGGCCGCTCCGTCCCCGTTTCCCCGAGTGCCTCCGTGTGTCCATCCACCCTCCAGCGGCACGGCGAGGACGGACGGGGGCTCCGACCTCCTCCCGCAGCAGCCGGGAAGGGCCGGTGCGAGCCTCCCCGGGTTATTTATCACAGCTCCGAGTGCCGGTGTGCGGCGGCAGCTCCCGGGGATATTTTAGCCCGCTGCAGGGAATCACGGCGGCGAGGGCTCGGGAGCAGCAGGAGGGAGGCAGAGAGGGAGAGGTGCCGCAGCACGAAACCCTGCCAGCATTCCTGCTCCAAAAACCCTTTCCAGTGAGGATCCCCGCTCCGGGGTGGCTGCGGGGTCACGCCCGGGCTTGGCACCGTCGCATCCCTCCACGGCCTGCTGGGTCCCGGGGGACACCCGAGCAGCGGGGGCTGCAGGCTGGGCTTGGCACGCAGCGAGGAGCCGAGGGCGGCTGCAGCACGCACAGGAGCTGAGCAGGCTGCTGCTGTCTGCTCGAGACAGGAAGACATTAGAGAGCAGCGCTGTCTGCATCCCTAATCGGCCTCGCTGCCGCCCGCTCCCCCTCCCAGCGCTGCGCCGGGGGCTGCGGGAAAGCCGGGCCAGGGAAGCCCCGGGAACGAAGGGCCAGGGAGCCCCGGGAAAGACGATCTAGGGACCCCAGGATAGCCGGGCCAGGGAGCCCTGGGAACGAAGGGCCAGGGAGCCCCGGGAATGAAGGGCCAGGGAACCCCAGAAAAGCAGGGCCAGGAAACCCAAGATAGCCAGGGTGGGGTCCCCCAGGACAGCCAGGGTGGGGACCCCCAGGAAAGCTGGGCCAGGAAGCCCCGGGAAATTCGAGCTAGGGACCCCCAGGAATGAAGACCCAGGGAGCCCCAGGATAGCCAAGCCAGGGAACCCCAGGAAAACCAGACCAGGGAGCCCTGGGAATGAAGGGCCAGGGAAAGCCAGGAAAGCTGGACCAGGGACCCCTGGGAAATTCGGGCCAGGGACCCTCGGAAAACGCAGACAAGGGAACCCCAGGAAAACCGGGCCAGGGAGCCCTGGGAAAGAAGAGTCAGGGACCCTTGGGTGCTCCATCCCTGCAGTGGGTGCTGCTGCCAGCCCTGCTGCCACCCCTGTTCCTGTGGGTGGGTGCTCTGCAGCACCCGTGTGGCACTGCTACACACCCATGTGCACATGTACACACACCCATGTGCACATGTACACACACACAACCCTGTGTGCACATGTACACAGACATACAGACATACACAGACACACACACACACATATTGCACATGTACATACACACACACACGTGCATCACTGGCAGGGAAAGAGCTCCCACCCTGAGCTCTGGTCTCACCCACCCAGGCCTTGCTGAGCAGGGAGGGACCCCTGGTGCCAGGCCCCCCAAATGCCCTGTAGCTTTATTCTCCTGTGACCCTCTTACCAACACTCCCCATTTCCCGCACCCCAAAGCCCATTACAGCCTACAGCAGCTGCAGAGCACTCGATGGCTGCTTCCCAGGCACCCTAGGATATGGGCACATGAGGATCTGGGCATGCAGGACCAGGGCTGGGTACACCAGGGTGCAGGGCTGGGCACCCAGAACTAGAGCTGGGTACACCAGGATGCAGAGCTCAGCATCCAGGACCACATCTGGGCACCCCAGGATGCAGGGCAGGGTTCCCAGGACCAGGGACAGACACCCTGGGGACAGGGACAGACAGACATTCGCCCCTGGCAGTGCTGGCAGGGCATGGTGCTGGTGTGTGAGGCACCGCCCTCCTGTTCCAGGCAGTTTCCCAGTTTATTTTCTCCCCTATTAGATTCCAGCTGGCAGGATGGTTCCTATAAATATACATAAGGGCTCATTTACATGACAGTTTATTCGGGAGCAACTTCCACAGCTGCCTGGCAGACGCTGCTGCAGTGGGTGAGAGTCGTGCCTGAAACCAGCCCTGCCTCAGTTTCCCCATCTGCAGCCCAGGCAACAGGGAATGGCTTTCCCCACATTTTTGACAATCCGTTCCTGGAAAACCCAGGGTGTTATTATCAAGGCTATTTATAGCCTGGTAATTGTGTTATTAATATGATTATTTGCCGTGTGGCAATGGGTAA
This sequence comes from Geothlypis trichas, assembly GCA_009764595.1. Taxonomy (NCBI): domain Eukaryota; kingdom Metazoa; phylum Chordata; class Aves; order Passeriformes; family Parulidae; genus Geothlypis; species Geothlypis trichas. The sequence goes on along the minus strand of CM019925.1, from coordinate 2,980,389 downwards.
TTGCCCTGGGTGGGGACAACAGCAGCGTGTGTGAGGTGCTGCATGGGGACGGTCACAGACCCAACCTGCCTCCAGCTGAGGGGAAACTCATCCCAAAAACCCCAGGAGGGCACTGGGGTGTGCCTGGTGGGTGATGGGGTCCCAGGGCAGAACCAGGGACGCCCCAGGGCAGGTGAGGGGGTTTGGTGGCTCCGTGCTCCTGCTCTGGAGTCCAGCTCTTGTTTCGATCATGATGATTAGCTGAGTCACAGCTGGGGTGCTGCTAATTAAATGTATTTCTTAATTAACAAGATCACAGAGAAGGCCTGCCAGCCCGGCTTGGCTTTCAATCACGGCTGACAGACGCAGCTGCGGCCACGGGGCCCGAGGAGCGGCGCTCACCCCGCCCCGGCGCTCAGCGCTGCCCCTGCCGAGCCGGGGATGCTCCGCTGCATCTGGGGATGCTCCGCTGCCCTCCTGCTCCACAGGGCCGATCCCACGGGCAGCAGGAGGGTGAGGATGAGGAGGGCTCATGCCCGGCACCACCCAGCCCTGGCAGTGCCTCTCTGGGGCGCAGTGAGTGTGCCAGGGCTCAGGGCAGGGCCACCCCTGCTCTGCCCTGTGACTCAGGGCTGCCTCATCCCTCCCTGCCACCTGAGCCCCGACCGAGCCTGCCTATTAATTAATATTAATAATAACCCCTTGCAGCTGCTATTCACTGGCCTCAAAGCACAACCTGGAGTAACCCCCGTCCCGATGGGGAAATCTCCACTCCGCACCGGATGGGGAAACTGAGGCACGGGAACTGGGGCAGGAACCGTGCCAGAAGCTTTCCCTGCTCACGCACAGAGTGTGGAAAACGAGGAAGCAAAACCCCAGGGACTGTCCCCAGCCTCCAGCCCCACGGCAATGCATGGACGGGTGAGCCGGAGTGGGTGGAGAGGGTTTCCTAGCTGGGAAAAAAAAAAAAGAAAAAAAAGAAAAAAAAGAAAAAAAAAGAAAAAAAAGAAAAAAAAGAAAAAAGAGGATCGAATAATAAATAAATAAACAAATAAATAAGCCTATTGTGCCCCCCATGGCCGAGCCCTGCCCCGCGGCAAGGGGCTGTTTTCTGGCTCCCTGGGAAGTGGGAGCCCGAGCTCCCCGAGGGGATTTCGCGTGTCCTCGGCCCCCGGCGCGGGCGGGAATCGGAGCTGGGGCTTCTCCCGCTTTTTGGCAGTCTGGTCATGTCCCGGCGGCAGAGCAGCAGGACTGAGTCACGTTCCAGCGGCAGCAGTGACTCACGGCCACCCCAGCCTCCCGGGGAGCAGCCGGCACATTGCAGAGATTCCTGGATGGAGGAAGGAAAATAAAATTAAATAATAACAACTGCCAGCATCATCCCCCCCTCCACCTCCACCACCACCTCCGCCCCTTCTTCCTTCCCCCAACCTCCTGCAACACAGGCGCAAACAGCAAATTCCTGCGGCACCGGGAAACACCTCCCGCCTCGCCAGACGCCGGGATGCACGACCTGCTGCTTCCCGAGTGCACGAAATGCCCTTTGCCGGCACCTGCGGGGGCACCGAGAAGCAGGTGGAGCCTTCCTCCTCCTCAAACGCTGCCCCAAGCATGGGGACACCCCCAGAGAGAAAAGATGGGGTGCAGCTGGATGGATCCTGGGATCCCCCTCTGGATCTGAGTTGTTCCCTGAGGGATTGGGGGGTGAAGAACCCCTAAGGTTGCACATTAATCCTGGCTGTGGGGTTTTAATTTTTTTTTTGGAGGGGTATCACCAATATTTTCCATCATTTAGCATCATCTCCCATCCCCACAGCGAGATTCTGCCCGTGCGCTGCAAAAATGGGGCGCAGCTGGGTGGATCCTGGGATCTCCCTCTGGGTCTGAGTTGCTCCCTGAGGAGTTTGGGGTGGTGAAGAGCAGGGTGGGGTATCCCCAAGGTTACACAGTCCTGGCTGTGGAGTTTTAATTTTTTTTGTAGGGATATCACCAATATTTTCCATCATTTAGCATCATCTCACACCCATGCAGGGGTTGTCCCCAGACCCAGGGGACACCCGTGTCCCTCGTGTCCCCGCAGCCCTGGGAGCCCCCCGGGGCAGGGCTCTGCTGTGGCAGCCTCTGAACTCCATTTATTCATTATTTAAAGCGCTTGGCGGGAGCAGCGGAAGCGCCGGTGGGGCTGAGAGGCTGCGGAGGCTGAGCTGCTGCAGCTCCGGCACCGCGGCGCTGCGGAGAGCTGCCCAAAAAAGCTGCCCAAAAATGCCTCAGCCAGGGGAGAGCTGCCCAAAAATGCCTCAGTGAGGGGGGAGTGCCCCTGCCCCACAGCGAGGGGTGTGCTACCCAAAATCTCACAGTGAAAGGTGTGCTGCCCAAAATCTCAGTGAGGGGTGTGCTACCCAAAATCTCATAGTGAGGGGTGTGCTGCCCAAAATCTCATAGTGAGGGGTTGCTACCCAAAATCTCACAGTGAAAGGTGTGCTGCCCAAAATCTGAGTGAGGGGTGTGCAACCCAAAATCTCAGTGAGGGCTGTGCTACCCAAAATCTCATAGTGAGGGGTTGCTACCCAAAATCTCACAGTGAAAGGTGTGCTACCCAAAATCTCATAATGAGGGATGTGCTACTCAAAATCTCAGTGAGGGATGTGCTACCCAAAATCTTACAGTGAGGAGTGTGCTGCCCAAAATCTCACAGTGAGGGATGTGCTACCCAAAATCTCACAGTGAAAGGTGTGCTGCCCAAAATCTCAGTGAGGGGTGTGCTACCCAAAATCTCATAGTGAGGGGTTGCTACCCAAAATCTCATAATGAGGGATGTGTTACCCAAAATCTCATAATGAGGGGTTGCTACCCAAAATCTTGGTGAGGGCTGTGCTACTCAAAATCTCACAGTGAGGGCTGTGCTACTCAAAATCTCACAGTAAAAAGTGTGCTGCCCAAAATCTCATAGTGAGGATGTGCTGCCCCAAGAGCCCCACAACAAGAGTTGTCCTGTCCAATGCCCTGCAGTGAGGGCTGTGCTACTCAAAATCTCAGTGAGGGGTGTGCTACCCAAAATCTCATAATGAGGGATGTGCTACTCAAAATCTCTCAGTGAGGGGTGTGCTGCCCAAAAATCTCCCAGTGAGGGGTGTGTGACCCAACATCTCATAATGAGGGATGTGCTGCTCCAAGAGCCCCACAGCAAGGATTGTCCTCTCCCACAGTGAGGGATGTGCAGTCCCCAAGCAGGGACTCTGTGGGTCACAGCCTCTCCAGGGAACAGCCCTATGGAACTCAACACCTGCAAGCACTCTGTGTGGGGCTGGCCCCTATGGAGCCCAGCACCCTTACAACCACATCCCAGGGCTTACAGAGCAAAATCTGCTGCCCCAGCAGAGCAGACACCTAAAGAACAGTCCCTAGAGAGCACAAACCCCATCCCATGTGGTGCAGAGGGACCTGTAATTAGTGAGTGAGAGAACACGCCCAGTGGAACAGTCCCCAGAGAGGGGAACAGCCAAGCGTGCAGAGAACCCCTCTACAGAGCCTGTCCCTATGGAAGAACAGCCCAGACCCCCCAGAGCAGCCCCAGAGCAGCCCTGCAGGCTGGGCCTGTGGGCTTCTACAGCCCCACATGGTTCCCATCCCACCCCACACCTGGAGGGCACCAGCCCAGGCCCTGCTGAGCCCCTTCCTGGGGATCAGGGGCAGATTGCACCCACAGAGCCCTGCAAGGGGGACCAGAGCTGTGCCCCTGCCACCTCCTCTGCTCCCTCAAACCTCTCCACATGCCCCAGAGGTGGGGGCCACGTGGAAGCATGCATGACATTCATGGGCTGTATTAATCTACTCCCAGTGATTGCACTGGTAAATCTGAAGGGTTAATGGCATGCAATTAATAGCAGCATGCTTATTTTGCTGTTTAACATATTGTTCATCTGTCTTTATAGTACAGAGGCATACAAACAATGCCAGTGGCAGCTCACACTGTGCCAGAATTTAAGAGATTCTCTGGAATCTCTTAGAATTCAAGAGATTCTCTTGAATCTCCTAGAATTTAGAGAATCTCCTTAGAATTTAAGAGATTCTCTGGGATCTGATTAGAGTCTCTACAGCAGATAATACACAGCACCAATTGTATGTCTGGTTGTGTATTCAGCAGAGCAATATCCCCAGCTGGGGTTTGGGATGAGCAGGGCACAGTGGAGCCTCTGCAGGGCAGCAGCTCAGGGACACAGGTTCCCCTGGGTGTCTCTGCTGCTGTCCCAGCCCAGCACAGCCCCTGTGGGTTTCACAGGGTATTTTGGTCAGTGCTTACGGGAAGAGGTGTGGGGGGGCCCGCGGGGGGATGCCAGTAAATGGCCTCTGAGCCTTCCCCATTCTCGAGAATAGGAAACTGTGGCTTCTGCACGGGGGTTTCACTTTCTGTTCTGGAGGCGGGAGGCCAAACTGCTCTGCTTGACCACTGCTGTGGCACCGCCTGGGGATTGAGACAGCACAGGCAGGGAAAATTCATCACTGTATTTATTCTCTGCACGTGCAAAAGTCCTTTTATTTGGGGAATCAAAATAAAGTTTGATCTCTTAAAGTTTGGTCTCCCAACCTGCTGTTTGGGGATGCTCAGGGCAGTGATGCTGTCACCCTGTCTTTAAGGGTGGCACAATGCAGGCCCAGCCTGCAGGGCTGCTCTGGGGCTGCTCTGGGGGGTCTGGGCTCTTCATCCCTGGGGACAGGCTCTGCAGGGGGGTTCTCTGCATGCTTGGCTGTCCCCCTCTCTGGGGACTGTTCCACTGGGCATGTTCCCTCACTCACTAACTGCAGGTCCCTCTGCACTACATGGGATGGGGTTTGTGCTCTCTAGGGACTGTTCTTTAGGTGTCTGCTCTGCTGGGCCAGCAGATTCTGCTCTGTAACCCCTGGGATTAGTTTGTAAGGGTGCTGGGCTCCATAGAGGCCAGCCCCACACAGGGCTGTCCCTGGTGCCCTGCCACTCCCTCCCTCCCTGGGCCACCTCTCCTCTGTGGCAGCCCCTCCCAAGGCACCCATAGGTGCTGCAGTGGTTCCGAGGGTGCTGAGGGTCAGGAGAGAGGAGAGCAGGAGCTCTAAAAATATCCCCAGGTGCCCTCTGCCCCGGGAGCAATTCCTCACTGGGTAAACAGGAAATTTATTCTTAGGCCATTCACGAGCTGAGCTGAGGGCAGCTCCCTGCCCGGGGCTTGTTTTGTTCCTCTGTTCCTCGCTGACACAGCGGTGACACAGCCGAGGTGGAAGGGCCACCCGGCAGAACCTTCCAGCCCCGAGGGCTTCCCCTTGCTCACTCTTTCCTCCCCTGCTCACCCTGCCTCAGCCAGGGCTGCTGCGAGGGGGTTCCCCTTCCCACGGGGTGACCCTGGGAGCTGAGAGTGGCTTTGGGTGTCTCTGGAGAGCCCCGTTTGTGCTGTGAGCATCTGGGCTCAGATGGAGGCAAACACCTCCTCCTCTCCCCCTTCCCTGACAGGATCTCTTGAGCTGGAGGAGATAAGCCCCCACAGTTTGCCCTTTCCCAGGATGAGCTAGGTTGAGAAGACTGAGGAAGGACATTGCTCACAGCTTTTTCCTGTCTCCCCAAAGCCCCCCAGGGTGGTGATAGCTGTGATTCATCTTTACCCCCTCATCCTTTCCCCAGGTGTTGTTCCCATTTGCAGGACCCTGCTCCACCTCCCATCCCAGTTTGCAGGGCTCTGTTCAGCCTCTGACACCTCTGGGCTCTGCTGGAGCTGCTGCATGGTCCAGACACCAATCCCTGCCTGCCAGGGATCGTGGGCTCCTCCAGCTCTGGGCATGAGGCCCCTGCCAGGCTCAGAAGTGGCAGCTTCTGCCTGGGCAACACTTCTGGGGAGCTAAAAGAGGACACACAGAGAAAAATGTGGGGCTGCAGCCTAAAGCACTGAAATGAACAGGGGTGCTCGTTATGCTGCTGATAGAGAGGGGGATCCCCCGTGTTTCCCCAGCATCACCTGTGTGGACATGACCTTGTCCCAGAGTGTTTTCCCCCTGTAAATGTAACTGAGGGAGGCACAAGGGTGGAAGGTGCTTTGTGGGCAGGGGAGTGCAGGGAAAGCCTGGGATGGGCAGGAGTGTGGGCTGGCTCAGAGAGGCAGGTGAGGGCTGTCTGTGGTTAAGGGGTACCCCCACACCACGGGACTGCAGTGTGAGGCCAGGAGTGGTGACAAACTGGAAAAGGGACACCCTGAATCCAGCACTGGTGTCCCTGAGCTGTGAGGCTGAGCTACAAGCTGGATCCCTGATATATTTGTGACACATACGACAATGTGGAGCCACGGGGACAATCCCACGGGGCTCTCTGTAAAACAGACGCCAAAAAAGGCTGCACGGAGCGCAGAGAGGGGTGGCAGGAGGGTTTATCCGAGCAGCCCCAGTCCCGCGGGCTCTCCCGGCTCGGGCATCCCCGCCCGGCTGCGGAACGACGGAGCGGTGCTGTCCTCGCGTGGCCGCCGGCGGCACCGCACCGCGCCCGGGCCGGGGACTCCCCCAAATCCCCGCTCTCCAAATCCCCGCTCCCCCAAAATCCCCCCTCCCACAAATCCCCACTCCCCAAATCCCTGCTCCCCCAAATTCCTCTCCTCCAAATGCCCCTCTCCCCAAAATCCCCTGCTCCTCCAAATCTCTCGCTCCCCAAAATCCCCGCTTCCCCAAATCCCCGCTCCTCCAAATTCCCCGCTCCCCCAGTCCCAGCTCTCCAAATCCCCATTCTCCAAATTCCCCACTTCTCCAAATCCCGGGCTCCTCAAATCCCCCACTCCCCAAATTCCCGCTCCTCAAAATCCTGGGCTCCTCAAATCCCCCACTTCCCAAATTCCCTGCTCCCCTAAATGTCCCGCTCCCCCATATTCCGCCTCCTCAAAATCCCGGGCTCCCCCAAATCCCCGCCCCCCAAATCCCCACTCCCCCAAATCCTTGCTGCCCCAAATCCTCGCTCCCCCAAATCCCCACTCCCTAAATATCCCGCTCCCCAAAATTCTGGGCTCCTCTAAATCCCCACTCCCACAAATCTCTCGCTCCCCAAATCTCCTCTCCCCCAAAATCCCCCACTCCCCCAAATCCCCCGTTCCCCAAATTCCCTGCTCTCCTAAATGTCCCGCTCCCTCAAATCCTCCCTCCTCAAAATCCAGGGCTCCCCTAAATCCCCCAAATTCCCACTCCCCCAAATCGCCGCTCCCCAAAATCCCCATTCCCCAAATCCCCGCTCCCCAAATCCCCTCTCCCAGGGGCTCTGTCCAGCTCAGAGAGCGAGCAGGGAGTGAAAGGGGATCCAGCTTTCCGTGTGCTGGCAAACGTGTCCCCATCCTGCCCCTATCGCGATGGAAATCCAGAATGCAGCGATGTCAGGGGTGTGCCCAAAGGCAGCAGTGAGAGCAGGCAGGGGAGGTGTGACCCCGAAGGCAGCGCAGGGGTGGGAATGGCCTCATTCTGCTTCATCCTCCTCCTCCTCCGTGATCCCCGCAGCAGAGCGCGCCATGGCCTTCATCCAGCGCTGCTTCAGCTCCTCCGTGTCGGCCACGAAGGTGAAAACCTGCCGGGACTGCACCAGCTGGAACAGGTGCCGGGACTCGCTCTGGGGCAGGTCCCGCACCTGGTAGCCCAGCAGGGGGATGGAGGTGTGGGCTCGGACGTCCTGCCAAGAAGAGAGACAGTGGAGGGAGGCAGGGCATGGGCAAAGTGGGATGGGATGTCCCTTGGGCACATGGGATGTCCCTTGGGCACAACGGGATGTCCCAGGATGTCCCTCGGGCACAGTGGGACGTCCTGGGATGTCCCTTGGGCACAGTGGGATGGGTTGTCCTTTGGACACAGCGGGATGTCCCTTGGGCACAGGGGGATGGGATGTCCCTTGGGCACAGTGGGATGTCCAGGGATGTCCTGGGATGTCCCTTGGGCACAGCAGGATGTCCTGGGATGTCCCTTGGGCACAGTGGGATGTCCCAGGATGTCTTGGGATGTCCCTCGGACACGTTGAGATGTCCCGTGATGTCCTTTGGGTACAGTGGGATGTCCTCTGGGGGTGCACTTGAGCCAGGCCTCACCTGGGGGGCTGCATAGATGTAGAGCACGAGGGGATCGTCCTGTGGGATCACAAACCAGCCCCGCGTGCTGCCCTTGCCGTTCTTGTCCAGCAGCTGCAGGGAACTGCAGAGCAAACTCCTGCTTGATACCTCTGCAGCTCCTTTCTGCCAAAACAACCAACAAAGTCCTCAATACCCACTGCAGATGGTAGAAAGAGATCCGAGGTGAGAGAATTTCCTGGGGAATTCCCTGCCCACTCTAGGGAAAGCAGGGGCAGGGGAGGGCTGTGATGGTGCTGCTGACACCCTGTGGTGAAGGGAGCTGCTTGGTCCCAAGGCTTGGAGCACGAGGGAGGGAGGGAGATCAACACATCCAACTTCTGAGTGCCCTGGGAGTGACTCCCACCCCTCCTGCTGCAGGGCCAGGCTGGCACAGCGAGGCTGGAGCCCAGGGTGGGTGGCAGAGCTCGGATGGCAGAGCAGGGTGGAGCTCACCTCGAGGATGCCTTTGTGCTTCCCCTCGCGGTCCTCCAGCACCGTGTGGCCGGTGAGGAAGATGAAGCACTCCTGGCAGACGCGGTTGGGGCGGTTCCCATCGTACTGCAGCTCAGCCTTGTAGTCAGAGCAGCGAGCACACACCACCTGCAGCCACCAACGGGGACACTGGTGACACTGGGGCAGGGCCAGGGGACCCAGCGACAGCTCCACGAGGAGCTGAGGGGCAGCAGCAGCCCCTGTCACAGACATCTTTTATGAAAAATCCTTTCCTTAGGATTTTTCCTCCTGAGAAGCTGAGAGGCCTCAGGAACAAAATGGAAACAATGGTTATCTGCTGCTGGGGAATGCAACAGGTGAATCTGTGATTGGTCTCATGTGGTTGTTTCTAATTAATGGCCAATCACAGCTGGCTCGGAGAGAGAGTCTGACACACAAGCCTTTGTTATCATTCCTTCTAATTCTATTCTTAGCCAGCCTTCTGATGAAATATTTTCTTCTATTCTTTTAGTATAGTTTCAATATAATATATATCATAAAATAACAAATCAAGCCTTCTGAAACATGGAGTCAGATCCTTGTCTCTTCCCTCATCCTAAGACCCCTGTGAACACGGTCACACAGCCCGAAGCCCAGGAAAGGGGCACAAGGTGTAGGAGAGGTGCAGCAGCCACGTGAGCAGGCCAGCAGGGATGGAGGGAGGGAGGGCACACTCACATATCCACAGGCCCGGCAGTGGTGTCTCCGGCGGGTGATGGCGTTGAAGGGCTCCCTGCAGCGCATGCACATGGTCACCAGATTGTCCCTCACCCACTGAGGGGCTCGGCGGCCCAGCTCCTCTGCCTGGGGGTGGGAGAGCACAGTCTGGGTGTCCTCAGCCTCCCCCCAGGTCGGTTTAGCTTGGTAAACTGAGGCACAGCAAGGTATGTTCTCTCAGGAAGGGCACAGGGAGAGCAGGAGGGTTACCTTCAGTGCAGGGGTGTCAGTCTCCAGTCCATGGACTGCTGTCTTAAAGGTCTCACTCCTCTTCTCCTTCCTGTCAATGGCATCCTGGAAGGCCTGGAGGAGAAGGCAGGGCTGGAGGGGCACTGGGGGTGCCCTGACCCAGGGGGCTGTGCCCCCTCTCCCAGCACTCGATGGTACCTGGATCCAGTCGTTCATCTCCTCCTCAGACCTGGGTACAAAAAGGACCTGGATGAGCTGTTGTCCCTCCTCCCTGAGGATGTGCATGATGTCACCCTTCCCCTTACCTGGCTTGGAGCTCCAGTGTCCGCTGCTTTCCTGAGACCAGGAAGGTGTGAGGGAACTCAGCATCCTTCAGCTCCCGCACCTGTGGGAGACCAGAGGAAGGATGTGGAGCTGAACCACTTCCAGCACACCTGGACCTTTCCCCATGATGTGGGGCACAGAGATGTCCCTCTGGCACAAGTCCTTCAGCCCCTCAGATCCCACAGACACAAGACTTCACCAGCATTTCCCAGGATCAGAGCATCAACCCCGCTCACAAAGCACCCCCTGCCTCCAGCTCCTCCCTCCCTCCCGAGGAAATTCGGGCAGCAGCCACACCCCAGAGCAGAGGCTTTTGGAGCAGGCAGGAGCTGGGGGAAGCACAAAGACAAGGCAGCTGTCTGACCTTCATGCCCCCCACATCCATGCGGAGATGGACCTGGAACTCGGCGCCCACCTGGATGACCTTGGGCACGCAGTACAGCAGCATGTTGTTGAACTGGGAGGGGACAAGAGGATGGGTTGGAGCCCAGCACTGCCTGCTCTGAGCTGTGGGCTTCCCTGGGGTCCTTCACTTCCACCTAAAACTTGTCTGTTTCTGCCTCAGCCCCCTCCCACCCTGCAAAGGTGAAGCATCTCCCAGGGCTGCCATGCCCAGGGATCAGCAGATTCCTGACCCTGCCCTGCACTGAGCGGGGTCAAACCCTCCCCACCAGCTCTGAATTCATCCCTGGTGTTTCAAAATGACCCAGCAACACTCTGGCCAGGCTGTACCACCTCTCTCCTCACTCCCACCTCATGTGCTCCCTCCCCTGCCCCAGGCACCCCAGCTCCCACCAGGAACAGGTACTTCTCCGACGTGCTGTTGTTGCGGGTGGAGATTTTTTGGATTGGCCCCTCCTTGATCAGCTCATTGGAGGGATCCACGATGTCATCCTCGAGGCCCAGCCTCTGATAGACCGCCCAGAGGTTCTGCAGCCGTTCCTGGGGGTGGCACAGGACCTGTTCTTGTGGGGTGCTGAGCAGCCACAACCCTGTCACAGCTGGGTCCCCTCCATGCCCACCTCCCAGCCTGTTGCTGTGTACTGGGAGAGGTGGCACAGCTCTCTCAGTCCAGACTGATCTTTGGGAGCAGCTCCCAGCCTTGACCAGCTGGTCACACCCCAGCTGATGCTACAGATGTGACTTGGTGGTGAGATTGGGCATTAAGAGCAGGGTCTAAACTCCACAGCTGAACCCACAGGGCTCTTGTCCCCTTCAGGGGGACTGTGCAGTGAGCTGCAAAGCATTTCCAGCTGGGACAGGGCCTCACCATCTCGGCAATAGCTGCATTGGAGTGCTTGGCCACCATAAAGATCATCTCCAGGGCCTCTGCAATGAGAACAGACAGGAGGTGAAACACCTGCTCTGGAGCTGTGGGAGGAAGCTTCTGGCTCTGTCCCTCATGGATGCACATGAGTAGCAGCTGCTGCTTTTCCATGAACACAACCAAAGTGGCCCTGAAATGCTGTGCAGGAGTCTGGGTACAGCTGGACTGCACATGGAGGGACAGACAGCCCACTCCTGTATCCCTCCATCCCAGCTGGACTGGGAACTCTGTTATCCACTGGGGTCTGAAAGCTCCCCCAGCTGCTACAGGGGATACTGTGGACACCTGACACAGCACCCTTCCCCTCCCCAGCCCCTGAAAAAGATTAATCCCTCTCTCTGCTAGAAAAGGATCAGACTGAGAGGTTTATCCAAGGGCACAGGGCATCTGGAGAGTGAATCCAGGTTTTCTGGTGCCCATGTACAACACCAAGTGCAGGAGCATCAGGGGTAGGATGATGGGGATGGATGGAGACCAGAGATCTCTGCAGCCAGGGCTGGGAACTTGTGGGTTATTGCAAAGGGCCTGGGTGCAGGGCCCTGCTGGGAGCTGCCAGCACAGCTGGAGCAGGACTGAGAGAAGAGAGGGGGAGAGAGGATGAGAGAGTAAAAGGGTAAGAACGTAAGGGAGTAAAAAAGGTAAGAGAGTGAGGTTCCCGTTACAATACCATAAATCTTCTTCTGTCTTGAATATTCTAATTCTCACTAACCAATCTAGTCCAAGATACAAATCCCACAGCATTTCCATACAGCCTATAAGAATCATTACATTACCATACTGTGTTACATTTTAAACCCTAAAAACTCCTCTTTGGGCCCTTCTGCCAAGCTGGCAGGGTCTGCTCTGACCCTTGGGCCTGTCTGCAAGCAGAGGGTGTTGTTCCATCCACAGGGGATCACCTTCAGCTGGCCACACCATTGTTTTCCAGTTGTTCAGTAACTGAGGGATCTCAAAGCTTGCTTTCATTTCAATCTCGCTTATAGTTTCTATATTCTCAAACTCTTTTGCCAGGCAATCATATTTATAAAGCTTTCCTGTTTCATCTTCCCCAACAACCAGGAGTTGTTCTTTCCCCACAAACCCACCCTCCCCTCCGTGAGCCCTTACTCTCAGCATCGCCCCTGTCGGGGGACTGGGGCGGGAGTTTCCGGACGTAATCCTTGAGGAGGAGCTCGTAGCGCGGGATCCTCTGCACGGGCTCCAGCATGTGGTGCTGCAGCGTCAGGTTAGCACAGACCTTCCTCTTCTGGCCAGGGACAGCGGGCACGGACACAGGAACAGTGACCAAGGCAGCTCCGACCCGTTGTTTCCCCATTCCCTGGGGATTTTGGGAGCTCTGCTGCCATTCCCCTGCCCTGCCCTTACCTGGATGTCAGCAATGAGCTCCTGGAAGGGCGGTGATTTCTCTGACCAGGCAGTGATGAGCTCCACGGCCTTGTCAAAGTTCTTCACGTATTCCCCGTACATCTTGAGGAAGGGTGCAAGCTTCTGGATGACATCCCCAATGCGGGGGTTGTGGTGCCTGCAGGAGGGAACCACAGACCAGCAGCTTCCTCAGGACAGACAGACAGTGAGGGATGAACTGAAGGACCACGGTGGAGGACTGAGGCTCTCCCTGCTGCAGGCTGCTACATCCCCACACTGTTTTCTACTCTCCAGAACAGGAATGTCCCCACCTTGCAGCCAGCCTGGGCTGTTCATACCCAGGCACACCTTCAAACCACCTGAGATATCACCCAGCTTTCCACACTCTGCTCTGAGCATTCTAAGGAAGTGTTTTCCAGCAAAAGACACTTGGAGCAAAACAGGCTGTGTGACCATGTTCACAGGGGTCCGAGGATGAGGGAAGAGATGAGGATCTGACTCCGTGGTTCAGCAGGCTGATTTATTATTTTATGAGATATATTATATTAAAACTATACTAAAAGAATAGAAGAAAGGATTTCATCAGAAGGCTGGCTAAGAATAGAATAGGAAAGAATGATGACAAAGGGATGTGGCTCGGACAGAGAGTCTGAGCCAGCTGACTGTGATTGGCCATTAATTAGAAACAACCACATGAGACCAATCCCAGATCCACCTGTTGCATTCCACAGCAGCAGATAACCATTGTTTACATTTTGTTCCTGAGGTCTCTCAGCTTCTCAGGAGGAAAAATCCTATGGAAAGGATTTTTCATAAAAGATGTCTGTGACAGGCTGAGCTCTGGTCTTGGTGGGAGCCTGAACTCAGGGCTGCTCCCCCATTCTGGCCAAGGCACCCAGGTGTGCTGCCCTCCCCTGCCCTCCTGCAGCTCACCAGTCCTCCATGCGCTTCTGCAGCTCTGGCAGGAAGAACTCAGCATGGAACTGGTAGATGGAGGAGATGTTGGAAAAGATCATTTTCACCACCTCCTCTGGGACCGTCTTCCCAGTTTTGGCTTCTCTCATCAGCTCTGTATAGAATACCTGGAAGAAAGAAGGGTGAACAAAAAGGGCCAGGGAGATGCTTGAGGATCCCATTCCCTCTCTGGGACTGGCACATCACCCAGGAAAAGGTCTGTGCAGGAGGAAAATCACAAACTCCAAGAGGAGAGGTGGATGGAAGGCTTTGCTGGGACAAAAGTGCTTCCCACAGGTTGTGGGGTGTAGAAAAGACAAATGCCAGACCCAATCTCTGGTTGTAAAGACCAGCAGCCCACGTGCTTCTCATTTTCACAGCTTCAATCCCTTCAAAACCCCCTTGCACTGGTCCCTCCACTCCCCAGTTCACCTGGTCAAGGAGGTGGAGGCGGTTGACATAAGCCTGCTCTGTCTCCAGCAGCTCCAGGGCGATTTTCTTTTCCTCTGGTTCCTGCATGGGGAGCAGGGCTCAGCCTCACGGGCAGAGTGAGACCTTGAGCCAGCCCTGAGTGTGGACACCCACCCCAGCAGCCTCTGGAGCTCACCTGGCTGCCAGGCTCCAGGTCTGGGCCCTGTGGCCTCCTCCAGTTGTCCTCACGGATTTTGGACCGCAGAGAACGGAGGCATTTGAAGCTGAGTCCACGCTGGCCTTGCTGATTCTTCTCCTCCTCATCCTCTTTTCTGGTCAGGGAGTGGCTCTGGCTGGCAGGGAATGCTGGAAGCTGCTGGGGCTGCCTGCCTGCCTGCTTGTCCCTCTGGGCAGATGTGCTGTCCCTGCTACAAAGGAATGGGATCAGCTCAGCCATTCCCCCAGCACAGCCCAGCTCAAAGCCACCAAAAGGGACAAGAGAGCAGCTGCCCAGCATTGTCACTGCCCTGCAGTACAAACACCCTCAGCATCCTCCATGGATGTCAGGATCCAGCTTCTCCTCTCCCAGAGCCCCCTGCTGCTGTGCCCAGGCCCCCAGCACAGGCCCCCAGCCCAGGCCCACAGCCCAGGCCCCCAGACCCAACTCAAAGCCACCAAAAGGGACAAGAGCAGCAGCTGCCCGGTGCTGTCACTGCTCTGCTCCACTCCAGCCCTGCAGTACAAATCTTCAGCATCCTCCACAGGGTCAGGATCCAGCCTCCCTTCTCCCAGAGCCCCCTGCTACTGTGCCCAGTCCCTCTCCTGCTCTAGAAAAGCAGGATCCTGCTGTTTGTCCCACCCACAGCTCTGGATTTCTGCCTGCTGCCACCACAGAGAAAAGCAGGGAGCAGCTCAATAGCCAAGAGGTTTGAGCCAAGAGCAGGCCATGTGTGGGAGGTTTTGCAGACAGGTTGCTTTTGGTGGTGTTTTCTCTTCCCTTTTCTGGCAAAGACAATGAAAGCAGGTCCAGAGAGGGCATGAGGGAGAAGCCAGGCCATGGAGGTGACAGCAAGTGACTTGTCTGTCATCCAAGAGCTGGTCACTGCAGGAAACTGCTCTGGGCAGAACTGGAGAGACATCCACTGCTGGCCTGCAGGCAGGAGTGGGAAGGATGGGATGGGAAAGACCTGAAGAATTTGGACATCAAACTTCAAAGCTGAGGATAGGAAGTGGCTTGAGGGGCAGAGACTCATCTGGAGAGGATGCCAGCTCCATCCCATGCTCAGGATGCCTGTGAGCTCAGGAGAGCATCCACAGCCATGCACAAACCCCCTCCTGTCCAGGGGGGCTGGCAGAACCCTTCAGAGGCTTTTTCCATCTCTCCTGGTGCCTCCCAAACCTGTGTCAGCCTGAAGCCACGGCTGAGTCCCAACAGGGAACTTCTCTCTTTCTATTTATGCTGACTTAGGCCAAACCATTGTCTGCTCCAAAATGCTCTGCTCATTCCCAGGTTCCCCAGCTTCCTCTGAAAGTCTCAAGTGACTTTTATTTCCTCTAAATCAAAGGCAAACAACAAACACACTGCATCAGTGACATGGGGGCAGATCAAACACTGCAGTGGTTCCAACACATCACTGGGGGATGATGGGGACAACCACAAAGCCTGGGGAAAAGCACACAGCAGAGATGCAGGAGTTCCTGGAATGAAAGGAAATCTTGTGCCTGAGCATCTTCAGGAATGGCAGCAAAACTCACCTGCCCAGCCCTTCTAAGGCTCACTGAGAGCATCTCATGGAATGGCAGGATTCCATCAGGTGGAGAAAGTGAGAAATAACTCACCTGAAGCCTCAGAATTACTTTTACACCAGAGCCAGGGCAGATCCCCTTGCTCAGACTCCAGCACATGCTGTCTGAGGGTCCCAGCTCACACTCCAAAGGAAGGAGCTGCTTTATGAAAGGAATTCTCTCTCTCCCTTACCATAATGCTTTCTGCTTCCTTTCCTAGGAGCCACATCTCTGCATACAGCTGGACAGTCTGAGGCTGGGACCCTCCCAGACACCCAGGCAGTTCATTCCCGGTGACAACCCCTGCCTACATATTGCCAAAGCACAATTCCTCTCCCCAGCAGGCAGCAGGATGCACCAGGCAGGCTGAGTGTGAAGATGCTGGCTGTGGGGGAATGGGCTGCCACAGCCTAACCCTGAGCCAGGCACAACCACTCACACCCCACTGAGGTTTTCAGATTCTGCTCACAACCCACAGCAGGAGGAAGACACTGAGGGCAGACCTGAGTTGTGAAGGATTGCAAATCATCTTGTCAGCTTCTCCAAAATCACTTTGTCAGCTTCTCCACAGGCTCCAAACCACCTCCACAGTGGGTTCCTTCCTTCCCAAACCCACTCCACATGGAGCCCTAACACCCCCTGAGCACCCAGAGCCCTCCTGCCTTACCAGTGCTCCTCAAATGCAGCCACCAGCTCCACCACGCTCTGCTGATAATCTGCCTTTCCCTCCATGGCAGGGCTGGGAGCAGCTCCAGGGTGTCCAGGACCTGCAGGGGCAGGGGCTGGGGGCTGCAGCTCCTTCCTCTGTCCCCCTCTCTGCTCTGAAGTGTTCTGGCTGCAGTTTGGGAACGAGGATTTGCACGAGGCCAAGCCCACCCGCTGCCCTCTCTGTGGCAGCAGAGCTTGCACTGGGCTGGCCTCAAAAGGGAAGGGAAAGAGGAACCAGAGCACTTTGTGGGTAGGAGAAATGCTGAGAAAACACTGGGAATGGCTTCAGTTTGGGAGGGACCCAAGTGTGGCACAGCCAAGGTCAGAGCAGCAGCAGGGATGGCGCAGGGCAGGTGTGACCTGGGGCACCTTTGGGCTGTGCGGCACAGGTGGGGTCGGCTCTGTCCTCTCAGGATTCTAGGTGGTCACAGTGACCCCAAGGTGTGTTAGAAAATCTCTTTTCCCAGCCTGGTGGTTGAAGAAGGAGTCAGAACTCTTGTATTCTCAATCTCAAGGTTATTTATTATTTTTTATTTATAAAATTCTTTCTTTTGTCCAGCTGAGGTCTGCTCAGCAACAGTTCCAGGCACTCTGCCTGCCCCCGGGGCAGTGTTTTTTTTATAAAAAAACCTAGATATACAATATTTACAATTACTTTCCAATACCTATCACCTATGTCAGACAGTGAGCTTCTACTCTAAACCCATCTAAAAGTGCCAACATCACCCAGAAGATGGAGGCCAAGGAGAAGAAGGAGAAAGGCTGGACAGGCCCAGATTCCCCCATCTTTTCCCCTGAACCCCCATGCTAATAACCCCAAAAAATCTATTTTTCACCCTGTGAAATTCACTATCATTCTACTTAAACTTTCGTGGCTTGTAAATAAGGTTGGTAATTGTTTTTTCCAAAGGCTAAATCAAAGGCACAGGGGTTTTGGGCTCTGTGACAAGGTCTCTGAGCCCCCTGGGCAGGGGCTGGAGCCCTCCAGGGCAGCCAGAGGAATTTCTGGGTTCTGCGTGTCCCACCAGGGTGGGAGTCTGGACAGTCTGGATGGCTGGACTGGGCTGGCAGGACCCTGGTGCCCAGCTAGGGCTGGTGTGTCTGTCCCAAACACCCACAGCTGCACAGCTGTGGGGCCAGCCAAGGACTGCTGGTAACAACGGACAAGGATTGTCCATGATAACCGTGAGAAGGAACAAGTCGTGGCTGGAGAAGGGGCAACACTTTTCCAGAAAGGTCTGAGACAGTGCTCTGTGCATGAGAGCCAACGTGCATGGCAAGTGTGAAACCCATCCTGGAGCTTGTGCCCCAGGAGCCTGGACATGGCATCAGCCAGAGCAATGCTGGAACCAGCACTGGAGAACTCCCTTCCCTTCCCTTCCCTTCCCTTCCCTTCCCTTCCCTTCCCTTCCCTTCCCTTCCCTTCCCTTCCCTTCCCTTCCCTTCCCTTCCCTTCCCTTCCCTTCCCTTCCCTTCCCTTCCCTCCTCTTTTAAACTTGATTTATCTTTTCTCTCTCCCCTCTCCCAATCCCCTCTGCCGTGTGCCCACAATCCCTGTCAGTCACTCACACCCAACTCCACAAATCCCTAAACCCCTTCTCCATTTTCCGCGCCCTCTCCTCTTTCCCGCCGCCGCCATCGCCTCCCCTCATACCGGTCCCCCCCCGCCCCTCAATGGTTCCTCCCGCCCCTCAATGGTTCCGCGGTTCCACCCCCCCGCCCCGCGGCGCGGTGGTGGCGGCCGGTGACGCGCGAGCCATGGCGGCCATGGCGGGGCTGCCCCCGGGGCCGCTGTCGCCGCCTGGCGGGGGCGCGGCGGACGCGGCGGGCCCTGAGGGCGCCGAGGGGCTGTTCGTGCTGCTGGGCGCGGGGCTCGCCGCCGCCAGCCACCCCCTGCTCTACGTCAAGCTGCTCGTGCAGGTCCGCTCGGGGCGGGGGGGGGGACTCCGGGATAACGGGAGGATTTGTGGATAGTGCTCCCAAAGAGGCCTCCGTGCGCCTGTTTGTACAGCGCTGCCCGGTATAACGGGGCCCCTGTGCGGTGGGGGCACCTATAGGATGGGGGCACCTATAGGATGGGGGGATCTCAGTGTAATTAACGGGGTGGGGTCCCTGTGGGTAACGGGGGATCGAGACCTCGGTGTAATTAATGGGGATGGGGTCCCTGTGGGTAACGGGGGATCGAGACCTCGGTATAACGGGAGGAGATATATTGGATTTCCATAGGGTCACTGGATTCCTGCAGTGCCCCCATGGAAACCCCCATGTGCTAGGGTTATATACACGGAATATGCAGCCCCCCGTTACAGTGAGACGCCCTGTGCAGTGGGGGTGTCTACAGAATGGGGGGCTCCTATGGAATGGAGGACCCCCGTGTGTAATGGGGTGCAGTCCCTGTGTGGGATGGGGGATCGGGACCCCAGTGTCACAGGTGGAAGGGGATTGTACCCCTATGGAAGCCTTGGGCACCTATAGAATGGGGGACCCCCATGTGTAATAGGGTGGAGTCCCTGTGTGGGATGGGGGATTGGGACCCCGGTGTCAGAGATGGAAGTGGATTCCTGGTTTGTGCCCCTATAGAGGCCTTGGGCACCTATAGAATGAGGGACCCCCATGGGTAATGGGATCGAGTCCCTGTGTGGGATGGGGGATCGGGACCCCAGTGTCACAGGTGGAAGGGGATTGTACCCCTATGGAAGCCTTGGGCACTTATAGAATGGAGGACCCCCATGAGTAATAGGATGCAATCCCTGTGTAGGATGGGGGATTGGGACCCCAGTGTCACAGGTGGAAGGGGTTCCTGGTTTGTGCCCCTATAGAGGACTCCCTGCTCTGGGGGTCACTGTACATGCAGCCCCCCCATTATAAGGGAGCCCCTGAGCACTTACAGAATGAGGGATCTGTGGGTAATGGAGTGCCCCATATGTAAGGGAATGGGGTCTCCTATACACTGGTGGACCCCATATAAAAATGGGATCCTATATAATAAGAGGGTGAGGATGCCTTCAACAACAGGGGCACCCTATATGGGGAATAGGGGACACCATATAATGGAGGGGTGAGGCCCCCCATACAGTGGGGGGTTGGGACTCCTCCTATGACAGGCAGTGGGGACACCCAGCAGTCTGGGAACCCCTATAAAATTTACCCCTCTGCCATGGGGCCTCCCATATAAGGCGAGATAGGAAACCCCAAGACTTTCTCAGTAACAGGGAGCTCCTAAAATGGGAGGGTGGAGGACCCCCTGTAACCTAGGGACCCGATAAGAAGGGGAAAGGAGTGCCTGAGGGTGATGGGGGGATGCTGGGATCAATCCTGTTCATCCCAGGGATTTTGGGAACACCAGAACTGAGACCTGCTCACGAGCTTTCTCTCTCAGGTTGGCCATGAGCCACTACCTCCAACCATTGGCAGAAATGTGCTGGGAAGGAAGGTCCTGTACATGCCTGGCTTCTTCACCTACGGTGAGTGACTGTCCCTCCCTGCCAGCACGAGGTCCTGCCCTCATGGAATCAGGGCTGGGAGCTGCCAGGCAGCCTGAGCTGACCCCAGCAGCACTCCCACATCCCCTTGGGATCATCCTGAGGCTGCAGTGAGGCATAAACCACCAGAGCTCCTTGCAAGGCTGACATATTTATGTACCTCTTGCTGCATCGTGTTCCTGTGGCACATTTCTCTGACTTTGCACCATGCTGGAGGGGTTTGGGGTATTTTAGGTGCTGTAGGTTTGTTGCAGGAGGTTTTTGTGAGTTTTGGAGGTTGCAAAATACTTTCCTTCTGCTCCAAAACAGCCCTGGGATAACCTGCCCCCTGCCCTGCTCATTTGTGTTGTAGATGGAGCCCTAAAGGGACAGAAATACCAAGAAAAGGGCAGGTAATATGTTTAGAAGGAAAAAAAAAAATAGTATTTTCCTCTTTTGTGGGTGGAGCAGCATAGGAGAGGTGGGTGAATACTTTGTGACCTGGTGTCACAGCAGGTTTGCTGTGGGGAAAGGGATGCACTGTCCTGACAGCTGAGCTGGGCCAATCCCAAAATCTGCCAGTGGTGTCCATGGGGTGGAACCAGCACAGGAGCAGGATGAGAACCATGGAAGCCCCTCCTGGGACACCCAGGGCTGGAAATGCTCCAGTGCTGCCCTTTGGAAGATGCAGTTTCCAAAGAGATGGGCAGTGTTGGGTGATGGAGAGGTGCAGAGCCCACCTGGCTTTGCATGGACAGCACAGGACAGGGGCCAGGAGCAGTCAGTAGCCACCAGCACACAGTGGGTTTTATCCCACCTTGTTATATGTGGGAGAAATGGGATCTCTGGGCTTTTTTTGCAACTGAAGACCTGAGGAAGTTTGCCTGGGAGAAGGTGGTGGGGCAGGAACTGAACATGGGTTTGTGAGATCCATATGAACCCTCCTGGGGTGGAGGGAGGAGGTGACAGCTCAGAGCACATGGGGTGATCCCCCCTGCCTGGTTCAGTCCAAACTGCCTTGGAGCCCTTTCAGCTGAGCAAAACCACCAAAAGACAAAAGTGGCCCAAAATATTGCAGCTGTCCTTCCAGATTAGCCAGGTGACAGAGTAAGAATTCCTGTCCTCCAGTAAGAAGTTTCTTTAGGACTGTACAATAAATCACTCACTGTGGGGCCATGGAGTGCTGAGCTGAGCCTGGTGTGGTTTCAGCTGAACCCTGGGGTTTTTTGGGGTGCTCTGCATGCCCTGTCCCCTGCCCTGCTGACAGCAGCCTGGTGTTGTCCCACCCAGCCAGACACATCGTGGAAGTGGATGGGAAGAGAGGCCTCTTCCGTGGCCTGACCCCTCGCCTCATCTCCAGCACTTTATCAACCATCACCAGGGGGAGTGTGAAGAAGGTAAAGGTCAGCTTCTCTCTCCATTAATCACCTGCAGTGTCAGTGCTACTGCAGCAAGGGCTAAACAGGAGGACTGAAGCATCCATCCCCAAGGCATTTTTTAATTTATAAACCATTTTAATTTGATTTGGCATCCCCGTGACTTGTATCCTCTGTCTGCACTTTTGTCACTCCTCTATTCCTCTGTTTTACTTTCCATCCTTTCTTCTCCATGTTCCTTCTTCCTGTTTGTCTTGCCCTTGCATCTAGAGCACAGCTTTTTGGGGTTCCTCCCTGTCCTCAGACATTGTGGGTCAGCATCTCCATCAGTTCTGACTGTGTTGCTTCCCTCTCCACTCAGGCTTTCCCACTGGAAGACATGGAGCACGTGTCTAACAAGGATGATATGAAAACTTCACTTAGGAAAGTGGTCAGAGAGGTGAGAAGTGGATATTGCCCATTCATGAGTGGCTGGGGACATCCCTGGGGATGTGGGTGAGATCATGGAGAGAAACTGGGGTGAGAAGTTTGTGGTGAGAAATTTGTGGATTTGCTTGTCTGTCAGTGGCCTTTCTGTGTCTATCCATGAAATAATTCACAGGAGTAGAGGTTCACCACAAGAACAGATCTCAAAAGAGGGACCCAAAATGTGTTTCCTCACACAGAGGGAAGGGAGCAGGGGGAGCAGCCCAGCTTTTCTCACAGGTGTTTTCTCCTCCCTTCCCAGACATCCCACGAGATGATGATGCAGTGTGTGTCCCGGCTTGTGTCACACCCTCTGCACGGTGAGTCCTGTGCCCTGCCTGGCAGCTCCCTCCAGGCTGGGCATCACCCCAAACCCTGCACACTCAGGGGAATGGTTCTTGTGATACTTCTCTATCATATGAGGCTGGTGCTGGGTTTGCCTTCAGGCACTACCACAGCTGAGCAATGAGTTTCTCTCTTGCCACTCATCCAGGACCTTGTCCTAGAGATCCCATTGGGTTTAGGGCCAGTAGGAGCCTTCCAGTGCCTAAAGGGGCTCCAAGAGAGCTGGAGAGGGACTTTGGACGAGGGCATGGAGATACAGGACACAGGGAATGGCTTCCCACTGCTGGAGAGCTGGGTTAGATGGGATTTTGGGAAGAAATCTTCTCTGTGAGGGTGGGGAGCCCTGGCACAGGGTGCCCAGAGCAGCTGTGGCTGCCCCACCCCTGGAAGTATCCAAGGCCAGGTTGGACAGGGCTTGGAGCAACCTGGGAGAGTGGAAGGTGTCCCTGCCTATGCCAGGGAGTTTGGGAAAAGATAGATATTTTGGAAAAAGACAGGGACCTGATAGATCCCTTCCAACCCAAACCTCTCTGTGATCCTCTGAAATCCTTCCCACCACTTACAGGCTCAGGAAAGGCCCCAGTTTCTAATGAGTCTTGCAGTGCTGATGACCACTGAGAGGAGCTGGAGATGCTGTGAGTTGAGGGAGAGCAAAGGGTCATGTTTCATTTCCCTTGACATCCAGTACAAGCCAAACAGGATTTGTTTGTCTATCAGCCCTGTGTTTCTTTCCTCCCAGTGATCTCCATGCGCTGCATGGTCCAGTTCGTGGGCCGGGAGGTCAAATACAGGTGAGTGGCTGCAGCTGGGGAGGGTGTGGGGTCAGGGGTGCCAGGTACTGACCCCAGATCAAATACAGGGTGCTCTGGGATGGTCCCTGTGAGTAGGGCATGGCTGTGAGTGGAGCAGGCTGCTCACAACCCTGCATCTCCCAGGGAAGTGATCTGAAAGGAGCTGCCACATTCCCTTCCACCACATGAAATAAACACTGCTGGTGGCCTGATGGAGGCTCCCATGCCATGGGGACAGGGTGATCCAGGAGGCTTGAGAGACTAAAAAGTGAATCTGAGCTGTGCTTGGAGGGTGGGTGACTGGGGCTTGCAGGGATGTGGAAGGCTGGGCTCTGTCCCTGATGTGCCTCTGTTCCACCTTGTGCCTGTTTGGGGCTGTATCACCCCTTGCTGAGTCTCCTGCATTTTTCCTTTGGCTATTAATGGAAAGGGAAGGCAGCAGGGAGCCAGAGTGGATAACACAAAGCTTTACTGCAGCCCTGCTTAGTCTGTAAAATTTTTCCAAGCCTTTTGCAGTACCAGCTGCCTCTCTGCAGGGCAAAACTTCCTGTGGAGCAATGTGGAGGCACACTAGACAGGATTGCAGCCAGCCCACAACAGCCAGCTCTAGTTCCCAAAGGCAGGACAGGGTTTTTGGGCTTAGAATCATCCAGATCAAACCATATCACACAACATCTGTACCCACTCACAAAGCCTCACAGAGCCCTTGTGCCTTCAGCATTGAACAGTTGTGTGCAGCTTGGGTGTTCTGCTGGTGTCCCTGCAGACTGGCAGAGCACAGACACGACCTTCCCTCCCTCAGACCTGCCTGGTGTGAGGAGAACAGGCAGAACGAGCTGCCTCCTGCTGGAATGGTGGCTGGGGAGGCTCTGCCATGGCTGGGGGCTGCAGGATCCCTGTGAAGCTGCACGGGGCAGAGGTGGAACAACTCTGCACACTCACAGCTCTTTTCCTTTCTTGGCAGCGGTGTGTTCAGTGCCATTGGCAGGATATTTAAGGAAGAAGGGATCCTGGGATTCTTTGTGTAAGTGAATTGTTGTTTAAATACTTTCTCCCATAGCCTGAAGGCACTGATGGCTCTCCGGGCAGCTCTGCCACCCTCTGCTGGAGTCTCACTGAGCTGAAACCTTGTCTGACCAAGGGACTCCCACGATTAAATCTGTGCCTTTGACAGCACTCCAGGTTGACCATTAAGTTTGCCCCAGATCTTATCTTCAATCGAACCTTCAGAGCCCAGAGCAAGCTGTGTTTTTTCTTATCTTTCTTTTTCCCTTGGTGCTTCTTTGTGTTTCAGTGAATGGCCATTTAAAGCATTTGTTTGTGCAACAGGCACCAAGATCAAGTGCAACAATAAGTTCCCTTGTAGAAATGAAAGCCAGGCCCTGTACAAGCAGCAGATTCCTCTGCAGAGCACCGTGGGTGCTTGTAATGAGCAGGTTTACCTGTGTGCTTGGAGTGTGGTGGTGCCTGGACCAGGAGGAGCTGAAAGGTGTTTCCAGCTGTGGCAGATTGGTGCATCACTGAAATGGAAGTTTAGTGGACACCTTTTTGCTTGAACCCTTAATTAATGCTTCCTGCCTTTCTTTTTCACATCTACATAAAAGCAGAACCACCTGCTGTGTCTGCTCGTGGTGGGGAGATAACTCACTTTATTATGTCAATAATAGTAAAGGCAGCTCTGGAATTTCAGTAGGGGTTTCCAGGATGCCTTTGGCTCTGCACTCACAAAATATGGGCCTCCAGATGAAACCTGAATGCATCAGGAAGACAGAAAAAATCACAGGGGGTCTCACCCTGTCCTTCCCCGAGGGGAAATGGCCAAGGATCTGCAGAGACCCCACCCATTGAGTGTCACTGCTTCTTCCTTTGGCAGCCCACAGCTTCTCAGCTGAGCTGTGCAGCTCCAAATCTGCTCCACTAAATACAGGATGGTCCCTGTGAGTGGAGCATGGCTGGAGCAGGCTGCTCACAACCCTCCACTTCCCAGGGAAGTGATCTGAAAGAAGCCACCACATTCCCTTCCATCCACATGAAATAAACACTGCTGGTGGCCTGATGAAACTTAATGGTTCTCAGGAAAGGTTTTAACACAACCCAGATTGTCTCAGGAGGGCTCTGAGGTTCTACATGCTCTACAACCCTGTTAGGAAATCCCACTGCTGTGAGGGGAGCACAAACTACACCTGAAGGACAAACTGCTGGTTTTCTCCTCTCAGCCCTGGTGCAATCCCAGCACATCCACTGCCCTAAAATCGTGGCAGGGCACTTGTTTCTCATGGCCTTATAACAGTGGCACACACTCTCTGAGTCTCTCTCTCACACTCTCTGGGTGTGTGCCTGGCTAGAGATAAAGGCTTTTCAAGGATGGATTTATCTCCCTTTCCCTCATATCTGCAACAGGCTCCTGCCAGCCCAGGAGAGTGTTCCCTGAGCTCCCAAGCTGCTGGGCATGGTCAGCTCAAGGTTGGCTTGTCCCAGGTCCCTTGCACTGGGGTTTCTGCTGTTGTGTCACATTACTGGACATCATTCAGGCTTCCTCCTCTGCCTGCTGCTATTCCAGCTTTTCATCATCTTCCAAAGATATTCCCAGTTCAGATCTTGCACATCTCAGCAGGTGTGAGAATTGCAGCACTCACTTTTTTATGGCAATAGTAGTAAAGGCAGTGCTGGAATTCCAGGAGGGGTTTTCAGGCCTGATGCCTTTGGCTTGTTGGCTTTTTTTAGTTCCTTTCTGCAGCTCTCAGACCCCTGATTTCCAGTCATCCAGTTCAGGGCCAGCAGCTGTCATTACTTTGGAGGGGAGAAAGGGATGGGATCCTTGTTGGAAGTGGAATAAACAGTCTGACTCCCTCTCAACAGTTGGGTGAGGTTTTCCTTGTGGGGCTGCCCTGGCCCAGCCCTTTGCTTCTGGAATTTATTAGGCTCTGTTGTATCTGCAGCAGCTCAGGAGCTTCAGACTTAACTTTGAGTTAGAGAAAGGATGGTTTTTACAGAGGCTGAAAGCCAAACACAAAGCAGAACATCTCTTTGGGGCCAGAGAGCTTTGATTTCTTTGTCCTGTCTGCTGCTGTCATGTATCACATCTTTGAAGCCAGTGAATCTTCTGTTGAAGGTTTCTGCTGTGCCTGGCCCCTGAGACCTCAGCTGCATCCCCAGGGCTGCTGGGGCCTTAACAATGCTCAGGTTGTTCCCAAAACCAGTCCCAGTTGCTGCTCTGCTGCTGCAGCAACCACAGCAGGAAACAAACTGGTCCCTTGCTCGGAGGAGGCAGCGTGGTGTTTGGGAAGAAACAAAAGACTCAGATTAACATGCCTGGAGGTGCCTGGAGGGGGCTCTTTGCAGCTCAGCAAACACTCCTGTGGCTCTTGACGGGCTCCTTTTCAGAGCTGACCACATCTGCTGGTGAAACACGGGTTTGACACACACCTGGATCCTTTTATAGTGGAACAACCGGAAACCCTGCACTGCTGCAGCAGAGAAAACTGGAGAAACTCTCTGGAATATTTTGTTTTAGTTTTAGTGCTGTTATCTGCAAAAGCTGGCAGTGCTGGTGCTGCTGGGAGCTCCAGTGTATCAGTGGGAGGCATAAACCAAAGAACTCTGCCCCTGGGGGCAGCAGGGACTGGGAAAAATCAGTGTTTCCCCAGTTACTCCATTTCTCAGTGGAGCAGGTTGTGCAGGAACAGCCCCTCTCATTTTGATTTCTAAAAGAAGGGAGATTCCACAAAGAGATGAACTTCTCATTCTGCATCCAAAAGAGCATCCTCAGAAATGGAAACCAACTTCATCTGTGTCTCACTTGGTTTTCTCAGCAGGAGTTGGGCCAAGAAGGGATTTGGGATAGATAAGGGGAATTGAATCATGCCCAAAAAACATCCCAAAAAATCTGCAGCCAGAGCAGCACATGTAGTACCAAGTTTGAAGGCTGAGAGAGCTCTTTCCTGAAATTTCCCTTTTCAGTTCCTCCCAAAGAAAACATTTAATTTTGGGGGAGTGGAGTTCCTCTGAGCTGGTGGAGGGAAGGAGGGCTGGGCATCTCAGGAGGTGGCACTGGGGCCCTCCTGCACCTCACACCCCTCTTTCTGCCCTTGCAGTGGGTTGGTCCCTCATGTCCTGGGGGACGTCATCTTCCTCTGGTGCTGCAACCTCCTGGCTCACTTCATCAACACCTACGCCGTGGATGACAACGTGAGTGGAAGTGCCCGAGGCAGGGCTTGGGGTCTGGAGCAAGCACCTGCAGTGGGAAGGGGTTCCTGGGGAGCAGGGGCTGATTATTTATTACAGACCCCAGGCTTTGGGGACGTCCCTGTGAGAGTGCTGGGGGCTCTGTGTCTGCTCAGGGCTGTGCTTCACCTTTGGGTGATCACAGTTTGCACTTTGGGAGATCACAGTTCCCCAAATGCCTTCCCAGACTCTCAGCTGGAATGCAGCTGCTCTCTGTTGCTTTCTGCCTCCTCCCCTGCCCCTCGCCTCGGGCTCAGGGAGTGTCACACAGTGACAGTGCCAGCCTGGTGTCACCCCCCCTGCCCCACAACGCCTTTGGTTTCTCTCTGCAGTTCAGCCAGGCCTCGGTGATCCGGAGCTACACCAAGTTCGTGATGGGGGTATGTAGGAGCTGCTGTGTCCTTTCCCCTCCTCCTGCCCCCTCTGGGCTCAGAGCTCGTGCCCTGGGGACAGAGGCTGCTCTGTACTTGACATCCCTTATCCAGGGATAACTCTGCTAACATGCAAAAGCTGGAAATAGCGTTTTTGACATGGGGAGCTTTAGAGAGGCTGCTGGTTTTCTGTGCTTTCAGATCGCTGTGAGCATGCTGACCTACCCGTTCCTTCTCGTGGGAGATCTCATGGCAGTGAACAACTGTGGGTATGTCCTTCACACTGAGATCTAAAGCTTTCCTTTCCTTTCTTGCAGCCCCTTGTTGTCTGAATGGGCTGCTAACGACCGTAAAGCTTTCCTCCAGCCCCGTAAACTCTGTGGCACCTCGCAGAGCTGGCTCGTTTCCTCTCCCAGGTTGCTTATAATTTTAGATCAGAGGGCACAGACACGAGCAGCAGAAAAGCTCAGGTGGTGAGAAATCGGGAGAGTTGTGGTGGTCTGAGCTGAGCTGGAGGCACAGGGATCAAAAGGGCAGTGTTGGCTCCAGGGAGCAGCACGAGGGAAGCAGAGCTCTTATGGCAGCCATGGGAGCAGGACCAAGCTTGCCTTCCCAATCGCACTGCTGCAAATCTTCTGCATTTTTTTGCTCATGGGAAAGGGATCCAAGTCTGGTGCCGTGTTTTCTCAGTATCTGCTGGCTTTTGAAGGTGTAGATACGGTCCTGGACTCTCAAAGTCTCCAGGTAACGCTCCTTGTTTGTGCACTCCAGGGGTAATTGAATTACAGATCTGCTGCATTGTAAATAACGAGCTGACACTTGGCTGCCAGCCCGGTGTGGACACTGTCCCCGTGTCCTCGTTCACACTTCCTGCTGCTCTTGTGTTACCTGTGTGGGTAAGGTGACACATCCACCTCAGCTGTTCCCTGTTGCTGTGCAGGTTGCGCGCCGGCCTCCCTCCCTACGCTCCTGCCTTTGCATCCTGGATCCACTGCTGGAGGTACCTCAGTGCTCAGGTGAGGGAGCAGGGCACTCACGGGGCTTTGGGCTCCCTCTGCTCCTTTCCCAAGTCTCCAGCATTCCCCAAAAGTGCCTGTGCTGCATCCTTGCCATGCTCCTTTACCTGCTTCTGTCCCTCCAGCTGTGGCACTGGTACCATCCTGGCTGTCCTGCATCCTTGCCATGCTCTGTAACCTGCTTCTGTCCCTCCAGTTGTACCAGTTGTGGGACTGGTACCAGCCTGGCAGTGCTGCTGTGCTCTGCAACCTGCTTCTGTCCCTCCAGCTGTGGCACTGTACCAGCATGGCAGTGCTGCTGTGCTGCATCCTGTGTCTGTAACCTGCTTCTATCCCCCCAGCTGTTGCACTGTACCACCTGGCAGTGCTGCTGTGCTCTGTAACCTGCTTCTGTCCCTCCAGCTGTGGCACTGGTCCCAGCCTGGCAGTGCTGCTCTGCCCCTTGCACACCCCAGGCTTGCAGCCTGTGAGCTTTTATCCCATGCATTGCACACAGCAGAGTCTGTTCCCCTCTGCATCTGTCACCCCTGGGGGAAATGCTCAACTCCAGCACCCACAGGGCTGGAACCTCACTCTGTCCAGCCCTGCAGCCCTGCCATGGGCATGGAGTGGGGCCCTGCTAAAGGAGCTGCAGCTCCCTGGGCAGGTCTGAGGCTGCCCTGACCCCAGGCTCTCCTCCTCAGGGGCAGCTGTTCCGTGGCTCCAGCCTGCTGTTCCGCAGGGCTCCCATCCCAGCCTCCTTCCCCATGGACTGACGCCTCGGCAGGGACAGCTCATCAACCTGGACTCCTCAAGAAACCCCAAGCTTGTTTCGATATCTGTATATTTCTATTTTCTGATCCAAAGTCCATGGTGCCAGAACTGACACCTCCTCTCCAGCAAGGCCAGGAACAGACTTCTGGACATCTGGCTCAGGCTCCAGCTGCACCAAAGCTCCATCCTCTTGGCTGTCTCGATGGGATGTATAGCAGAGAGAGCAGAAAGCTGTTGTCCCTTTGGTCCAGGCTGTAGCTCTGGAGTTGCTGGGGAAGTCCAGGAATCCAGAAAATGCCCAGGTACTAAAGGAGCCAGCCATGAGCTGCAGGGACAAAAGACTGCTTTGTTCTGCCTGAGCTGATAAGCAGCAGGAGATCCAAGGTCACCTCCCTGGGAAGGTTATGCCAGGTGACAGCTCCTGCCTCATCCTTTCTGGAGAGAGCACCTTGGCCTGGCAGGTAGCTCATCCTGGGCAAGATCAACCTGGCATCCATATTTAAGGTTTGAAGGTACCTGATCACCCAGGAACATCCCACCTCCCACGGGCATGAAAAGGAAATTACAGGATCAAAATAGGGAAGGGAAACAGAGTCCCACTGCAAAGAACAGCAGAGTCCCAAAGAGACAGGTCCAGCCCAGCTCAGGGTAGCAATGGGATGTGGACACAGAGAGAGCCCTTGGGAAGGGACACGTGCTGCCAGTGGTGCTGCTATGGGCAGGATTTCACTCATGGAAAGGGCTTTGTTTAGGTACACCCAGCAGAGCAGGGCTGGGCAGCAGCCTGCACACAGGACACACTCATGGAATGGGCTGTGTTCAGGTACACCCAGCAGAGCAGGGCTGGGCAGCAGCCTGCACACAGGACACACTCATGGAATGGGCTGTGTTCAGGTACACCCAGCAGGGCTGTGGGCTGGGCAGCAGCCTGCACACGCCCTGGGGGAGGTGGGTGCTGGGTTGGACTGGCCTGGCTGCACCCAGGGGCATCTCCCAGCCAGCAGCACCACAAGCCCTGCTGGGCTCCTGCTCCTGTTGGAAAGGGAGTGCTGGGATCTGAGAGCTGCACACAAAGGCTCTCCTGCAGCAGGGGCAGCCATCCAGGGCTGTCTGCAATGAAGGGATGCACCTTGAGCTGGCCAGAGGCTGTTGAGGCATCAGAATTGAAGGCTCCTGGTCTCAGTGGAGCACGGCTGGCTCTGTGTGTAGCAGAGCTCACCAGGGCAGGATTGATGCTCAGCTCCCCAGACAAGAATTTCTTTGCACCAGTCTGTGCTGTGATGGCAGCCAGGCAGATTTCCCCCATTTCAGTTCCCCATGAAGCAGTCTTTTGCACAGAGGTGATGCTGCCCTCCCTGGGAAGAGGTTTAGCATTCCTTGAGCAGGTTCCCACATGCTGCAACAGCAGCAGCTGGGGTCACATCTCATCCTGGTCCTCTGGGCACCTGCCACCACAGGGGGCTTTTCTCCAGCAGGCAGGGTCGATGCACACCCCAGCAGGGCTTGCAGGACAGTGCTGTGTGTGCAGGGCTTGCAGGACAGTGCTGGTGTGTGCTGGGAGTGGCAGCTCCCACCCAGCTCCCTTCAGTGTCGTGAAGTCAGTCCTGTCTGTCCTCCCTTGCTCCCAGTTTGTGTTACAGTTAAATAATGCATGGACCTGTTCCCTAACACCAGAGATGATTTCAAAGAGGATTTAATTATGCTCCAAAATACAGTTATAAAACAACTATTGGGTGGTTTGGTTTTTTGGGGGCTTTTTTGTGATTTTATTTTTGTGGGGTTTTTTTTCCTCCTGTATTCCCTCAGGGAAAATTTCAGTTTAAGACAGATGCTTCCTTTGGTCTCTTCTAAAAATCAGGGGCTAAAAAAGCTGTTTAAAACTCAGATTTCCCCTGATTTTCCTCACCTCCATGGAAAGTGGGCATATTTAGGCTGAGCAAACTGCAGTGGGTGCACCTGAAATGAGGGTGTAGGCAGCAGAAGGCTTGAGTGCTTGAAATAATATATTTGGAATTAGGTTTTTGGAGTTTATGAGAGTTTGGAGACCCTGAGGTCTTCTGGAAGAGGTGATGGAGACACTTTGCTGCTCTCACACTGGTGAGGTGGGCTCAGCCATTCCATTTTCCCCCTCACAGATCCATCTTTCCCTTTAATCATGTTGTTTTAAGACCTGCTCCCACACAGGGCATTGCACCTGCCAGGTCACACAGCACCTGCTCAGGAACCTTTGCCCTCTAAATTAAAGCCACCTTCTGCTGCTCACATGCCTGTCAAACCTCCTGCAGCCTCTGCACAGCCTGAGTGCAGCCACTGCAGGGAAAAGTGCTATTTCCTGTCCTTTGAGGAGTTTACCTAAGGAATTTACCTAAGGGATTTACCTAAAGCTGCACCAGTGGATGCATCCTGCCAGTAATTTCTGCCCAGTTCATCAGGGCCCACAAACTTGGCTGAAAACCCAACAGTTGACTGTAGTTTTTGTTCAATTTAAATGAAAACCAGGTTTCAAAGCTTTCACTGCACTGCCTTACTTTGAAGCAAGGGGCTGCCCTTAGGATGATTGAATATTTCCTCACCTCCTCTTTCTATCCCTGATTCTTCTTGTCCCATCCTTCATTTGAAGGGCCCCAGGACAAATATCATTTGAGGGACAGGAAGGACAAATGACAGGAGCAGGCAAGGAGACAACCCAAACCCTGGCTGGGCATCCCTCTCCCTTAAATTGCTGCCCATTAGTCAGTGCCTGGCCCTGCAGCTGGTGCTCAGGTATCCCAGCTGAAGGGGATGGGGCCCCATTCCCACAGGAATGAGGGGATCCAGGGTGGAATATGTGGTTGGGAGAACAAATGAAGGGGTGGAGGAGGAGGTTTGGGTTTGGCGCCCGGGATGGAGCTGGGGTTTGTCCCGCTGGCGCTGTCCTGTCTGCCCAGGAAACAACCTCTGGTTTAAATATTGACTCTCCTGCACAAAGCCAGGCAGGGTGGGGATTGCTGCTGTTCTGTGCCCACACCGTTTATCAGCCTCCAGTGGGCAACTGAGATTGCTGGGACTTTGGCCTCATCTGCTCCCAGCTGCCCCGGGGAGAAGGGAGGCAGCGACAGCAGCCAGGAGAGGGAATCTCAGGTCAAGGCTGGTCTGTGTCTCCACTGGGCATGGATGCTCCAGTCTGGCAGGATCTGGAGAGCAGCAAGATGAGCCTTTGTGCCCAGGGAAGTGCAGCTGAGCTCAGAGCCAATGTTCCATCCTCTCCTCTCCCCTGCAGAGCTGTGCTGCTGAAGACCCTTCAGCTCAGTCCAAACCCCCTCCTGGCCGTGCCGCTCTCCTGCCGTGGAGCAGAGAGGGAACATTCCAGAGAGCCCTCCCGATGCCTGGATGGTGCCTGGAGTCTCCCTGGTGTCTGGTCAGTGGGAAGGCCAGGGGCTGCCAGTCCTCCCCTGCAGCCATGGAGGGCCCCATCTTGCAGCCACGCATGAGGAAGTGCCCTGTGGCACAGCTGCCCTCGATAAGGCTGTTTGCTCTGTTCTCCCGCAGCGCCGAGCTCCACGTAGGCAAATAATTCCTTAAAAAAATATATATATATATATGTAAAAAAATAATAACCCTGACAGAGGAGATCTTGCTGCCGGGGTGGTGGGGCCGGCTAGTGCCAGGAAATGCTCAGGGTGGGGACTTGGACTGGACCCAGGGACCAGCAGTGTGGTGGCCCTGGACGTGTCCCTGTCTTCGCACAGCCCCATTGCCTGGGATGGCCTTCACTCGAAATGGGGGATTACAGAGGAGCCAGGTCCTCGTGGATTCCCCCCTGGATAAGGGAAATCCCGTCTGGAGAAGAGGCCACAAAGAGCACAGGAGCAAAGCTCGGCACAGCGGCCTGAGCTGCCACGCTGACAGGGACAGCCCCGTCCATCACTCACGGCTGGTAAGAGGATGGGAAGGAGGTGGGGAAGCTGCTTTCCATGCTCCTGCTTGCCTGCTGTGGGGTTTTTTTAGGGTAAACTCCCTCAAATCCCCCTAAACCGAGCTGCTCTGTTCCCTCCTGGGCAGTGCTCTCAGGGGGAGCTGGTGGTGTTTCATCCCACCCTGAGGGGATCTGGGTCTTTTGGGGAAGAGGTGGCAGCGCAACGTCAGCACAAGGTCAGGCTCCTTTCCCTGCAGCCACCGTGACCCCTGCACACCTCCCTCAGCACTTACACCGTGCTGTGCCCCCATCCCATGGGAGAAACAGGACGGGAAAAGTCTCCCCAGCTTTAAACTTGTCCCTCTCCCCCGCTGTGACCCCAGGCCGGGCTGGCGTGGCGAGGGTGGGCACGGCCGTGGCTGCGGCCCTGGCTCGAGGCGCTGCCCCTCGCTGCAGACATGTGAACGCTCCCATCCCTCGGAATGGAGTTTCTCCCTCCCTGAAAAGCCGCCTGCGCTCTGCGGCCGGGCGGCTCTTGTCAGGCTGCCAGAGGAGGCCGGAGCAGCGTCACACGCAGCAAAGTTTTACAGGGAGAGCGAGCGTCTGGGGAGAGGGACGGGAGAGGGACCGACCGCCGCACGCACACACTCGGACGCACACGCGGAGAAACCTCCTCCAGGCTCCCTCCAGCTCTCATCCCAACGCTGATTTTTTTTCTTTCCTCCTTTTTTTTTTCTTTTGTTTTTGGAAGAACAAAGACTTTGGGGTGGGTTGGCGCTGTTGTTTTTCCGGGGTTGCTGTCGGTGGATGGGGGGGAGGCTGGAGATGGAGGGGGGAGACGGTGGCTTGAATGTGAGAAAGTCCCAGATTTCCCTGGCCGAGTTGCCGAAATCATCTGTGCAAAACTTAGAGGAGGAAAGACGGGGGAGGAGGGGGGGGAAATAATTAAAAAATAAAATATGATGACGTCACTCAGAGCAGGGGTGCCTTCCCTGCTGCCTGTCAGATGCGCCTGAAAAGAACAGGGCAATAAAACAACAGCCGCCTCTGTCTCCCTCGTTAAACACGGCACTAATTGGATGTTAATTTTTCCTTGCTCTTCTCGCTGCTCGATTGTGAGGGCTCTGCCTGGCTCTCCCTCTCCCGCTTCCTTTCTTTCCTGTTGCAATGCTCTTGGCAGCTCTGAGGGACTCCGGACTGTGCGCTCCCCTCCCGCTCGTGGACTGGAATAATTCAGGAGCTGGGAGAATTAAAAAAGACGAGGCGCGGGGGCGAACGGTTCAGAAACGGGGCGGGCGTGATGGATTTTGAGAGCTACGCTAATCTTCCCGTTTCCCGTGCATTGTCCTGCCGACTTGGAGCTATTCTCTTCCCATTTGATTTCTCTTCCCCTCCTTTCCCTTCGCGTTGGGTTTGGACTGCAGGGCAAAAATACATGTTTTAAAAAAAAAAAGGCATAAAAAAAGGAAAAAAAGGCAGGAAAAAATAGAAAAAAGACTAAAAAAAGAGGGGGAAAGAGAAGAAAAAAGCCAAAAAAAAAAAAAAAAGAGGAAAAGAAAAAAAGCCTGGTTCAATGACGACAAACCCCCAAACCTCCTCCCAGCTCCCCCCGTCTCGCCGCGCTGCCTAACCCCTGCGTGGAAACAGGCGTTTTAGGGAGCCAGAGCAGGAAGTTGTTGTTCTCTGTCTTGCCCAGGTCATCCTTCCAGGGTATGTGTGCAAGGGCGGTGGGCACGAGGGCTCGGTGGGCGCCCAGCAGCCGTCGGCCGCCCCCCACGCTACCCCCGGCCAACGAGGCGGGTGAGCAGCGCAGGGGGAACGGGGGCCGGGCGGTGTTTTGGGGGACGCAAGAGGGGCCCAAGGGACAGGATGGGTGGGGGAGCGGAGGGGAGGGAGCAGGAGGCGGAGGTGGG
The DNA here is from genome assembly GCA_009764595.1 of Geothlypis trichas. Classification (NCBI taxonomy): domain Eukaryota; kingdom Metazoa; phylum Chordata; class Aves; order Passeriformes; family Parulidae; genus Geothlypis; species Geothlypis trichas. The sequence goes on along the minus strand of CM019925.1, from coordinate 2,945,441 downwards.
GGGAGAGAGCGAGAGCCGGGGAGTAAAGTCCTACCTGGGATCGGTGCCAACTTCCTGCAAAGGGTTACAGACCCGCGGCTTTGAGAGCCCACCAGAGGCGAGTGCGCTCTTGTCACGGTTCCAAGGCGAGATGAAGGCAGCGGGAACAGGTACAGCAGATGCCGAGTGGCCTCGTTTGCCCGCCGAGCGGGGCTTCGGCTCGATTTAAGCCTCGCCGACGAGGAGCCTTCGGTGCTCCCGCCGGCGGGGGCCTCGCCATCCCCGCACGAGGCCACCGGGGCTGTCGGGTGCCAAGGGTGGGGTGGGTGGCTCGGTGGCGGGGGGGGGTGTGTGTGCATGGCACGGGGGGGCCTCCGCAGCTCGCTCGCCTTCTTGCCGTTTGGATTAACATGCGGAAGATGCGCCTGTCACTTTGCTTACTGTCAGCGCCGGCTCGGGGATGGGTGACGGCTTTGTTCGGCGCAGCCGGGGGAGCCGTGCCAACTCGGACTTGGCAGGCGAAGCCGGGTGGGCAGGGAGAGGGGGACGAGGGAGCGGGAACGGCTGCTGGGGCGGCTGCGGAGGGACGTGGCCGCAGGCCCGCGTCTGAGCACGGCGGCTTTCTGTTGGCGTGCGCCTCCCTCTCCCTCCCTCTCTCCCGCGCTCGCCTGCGCCCAGGCTGGTGCAGACAAAATGAAAACGTGTTTTGTTTTGGTTTTTTGGCATCTCCCCAGCAGAGCTACCAACCCCAGCTGCCCCCCCTTCGCTCCCTTTCCCAACCCGCCGTGACTCCCTTTTACAATCGGCACGACCCAGGTGCTTGGGCAGCAACAAAATAAGGCCAAAAATACCCCCTGGCACCCAGACCACCCCCAATCTGCCACCCTGAGCAACAACTGCTCCCAACCGTCCTCCATGGCGGGTGGGTTGTTGTTTGTAGGTACATATATATATTTTGTCCTCTTTTTTTTCTGCCCCCATCGGGTCCCTCTCGCGTTGGGTGTGTGTGTTCCTATTCAAGGACCCACCACCTCCTGTCGTGCTAAAACCAGGAAGGAGGGAGCCAAGGGCTCATTTCTGCCTGGACGCAGGGGCGGCGTGCGAGGGAGACAACGATGGAGGACAAGAGGAGGGAGGAGAGGGATGGGAAGGCGGGAAAAGGAGCATGGGGAGGGCGGAAAAAAAATAATCCACCTCCCCAGGCCTTTTGTTTAACCTGCGTCGATGCAAAGAGGGGTCTTAGGGGTTTTTTCCCTCCCCTTGTCCTTTTTTTTCGCCATGTGCTTGAGCCTCATGGGGCGTTTTCGAGCCTGACAGGGCAACTTTCCGGAGCGGGCGGTGTCGGAGGTTGATTTTTTGGGAGGCGACGGGCTCGTCCCGCAGGCGCGCGGCTCCCAGTGCAGGAATTCCTGCCAGCTCGCCTTTGTGCCAGCCTCCCTTGGCCTTGGGTGTCTCGTTCGGATGGAGCCTGGCATCCAGGCACCGCCCATTTCTTGGCATTGAGCTGCGAGGAGAAGGAAAGGGGAGAGAGCGAGCAGAGAGAAGGGAAAAAAAAAAAGCTGTCTCACTCAAACTGGCCTTTCTCGGAAAAGGATCCTTCCCCGATGATTGTCCGGATAAGCGGAGCTAAATCCAGCCACTACTCAACAACAAAACCACTCTCTTCCACGGTGCGTCTCTCTTGCTGCCTTGGTACGAAATCGAACCTCACTCTTAATTTTGGTTGCTTTTTTTTTTTTTTTTTTTTTTTTTTTTTTTTGTCCGTGCGGTTGGGGTTTTTTTTGCCTTTGATTTGAAATAACGTTTTGTTCCTCCAGTTGCTTTGTTGTTGCTGTAACCTGCCTTCTCCCCAAAACCCCTTCCCGCCGAGTCCTCTGGCCCTTGGTGCTAAAACACCCGACTTTAATCGGTCTCCTAGAGAGGGATGTATAGCATAGCAGATAGGCAGGTCCCTACGTGCAGCATTTGGAGCAGAACTGGAGGGTGATTTCTCTCCCTGCCCTCGCCCCACCACCCGGGACGTCCCCAAGAGCCACCCGGAGCTGGGCGTCGTCGCCCGGGTGCCTCTTTCGTTCCCCAGCGGGCACCACCGACGGGGGAGAATGTGTTGAATCATGTCGGATTTGCAATTCAACATGGCAGCCGGAGCAAACGTGGTGGGAGACGCTGGGCACGGGCACTCCCGGCAGCGCCAGCGCAGGGTGGGGGCACAGCAAGAGCAGATGCACGGACAGGGAGGACAGGAGGACAGCGGGGCGAGGTCAGAGCAGGAGGATCATTTATTTAATTTCATTTGAAGGGGGTGAGTTCCACCAGGAGCGGTCTGGGAAGGAGGGAACTCCAGCCGCCTGGTTTTGTCAGCATTAACTGTTTAGAAGCTGGCTGGTTCCCCACGCTGGCACGGCGTGCCCGGGCGGGCGCAGGGCTGGGAGATGCCCGGCAGCGGGGCGGGACGGGGCGCTCCGGAGGCGGCTTTTCCTGGAGCCACGGCGGCCTCAGGGCTGGGCCGGGTGCTGCTGGAGGAAGCCTTGAGGAGGCTCGGGGTGTTCCCAGCCTCTCCTGGAGGGAGCCCTGTGAAGGGCTCGGGGTGTTCCCAGCCTCTGTAAAGGCTCGGGATGATCCCAGCCTCTGCTGAAGGAAGCCCTGTGATGGCTCGGGGTGTTCCCGGCCTCTGCTGGACGGAACCCTGTGAAGGCTCGGGGTGTTTCCAGCCTCTGTGAAGGCTCGAGGTGTTCCCAGCCTCTCCTGGAGGGAGCCCTGTGAAGGGCTCGGGGTGTTCCCAGCCTCTGCTGGAGGGAGCCCTGTGAAGGGCTCGGGGTATTCTCAGCCTCTGTGAAGGCTCAGGATGTTCCCAGCCTCTGCTGAAGGAAGCCCTGTGATGGCTCGGGTGTTCCCAGCCTCTGCTGAAGGAAGCCCTGTGAAAGTTCGGGGTGTTCCCAGCCTCGGTGAAGGCTCGGGATGTTCCCGGGCCCTGCGGCTCCTCCGGCCTCGTGCAGGTTCGCGCCTCGCACCGGGGCGAGGTTTGGCACGGCCGAGGCTCCCTCCGCAGGGTGGCCCAGCCCTACCCGAGCCCAGGGCTTGCCCCAGCGTGGGGGAATATGCCCTCTTTCTGTCAAACTTAATTTAGGCCTGGCTGGGACGCAACAAAAGCAGCTTGTTTGCAGGGCAGGGTCCTCCTTCCTGGCTGCCGCGCACTCCGCAGGCGCTCGGAGCCATGGAAGCCACCCCTCCTCCTTCACCAAATTTTTCCTCCTCTTCCCTGCTGTCCAGCCTCTCTGCTCCTCCTCCTTTCTCTGAAAAAAAACCCCTTTTTCAGTGAGCAACACATGGCCCTACAGTAAAACCTTCAGACTGGCCACAAAGCACCCGAATGCTGCGGCCCTTCTGTGTCTCCGTGACCCAGCAGCCTGCACTGGCCCTGCCCTGGGGACATTCCAAAACTGCCTTACCCACCGGGATGGTGACAGCCTTCCAGAGATGTGTCCTGGGCATTTCACACCTTCCTGACCCTGCAGGGAGCTGTGTGGCCTCCACCACCCTGGTTTGGTGGCTGGGACATTGGGGTCCTGTCCTGGGCCTTGCTTGTGCTGTTTCCACAACACCCCACGGCTGGTTTGGCAGCTGAAATTCCCACATTGTGCAGGATTTCAGGCATTTGTGGGGTCTGACCCCCAAAATGTGCCAGGATGGTCTCTTCAGCAGAGCATGTGGACACAGTGGGTACATCCAGACCCTTAATTCCAGTGAAAAGGCAGCACAAGTGTTTTACTCATCATTGCAGCTTTTTCTTTGCAGATTATTTATATGAAGAGGGGCTAGGGTGAAACCAGACCTTTTCCAATTTGCTTCCAATCCCTATTGCTTTCCTGTGAAAATCTGGTGGCGAAAAAAATACTAAAAAAAACCCAAAACCCCACTGAAGCTCCTGCAAGCAGCCTGAGAAGAAAAAAATTCTGAACTCAAGCAAGGCTCTTCTGACGTGTCCTAAGCAAAACATCTGGCACCCCTGGAAGAGCCATCCAGCCAAGGGACACAGCTGTTTTATTCCACAGCTCACAGCACAACAGGGCTCATGCTTCCAGAACATGGCTCAGCAGAAAGGGTGAATTCTTGAAAGGGGGAGTCAGATCTTTCTGCTGTTTATTGCCTCTGAATCCCCAGTTTGCTCTCAGGCTGCTCTGGTGTGAGCTCTGCTCCATCTCCTGGCAGGAGACCAGGAGCTTTGCTCTGAGGCTGGAGCCTTGTTCAGCTGCTGTAACCCCCAGCAGGCAGCAGAGCCACTCTGGATTTGCACAGACATTCCTCACAGCAGGATCAGGCCCCCAGGTTTCTCGAGGGTGGCTCTGGGTAATTTCCTTTCCTTAAAAGGGCCAAGTTTGGCCAAGGCAGAGTTTGAATTGTGATTTCCTTTTTTCTTTTTCCTCTTTTTTTTTTTTTTTTAATCCCCCTACAATGCATAGCAAAATTTGTATTGGTGAGAAGTGCCTGATTTACAGCTGCAGAAAATGCTGAGCTCTGTGTCTCCACAGGCCAGACCTGAGGGGGAAAGGTTCCCCCATGCTGGACCATCCATGTAAGCAGCTTCACCACTCCAGGAACCACTTCTGGTGCAATGAGACTAATTTGACCTCTGTGGGCTCCACCTTCAGCCTTTCCACTAATTGTTCTGAGGGATTTGAGGGTACAAGTTTCATGAGATGCTGGTAGAAGCCCATCCAAGGCAGAGCTGATGCTGGCAGGCTCCATGGGGAACACAGTGTCCAACACAGCCAGATCAAATTCACCCTCTGTACCACCCCACAGAAGAATCAATCCCATTTCTTTTTCCCCCTGCTGTGTTTTTCTCTCTCCTCATTTCTCTCTACCTTTTTTCTGTGGTACTGTTTTTTATGTTAGAGTTGCTGGTAGGTACTGTTTAACTTTGGTGAGAATTGGCTCTGTGCAAGGTGAGGTCTGGGAGGACACAGGAGGTGACCAGTTTGTTTTTGTAGGGCTGCTCATGGGCACTGAGCTGTGCTGTCTGGCTCTGCAGCTGGAAAGCCCAGGAGACACACAGGGTTTGGCATGCTAGGGCTGCTCTCCAGATAGCCCTGGCCACAGGAAAAGTGAGAGAAATAGCCCAGCAAAGACACAACCAACACTGCATGAGGCCAGGTCTGTGCAGTCAGAGGGGTGGGGGCTGTGTTGCTGAGGTGATGACAGCCAAATGTCACCCTGGGGGTGGCTTCACTGAACCTCTCCTGCTCGTTCCCACACCAGGGTTTCCCCCAGCACTGCTTTTCCCCTCTGAGGTTGCTGCCAGCATCACCATCCTGCTGCCCAAGGGAGGTGGCCGTGCATCCCTGGCTCCTGCAGGGCTGGGCAGGTTTCTCCTCATCTGCAAGACCACAACAAACATGGTGCTTCTTCCTCCTCCTCCTCTTCCTCTTCCCCCCAGCTGGAGTGCTCTGCAGGGCAGCCACAGCCACCTTTATCTCAATCTTAGGTCCAGTGTGGACTCACAGGATGGTCCATGCTGATGTTTTATTGCCAGGTGTGAAGAGCTGAAGCAGCTTTGCAAGACCTGGGAGCTTCAGGGGGTAACACCAGGAGTTCAGGTTCTCCCATCCTTCAGTCTGGGTTTGCCTGGCACTGGGCATCAACTCTGATGAGGGGAAGGGAGGTTATGGGGCAGCATGTGGCATCCTGGCACGTGAGCCAGAGTGAATCTGGATGGGGAGCAGGCAGCACAATGGGAGCAGGCACGAGGTGGGAGCAGCTTAATTTGCTTTTGCATCGATTTTGACAACAGAAAGGTGAGCTCAGGCTGGTAGTGGAGGTACCCTGGGCATGCCTTTGGGAAAGAAGGTCCCAAAATCCCAACTCAGAGCAACAAGTTGGGTTATAGAGTTTTCCAAGCAGGAAACTCCTCACAGAGACTTCACCAAAAGTCAGGGCAGCTGCTGATGCCAGTGTGATTGATAGCTTCAGTGTCTGCATATCTGTGCTCCCAGAGCTCCAGTCTGTGGGAGGAGAGTTGGGCTAAGACCCCTGGAGCTGAGCAGCCCCACAGAGAGGATGTCTGGGACCATTCCCACAGCTGCTGTGTGTTGGGAGACTTTGCTGCCTCTGAAGAGAGCTGGGATGAATGCAGAGGGACATGGATCCTTCCTCCAAGGTGGCACTGCACAAAATCCGAGCAGGTGATAAAACCCATCCACTTGGCATGTTTCAGTGTCCAGATATAACACAGATGAGGTTTCCAACATCACCTCTCAATTCAGTCTGGCCAGTCATCCCACAGTGTGGTAGGGAATTGCTTCTGCTGCTTTAAATCCACAAAACTTCTTTCTCTCCCTGTCCCCAGCAGCCACACACCAAACCCCACCCTAGGGGCAGCTGCATCTCAGCAGAGATGAGGAGACACACGGTGAATGATGTGTCAAACCCCACAGTTTGCTGTTGACCTTGCTAACCCTGAAATCTTCCTGGAGCAAGAGAAGAGCCTGGCACCAAACTCCCAGGCAGGGAGAGCTGGGCTGGTGGGGCCGGGCTGTGCTGGAGCTGGCAGCCAGCACCTGCCCTGCCCTGCCCCGGGGCTGGTCCAGCCGTGCCTGAGCACGGTCGGAGCTCCCATCTGCATCTCAGCTTTGCAGTCCCGGCCCTCCCCTGCCCGGGGATTAGCGGGGCTGCGGTTCCCAGGGCGGGGGAGGGCCTGATGAGCACAGACAGGATAACCAGGCAGGTATGGGCTTCCTGTACTTTAGGGCTCAGGAGGAAATCCTGCAGCTGGTGAATCTGGATATGATTAGTGTCCATTTCTCCCTGTGTAATCAACCCATCTGTTCATCCTTGTGCATCAGCCACGCACGCCCCACTGCAGGGAGATGCCTCTGGGGCACTGTTTCCATCCCTGCCTGCCATAGCCCCACTACAGGGAGATGCCTCTGGGGCACTGTGTTCATCCCTCTCTGCCCCACTGCAGGCAGATGCCTCTGGGGCACTGTGTTCATCCCTGTTTGTCACAACCCCACTGCAGGGAGATGCCTCTGGGGCACTGTGTTCATCCCTGCCATGGCCCCACTGCAGCAGATGCCTCTGGGGCATTGTGTTCATCCCTGCCATGGCCCCACTGCAGGCAGATGCCTCTGGGGCACTATTTCCATCCCTCTCTGCCCCCCTGCAGGCAGGTGCCTCTCTCAGGCACTGTTTCCATCCCTCTCTGCCACAGCCGCTCAGGCAGAGAACCTGAGCTCTCCCTGGGAAGAGCTGCAGCCAGCACAGCCATGGGAACCAGGCTCTTCCTGGGGGAGCTGCAGCCAGCACAGCCCAGTCCCAAACAGCAGCACCCAGCCCTTTTCTTCCTCTCCTTGTCCTTTATTTTTCACCATGGGGCATTTTCGGGGCAACTTTCCGGAGTGGGTGGTGTCGCAGGTTGATTTTTTGGGAGGCAGTGGGGCCTCCAGTGCAGGAGTTCCTGCCAGCTCACCTTTGTGCCAGCCTCCCTTGGCCCTGGGTGTCTCGTTTGGATGGAGCCTGGCATCCAGGAAAAGCTGCTGGTCAGGCAGGAGGGAGGGTGGCTGCTCCCAGGGGCTTGGAGCAGTTCAGGGGATCGCTGTGACACACAGATAAGCTCAGCTTTCCAGACTCTGCCTGCTCAGCCCAGCTCAGCTGTGCCACAAGCAGGTAAAGGTGGATTATGTTTGGCTGCCTGGCTTCAAAGCCTGTTCATCCCATGGGATGCTGAGCACAGCACACACAGGGCCCCTCATGGTCAGGGGAGGGATTGAACTCTCAGTCCTGCTCTGTGAGAGCACTGGGAAAGTTGATGGGTGCTGTGCAGGATCCCCAGGGCTCATTTCAGCTTCTTTTCCTTGGCAGTTTTGTTCAACTATGCAAAAAAAATGACAGCCCTGCAGTGAGTACAAATGTCAGGTAATGCACCAGCCTGGGCTGAAATGAAATCAAAGAGGAGCTGGTGTGTGGATCAGTGGGGTTTTTATAGGGCAGTGGCTTGAGTTTGCATGGTCCTTTAGGGTCTTCTGAAATGTCCAGCTTGGTGACAGAGTTGGGACAAAACTCAGGGTTACAATTCCCAGTCCTGGTGTCCTGTATATCCAAACAGTGTCAGCCCCCACTGAAGTGGCTCTTCCTGGTGGTCACTGGAGCGTCCTGGGGATCTGTCACACCAAATGCTGTCCCCGTGAAGGTTGTCCCTACCCAGGGCAGTTCACATGCACAGCCCAGTCCTCCCCCATGTGTGCTGTTCAGGCACCTGAGCTCCTGCCAAAGTGTCATTACAGCCAGGAACAATCTCAGGAATGCAGCACAGGTTAAACATTGCATTTGCTTTCAAGGGCTACTTGTTGCTTCATTTCTAAATGCAACCTGTCCTCAGCCCCTAGGCTGCTCTTTGGGCCCTAAATCTTCTGATTTTTGTTTGGTTTGGAATGCACTGATTTACCATAAGGAATAAATGAAAAGCAAAAGGAAACAGCAGTACTTGTTTGCATAGGCCCTACATTGTTCTGTGCTCTGCTGCCACTGAAATAGGAGTGACAAATCCCAATCCTTGGACAGAGGTTTTTTGGGTGGTGGCTGTGTGCAAACAAGGCTGGGGAAGATAAATAAGCAGAAAAAAAATGGGTTTAGGAAATGACAGTTGAGGATGGTCAATCTGCTGATGGGTCAAAGCCAGCACAGGACCATCAATTAGCAAAGCCATATTGATATTGTTTCTCCAAAGCATTTTTGCATCCACAGAGAGGGCTGAGAGCTGGATCTGTGGTCAAACTTGGCTGCAGTTTGGAATCTGTACAGTTTCTGTGTTGCAAAGGGGGAGTTTTAGAAAGGATTCTGCCTGTAGAAAATATGTCCACAGTTCCAGAAGGGCTCAGCCAAAAGGGTGATGAAAATCTGTCTGTTGGTGTCATCGTCAGAACTGCTGGAGGTGGGAACATTTGCTAATCTTGCTTATTTTAGGGGCCCTGCTTTCAGAAGCAGTTCAGTTCTGAAAATGCAGCTCTGAGAACTCAGCTCTTCAGAGTCTCATACAATACCTGCCTCAGACTCGACTAAAGAGGGATGAATTTTTCAGACTGTAGGTTCTTGCTTGCCTAATTATGATTTTCAGCTTCTTTCCACTTGGTCTTTGCATTGTGTAAATGTGACACAGAAGGAATAGCTGTGACATTGCCTGGTGTTTTCTGTTCCAGCTGGGGAGGAACCAGCTAAACCTGCAGGGTTGGTGTGGAAGGAGAATTTAGTTCCACGTTTGGGAATCAAACTCAGTTTCCTGAGTAATCTAAATTGTCACAATTTCTCTTCCTCCAGTGCCCCCAGCCCTGGGGACAGTGTCACTCTTAAGGGGTGACTTTGGCACCCTGAGGCAGTGCAGGCTTGAGCAGGATTGTTGTATTCATCCCAAACATGAATTAAAGGCAAACGGCCTTCATCAGCACCAGTGGTTACATCTGTATTGGAACCTTTCAGTGGGTTAAAATCTCCACTCTGGGCTTTGACTTCCCTGTTCAGTTGCCTCAGCAGACACATAAAGTGACTGAAGCTGCACAAAATGGCTTTTGGATGAGCTCAGGACTGGCCAAAGCCTCAACTGGTTTGGCTTGCAGGATGTGTGGCAGCTGCAGCTCCAAATCCAGCCTGGGATGGGTCCCAGTGAGATGGACAGAGAAGGCATCTCTCACTTCAGAGAGTTCTCTGCCACCATCCAGCTTCTGGAAGAGAGAGGAGAAGCTGCCCTGGGTGTGAGCAGAGCTCCAGAGCAGGGTGGGATGTGGGTCACAGACTGCTGGGCACATATTAAAGAGGTCAGCAATGTTGTCAAAACCCTGGCTTGGGGCTTTTCTGGAGCCCCAGAGCTCGGTCTGTGATGTGGCAGCTCCATCTTCATCCGTGGTGGGAGCAGGAGGGAGCTTGGATGGGCTCAGCCTTTGTGCTTCAGGAGTGCCAACAGTATGAATAATGTATAGGAGCTCAATTCTTCTCTCCCTGGCCAGGGGCAAGGTGTCCCAGCTGATAAGAACTGGGAGCCCAATCTTGTTAAAGCCAGTGTTAGACTTAGACCTTCATGAGATCCACTGCCTCGAGCAATTCTATTGTTCAAAGCACATTTGGTTAATTAGTACATTAACTAATAACCTTCTCAGCATCCCAGGTAGGGAATATCTGTCTCCCAAAGGAGGAAACAGGCAAAGTGACTCACTGAGACTGCATGCAGAAGCTTAGTAATGCAGCTGTTAAGTCTGGGTTTTTCTGTCCCAAATGGTTTTGTGTGACTGCTGCTGCCTTATGCACATAATTTACTCCAGGCAGAAATGGAGGAGTCCTAAAAACTCCCAAGAGAGTGCTCAGGCCCAGTGAGGGAAAGCACCCCTGGACAAACCTGAGAAGAACTGAATCCATCCAAATACTCAGAGGAGGCAATTTGCTTCATCCACATGCACCAACTAAGGAATAAAACCAAAACCACTTCTCATTTTCGAGGAAAGTTTTTCTCACCACCTTGGCTTTTCACTCACATCTTCATCTACTCTAAATTTCATGAGCAAATGGCCAGTGTGGGGAGGAGAGAGCACACGAAGAATGGCTGTGGGGCTGTGTTTGTATGGGCTCACTGGGATGGGATCAGAGCAGAGGGATAATTCCTGAAGAGATTCAGACAAACAGCCAGAGGGGAAACTTTGATGCTGAGGAAGCCCTTCAACTGCAACACATGATGATGAGCAGCTGATTTACACAGCTTTGCAGCGTGGAAAAAACCCTGAGCTGAAGCACAAGGGTAGAGTTCTTTGGCTTGGCAGACCCATGACAGCACCACAGACCCTTTCTCACGAGCCCTGATCCCAAACAGAAAGGAGAAGCTTGTTCTCTCCACCCAGCTCTGAGCTGAAGGCTCTCTGTGCTTTGCCTGCTCTCAAATGACAATTCTCAGCAGCGAGGATGTGTGTGCAGAGGAATGAGAACCAACTCCTGCATGCAGGGGTGCATCCCTGAGGAGGAGAATCTCACAGGGTTTAATTGTGGGGCCTTATCAGTGTGCTGGCTTCCAACAGCCCAGGCAGCCACAGCCCTGCTCAACGCTGGAATGTCAGGGGAGAGCCTGGAATGAAGGACTGGCGAGGTCACAGGAGCAGAAGGCACCAAAGCAAGTGTCCTGTCCTGTAGGAGGGGCTCCTTTCATGACCACAGCTTAATCCACCACCAGTTTGCTGAGCCCACAGCAGCCCAGATTGGAGGCTACAAAAATATCCCTGTTCAGCAACTCCTCCCTTGTCCTTTGTGAAGCTCCAGCATTTTAATCATGTTCACACCTCCCTCTCCTGACACAAACCATCTCAGCTCCCTCCCAGGTCCACAAAACCTGTGCATTCCTGGTCTCATTCTCTTGCTGATGCATCAGACACTTTCCCTTCCATCAGCCTCCCAAAAATCCCCATGTCTTATTCTCTGTATTCCCATCTTTCCCCTCCTGCACCCTAATTTGACTAGTTTTGTTGAATAACCAACTAGTGCTGAGGGGCTACATGCAGCTCTGGGTGTGCTGTGGATAGATTGAGCAGCTCCAGCCCCTTGCATGTCCCCAGTTCTGTATTTTTCCATCTCAGGACCACCAGGAAGGTGCTGCTGATGTAGGGGAGCTGTTATGGGAAAGGCAAAACACCCCAAATGTGTCTTGTAAATGTGTCTCATCCTGCTCTGTTCATTTTCACTCAGAATAAGGGTAAAAACAGAGTCCCTCAGGTTGTTGGGGGTTTCTAGAAGAGAATATTGGGTGCCAGAGCAGCTGAAATTGGTTTTCACTCTTAGCTTCAGCCTGACATGGTGCATGTGGCCATTCTTGATCTGTTCTATGCACATCTAGAGCCTTTTGATCATCATTCTCCAACCTGTCTTGCTGGTTTTCCTGGAAGAGTATTCCACAAGAAATGCACTGTTCTCTCCATGCACAGGTGTTTTCAAGCAAGCCTTGTCTTCTCAAAGCCTGGTAAAATAAACCAGACTTGGGTCTCTCAAATTCCTTCAAAATTCCCAGACTTTGAGGTTAATACAAAGGGCACAAACCCACCTGTGGGGTCACATGGCTCCACATCAAACCCATACCAGAAATCAGGATATCCTGAGCAGGCTCTCAGTGGAGTTTGTTACGGGTGATACTTATTTTTAGAGACATTTTAATAAGCCTAATCAATCACAACAAATTACTAATAAATCATAACAATTTTCACCTGGAGATCTTAGGTTACTTTGCCAGAAATTGCAGTGAGGAATAGTGGTTATTAAAAAAGATCTAAAGATTTAACTTTTTTCACAGGATAATTCAAGATGTTGCCATTATGCTTCTGCTCTCAATTACTCTGCAGAGAAATTACCCTCCCCAGTGGCTCGAGAAATCTGAGCAGGTCCAGCCTCCAGTGCTTGAATTTATCCCATGTAAATGTGGCACAAAGTGCCTCATCCTATTGACAACCTTCTTACAGGATTTTCCTACAGGCCCTGTAACAGCTTCACAGCTGTGCTGGGTTTTGGCATTTCCAGTTCCCTGCATCCTTAAGGGATAGGACTTCTAATGGGGAGATCTTACCATTCCTAAATCTTGGAATATTTCTGATTTTCACAGCTTGTCCCATCTACACAAGCAGACAGCCTGTTTGATTTGTGTCCTCCTAAGGGTCTTCCCATGCTGGTACTCCCAGACAGGTTTGTGAGGTGTTTGCCTTGCTCTAAAAACCTGTCATTGGTTTTGGTGAGGATTTGGAGGAGCATAACGCCCATGGTGGAGGGTGGGATTCATCTGTGTGTCTTGTTGGATGTAACTGGGACTTCAGCCCTGTGCTTTTGGGAAAGAGGGTCCAGTGAGAGGCGTCTCTGGTTCCTCAAGCCATGGGATGGGCAGCTGTGGTGCTGCTCCATGGAAGGGCAGCAAGGTAAAAGATGTGAAGGCTTTTTGTGGGCACAGGGTCCTGCTGGAGAGGGCCTTTGTTTCTGAGGCAGGCTCGTCCTGATGGGAGTGAGAACGAGCAGGGAAAGTCGGGATTGCTGCTGGGATTGCTGCTGGGATTGCTGCTGGGATTGCTGATGGGATTGGTGCTGGGATTGGTGCTGGGATTGGTGCTGGGATTGCTGATGGGATTGGTGCCGGGATTGCTGCTGGGATTGGTGCTGGGATTGGTGCTGGGATTGGTGCCGGGATTGGTGCTGGGATTGGTGCCGGGATTGGTGCTGGGATTGCTGCTGGGATTGGTGCTGGGATTGGTGCCGGGATTGGTGCTGGGATTGGTTCTGGGATTGCTGCTGGGATTGGTTCTGGGATTGGTGCTGGGATTGGTGCTGGGATTGGTGCTGGGATTGCTGCTGGGATTGCTGCTGGGATTGCTGCCGGGATTGCTGCTGGGATTGCTGCTGGGATTGCTGCTGGGATTGCTGCTGGGATTGCTGCTGGGATTGCTGCTCCCGCGGGTGCCGTTGGGATCTGGGCTGTGGAGGCCACGCTGTCCCCAAGGCGGGTTCCTCTCCCCCTCTCTGCTGGTGTTATTTACACCATTTCCTGCCCAGGGAAGTTCAGGAGTTTGACGTTGCTGCGTTGGTTTCCGCTCTCCTGCCCGGTTCCCTTCGGGAGCTCTCGCAGAGCCCGGCAGCAGCCGGGCCGGACCCCATGGGCAGGATGGAGGTGCCAGCCTGGCCCAGGGAGGGAAATGTCACCCACATCAGGCCGGGCAGCTCGGGCTCAGCCATCTTGGGAGGGCTGGAAAACCAACCCTGCGTCCATCCCTGCGGCTCAGTCCTGCTGTGGAGGAGGAAGGAGGACGCGCCCGGGCATGGCTGCGGAGCTTTTGGGTTCCTGCCGAATCGACGCCCTCCCCTCTCCCCCCTCATCCTTCCCGCCTGGCCTGCGTCTCCCCTCCCTTCCCTTCTCCCTCCCATCCCACAGCAAACAAAATGGCTGCTCCATGGCCATTTTGTTTCCCGTCTGGAAGGGGGAAGCCGGGACGCTGGGACTTGGCTCTTTTTGGAGGCTGCGGCCATGTCCGAGCCCAACTCTCCCGTCTCTACGTGGCACCGGCTGTAGCAAGAGAGAGAAAGGGAAAGAAAAAAAAAGAGGGAAAAAAAAAAAAAAGGACATTTTGGAATGAGACCAAAGGCAGAGGCAGAGAGTGGGTAGTTTTGGCGTATGTTGAGCACTGAAAATGCCTGGAATTGCCAAACTGAGCTTTTGTATGAGCAGCGTAAGGGCTACTCGGTGCACGCAGAGCCGCGGGGCTGCACGGAATAGCCGGACGGAAAGGTTTGTTCGCTATATTCAATAAAACAGCCCTCCTTTCTTCTGGATTTATAAAGTACCAGAGAGCACTGTTGTCTTAATTTGTTTTTGGACGGGCGGATGGTTTTACACATCGGCTTGGTATGACCAGAGCCGGTCACTGCCGGACGGTAGCGTTTTAACCTGTTGTGTGTCCTCTTGTTTTTGGTGCTTACGGGATCTGACCTTTCCACCGAGCTGGCACTGCCTGGATTTAGCTGAAGTAATCCGGAGGATATTTTTTTAGGGATTTTTTTTTTTGTTTATTGCCTTCTTGCCTTGAAAGTTTTCATCTCAGGAATAAAAACATCTTAATTTAAATATTTAAAGCAATAGCTGTTCTTGGCTTTTTAAGCCCTTGCTTTTCTCCCAAGGCTGGAGCTGTACTGTGCTCACAAGCTGTTTACTGCACTCTGTGTGTATCCTGCACACGTTAAGGTGTGATACACAACAGAAACACCATCAACAGGAACACGCCTTGAAAGTTTAAAGCAACTTGGTGGCGTTACCGTAAAAATTTGCGCAGAAGCAGGGCAAAAACACCAGAACATGCGCCAAATAAAAGTGATTTTTTTTTTTTTTAAGTGATTCTGCATTTCCTTCAGTAGCCTGGACGTCTTGGCGTTAGTAGCCACGTCACTTTGTTCGTGGACACTCTGAGGAGCAGATCCCTGCCCTGTGGCACGGGGGGGATCAGGCTCTGATAAGGTGCTGGAATGATCGTCCTGCTGCTCCTTGAGTGCCTTTCCAGACATGTGGAGAGAAGCAGACACTTGCAGAGCGGAGCTGGGAAGGAGAGCAGAGAGAGGTGAAAAATGGCTTTCCTTGCACAGAAAGGTATTTGATTTGCCTCCATATCCCCTTGGCTTGTTTGCAAACAGACAATAGAGAGAATGGCAGGGCCACGGTGGTCCCGGAGCTGGGGCTGCACGGGCGGGCGCTGGGTGGGTTCTTCACAGTGCAAATTTAATGTTTTGGTGCAAATCAACATTAGAGGTGGACATTACCTGCACACCTTTCATGAGCAGCTTATGAACTCAACATTGAGAAGGTTAACAGTATTAATAGAACAGTTTTATAGAGTATTACAGAAAAAAAAGATTTTTCTTTCAATTTTTGAGTTAGGCTATAGAATTGAGTGCAGAACAGGTAAAAATAAGCCTGAAGGATATTTTTTTCTTCTTATTTTTAGTATTTAATGAAATTACGCTGTGAAGTATCAGTAGCGGCTATCTTTTATGACAAAAATTCTGAGACTTTTTTTGCTTCAGGGGAGGGTGAGGTATATACAAATTTAGAAGGAAAATACTTAGAAAATATTTAGAAAAATTTAGGAAAATATTTAGAAAAAACATTACCTTTATGGCGACCTTTAATAATGCGTTTAGGAAGGGTTAAAAGATAAGTCATACAACAGGCAGGTTACAGAAGCCTGCATTATAGATAACAATATCAGATTCATTAATAATGATCCAGATGTTTAGAAACATCTGATAGGACTCAAGACAACCCCTTAGTGATGAGCAATTGTTTATAAAGATACCTGCTAATTGCTTAATAATAAATGCGATTACAAAATTGATGTGCAATATTCCCTATGTCATTAAAAGTGTGTGGAGTAAAAGCATTGCTGCGAGACACGGGCTGTTGCAGCATTGAACTGTAAATATTTTTACTTCCATTTCTCTTTCCCTATTCATGGTGTCTTTGATTAATTGTTTCAAAGTGTGATATTTAATATTGACTTTAGGATGGGGTGTTGGCGAAGGTGGTTGGCCTTGCTTTGCTGAGAGGCTTTCCTGGCCTGGGAGAAGTTATAAACAACTTGTCTTCATGGCTAGTTTGGCAAATGTCATTTTTTATTGCTTTCCCGTGGCACAGGGTGTGTCCAAGATGGGTTTTTGGTTTGTTTTCTGCTTTTTGTGTGAGCGGGTTCCTCGCTGCCGGCCGGATCAGCCGCTCCAATTTGCGCTGTGGGTCCCCACAATGTTGGGGAGTTACTGAAAACCTTCCACCCTTCTTTTCGCTTATTTTTGGTTTGATTTTTATTTTATTTTGGTTTTTTTTTTGGTCTGTTTGGGTTTTTGTTTTTCCAGCCAGGTTGGGAGGACACGAAGCCAAGGGAACAAAATGGCCACACTCGGCCATTTTGTGCCAACGCCGCCGTTCCAGGGAGCCGGGGCCGGTTCTGCCCCAGCCCCAGGAGGCTGAAAATCCTCCTGGACACTCAGGGTCCCGATTTCCCACTGAGAAGCCCTCCCTGTCCCTGGCACGTTTCGGCACCGACACAAAGGCTGAAAGTGGTGTCGGCTTTTAAAGCAGAGACTTTGTTGTTTTCTGGTTTCCTCCTCCCCCCTCCTCCATTTCATTCAGTGCTCCTTAATGAACCAGAGCAGCTCCTCAAGGCTTCGGAGCCTTTCCAGCTCCTCTCCGAGGTGGGCTCCTTTTAAATGCAGACACTTGGCCGTGCTCAGCAATCTCTGCTGCAAAGATGTTTCAAAATTTGGGAGGCAGCATCTTGGGTTTTCTGCTGCGGTCATCTCAAGCCACACTGAGCCCTGATAAATGAGGAGCAGTTTAGGTCATTTCTGGATCCCAAAAACAAGTCTGAAAGCTGGACTGGAAATGCCATTTTTATTGCAGCCTGGAGGATCTTGCTGTGTAAAAATACCCTTTACCTCCCAATTTTCCTCACCCCTCCAAGCACCCATAGACAATGGGACTATGTAGTGACACACTCTATGCACAGGGACCTTCATGCAGTGGCTTACAGAAACTGATGAAGTGTTTTCACAGAAATGAGATTTGATCAATTTTGAGGGATCCCTATGAATCTGGAAAGTGGAAATTACAGGGCCACTGCCTTAAGGCCTGCATAGAAAGTGGTGTTTTTGAAGAGGTTCTTGGCAATCAAGTACCCAAAAGTCTTTCAAAACTGGGTTTAATCTCTTTAAGGCAGTGAGAAGCTTTTCTGACCCCTACAGACCCTGTTGGCTGTTTTATCCAGAATTTTGCATAGCTGCACCACATCCAGGCAAATTTGGGCACATCTCCTTCCTTCCTTGTCTTTTGTCTTGATGGTTTAGACCTCGGGCCATGAGGAGAGGGAATTCCTGTCATTGCAATTTGTGTAGGACAAACAAGTGTGACAGTGATACTGAGGGTAGGATGCTCTTAGTCATCCTTACTGGGCATAAAAAAATCCCCCTGTTTGATCCATAAATCCTCCTGTTTGACTCCTTTCTTCACAGATCCTGCTAAAATCAGGATTCCAGAGTCAGCAGCTGGGTATTCCCAAAACCTATACTCATTAAGACAATTATTATAATTAAGTCTTCTGTTTTCAGGTTTACTTATAGAAGTCAGAAGGGATTTTTTTTTTCTCTCTCCATGTATAATTACATCTATGTGAGCTCAGAGTTATTTAATGTAATTTTCCACCAGCAGTTTGAGATTGGCCCAAATGCCTGTTGTCTGCAATGGCATCAAGAGTGACCTTTGAAATGCCTGCCTGATACATCTGGCTTATGTGGTTAAAGTAATAAAAACCACCAGATTGAGAACCAGGAAAAATTATTCCTCTGGGCAAGTTGCTAGAAGTCTCCTTGGAGAAGACAAGCATCTTCTGCCTCTATGCATCACCCAGGAACCATCTAGACCACCCACCCTGCCAGTGCCTGACCAGTGCAGCACCTGCTGGTTTTCTTGCCACCCTTCTGCTTGATGCTTGTGGCAGCAGCTTAATTTTTGGGAAGTTGAAACATTTTATTTTAAACTAACCCTTCTGTCCCCAAGGAGCTGAGCAGTGACAGACCTGATGGACCTTAAAGCCTGGCTGTCACCTCACCTCAGCTCTGGCTAGTTGAGGAGGGATGTGCAACCCCTGTGCATCACTTTCTGTGCTGATAAAACCAGGAAAAACAGCATTTCCCATCAGGAGGCTGTTTGGGATGCACTTGGCACTGGGGCTGGGCTGGGCACTCCAGTGCTGTAGGATCCAGTTCTGCCACGTTGGGTTTTGGTGTTGTTCACCAGGACAGGCCTGGGCCACATGGTCCAGCACAGTGGGTCACTCCCTGTCAAGGACCAGTTTGGCAAATGAAATTAAGAGAATTACCTGGGCTGTGCTGAATGCCAGTGAGGGGAGCCCGTGGAGAGCTCTGGAAGAGGGCACTTCCCAACCCTGCTGCAGAGATGCCCGTGCACCTGAGGCCATCCTAAACTCTCCCAAGGATTCCAGCCACAGCAGCTGACCAAAGCTTTGGGATTATTTAGCCTGTTGCCTGGTAGCTGTGGAAGCACAAAGCATTAGGCAGCTTTTATCCCTTTGGAAACTTCTCCCTGAGCCCCCTCCTCTCCCAGCACAGCACTCAGCAGATGCTTGTGGAGGCTGGGGACATCTCCTGCTGAGCTCCCATGGGAAGTTATCCTCTGGGGCTGTGCTGGGCTGCACATGCAGCCTGCTTGGCGTGGCTCCCTTGTCGTCAGGGCCTCTTTCATCTCCAAGGGGAATTCTTTCTTCTCCTTGCTAAAGAGCCTCACACGTTCCTTTCAAACTCCCAGATTAATACCTCGCCTCTGTATTTGGGTGTACAGAGAGTGAAGAAGCCTCAGAAGGTGAGCCAAGGGCTTGGGGAGAAGCCAGTCTGTCTCAGATCCATGCTAATACTGCTTGGCTGGGCTGCAGCATTAGAGGGACAGCACGGCTGCATGTTGCACTCATTTGTTTAGGAAATAAGATCTGCCTTGATGTACTCGATACCATTACATTTGCAGCCTAAAAGCTTCCTTGTACTTAGTTATTTCTAATCTGCTCAATTCCCTGGAGTGCACAGCAGCTAAATGGATGGATTCTCTTATCTGGTCTGGCAGGTTTGTTCTAGATATGCTGTGTGCTCAGGAGGTGAGGTCAGCCTGGCTGGGTGTGCTTGGCGCTGCTGCAGCTTCCCCAGAGCTCTGCTATCTCCATGTGCAGCCCCAGGTTCCAAGGGCAGGGCTGCTGCTCCTGGGCACCCTTGGGTGCATGAAGTCTGCAGCTGGTGTGATTGCCCAGCACAAGGTATAGTCCAAGTGGGCTGAAGGAGGTTTGAAGAAGGAGAAAAAGCTCCAGGACAAGGCTGGATATGAGTCCTCTCCCCTGCCATCAAGAATTCTGATTTTTCATTCATTCCTTCTTGCAGGATCTGTGGAGCACCCAATGCCTGGATAAGGCTGATCCCAGTGCCTGGATAAGAATCATCTCAGTGCATGGATAAAAATCATCTCAGTGCCTGGCTAAGGATCATCTCAGTGTCTGGATAAGAATCATCTCAGTGCCTGGATAAGGATCATCTCAGTGTCTGGATAAGGATCATCTCAGTGTCTGGATAAGGATCATCTCAGTGCCTGAATAAAGATCATCTCAGTGCATGGATAAAAATCATCTCAGTGTCTGGATAAGAATCATCTCAGTGCCTGGATAAGGATCATCTCAGTGTCTGGATAAGGATCATCTCAGTGCCTGGATAAAGATTATCTCAGTGCCTGGATAAGAATCATCTCACAGCCTGGATAAAGATCATCTCAGTGCCTTAGGCTGCACGGTCCCAAGCTGTCCTTGAGGCTGAGGTAGTAGATTGAATAGTTGTGGAGTCTGGTTCTCCCTCTGAGCTAACTATACAATCTACTGTCTTTCCTAAGGAGACAGTCAGGTCTTCAGCTCTGCTCGTCCACTTCTACACCAGGTGTGAGGCAGGTGGTGCCAGAAAAGCAAATCCCTGCTGTGACCCTTCTGTTCTGCTCTGTGGAGGTGAGGTAGTAGGTTGTATAGTTTGGTGGGAGGGATTTGATCCCATTTCAGGTGATAACTATACAGTCTATTGCCTTCCTTAAAGAGCAGCAAAACCACGGAGGAGCTCCTGAGGCATCGCTTCTTTTGTGGAGGATCCAAAAAAGCAGCATGGCATTGTTAAACAACTCAGTGGGTGTTTCTCTTACAGCATCCAGAATTGCATTCTTCCAGGAATTGCTTCATGCCTCAGGCACTGGAGCATGGAGCCACCTGCTTCCAGGGAACCCACCTCTCTTGAGGATTTCAGAGAACCAGGAAAATGAGTTTGCACAGCAGCTCAGTGTTCAATTCTATTCTTTTTTTTTTTTTTTTTTTGCAGGAGATGGATTCAAGTTGTAAAGTGTTTAAATGTGTTGATCTTTTCTGGTCTGTCCTCAGGTCTGGAGGGGAGCAGATACTTTTGTTTAAATGGGACAGATCTGAGTGAATTATTTCATGGTTTTGTGCGCAGTTCTGAAGTTTGGGTTCAGAACCAGACCCAGGGCCAAGCTCAGCCAGTGCACTCAGAGCCCTGGGAGCTGATCAGATTTGGCTGCTTGGCCCCTGCTCAGGAAGTGCATTTTGTTTTGGACAAGTTCCCAGCCTGTCCCATGGAACAGAGTTAGAGGGTGGTTCTTTCTGATCTGATAATCCCTTATCAACTGAACTCCCTCACATGCAAACCCTGTCAGGGAATTCTGGGACTCTTGGGTATTTACTTAGGGTGAACCAACAATTCCAACTAAAATCTTGTTTTAAAGTGGAGACAGGTAAGGGAGAGACTTGAGGCAAAAGGAGCAGGTTCTGATCCTTCTGGGTTCTCCCCTGACAACAGACATGAGAGAAGTCATCACATCTCAGAGCTCTGGCCCTTGGCAAGGGACAGGGAACTGTTAATTCTTCTGTTTCTTAGGAGCAGATGGGACGATCCCTCTGCCGTTTTCCAGAGTGAGTAGGATCAAGACCAGGAGTGGAGCTGTAACACGATCAGGGCTGCAGCAGGAAGGACATTTCAGGCCATTATCACGACCATCTCACTGCCAGGGAGACTGTGAGACCCGAGCCACCGCGGAGCGAGGGCAGGCAGAGGACACCTTCTCAGATGAAATGGGAGGGACAGAGCAGAGAGAAATTGGAGCCCTGCAGTCTCACCCTGAGCAGAGGCGCAGGGAGAGCCAGAGCCGGCTGCTGGGAGTCCCCAGAATGAAGCAGAATTCCAGGCCCCTCTGCTGGGACAGGGCGGAGCTGCAGCTGCTGGGTGGGGATGCTGCAGCTCCAAGCAGAGAAGGAATGCAGCCCTCTCTCCATAAATCCGGCTTTTCAGCAGTCCTGGCGACTTGCTGTGCAAAATCTACAGCTTGGTGCTCTGAGCTGCATTATTGTCCTCCAGCTGCTGGCTCAGGGGCAGGGCTCCTGCCCACAGATTGCCTGGAAGGTACCAAAATAGCAGCACAAGGATGGGAACAGGGCAGCATATCCACTTCATCTGGAGAGGTGTCCCCTGGAAAAGGGCTAATCTCACATGTCCCCTGAAAAAGAGCTAATCCCACACGTCCCATATGGAATCCCTTCAGTCCCCCTCCATGGCATTGATACTAATGCAGAGAGTCTCAAACAGTGGAACAGTGTGAGCTGGAAGCCATGAATAAAATATAACTGGAGATATTCCCCTGTGAAAATAAACTTGGTTTGACTTTTTTAAAACTGAGTCATTTTATTGCCCTGAAGTGAGCTTGGCTGGTGAACTGGCACGTCCTGAGGGGTGATCACTGTTCCTGACTGACCAAAATCCTGGGTGTGAAAGGGAAGCCACAAACAAGATGAGGATGTGGGGCAGACTGAGTTGGCCCAGCCATGTGTGCTGGCTGTCAGCAGGTGCTTTCCTGACACAAATTCTCAGCACAACTCTTACACAAAGCCTGACCTGCTTCCTCACCCTCAGTCAGATCAAGGGTTGCAGGTTGGGCTTCCTTCTCCCTGGATAGCCCTTGCTATGAACATGTTTATAATGTGTATACCAGCAAGAGGAGAACACAGGGTTCACTAACCCAAATAAATCCCATCAAGGGCTAAGAAACCAGCCCAGGTAATGTTTAATTGCTGCAATGGATCCTGGCACAAAGGAAAGGGCAGCTTTGCCCAGAAGGAGGGTGACCAGCCAGGCTGAGCTTACACCCATGGATCTGTGGGATACAAACCTGAGTCACCAGGCAGGATCCCACAGCACCTGGCACTGGGGCAGCCACATCATCCTGACCACAGTGGCAGGCAGGAATGGGCACTTCCTTTTAGCAAAAAGCAGCCTGGAAGCAAGAGCAAGAAAGGTGGGTCCTCCCCAGACCATCTCAAGTCACAGCGGGATGAGAGCACTTTCAGCCCAAACACTCTGAGGGAATACTTGGAAGCTGGATGGGACTGCCAGCAGCATGACCCCAAATACCCAGCAGGGTGTAGGTGCTCACCCCAACCCTTCTGACCCACTGCATTCATGGGAGATCCAGCAGCTGAAGCAAAGGAAGCTCCTCTTGCTCAACCAGCAGCAAACACCTCCTTGTCCCTGCTGGAAACAGGCCCAGGGATGGGGGGAACCCAGCAGGTGAGGTTGGTAAAGAAGCCAGGCCTCAGAAACACCACAAATGCCACCATTTCACCCCAGGCAGCACAGCTGATGGCTAATGCCTTGTCCCCCTCCCAGAAAAAATGGCCATAAGGGTGTAAGAACCTGGCAGAATATCTCTGCCAGGGTCATCCCAGTGCCACAGTCCCCTTGATGCCAACCCCAGAAATGGATTGGAAACGATGCAAAAGTCTCCCTTGAATGTTTGTGTGCACCACACCAGACCCTGCCTTGCCTAAACCCCAAATTCAGGACAAAGCCAAGCCCCCCAAATGCCTGTGTGGGCAGGCTCAGCCCTGCTGTCCCGGGGAGCCGGGCAAGAGGAAAGCGGATTTCCTTCTGGCTTGGAGTTTGCTGCTGCAAGGATCTCTCTAAATAGGTCCTTGCACAACAGCCTGTCCCCACAAGTCAAAACCTCCAGGAAAACAGAACTCAAGGGTTTTCACAAGGTTCACAGCCCCACACCAGTGTAAAACACTGCAATCCTGGGATTCTGTTGGTGCCTGATAATCAGCAGCAGAGTTGTGCCTCATGGCTCTCAGCAGGGTGGGGGATCCAGCCTTGAAACAAAATCAGGGTTTGCCTGAGTGCCCTGATCTTGCTGGGAGGAGAAATGATTTTCTGTTCTTGGTAGAGTTGCTAGGGAACTTGTAAGGAATGCCACACTGTGCCTGCACCTTCACACAGGTGCAAAAGCAGATGAGGTCCTGAAATGCTGTCCCAGCTCCGAGCCCTCTCCCCTCACAGGGGTGGGGAGCAGCCTCTGGGGCTGTGTTTTTATCATCTGTGCACAGGGCAGGGAGGGATTTCTCCTCCAAGGCAGCAGCAGGAGATGAGAAGCAGCCACAGCACCTGGGCACGAGGTTATTTCTGATCTGATTCTTAACTGCACCCGAGGCTGGCAGTGAAATAAAGCTCAGAGCTGGGGCAGGGTGTGGGGGGAGCTGAGGTGCCCAGTTCTGAGTGGTGCCTCTCCCAGTGCCATCTGCTGGGCACCTCCTGGCTGGGCTGGGCCGGGCCGGGCTGGGCTGGGCTGGGTTAGGCTGGGATGGGTTAGGCTGGGCTGGGCTGGGCTGGGCTGGGCTGGGCTGGGATGGGATGGGTTAGGCTGGGCTGGGCCGGGCTGGGTTAAGCTGGGCTGGGCTGGGCTGGGCTGGGCTGGGCTGGGCTGGGCTGGGTTAAGCTGGGCCGGGCTGGGTTAGGCTGGGCTCACAGCTCAGAGCAGCCTGCTGCCAGCTGGGTTCCTGCTGCACTGCTGGGGCTGCCCGGCTCCTGCAGAGGGGCTCGGGACAAGGGGAATGAGGGGCTCAGGACAAGGGGAATCAGGGACAAGGGGAATGAGGGGCTCAGGACAAGGGGAATGAGGAACAAGGGGAATGAGGGGCTCAGGACAAGGAGAATGAGGAGCTGCAGGGCAGCTCTGCTGGGAAAAGCAGGGGCAGGAGGATGGGGAAAAGCAAAAGGCAAAGGCAGATACCAGCATCACTGCAGCGCTGATTCTGCCTCTCAAGGTCCCTGCCCCTTATGCTGCTCCCAGATGGATTTTCTGATGTGAAAACACTGCAAAAACAGAATCTGGGGACGTACACTTGGAATTCAACTTTTTTTCTGTGCTGCAAAGATGAAATTGTGTTTAGGGTGTGAGAGACTTCTGCTAGGCTTCCTAAAACAGGGAACCAGATGTGTTCCAGCCATAGTTTTTATTTCTTGTTTTGCTCTGAGCTCTTTTTTCTCTTGCTTCCTTTGCCCAAGAATTCCTGGTGGGGACACATTTTTACTTTACACTCAGCTGGATGCTCAAGAAAAATTCCCTACGTCATCCCCAATCCCCATGACCTCCTGCTGCTTTTACAAAGGTTTAAAAACATTAAGTTACACCCTTACAAAAGGCAGCACATGGATGCTTTTGGAAAACCAAAAAACCCCTTCAGGACCCACAGAAGTCATGTTGTCTTTTAGCAGTTCTATGTAAGCACATAATTAAGAGCATTTTAATAGTTATCAGCTCCCAGGTGTCCAGATCCCCCAGAGAGAGAGTGAACAGAGTTTCACAACAGGATTTATTCAGTGCATGCTCTGGGGATGCACAGGACAGAGCAGCAGTGGAGGATGTGAATAATGGCCTTCAGGTCACCCTCCACCTCATCTGTAAGAAATGAAAGTTTGCAATGACCAGAACAGGGGCTGCATCTCCCCATTATCTTCCACCTGTCTGCAAAGCTTGGCACATATTCAACACACCTGACTGGGAATCCTCAGGTGAAGAGAGGAGAGACAAACAAAAACAAAACACAGTGGCCCAGACAATGCCAGTGGTCCTGCAACAGGCCCAGGAGCCACCAATAACCTCTGACAATGTCACTTGTACCTCTGGGGCTCAGATTGTACCAGCACAAGTGGGGACTTGTTCTCCTTGACCACACGCACACAAGTTACACGTCAGGAGGAATCTGTATCTAAATTCAAATACACTGAAATTATGCAAAGAGTGAAGCCATGCAGGGAAAAGCTACATGAAGGAGCTGGTGGCCTCTCAGCTCTGAAGGTTTCTCTTCTGTGTGTGCACACAAGTGCAGGCACAGGCGTAAAATGAATCTGGGGCTTGGGAGGAGGCAAGGGCTGCAGGGAATGAGGAGGAGAGGGGAGAACAGCTGGGCAGTACTGGCCAGAGCAACACCAGAACCAGGAGGAAACAGAAATCCTCAAAACAGCCACTCTGTTTGGACAAGAAGGGAAAGAGGTAACACTTGTCCAAAATTAAGACAGACACATTGGGAAAAGAAAAGAGCATTTCTGCTGGAAAAAACCAAAAACCATCAAGGCAAACCACTGTGTCTCATCTACAAACACCAACCACCATGTCTCACTGTCCCCAAGTCACCCTGCTGTCCCTGGGGTCAGGCTGTGGCAGGGCCTGCCAGCCACACGGGCAGATGGGTGGGAGAGCTCAACACTTCCAGCCTGGAAATGGAACAGAAGCCAGGAAAAAGGAGAAGCATCCAAGGTCACCAGCACTATGGCAAACACCCTCCTGCCCTCAGGTCTCCTCAGGAAGGGGACAAAGCTCCCCCAGCATCAGCTGCCCTGGGCTCTCCGGGGCTGCAGCAGAGAGGGCAGCGCAAGGAGGGAGCGGGGAATTGTCCAAGGAGCTCCTGAGCCTGCCAGGGCTGTGGAACAACCAGCGCTGACAAAAGCCCTGGTGAGGGCTGCAGGGAGAGCTGAGGAAGACCCTTCAGAGCAGAAGGCCCAGCAGGATGGCACTGGGGAGGAGGAAGAGCGAAAGGCCCAAGCAGGTACTGGGGGCTCCTCCTTTGGGTGGATCCACGCTTGTCTGGTCCGAGTTTGTCTCCAGCTCTTCTGTGTCCAGGGCACCTGCTGGAAGAAGAGAGGAGAATGTGGAGTTAGAGGGGAAGATCTGGCAGAGGAGAAGCTCCCACTCATGCAGGTGTGTCATGACGTGCTCCGTGAGGCAGCAGAGCTCTGGTCCAGGGAAGCTGTGAGTTAGTGGGAGCAGGCTGTGAACGGGACCATGCTGCAGGGGTGGGACATCCAACAGCCCCTCAGGGTTAGAGCAGAGAGTGAGGGAAAGGCTTGGTGCCACATACAAGAGGAGGATCCAAAGGACCAGTCTGACACTGCTCCTCCCAAGCCCTCTCCATGCTGCTTGGGGATCCCTCAATGTCCAAGTGTCCATGCCAGGACAAACTCCACGGTCGCCTTACCTGAGAGGGAGGTCTGGAAATGGGGGCTCGGCCCTTTTTTGTCTTTGGAGGATGATGTTAAGCGCAAGAACGTGGGCTCTTCAGGGCTGAGGACCACGGGCTTGGAGGGGGTTATGAGCTCAGCTCTATTGGAACCTAGCTTCATCTCTGGAACAGCTTGGCTGAGGGATGGAGATGGACTGGGAAGGGCTGATCTCTCTTTCTCGTGCTCTTTGACACCTTTCTGTATTTCTGGGACTGATCTGGGGCTGAAGGCTGTGCCCATGCTTTCTAACAAGGCTGGATCCTCTGTAGTGAAGGAGCTAAGAGGCTCTCCAGTGTCTGCCTCTGGAGATACTTTATAATCTGGGTCTAGGGTGGGCTCAAAGGAAAGAGTGATCTTGGCTGCCTCAGTGGGATCAGGCCTTTCTGGTTCTGGCTTTGTGGTTGTGGCAGTTTTCAGTTGTGTCTTTGCTGTTGTGGCAGGTGCTGGTGTTGTAGCAGCAGGTGCTGGCTTGGCTGTAGTGGTGGTGGATGTTGGGGTGGTGGGTGTTGGTTTGGCTGTGGCTGCAGCAAGTTTTGGCTTAGCTGCAGTTGGGGTGGGTTTTGGTGTGGTGGGTGTTGGCTTGGCCATAGCTGTGGTTGGCTTTGGCCTGGCTGTAGGGGTGGTTGTGGTGGGGTTTGGTGTGGTGGGTGTTGGTGTGGTGGTGGTGGTGGTGGTGGTGGGTGTTGCTTTGGTGGTGGTGTTTGGTGTGGTGGGTTTCAGGGGGGTGGGTGTTGTCTTGGTGGCAGCGGTTGTTAGGCTGGGTTTTGGTGGGCTGGGTGTTGGCTTGGCCATAGTTGTGGTGGGTTTTGGCTTGGCTGCAGGGCTGGTGGCTGCTGGCACGGTGGGTTTTGGCTTGGCCATGGCTGTGCTGGCTGCTGCTGCTGTGGGTTTTGGCCTGGCTGGGGTTGCTGTTGGGACTGTGCTGGCAGGTTTTGGCCTGGCTGTGCTGAAGGGTGCCTGTGCAGGGGGTTTGGGCTTGGCTGTGCCTGGCAGTGTGGCTGTGGGTTTTGGCTCGGCTGTGGTACACACTGGCTTTGTGTGCTCAGATTTGGCTGTGGTGGACACTGGTGTGGGTTCTGGTTCAGCTGTGGGGTGAACTGGTGCTGTGGGCTCTGGTTTGGCTGAGGGCTCAGGTTTGGCTGTGGCTGAGGGCTCTGGTTTGGCTGTGGGTTCAGGTTTGGCTGTGGGCTCAGGTTTGGCTGTAGCTGTGGGTTCTGGTTTAGCTGTGGGCTCTGGTTTGGCTGTGGGCTCTGGTTTGGCTGTGGCTGTGGGTTCAGGTTTGGCTGTGGGCTCAGGTTTGGCTGTGGCTGTGGGTTCAGGTTTGGCTGTGGGCTCAGGTTTGGCTGTGGGCTCTGGTTTGGCTGTAGCTGTGGGTTCTGGTTTGGCTGTGGATGTGGGTTCAGGTTTGGCTGAGGGCTCTGGTTTGATTGAGGGCTCTGGTTTGGCTGTGGGCTCTGGTTTGGCTGAGGGCTCTGGTTTGGCTGTGGGCTCTGGTTTGGCTGTGGCTGAGGGTTCAGGTTTGGCTGTGGGCTCTGGTTTGGCTGTGGGATCTGGTTTGGCTGTGGGCTCTGGTTTGGCTGTGGCTGGGGTGGATGGCCTTGCCTTTGTTGTCACAGAGGCCGGAGTGGTCTCTCCTACAACGGGTTCTGGTGAGAGATGAAAAGTGCTGTGGGTTAGGGCTGGTTCAGCTCACCTCAATGGATCCCCTGCATGAGCAGGACCAGCAGAAACCAACAAGGGGCTGAAACAGCAGCCAATCCCTCTCGGGTCACTCTGGGCCATTCCCCACTCTGGGGTTCCCAGCCTGGAGACATCTCATGGCCCTCACAACCTCCTGCCATGCAAGGGGCAAATAATGCTGCCTAACAGGGTACAGGCCCCTCCTTATCTCAAGGCAGTTGTCCTGTCCCATGGTCCAGCCCTGGAGCTGCAGTTCAGGGGCTTCCTGACAGCTCTGGGAGGGTTCAGAGCTCAGACCAGCCCGGGGTCTCAGTCCCAACATCCCCCCAGGACCATGCATGGCTCTGCTCACTCACCACACAGGTTGTTCACACAGACTGTGTCCATGGGGCACATTTCACATGAGGGTCCTTCCACGTAGGGCTTTTTGCCTTTCATGTTACCCCTGGAAGCAGAAAATGCCAAGATAAGGAATGTTGTGGTGTGATGTAACAGCCTGTCTCAGTCATCCCGGTTCTTTCCCCAGTGTGCCACCAACCTCTCCCTTCCCCTCCCTTGCCCCTGCTGAGTGCTGGCCATCAATCTTGGCATTCCAGAAAGGGAATGTGTGATTGGTGAAGTTCAAAAGATGCCTCTCAGCCCTGGGGACAATGGGCCATCCAGGTGTCATTTGTCCCCTGAGTCTTCCCCCCCTTACCTGGTTGGTGGGATGTCGCAGACATCTTTTCATTAAAAATCCTTTCTTAGGATTTTTCTTCCTGAGAAGCTGAGAGGCTTCAGGAACAAAATGTAAACATTGATTATCTGCTGCTGTGGAATGCAACAGGTGCATCTGTGATTGGATGTTTATAATTAATAGCAAATCACAGCCCAGTTAGCTTGGATTCTCTGTCCAGGACACAAACCTTTATTATTCATTCCTTTCTATTCTTAGCTTAGCTAGCCTTCTGAGATGAAACTTTTCCTTCTATTCTTTTTAGTATAGTTTTAATGTAATGCACATCATAAAATAATAAATCAAGCCTTCTGAACATGAAGTCAACATTCTCATCTCTTCCCTCACCTGAAAGCCCCTGTGAACACGGTCACAGTGGGATCCCTACCCTTCCCTCCCCTCTCCCTGGGGTTAAAAGACACAGCAACCACGGGGTTTCTTGTTCTGTTGGAATGCCAAGACTGACAGACAGCACTCAGCAAGGGACAAGGGAGGGGAAGGGAGAGGCTGGTGGCACACCCGGGGAAAGAACCGGGACAACCGAGACAGGCCCCAGATCACACTGCAACAAAAGGAGACATGAGGAAAGGGGAAACACCCATCCCAGCGAGGGGGCTGATTCAGCTGGGATAGCCCAGCCAAGGCAAAACTTGGGATTAGTGTAGAAAACAGGTCTTGGTCTCCTGCCACGGCCTGTCATGGTCGTTTACTCACCAGCCTGGCCCCAAGGCAGCTAAAGCCAGGGCAGACAGCTCTGGGGGTGAGCAGATCCCTGACCCCCCTCAGAACAGAGCAGAGGATGGATACTGGGACAGGGAATTCTGTCTCACTTCTGCTCCAGACCCCAGGAAGCTCTGCAGCCACTCTTGGTGCTCTCAGCAGCTCCAAGCCAGTGGTGCCAAGGCTGGTCCCAGGGCTGAGAAGGGGGTACCCAGCTCTCCTGCCATGCCCAACCCTTCCTGCTGCTGCCAAAGGGCTTCTCCACCCCAGGGAATGGCTGCTGCCAGCAGGGAAGAGCAAGGCCCAGGGCAGGGGAGGGTTTGTACCCTCAGCCACCTCAGCCTTGAGCAGCTCTTGGGGAAGAAGGTCCCTCCCTGGGTGTTTCCAGGAGCTGAACCAGCTCTCAGCACTCACAATCATGGGCTGGGATCTCCAGACAACCCTTCCTTAGTCTGGGACCAGCCCAAGATAACAGCAGCATTATTTGGAACTTCTATTTCTGACCAAGGACAAACCCTGCTGTGACATGAGGGCATTTCCAGCACAGAAACCCCACTGAGATGCACCAATCCATGCAGGGGCTGGGACTTACGGGGGATAATAGTTGCAGACCAGCAGGTGCATGTTCTCTGTTTCAATTCCATCAATCTTCTCACAGAAATGTGCCCCGCAGCCGATCTGATGCGTGTTTGACCAGACCACCTACGGCAAAGAGCAGGGTGGAGGTGAGGGGACTGGGTGAAGGCAGCCTGTCCCCTGGCTTAAAGGCTGCTCCAAAGACCTCCTCATCCCACAGAGTGTGCCCCACATCCCACATCCCCATGTTGCTTTGGCATTCAGGATCCACCACTGTCACCCCGATTTTTTTAAGATTTTCTAAGCCTTCTGATGTTGACATTCTTGTAGCAAGCTTTCTCACACACTTTCTGTAAATAACTGATTGCTTTGCATTCCTTTATGGAGGAGGAGAAAGATGATTGTTTGTCCAGTGTCATTGGAGAGGTGGCACTGTCACCCTCCAACCTACTATCACTCTTGGAAAACTATAAATGTTGGAGTCAGAAAATAAACTTCCCTTTTTTTCTTCACCTTGAGAACAGTAGTGTGTGCACTCGTGTTCTTTCATGTCCTATAGCGACACACCACCATCTCTGCTCCTACCCAGGCTGTGAAGAAACACTCAGACTTCATCTCTCTGAGAAAATCCTTCACCCAGCTCTGCTGAGCAGCCACCCCTCCACCCCAGCAGCTGTACCTGGGTGTAGTGGCCACACATCTGCCCGGGGACACACGTGGATGTTGTGAAGTTGTAGAATTTCTCCTCCCCGTTCCAGTCTTCCACTGCGAATTCCAGTTCCAGGGTTGGGGCCATGGCAAAGAGGTTTTCTCCCCGCCGGCCTCTCTCCTTGTTGTGGTCCCAGATGCATTTCTCTGCATAGGATTGAGCAAGGGCCTCCAGCTCCTTGTCCCAGGTCTGAAAGGAGCTCGGGGTCAGCACACAGGGAGGGACACTGGGCTCTCCAACAGGAACAAGCCCCTCACCAAGGACCCCTGCACTGTCTGGCCAAAGTTTCCCCATTCATGAGGAAAATTCAAACCCCTG
The DNA here is from genome assembly GCA_009764595.1 of Geothlypis trichas. NCBI lineage: Eukaryota > Metazoa > Chordata > Aves > Passeriformes > Parulidae > Geothlypis > Geothlypis trichas. The sequence goes on along the minus strand of CM019925.1, from coordinate 2,914,275 downwards.
CCCAGCACAGTCCTCAGCAGAGGGGAGCTCCATGCTCAGTCCCAGCACAATTTGGTTTATGGGTCAAACAGAAGAAGGTCAGGGCACCAGCACAAGTCTCAGAACCTCTCCTGGAGCTCATCTAACACCATCATGGAGCATCCTCAACTCAGCGTGGAGAAACCATGAAGTCATGGAACAAAGAAGGAAACCCACTGTGGGTCACACCAGAGGGGTCTGGGGCCATCCCTCCTCACCCAGGGTGGGGATGGGAGGGGAATGGGACACATCTCTCCTGGCAGCTGAACAAAGCCTGGGAGCACAGGCTCCTGGAGACATCATCTGTTTGTCTGGAACCCAGACGTGGCTGCCAGCCAGGAGACCCCGGCCACAGGGATGTGCAGGAGGAGAACGAGGAGGAGGAGGAGGAGGAGGAAGAGCTTTTCTCACAGGGGGAAATCCTTTTCTCATATGGAGAAATCCTTTTCTCATATGGAGAATCCTGCACTGCAGCTGTTTGGACCATCCTTGATGGACAGAGCAGCTTGGCCCTGCAAACAGGGTCCTGAGGGGGGAACCTTCCTGGACAGAGCCAGGGCTGGATCCAAAAGGTGCCAGACAGGAGGACAAGGCAGCACTGGGGTGTTGAGGGGATGAGGACAGGCCTGAAGGCACTGGGGGAGGAAACACCTGGATGGGACACAGAGTGTTGGTTCAGCTCCCACCATGGCCCCAAGCCACGCTGACAGAGACCCAGTTTGGGGAGCACACACCCCTCTCCCTCTGGCACAGAGCTGGGCTCCATAAACAGGGGACTCACACCTGCAGATCTGCCTCATTAGCAAAGGGGCTTTAGGCTACAGATTCCCCCCCTTCAATGAAATATTTCCAAAGCAAGCAGCCCCATGTCCCAAAAGGAAGCACAGAGTGACCTCAGCCAGGCACAGTGCCACGGCAGCAGGTGAATCCAGAGCAAACTCAGCCCAAGCAAAGGTCCCAGGAGGGAGGTGAGGACGGTGTTCTCATGGAAAACCTCTGCTGAGGAATCGTCAGGGCTGCTGTGAGCTAAACATTTGCTGGGCTCCAAAATGAAAAAGCCTTTGGCCCCAGACCAAGAGCAGGTCCTGTGTGTTCAAGCAGGAGCAGAAGCTGCAGAGGGAGCACCTCAAAGCGCAGGGGCTGCAATCAAAGATTCAGCCAGGAGCAGCCCCCACAGGTTTGGGATTGACTTAAGGACCCTGAGAGATCATTTCCCTCAGGCTTTCTCTAAGACTTTGGCTCCAAAGCCCTGACACTCTGAGTTTGCTGTGCCTGGTGGGTTCCATGGGATTGTGGTGCTGAGGGTTCTGGATCTGTGCCCTTTGATTCTGCAGTCACTGGTCAGGCCTTCTCTCCCCGAGTTTAACTTTTTGCTTCTTCTAATTGTTAAGCTCCCATTTACCAGCCCCCAAAGATTTTACTCATTTTGGGCAACTTCTGAGCCAGGCAGGGAGGTGTCCTGCAAGCACACTGTGACCCAAAGAGGAAAGTGCTCCAATTCTGCATGATAAACAATTGTCCTTCTCTGTGTGATTTGCAAAAAGTGCAGAAAAATCACATGTGGTGCAAAATAAAACTTCATAGCCAAGTTCTAATCAAATCAAGAGTCTGAGCAAGACAAAAAGCAGCACCAGCACCAAGCTTGTTTTTGGTCCTACTACAGGTCCCACTAATGTCCTGACTTGATTTCCCCAAGCAAAATAGGGGATCCTGCATCTCCAAGACACCAAGTCATGGTGAGGATTCAGAGTGTGATAAGCCCAAATAACTGAAAGACCTTTACTGATAAGTTGACATTCCCTCCAAAAGATAAAAGTATCTTCACCTGCAAAGGCAAACACAGAGCACTGTGTGGGGTCCCACACAGCAAGATTCCCCCACCACTCCTGGCAATGACCATGGCAAAGTCTCCAGGTCATGGCACCTGCTCATGGCAGGGTCTCACCTGCCCTTCCTGCCATCACAGGGAGCTCCAGCAGCCACTCCTGTGAGTGAGAGCTTCATCACTCTCATGGAAGAGCATCCGGGGACTCACATCACACTTAGGAACTTCCAGAAAATGATCAAAGACAACTCCAAAGGTAAAGGAAACTCTTCTCTTTAGAGGCAGTTTAGGGAACCCCTCCATTAACACCTGCTTGTAACCCTACAGGAGAATTGCTCTGCCTCCCCTAAGGAACTCCCTGACCCCTCCTTGCATTAAGATCCAGCCTTGGACCATACAAACACCCCAATATTGCTCTGTAATAAAAGCCACTTACCATCTTCATCATAGCCTGGGCAGGAGGAGAGACCTGGGAGCGATATTTATTATGCTCATCCAGGATGATCTTCTTTTCTTCATCACTCAGGCACCAGCTCAGCTGCAGCACTGAGAGCACCAGGAGAACGGGAGGAAGACCTGAGCTCAGCATCGTGCAGGCAGCTTCTGCTCTCAGCAGCCCACGGCTCTGGCAGTCGGATTTAAAGCACCTCCCAAAAGCCAGGAACACCCAACAGCTTGAAGATTGGGGAGGAAATGTATTTATTAGAGTTTTGGAGTCATGCAGAACACACCCATCTCACATATCGGCCTTGATGGAGAGGCAGCAGTGCCAACGACCACGCAGGGTCCTCTCCCTGGGACAGACCCTGTTCCTGAATCCCAGTCCCTGGATTGGCATTGTTCATCCAAACCTCTGCTGCTCCAAACCTCAGCCATCCCCTGAGCCCTCGGTTACGGGTCCTGTCTTCCACCTCCTGTTCCATTTCTCCTAATCTGTAACAACAATCCCACAGCATTTGACAAAGCCCTGTTCTCACACGGGTCTTCCCCCGTGCCTGGAATGCAGCTGCGTTAGAAACAAAGGCAGCAGGATGCGATTGCTGAGAGCAGTTTGCAGCACAGCAACTCCCCAGACAGAGGCAGAGCCCACCTCTGTGATGGGGGACAGCATTTGGCAGCTGAGGAACAGCCCCCGGGCTGCCCAGCCTGCTGGGAAAGGGGCAAGCTGGGGTTGGTGCCTCTGCCCTGAACCATCAGCACAGGGGGGAGCAGGAGAGGAAGAACAGGGTACAGAGCTGAGATGGCCCCAGACAGCAGGGCTGGGAGGCTGTGGCTGGCTGGAATAACCAGACCTTGGCTCTGCGGGGCCCGGCTGTGCTCCCTCCGCAGACACCCGGTGGGTTCCGCGCCGTGTCCCGCAGCCCCGCAGCCGGAGCGGGTCTGGCCGGGCCCCCCGGGCTGCTCCAGCCTCGGCTCCCATCTGCGATTGTGCAACGCCCGGCCCGGCTCCAGGAGCCCCGCTGGGATCGCAGAGGAGCGGCGGGTGGGCAGCTCCGAGCGCGGAGCCGAGTCCAGCACAGCCGCCCCTCCCCAGGCAATGCTCTGTCCGTTCTCCTCCGGTTTTGGGCCACTCGGGTCACCCCTCTCAGCACAACAGCTCTGCTGCTGCCCCGCAGCTCCCTGAGCTCTGTGTGTTGCTTTGTCCCTCACTAGCTCTGGGTCAGCCATGCCCTCAATTGTCCAACAGTTCCTGCAAGTGGGGTCCGAGGCCAAGATCTCAGCAGGTCTTCAACTCAGATGGTCAAACCAGAGATTCCCGTGTATTGCTAAGTTAAATCTGTGTATTGATGGACACACCTCCACACATTTGCTGCTGGATCTCTGGAGAAACATCTAGAAAACATCAACACAGGCTCCAGCTCCTGCTGGCCAGCTCACCATGGCCTGGCTTACAAGGAACAAGGCAGTGCTGAGAATCACAGAGCCATGGAATGGTTTGGGTTGGGGAGAACCTGAGAGCTCATCTCACTCCAACCCCTCTGCCATGAGCAGGACACCTTCCACTGGACCAGTGCAGGTGCTGTTCTCTCCAAAGGTGATGTGGAGATGCAGGGCCAAGCTCCCCATAGCCCCTGGTGCTGCAGCACCCTGGCTGAGCCCTGCAGGAGATAACGTGGCCACAAGGATGAGGGAAAATGGGATACACAGAGCTTGTGGGGAAGAGCAAACAGCCCTTGGGGAGTCATCACCAGGGCATGTGGCCCATGGGGAAACGTGAGTAAGAGCTGATGCCTTTGGCAAGTGCAGGGCGGCTGCCAGAGGGGTGCAGGGCCATTTCTCAACTCCCAACCTGCTCTGACAGCTTCTTCTGGAGCCAGTGTCAGAAGCATCAAGATTAGCAGTGCAGGGCCCAAGCCCCACCCTGGAGCTGAGACTCTCGTGTCCAGCATTAGGTAAGTGTGTGTGGAATGTGCAATGCAGCTTTCCTTCTGCTCACTCAAGGAACAGCCTGTCCCCCACCCCAGGGAGCAGCAGCCCCTGCATGGGGACAGGGACAGGAGCCACACGCCCACACCTGACAGCCTCTGCTGGCTCCAAGAGGCCCCACTGTCAGCACAGAATTGACCAAGCCTGGGTTTCTACTGACTCTCATCTCCAGTGGGGCTGGTCGGTGTCTAACAGGCTCCTGCTCTGCTGTGGAAGTGACAGGATCTCTCTTTTCTCCCTACTCACTCGGGTATATGAGCTCTGGAGGAGTTCATCATCTTCCACACCATTCATCCATTCTATTATTTTAAAATGCTGGGACACAAGGGTTGATGGGGAATTTCCCTGAGCTGGGCAGGGTGACAGTGGGGTGTTATCCAAACCAGTTCAGTGAGTGCCAAGGAGAGCTGAGGTGAGGAAAGCCACCTCATCTGTGACTCATCCAATTGTGTCTGTCACCACAATGCCTCGACAGCTGCAGGAACAGCCCCATTCCCACCCAATTCCACCTCAGCAAGTCACTAGGAACACCAGACTCTCTAGGGAGGTCCCAGCCTCCTGCAGCCTTCCCAAGGATCTGTGAAACCAGAGCTCAAGATGAGGAAAATGACCAGGGCTCGCTTGCAGCTCTTTGGCCAAGGTATCAAAACCTCCCCTTGCTCATCCCTGTTTTGCCATTGTGAGTTTCCCACCCTGGCAATGCAGAAGGTGTGAGCAGCACTCCCCTCTGGCAGCTGGAGACAGGAGCTACTCTGGAAGCTGTGCTGCAGACTTGGCCAAAATAGATTCCTCAGTCCCAGTAGAACTGCCCTCCTGTTTTAGTTTTGCAGATGGTTGCAATGGACTGGAAACAGGCCCAGAGATGGGGGGAACCCAGCAGGTGAGGTTGGTAAAGAAGCCAGGCCTCACAAACACCACAAATGCCACCATTTCACCCAGGCAGCACAGCTGATGGCTAATGCCTTGCCTCCCTCCCAGCACACAGGGCCATGGGGCTGTAAGAACCTGGCAGAATCTTTGCCAGGGTCACCCCAGTGCCAGAGTCCCCTTTATGCCAACCCCAGAAATGGATTGGAAACGATGCAAAAGTCTCCCTTGAATGTTTCTGTGTACCACACCAAACCCTGCCCTTGCCTAAACCCCACATTCAGCACAAAGCCAAGCCCCCCAAATGCCTGTGTGGGCAGGCTCAGCCCTGCTGTCCCGGGGAGCAGGGCAAGAGGAAAGCAGATTTCCTCCTGGTTTGGAGATAGATCCTTGCACAACAGCCTGTCCCCACAAGTCAAAACCTCCAGGAAAACAGAACTCAAGGGTTTTCACAGCCCCACACCAGTGCAAACACTGCAATCCTGGGATTCTGTTGGTGCCTGATAATCAGCAGCAGCATTGTGCCTGATGGCTCTCAGCAGGGTGGGGGATCCAGCCTTGAAACAAAATCAGGGTTTGCCTGAGTGCCCTGATCTTGCTGGAAGGAGAAATGTTTATCTGCTCTTGGTAGAGTTTCTAGGGAACTTGTAGGGAATGCCACACTGCCTGCACCTTCACACAGGTGCAAAAGCAGACGAGGTCCTGAAATGCTGTCCCAGCTCTGAGCCCTCTCCCCTCTCAGGGGTGGGGAGCAGCCTCTGGGGCTGTGTTTTTATCATCTGTCCACAGGGCAGGGAGGGATTTCTCCCCCAAGGCAGCAGCAGGAGATGAGAAGCAGCCACAGCACCTGGGCACGAGGTTATTTCTGATCTGATTCTTAACTGCACCTGAGGCTGGCAGTGAAATAAAGCTCAGAGCTGGGGCAGGGTGTGGGGGGAGCTGAGGTGCCCAGTTCTGAGCGGTGCCTCTGCCAGTGCCATCTGCTGGGCACCTCCTGGCTGGGCTGGGAGCTCAGAGCAGCCAGCTGGGCTCCTGCTGCTCTGCTGGGACTGCCATGCAGCAGAGCCACCAGTGACCTGCAACAGCATCACTTGTATCTGGAGATCAGATTGTTCCAACACACGTGGGGATTTGTTCTCCCTGACCACACACACACACAAGTTACACATCAAGTAGGGTCTGTATTTAAATTCAAATACACTGAAATTATGCAATGAAGCCATGCAGGGAAAAGCTACATGAAGGAGCTGGTGGCCTCTCTCAGCTCTGAAGGTTTCTCTTCTGTGTGTGCACACAGGTGCAGGGACACACAAAAAATAAATCTGTGGCATTGCAATGACTGAGGAATGGGATATGTGCCAGAGAGCAAGAGAGAGGGAGGAGGCAAGGGCTGCAGAGTGTGAGGAGGAGAGGGGGGAACAGCTGGGCAGCACTGGCCAGAGCAACACCAGAACCAGGAGGAAACAGAAATCCTCAAAAAAGGCATTTTATTTGGATAAGATAGGAAAGAGATAAAATATGTCCAAAACTGAAAGAAACGCACTGGGAGGGAAAAGAGCATTTCTGTGGGAAACTCCTCCTGACAAACACCAAAGCCAACCACCATGTCTCATTTACAAACACCAAAGCCAACCACCATGTCTCACTGTCCCCAAGTCACCCTGCTGTCCCCGGGGTCAGGCTGTGGCAGGACCTGCTGGCCATATGGGTTTGTGGGTGAGTGGGAGAGCTCAACACTTCCAGCCTGGAAATGGAACAGAAGCCAGGAAAAAGGAGAAGCATCCAAGGTCACCAGCACTATGGCAAACACCCTCCTGCCCTCAGGTCTCCTCAGGAAGGGGACAAAGCTCCCCCAGCATCAGCTGCCCTGGGCTCTCCGGGGCTGCAGCAGAGAGGGCAGCGCAAGGAGGGAGCGGGGAATTGTCCAAGGAGCTCCTGAGCCTGCCAGGGCTGTGGAACAACCAGCGCTGACAAAAGCCTTGGTGAGGGCTGCAGGGAGAGCTGAGGAAGACCCTTCAGAGCAGAAGGCCCAGCAGGATGGCACTGGGGAGGAGGAAGAGGGAAAGGCCCAAGCAGGTACTGGGGGCTCCTCCTTTGGGCGGATCCACACTTGTCTGGTCCGAGTTTGTCTCTGGTTTTGCTGTGTCCAGGGCAGATATGGAAGGAAAAGAAGACAAGATGAAGTTAGAGTAGAAGATCCTCTTTAGTGAAGGAGCTAAGAATCTCTCCATTGCCTGCCTCAGCCTCTGGAGATGGGTCTAACTTGGGCTCACAGGAAAGAGGGATCATGGTTGCCTCAACAGGATCAGGTATTTGTGCTCTGGCTTTGTGGTTGTGACAGTTTTCAGTCGTGTCTTTGCCCTTGTGGCACGTGCTGGTGTTGTAGCAGTAGATACTTAGCCAGAGTTCTGGTGGGTTTTGGCTCAGCCAGACTTGTGATGGGTTTTGGATTAGCCAGAGTTGTGGTGGGTTTTGGTGTTGTGGGTTTTGGCCTGGCTGGGGTTGCTGTTGGGAGAGTGGTGGCAGGTTTTGGTTTGGCTCTTGTGATGGGTGAGAGTTTTGGGGGTTTGGGCTTGGCTGTGTTTGGCAGTGTGGCTGTGTGGGGTGGCCTGGCTGTGATTGTGGTTGGAAGTGAGTTTTTGGATGGTGGCTTGGCTGTGGTTACGGTGGGCTCTGATGCTGTGGGTTCTGTTTTGGCTGTGGCTGTGAGTTTTGGCAGGGCTGTTAGGGTGGCTGAAAGAGATGCAGAAATGAAAAGTGCAGTGGGTTAGGGCTGGCTCACCTCAATGGATCCCCTGCACTGAGCAGGACCAGCAGAAACCAACAAGGGGCTGAAACAGCAGCTGACCCCTCTCAGGTCACTCTGGGCCATTCCCCACTCTGGGGTTCCCAACCTGGAGACATCTCATGGCCCTCACAACCTCCTGCCATGCAAGGGGCAAATAATGCTGCCTAACAGGGTACAGGCCCCTCCATATCTCAAGGCAGTTGTTCTGTCCCATGGTCCAGCCCTGGAGCTGCAGTTCAGGGGCTTCCTGACAGCTCTGGGAGGGTTCAGAGCTCAGACCAGCCCTGGGTCTCAGTCCCAACATCCCCCCAGGGCCATGCATGGCTCTGCTCACTCACCACACAGGTTGTTCACACAGACTGTGCCCCTGGGACACAGTTTACACGAGGGTCCTTCCCGGTAGGCCTTTTTTTCCTTTATATTACTCCTGGAAGCAGAAAATGCAAAGATAAAGAAGACATGAGGAAAGGGGAAACACCCATCCCAGAGAGGGGGCTGATTCAGCTGGGATAGCCCAGCCAAGGCAAAATTTGGGATTAATGTAGAAAACAGGTCTTGGTCTCCTGCCACAGCCTGTCAGGGCCGTTTACTCACCAGCCTGGCCCCAAGGCAGCTAAAGCCAGGGCAGACAGCTCTGGGGGTGAGCAGATCCCTGACCCCCCTCAGAACAGAGCAGGGGATGGACATTGGGGCCTGGGACTTACGGGGGATAATAGTTGCAGACAAGCAGGTGCAAGTTCTCTGTTTCCATTCCACTGATCTTCTCACAATAATTGCTCCCACAGCCAACACGAGTTGTTGCTGCCCAGATCACCTAAGGCAAAGGGCAGGGTTGAAGGTGAGGGGACAGGCTGAAGGCAGTCTCTCCCCTGGCCTTAAAGACTGCTCCAGTATCTTCCCATCTCCCAGCATGTGCCCCAGATCCCCAACCCCACGTTGCTTTGGCATTCAGGATCTTCCCCCTTGCCCCTGTCTGAACCACCTTCCCAAGGCCTCATATTCCAGTGCCACAGCTTTCCTGCCATGTAGTCTACCCAGGCAGAGCATCACCACCTCTGCTTTGGTCTTGGAACCATCCATCCATCCATCATCCATCCATCCATCCATCCATCCATCCATCCATCCATCCATCCATCCATCCATCCATCCTTCCATCCATCCACTTACCACCACCATCATCTCTTCTCCTCCTTGCTCCCACCCAAGCTGTGAAGGAACACTCAGACCTCATCCTTCTACCCAAGACAAGCTGGCACTGAGCTGGCACTGCTGAGCAGCCAAAAAAAAGGGCTGCAGAGCTTGTCTCAAAAAAGTTCTTCTCCAAAAGGCCACTCATGACTGACACCATGCCCAGGTCTGCCTCTATCATTGTGAATCCCACCTGGTTCCCTTTCCTTTTGCAAAGATTTTGGGAGGAACCAGCCCCTGTCCCAACAGCCCCTCCACCCCAGCAGCTGTACCTGGACGTAGTTGTCACACGAATGCACAGGGACACACTCATATCTTGTCAGGTTGAAGAATTTCCTCTCCCTGTTCCATTCTTCAATGGCCAATTTTACATCCAGGGTTGAAGGTGTAGCAAAGAGGTTTAACCTGCCTGGGCCCCCGTTCTGGCCCCAGGTGCATTTCTCTGCATGCCTTTGAGCATCAACCTCCAGGTCGGTGTCCCAGGTCTGAAAGGAGCTCGGGGTCAGCACACAGGGAGGGACACTGGGCTCTCCAACAGGAACAAGGACCCCTGCACTGTCTGGCCAGAGTTTCCCCATTCATGAGGAAAATTCAAACCCCTGCCCAGCACAGTCCTCAGCAGAGGGGAGCTCCATGCTCAGTCCCAGCACAATTTGGTTTATGGGTCAAACAGGAGAAGGTCAGGGCACCAGCACAACTCTCACAACCTCTCCTGGAGCTCATCTAGACCATCATGGAGCATCCTCAACTCAGGGTGGAGAAACCATCAGTGCTGAGGGTTCTGGCTCTGTCCCCTTTGATTCTGCAGTCACTGATTAGGTCTCCTCTCCCTGAATTTTTGGCTTTGTTTGGTTGTTAAACTCCCATTTACCAGCTCACAAAGGTTTTACTCATTCTGGGCAACTTTTGGGCCAGGCAGGGAGGTGTCCTCCAAACACACTGTGACCCAAGAAGGAAAGGGCTCCAACTTTCCAGGATAAACAGTTGTCCTCCTCCTCCCCATAATTTGCAAACAATGAGGACAAATCACATGTGGTGCAAGACAAAATTTCATAGCCAAGTTCTAATCAAATCAAGAGTCTGAGCAAGACAAAAAGCAGCACCTCTAGAGCTTGGGTTTGCTCCTGCTGCAGCCACATGTGATGTGAGACCTGATTTGATTTCCTCAAGCGAAACAGGGGATCCCTCACATCCAAGGCAGCCCTGCACAAGGCATGGGGAGGAGTAGGAACATGATGGGCCCAAATAACTGACAGATTTGACCAACATGTTTGAAGCTGATGCAAACACAGAGCACTGTGTGGGGTCCCACATAGCAGGATTGCCTCTTTTCACCTCTTGGCAATGACCATGGCAAAGTCTCCAGGTCATGGCACCTGCTCATGGCAGGGTCTCACCTGCCCTTCCTGCCATCACAGGGAGCTCCAGCAGGCACTCCTGTGAGTGAGAGCTGCACCACCCTCATGGAAGAGCATCTGGGGACTCACATCACACTTAGGAACTTCCAGAAAATGATCAAAGACAACTCCAAAGGCAAAGGAAACTCTTCTCTTTAGAGGCAGTTTTGGGAACCCTTCATTAACACCTGCTTGTAACCCTCGATGAGAATTGCTCTGCCTCCCCTGAGGAACTCCCTGACCCCTCCTTGCATTGAGATCCAGCCTTGGACCACACAAACACCCCAATATTGCTCTGTAATAAAAGCCACTTACCATCTTCATCATAGCCTGGGCAGGAGGAGAGACCTGGGAGCGATATTTATTATGCTCATCCAGGATGATCTTCTTTTCTTCATCACTCAGGCACCAGCTCAGCTCCAGCACTGAGAGCACCAGGAGAACGGGAGGAAGACCTGAGCTCAGCATCGTGCAGGCAACTTCTGCTCTCAGCAGCCCACAGCTCTGGCAGTCAGATTTAAAGCACCTCCCAAGAGCCAGGAACACCCAACAGCTTGAAAATTGGGGAGGAAATGTATTTATGAGAGTTTTGGAGCCCCGTGGGACACACCCGTGTCACATATCAGCCTTGATGGAGAGGCTGCACTGGGGCTGGTGCCAACACGCAGGGTCACTCTCCATGCCTGAATCTCCATTCCTGGATTGGCATTGTTCATCCAAACCTCTGCTGCTCCAAACCCCAGCCAACCCCTGAACCCTCAGTTATGGGTCCCCTTGTTTACCTCCTGTGCTTTTTCTCAAAATCACAGAATGGCTGGGGTTGGAAGGGCCCTCTGGAAATCATCCAGTCCAACCCCTCTGCAAGGTCACCTGGAACAGGTGATACAGGAACATATCCTGGTAGGTTTGGGATATCTCCAGGGTGAGAGACTCCATAACTCCCTGGGCACCTGTTCCAGTGCTCTTCCATCCTCCATGGAATGAATTTTTTTCTTGTCTTGAGGCAGAACTTCTTGTGTTTTGAGCTTTTGGGCATTGGTCCTTGTCTTGTTGCTGGGCACCACTAAAGAGTCTGACCCATCCTCTGACACCTCCTGGATATATTCATCTGGATTGATGAGATCTCCTCTCAGTCTTCTCTTCTCCAGACTAACCAGGCCCAGGTCCAGCAGTCTCTCCTCATCAGAGGGATGCTCCAGTCCCTTAATCTTTATGGCCTCCATTGGAGTCTCTGCAGTAGCTCCTGTCTTTCTTGGAGACCAGAACTGAACACAGACATGGCCTCCCCAGGGCAGAGCAGAGGGCAGGGATCACCTCCCTGACCTGCTCACCACACTCCTCCCAATGCCCCCCAGGATCCCATTGTCCCTCCTGGCCCCAGGGCACACTGCTGGCTCCTGGTCAGCTCATGGATCTCTGCAGAGCTGCTCCCCAGTATGTCACCCCCAGCCTGTGCTGGTACCTGGGGTTATCCCTCCCCAGGTGCAGGGCCTGCACTTGCTCCTGTTGGACCTCATTATGTTTCTCTCCATCCCCTCTGCAGCCTGCCCAGGTCCCTGTGAGTGGCAGCCCAGCCTCCAGGTGGATCAGCCACTCCCCCAGTTCTGTGCCATCACCAAACCTGCTCAGGGTCCATTCCCTCCCTTCATCCAGGCTGTTGATGAACAAATTAGATAAGATTGGACCCATTACTGATTCCTGGGGAATGCCACTGACTACACACCTCCAGGGGTTCTGCTCTGCTCACAACCCTCTGAGCTCAGCCATTGAGCCAGCTCTTGCTCCACTTCACTGTCCTTTCATCCAATTCACATTTCCTGAGCTTATCCATGGGGATGTTACAGGACACAGAGTCAAAATCCTGCTGAAGTCAAGGCAGACACCACCCACTGCTCTCCTCTCATCAACCCATCCTGCTGTGCCATCACAGAAGGCATCAGATTGGCCAAGCAGGGCTTCCTGTGGGTGAGTCCATGCTGACCATTCCCAATAACCTTCTTTACTTCCAGGTGTTTGTGATGATCTTCAGAATGAGCTGTTCCATCACATTTCTGGGGATGAAGGTGAGGCTGGACTGGCTGGGAGTTTCCCAGATCCTCCTTACCCTTTTTGAAGACAGGATTTAACACTGGCTTTTCCAATCATTGGGCACCTCTCTCATTCTCCGGGGTTTTTTAAAGATGATAGAGAGTGGGTAAACAACAACCTCTGCCAGCTCCCTCAGCACCTGTGGGTGCATCCCCCCACGGATTTATGGGTGTTAAGTCTGCCTGGTTGATCTCTCTCAACTTTCTGTGACAAAGGGGAAGTTTTCCTTTCTCCATCCTTCATCTCTTAGTTCCAACATCTGGGATTCCTGAGGGCTGCTCTCAGCAGTAAAGACTGAGGCAAAGAAGGTGTTGAGTAATTTCACCTTCTCTGTGTCTTCCATGCCCAGGACACTCACTGGATTCAGCAGCAGCTCCACATTTTCCCTACTCTTTCTTTTGCTGCTGATGCACTTGGAGAAGCCCTTCTTGTTCTTGATATCCCTTACCAGACTCAATTCCAAGTGGAATCCCTGCATACCCCAAAGATGTTCCTATAGATCTCTCATGTGCCTGTCCCTTTTTCAACATCCCATACATTTCTTTCTTCCATTTGAGAATTGCTAGAACCTTCCTGCTCTTCCATGCAGGTCTCCAGCCCCCTTTGCTTGATTTTGGATCATGGGGATACACTGGTCTTGAGTTTGGATGTTTGAATATTGACCAGCTTTCTTAGGCCCCCTTCCCTTCTAGAGCCCTGTTCCATGGCATTCCCCTAAGCAGGTCTTTGGAAAGGTTGAATTTGCTCTCTGGAAAATCAGGGTTCTAGCCCTGCTACTGCTCTCTTCCCACACAGGATCCTGAGTTTCACCATAACATGGGACACTACAGGCAAGGCTTTCCCCAACCTCCCCATCCTCAACCAGTCCCTCCTGGTTTGGCAGCACAGAACAGAAACACACCTCTCCTCCTTGGCTCCTCCACCACTTATATCAAGAAGTTATTCTCAATGATCTGCAGGAATCTCCTGGACTTCCAGCCTGTGCAGGGCTGTGTTGTCTCTCCATCAAATCTCAGGATGGCTGAAGCTCCCCAGGAGAACCAGGACCTCTGACCATGAGCCTACTTCCAGCTGCCCAGAGAAAACCTCTTCAGCTTCCTCCTCCTCACAGGTGCCCTGTAGTAAACACCCACCACAGTGCCACCCACAATCTGTAACAACAATCCCACAGCAACTGACAAAGCTCTGTTTTCACACAGGTCCTCCCCTATGTCCGGAATGCAGGGTTAGAAATGTGTTAGAAACAAAGGCAGCAGGATGTGACTCTGAGAGCAGTTTGCAGCACAGCAACTCCCCAGACACAGAGGCAGAGCCCACCTCTGTGATGGGGGACAGCATTTGGCAGCTGAGGAGCAGCCCCCGGGCTGCCCAGCCTGCTGGGAAAGGGACAGGCTGGGGTTGGTGCCTCTGCCCTGAGCCATCAGCACAGGGGGGAGCAGGAGAGAAGAACAGGGTACAGAGTTGAGATGGCCCCAGACAGCAGGGCTGGGAGTCTGGCTGCCCTCAGGGCTGGCTGGAATAACCAAACCATGTGACAGGGCATATGCAATGCAGCTTTCCCTCTGCTCACTCAAGGAACAGCCTGTCCCCCAGCCCAGGGAGCAGCAGCCCCTGCATGGGGACAGGGACAGGAGCCACAGCCATTATGGCCCCACACACCCCATTATCCTTTCCTGTGTCTGGTAGTGTCACCTGCTCATCCTTGGGAACCCAGCAGGGAGGGATTCAAAGTGTGCAAGGAAAAAGGGCTGCACCCTTTCAACCCCACCACAGGGATCAAGGGGGTCTCACACTGGGTTAAAGCTGCAGAAACCCTTTGTGCACTGTCCCAAAGCTTGGGGATCCCAGAATTACCTCAGCTTTTCCAGGGAGTTTCTGGCCAGAGTCACATCCCTGTTCTCCCATCCTTTCCTCCACCCTCCTGAAGGTTTCCCCACCCCAAAACTGCTGCCACCCAGGATTGTGCACCAACCAACACTTGCCAGCCTCTGCTGGCTCCAAGAGGCCCCACTGTCAGCACAGAAGTGACCAAGCCTGGGTTTTTACTGACTCACATCTCCAGTGGGGCTGGCCGGTGTCTAACAGGCTCCTGCTCTGCTGTGGGAGTGACAGGATCTCTCTTTTCTCCCTACTGGCCTGGATTTATGAGCTCTGGAGGAGTTCATTGCCTTCCACGCCTCAAAGTTTGGCTAAAATCAACTGGATTGTGAAGGAAAGATGGAGATTGTTGCTGGGAAGAAAAGAAAGGAGGGACAGGCAGAGTTGCTGCATCAACTTTGTTCAGAAATTCAGGCTAAAACCTTTCCCAAACTGCTCCTTTTTCACAAGGACATTTTTATGACATTTTCCTAACAAAAGTGCTCTGACTTTTCATTTAAAATTACACTTCCCTTAGAAAAAGTGTACCAAAAAAGGTTAAATAGCCTCTCAATAGCTGGCATGCAACATGAAAATAAAAATCAGGAAAAGGGAAAAGGGTCATTAACACTTGTATTTAATTGCAAAAATTAAAAACTTTTTTATTCTTCTTACATACAAATCTCATTTATTTACATACTTTACAGGCTTTTCCCAAGTATTTACAAAGTTTGCAATATATTAAATTAGGACCATCCATAAAATTCTGCATTAAGTGCATATTCACATTCTTTTTTTTTTCTAAATCCATCACTAAGTTTAGTGTTCAGCATTGAAACAGTCTTTATGCATATATAGCTTTACTTCCCAGCACCTCTGAGCCTTTAGAATGTGGCTCCCCTCCCCAAGACAAGGAGATAATGCTAAAAATAAATCACCTGCCATTTGTTTGAATCTCCAAAGCAAAGGGAAGTCCAGTATCTCCCTTGTCTAACTCAGCAGGACACTAAATCTGCCCTTTTTACAAGGAGGAGGTTCCTGAAGAGGAGGATTTCGAGTTCTACCTACAAAATTTACCAAGAGGAGAAAGTTTGGTTTGCAGGAAGCAAAAACTCTTTGTGCACCCATCAAAATGGCCTCACCCCAAGAAATGCTGAATTCCTTTGGGGGCCACGGGGCTGAATGAGGACCTGGGACTGGGGTGTGTGGAAATTTCCCTCCTGGAGGGAGGAACCAGAGGGTTTCAAGGCAGAAGGATCCCCTTTTCTGAGACACTGGGGATTACAGAGCTCACATCTCTACCATGAGATGCTCTCCTGCTCCCCATCTCCTGCTGCTGCTGCTGGAGCCCAGGAGGCCATGAGGGAAGGGAGGAGCTTTGATCCAGCCCAGACAAAGCAGCTTCTCCTCCAGAATATTCCAAAAACAGGCCTGGTGGGAAAAGCTGCAGTCTGGAGACTCATGGGGAATCTGACTCAAAGAGACCCCTCAGGGGAATCAATGTGTGCAATAACAGTGGGCAGGGGAAAAAAAATGAAAAGGAACAAAGAAAGCAAAAAAAAGAATCAATAGAAACTGCCAGGTTGGCTCCCGTGGGGGCCACTGATTTCCTGGTACTGCAGTAAATCATAAAAATCCTTTCTCCTCCTTTCAGTTACCCTGAGTTCAGGACTGACTGACAGCACTGGTCAGTGACTCCTGCTTTGGGGAGCAGCTTTAAACCACGATCCTCCTGCCCAGCTGATGGGGACAGCCCATCCTCCCAGCCTGGCAAGGGCAGAGGTGCCCCCTCCTCACCCCTGCCCGCTGGCTCGTGGCTTGTACCGATTTCTGGTGTGATTTCAGAGCAGCTCTGCAGCCTTTGGGATGGGGGGTGAGGAGGAATCCATCTCCCAGCTCACAGGCAATGAGCTCTGAAGCACACAAAGGGATTTTAAATTGTATTCACTGGGAACTTGTGTGAGCTGGGCAGAGGGGGAGTGGGAGATTGTCCAAACCAGCACAGAGAGTGCAAAAGGGGAGCTGAGGTGAGGGAGACCATGGTGGGACACCCCCTTTGTGAATCATGTGATCATGGCTGTGAAACCTCAATAGCTGCAGGAACAGCCCTGTTCCACCTCAGCAGGCCTCTAGGACCACCAGCCCCTTCAGGGAAGTCCTGCAGCCCTTCCAGGGACTCTGGGAAGCTGGAGCTCTGATGTGGAAGACGACCAGGGCTTAATTGCAATAAAGGTATCAAAACCTCCCTTTGGCCATCCCAGTTCTGCCATTGTGGCCTCACCTCTGGGTTTCCCACCGTGGCTCCTGGCCTGCCCTGGAAGGTGTGAGCACCACTCCTCTGGCAGCTGCAGACAGGAGCTGCTCTGGAAGCTGTGCTGCAGACTGGGGCTCTGCACTTCAGCCAAAACTGACTCTTTATCAGCAGGAGAACTGCCCTCCTGTTTTAGTTTAGCAGCTAATTCCTTACAGCCTTTGGAAGAGGAAGAGAAAATATACCAGAGAGCTTAAAAACAAATGATGTAAGCTCCGAAGGGAGCGAGGCTGGGACATATGCAATGTATCTGAGACAGAGCTGGAAACTTATGCAGAGCCCATAAAGTGCACTTGGAAGGCTGCTCTGCAAACAGGCCAGACTCACCAGCTCCTGTCCAACCAGCTGCAACTCTTCGAGGAAGGCTGCAACTCTTCGAGGAAGGGAGAAGCACTACGTGAGAACGTTTCTGCTAAACAGGCACAAACCTGCCCCTTCCTCCTCCCCCCAGCCCAAACAACAACTGTAAATAAATCCATTTTCTCTGCTTCTTCCTGAAAGAGCCAGACAGCCACAATGGCTTAAGTGTGACTCTCAAAATCCAGGCATTTCACAGACACTTGGGAATTGTCTCCGCAGCTCTTTTACAAGTTACAGTCAAGGACACTTAGCAGTGACAGTGTCACCAAACCGCCGCAATCTCAGCACGAATGGCTCCAGCAGCATCTTTGAGCAAATGCTTTACAAAAATGGGTCAGATACAAAAGCAGTAAGAGGTGAAGTAACCTGGTCAGCCTTTGAATTTGATTTGAGAAGCTGCCAAAGTGTAAATAGCAACAGTCACTAATGAGGCCCTAATTCTGCCATCACTGAGCTCCCAAATTTCCATTAACTAAGACCCAGGCTTTAAGAGGAGGGAGAGGGGTGGTGTGTGTGTGTGTGTGTCTTGGCATGTACACGATTGAATGTAGTGTCATGAGTGTGAAATACACTCCAAGCAGTGAGAACACTAATGCAAGTTCTATTAGTCCAATTCCCTTTAACACTTGGTAACAAATTCTATTTGTCCTTTTCTATCCTGAGAGAGCCAGACTCTCTCCTTTTGGTTCTATTTGATCTGGTGTGTGTCCAGCACCAAGGGCCATGCACAGACTGACACAGGTGCTGGGCTTGTTCTCATTGTTTTGACAGGAGAAAAACAAGGGTTATGCATAGAAATGTTTGTAGTGTCAAGGCCTCAGACTAAATTCTTTGGAGCAGAAACTGTCCTCTGCCTTATTCTTGTATAGGAGCCAGAAGTGGTCATCCCACTTGGCAGCTTTTGTCAACTCCTAATCAGATTAGCACAATCTTTGCTCCCATTCTCCTCAAAAACAAAGGCTGGACAGACATTTTCCCAATCTATCATTTTACATGTACCTAAAATATTTACAGAGAAAAAGGCTCTTGCTCCTGAGAACAGAGTTAACTCGCTGTCAACCAAACCCCTCCCAACTCCATATTAACAAGTGTGAGAGAGTATGTCCTGAACTCCAGCCCTGGCCTATGAGTTCAGCCTGACACATCTGTAAATGATCTTCAGCAGTGGGATCAGACCCAAAGGATCAGACTTGGAAGGGACCGGAGCATCCGCAGCCTGCGAAGCCGAACCCGAGCCTCTCTCAGGGCACTGGAGACAGCACTGCTCCAGCAGCAGGAAACACGCAAAGGCAGCTTGGAAAGGACCCAGGAAAAACCAACGTTCATTCTGAAGACAGAGTTCCAGGTCTGGAAGGAGTCAATGCAAAAATATGCCAGGGAAGAGGGAGGTTTCAGGTGCTCCCAGAGGTACCGTGGGCTGGGAATGCAGGCAGTGCCTCCCAAAACAAGGAGCAGCTGAGAATGGCTGTGCAGCCCTTGGTGTCTGAGGTGAAAGCTGGACAGAGCTGCTCTCTCCCAGCCCCAGCTCCATTTAGAACTCCTGCACTGCCAGCTCCTCTAAGATGTGTGTCGGTGTTTTTGCAGGGAAGGAAGTGGAAGTGAAGAAAAGCAACAATTACCATTTGACTCACTCACAACCTGCTGACAGAGAGCTGCAGAAGGGTGAACACAACACAGAGAGGCCCAAAGGGATTCTTTTGGTACAAGAAGGATGCAGTGGGTGAGAGTTTCTGTCCTCAGGCTCAAGGCTCTCCCCAGGCAGGGAGCAGGAGCCAAGGTCAGCTCTGCAGGGCTCACACAGCTGCGGACGTGAGGGAGAGCTGGGACACATCACCAATTCATTCCCTTTATAGAACTGGCCTGACTACACAGGCTCAAAGCTTCCTCCTCAGGAGGAATGTACACAGAAATGTCACACACCCCATCCACTCCCAAACCCCCCAGGAAGTTTCAGAAGTGCCATAATCCACAAAGAACACAAGGGGAATCTCATCCTGAGAAATCCATCTGCTGCTCCTGGAAAAAAAACCCCTTTGCTGCAAACCTAGGGCTTACCTGAGGGGACAGGGAGGGTCATAAATAGCTTGAGTTTCTCCCAAAATACATTTGAGGAAAGGCAAAGGATTACCTCAAGGGTCAGGAAAATAGTCCTTTTTAAACACTGTAAACATGCAGGGTGGCAAAGCTGCCTGCCCCAGTTGCCCCGGCTCACTCTTCTCAAGACGTTGCCTTGGCTTCAAAGCTGAAAGTCTTCTTGTCCTGGGAACAGCTCTGTTTTCCCACCCCAGCATCCTTAGCTGGCAGCTCCATCACAAATCACAGCTGGCTCTGTCCCTCTGGCCGTGAAGCTCATTGTCCAGTGATCTGTGCTGGCATAACCTTGGGAAGAGGCAATGGAGAGGCTCTGTTAGATGAACCCACCCTTAATGAGTGCTCCCATTTCCCACAAAGGGATGTGGTCATGCTGGAGCTCTTTGGAAAGATAATTCCCTCAGTGAGCACTGGGTTTGTAATACCCATTGTGCACCCACACTGCTCAGCCTGGAGCATCTCCAGTGTTGGAATTCCAGGCCACAAGCTCCCAGTCCAGGAGGAACACTCTCTGTGCTGTGACAAGCAGGCACACACCACTCTGGAGGTGACAATGGCACAAACCACCACCCCAGGTGTCAGACAGAAAAGACCCAGCTGGAAGCACTGTCCTGATTCCACTCCCAGTCCCTGCAAGCCACAGCTCTGGTACTCACCCAAATCCCCAGCTTCCAGCTCCACCTTGAACACCTCACAGTGTCCTCTGCACGTGTCCAGAGGTGCCACAGTCAGGGTGAGCTGCCCACTCCCAACAGCAAACAGGCTGTGCAGGCTGTAGCTCTAGGACAGGAGGAGAGATTTCAAAAACCTGGCCAGCTTTCCTTGGCTCTGTCTGCCCAAAGCAGGGACAGTCACTGCCCTGCAGGCAGGTGAGACAGAACAAACAACAAGTTTGCTGCTCCATCATTTACCAGGGCAGCACAGAATTTTAGCTGAGGTCAGCTGCATGCAAGGGTTCCTCTGCTCCAAGGCAAGGCAGGGCCTGCACATCCCCACAGCTCAGGAAAACACAAAGGAGGAGATCAGGCCAGTGAAGTGTCTCAGAATGAGTGAGACTCACTGCCAGGAACAGCTCCTAAAATGCAGCTCTTAAAACAATTCTGCCCAGCTGTGCACAGAAAGACCTCACCCAGCTAAAGAGCAAGGCCAGACACATGAATGGAGAAGGCAAGGAGGGTTGGAACAAGATGATCTTTGAAGTCCCTCTGCTTCTGTGACATCTCCAGCTCCAAGGGAGATGGGCACAGGGTATCTCCTGCCCCAAACTGGACACAAGTGCTGGGAGGCACAGCCACCTTCAGATGCCACTTTACACAGGGATGGACAGAGCTGAGACAACCCCAAGGGCTCCTTTTCAGGGCTGAAACAGCTAAAAATGCCCTGCAAATCCCACAAAACCTCAGAGCTGCTGGGAGACAACTCTTGGACAGAAGAGAATGCCTTTGGAATTAATTTCTCACCTTATTCCCCAAGTCTGGGTGGCGGATGAGGAAGCAGCTCTCCAGGGACACTGTCTTGGGGAAGGACAGCAAAGAGGAATCAGGGAAAAATTCCTGGAGAATCCGGGATCTATTCACAGACTTGGTCCTAAACAAACCAGCCCATAATAAAGAATCATCATACAATGATAATGTTTGCATTTAAAAGACACTTTTCAGATAAAAATTCTTGCCACACATTCATGCTTGATAAACAGCATGACAGACTGGCCCTGGGAGTCAGGAGCAAAATTCAACCTCAGCCTCTAAATCTGCTCCTCCCCACTCTCCTCTGGGCTCCTGCACCAGGACCATGTAAAGAGGGAACAAGGAGATCCTTATGGATACCTGAACTTCATTTCCTTCTCCTTTTCCCTTAAAATGATCCAAGTCATTGACCAGATCCATCAATTACAAAAGATGAGGAGAGGTGGCATCCTACACAGCCATAACTGAATCTACATGGTGAGGCAGGAGGGGATCCAAGGCTATTCTCTAGGCCAGGAAATGGACCTGGAAAAGGCCAGGTGGGGTTTGCTGTCTTTACATCCCTGTCTAGGGGATTAATTCTTCTGTACCCTGACCATCCCTCTACCAGTGCTGGCTCTGACACCTCAGAGAGCTCTGAGTTGCTCACATGTCTTGTTCACATTAAAATCTTTGGCAAAGAGCTTTTGGATAACAGGGGCAGGATAAGAATTGGACATATTTTCTGCACAAGGCCAAACACAAACTGCAGGATTCTTTGACTTTCCATTACTTCTCAGTGTTTGCAGAAGTCATGGCATCTCTTCTCAGTCAGCACCAGTGGTGGAGTATTTCCACTCAGCAGACAGAGGTGATAGAAATGTGAACCACTTGTCTCAGGTGATCAGAGCACAGCCCAGATGACTTATTGCCTGTTGTAGAACAGGACCAGGCAGTCCCTGGGATAATTTTATCTTATAGAGGAGCAATAGCTGGAGACCAAGCACCAACTCTCCATTTTTAGTGCAGAGGTTTTGTCCTCAGAACAAATCAGTGCCAGCAAGCAGAAGCAGCCTGAAACCCACTCCTGTACACCCTCCCTCCAGTTAAACTGCAACTTGCAGGCACTGGTGGTTCACACAGGCAGAGCCTGAGCCCCCCTAAGCAAGGATGTGTCCACCCATCACATGGTTTGTCTGACTCACCAGGGAAAGAAAAATGGGCAGCTCCATAATTCAGCTGAATTTTCTTCTATTATAACCTCTGCCAGTTCTGGATCCTGGGACTGAAAATGCTTCAGTTCTTCATAGGAGAGGTGCTGCCCTGTCTTAAAGAACATGAAACAGAAATAAAAGCTGTGCCCACAGGGTTGGCCCCTGCTCCCATTTCCCTCCCACTAGAAAACATCCAAGAGCAACAGCCATGTGGATTGCTAAGTGTCCAAATGCAATGATCATTAGGCAGAGGAACAATGCAGGGAGATCTCTCCTTCCACAGCTTTACAGGAGTGAAATATCTTCTCAGACACATCCTGAATGAGCAGTTTGAGTCCATGAGTGAAAATACTGGGCAGGGGGTTTGGGCTTGTGCTGTTCAAGAGTTTGGACTCATCACCCAGCCTCACAAATCCCTGCATTACCTTGATTAGAAAAGGCTGATGCCTCTGGAGCTTTTCTGATAGCTCTCTGAAGTCTGTCACTATGTGAAGGCTTTTCACAGCAGAACAGACTGTGCAGTTTGCAGGAAGTGCAGAAGTGTTCTGTCTGCAACCTGCTGCCCACCAGTCCTGGCATTCTGGGGAAGAAACAAGGGAAACCTCTTTAGTAAGACCAAAAATGGAATGGAAAGGAGACAAATTCAATTACAAACTCATTATCCCTAACATGAAACACTGAGATTTCTTATCGTTTCTGATGGCTGTAGCTCAAAAAGAAGCAGCTTTGCAGGCAGGGAGCTGGAGGGAGTGTTTCCAGCACATTTTGGAGATAGAGCTGAAGGTTGTGAGCAATGGGAGAGCTCATGGAAATTCCATTTCTACACGAGGCACACAGGCTCAGCTGCCCTTCCATGAGCAACAGAGGGATGGCAACCATCATATGTGGTGGAATTAAACTGAAACAACTCCATAAGCAAGCGAGCAACCCAAAGGTGTTATCAAGGAGGTAACAGCCAGTAAAGCAAAAAAAAGATCCAGGGTGGAAAGAGTAACTCCCACATGGCTGGCACTGGTGTCATGAACCCTGATAGGGCTAGGACATACCTGAAACCATCACCCTCCCCTTTACCACTGTGTTAATTTAGAAATTTGTCCCAGGCAATGGTTGCCCAGTCTCTGATGTGCAGAAGATGCTGGGAAATGTCAGATTTCACCAGGACATGCTGCTGCTGCTGTTTCCATTCATCCCATGCATTGACTTGAAGATGAAACTGGGAGAAAAGTCCCAGCATGAGCAACCCCTGGACCACAGCCACGTTCATATTAAATTCCAAAAATTGTTATTACACCACAATCAGCTGAACTGGCCTACAATGAACACTGCATATGTTTACATCTTCAAAAATTTAATTTTTACATGAAAACACCAACTTGATGCCTATATCCCACCTCCCTCCTGCAATTAACAGCTCTCCCAAAAAACCAAAGAAACATTAAGAGAAGGGACTTGTTGCAGCAGGGAATGAGCAGGACAATGCTGAACACCCCATGCATTTCTAGGTAAAGGATGTGCAGAGCAGCCACCACTCTGAAAGGGTGTGACTCTAATCTGCAGAACCACACAAAGATCAAATTCCACCTCCTGGTCCTGCACAGAGACATCCCAAACTCCCACCTTGTGTGTGAGAGTGTTGTCCAAACTCTCCTGGAGCTCTGGCAGCCTCAGGGCTGTGCCCATTTCCTGGGGAGCCTGGGCAGTGCCCAGAATCTCTGGATGAAGAACCCTTCCCTGATATCCACTCTAAACACCCCCAACACAATTTTTTTATTTGGAGATACAGCAGCAGGTTGTGAAAAACAGGAGAGCTTAATGGAAATTCCACTTCAAACACAGATTTTATGGCAGTGACAGCCCTGGTTCTGCAGCCTTAATCCAACAGGAGAGGCTTAACTTGGGCAGGGGCAGCAAACCCATCCCAGGCCTGATCTGTCAGGGTGGGTCAGGAAAAACCCAAGGCCTGGGACACATCTCACATGAAATATCCAGGGATCTGTCCACACCACCCTGCAGCACATGTCAAAACAGCCCCAAAGTCTCCCGGACATTGCTGCAGGCAAGATTGGAAAAATGGAGGGGATGGTAAAGGGAGAAAGAAGAGAGAAGTCTGGCTGAAAAATCAAGTTGGGGAACAAGGATGCACAGCAGCTTTTTGGGGGAATAAAGACCATGCACAAGCTGCTTGTCACTGCCACTGCAATTTCCAGCCACACTCATGCTCCTGCACAGGGCTAGGAAGGGATGAACAGCACTTCAGAGGGAAACTCTTGTTTTATTTTCCCCTCTGACATCTGCAATGGGCCACAAGGAATGCTGCAGAGGATTTATGTTCATTTGGACATAACAACAAGAAGCAGACTGGGATTCATTTTGCTTCTTTCTTGCTGAGTATTTCCAACTCCCAAATGCTGCATTTCCCACCCTACTGCTGGGATATGGACTGAAAGGGATCAGGATATAATTCCTAGTCTTTCTGGAAGAGGCATCTACACTGCTTTCAGGGGAAGGGGAAAAAAGGCAAAACAAAGTGTAAAATCCTTCTTGCAAGCAGAAGTCCCAGTCCCATGAGAAACTGCTCCAATGTACTTTCCCTCCCTGCTCACAAGAGAAAAAAGAAAATCTTTGTTCCACTGCCTGTGGAAAGCTTCAGTTTTACAACAACAAAAAAACTCAACTCACAAAAAACAGCTGGTCAGTGACAGGAAACAAAAGGCTGAAAGATCTCACCAGAGAAAGGGCAGTCGCTGTGAAGAGAACACGAAAACATCTCTATGGTCTGTCATCAGATGGGGCGTAGCAAGGCTGTAATTTCTCTCTGGGCAAAACTCAGAAACCTCATCCCTAAGCATTAAGCACAGTTGTCCCCAAATTTTCCCTCTGGGCTCAGGGCAGTACCCCACGGAACAGGATGCTAATCAGCCTGACAGTACAGAGCTTGATTCCTCTTTTGAGCCAGGCTGGGATATTTGCATTCTCAATTGCTCGATTCAGGAGGTGATTTCTTTTCCCCATGAATAACCAGAGCACAGCACTGGCTGAGATGCATTTCAAACGCTGAAAGTGGGGTTGTGGGATTTTTTTTTTCCCCTAGTAATTAATCTTTTAGATTTATTGTGGAGGGTGTTAGTCTGTGCACCAGCATGTGTGTGACTGGCATGACAAGTACGGGCAGCGCCTGCCCTTCCCAGGGAGGGTGGGAGGAGAGATGGTGCACACAGGAGCCAACTGCCACTGGGGACCAGGGCAGGATTTTACCCAGGATGCTGATTTTGTCTCCTCACCCTCCCTGCATTCCTTTTACATTATCACCCTGCCTGCCCAGACACCCTGGGGATGGCTCCGGTGGAGGCTGAGCAGCGCAGTCTGTGCGCACACACACACACACACACACACACACACTGCTGGGGCTGCAAATGGAAGATGCTCTTTTCATCCCAGCACAGCCCTCACACCATGGTCCCATCCACACGCTGAAGTGCTGGGCGTGGGCAATTATCCCCGAGGAGCTGGAGTGCAGGAGAGCAGCTGGAGCAGTGACACATCCAGCTATCCATTACACGACAGAAGCATGGCCAACTTCTCTCTGCTTTCTCACCCCTTTTTGAGGAGCAGCCTTTGTTCAACAGAACTTCAGTTCCCCATCGGCCATAACCCCCTCATATTTCCTTTAATGTGTTATTATTTCTTCAGAACAAGAGTTCTGCCTTCTCCCCCGTGTCAGGAGAGCTCCCAGCAGAGCCAGGCCTGGGATTTTCAGCTGCTAACACAGCACAGACCAAAAGATAACAATCTTCCCTCAAAACACATCTATGATTAATACTACAAGGAGTTTATGACTCTACTTTCCACTATGCAGAAAAATAATTTTCACGTCACCCTCAATTTAAAATGAGTACCCCGCCCTTCTTGGCTGTTTTCACAGAGGATCTCCCAAATTTTTGGCTGCCCACAGCACTAGAGAGGGGTGTGTGTGCACAGCCCCAGAGATGCTGGGTGTGGATGATCAGATTGTAAAATCAAGACTCCTGAGAAGACCTGGCCCTGCTTCTGCCCATTGCAGCAAAGCAAATTAACTGATGGAAAGGTGCCCACGTGGATGTGAGAGCAGGATCCCAGCAAGCCCTGCTCTCTTTAGGGACCATACAGAGGGTGCAGGATCAATCTCACACTGCAGAGGGTTCAAAGGGAAGTCTCTAGCAGGGGGAACTTTTGTTCCTGCAGGATACAGAGCCAAAGGCTGCTCCTGACCCTAACAAAGTGCTCAAAACACAAAAACCTCCTGCTTGTAGCACTGCAGGTGTGAGGCAGTTTGCTGGCTCCCCACCACACTGCTTTGCTCCCCAGCACTGAGGGCTGCAAGGCTGTGGCAATCTCCACCAGGCAAGGGCCAGCCAGGTCTGCACAGGGAAGTCTGGTCCCAGGGAAACCCCCAGGACTTCACAGCCCCCCAGGTGTTGTGTCTGTAGGGGCTGTTGCTGCCATCACCACATCACTGACAGGAAGCTCCCCAGAGGACTGATGATGTACTGAGCAGCTCCACAACTTGCAAAGGCTGGCTCCAAATCCCAGATCCATCTTTCTGAGGATGAGACTATTCCCCAGACCTACCACATACTTCACCAGGGCCAATCCTTGGAATATTCAAGCAAACACAGAATGAAATCCTTGGAATATTCAAGCAAACACAGGATGAAATCTTTGGAATATTCAAGCAAACACAGAATGAAATCCTTGGAATATTCAAGCAGCTTCAGCAAGCACTGGATGAACTCAGGGCTCCCAAGAATGGCTGTGCCCTGAATATTCCCCAGATATTTCTCTGTCCTTTCTTGTAGTTCCATTGTACAAACCTGGGTGTTTCATAAAAAGGGGATTCTGATCCTCTGCCCTGCTCAGGTGAGACCCCAACACAAGAAGGATGTGGAGCTGCTGGAGTGAGTCCCAAGGAAGCCACGGAAATGCTCTGAGGGCTGGAGCCCCTCTGCTCTGGAGCCAGGCTGGGAGAGCTGGGGTTGTTCATCTGGAGAGGGAAAGGCTCTGGGGAGACCCTGGATCCTCTTCTAAGTGCCTAAAGGAGATCCCAAAGAGCTGGAGAGGGATCTAGGACAAGGTCAGGATGAGGGGGAATGGCTTCCACTGCCAGAGGGCAGGGACAGATGGGATATTGGAAAGAAATTCTTCCCTAGGAGGGTGAGGAGGCCCTGGCACAGGGTGCCATGAGAAGCTGTGGCTGCCCCATCTCAAGAAGTGTTCAAGGCCAGGCTTGATGGGGCTTGGAGTAACCTGGGATAGTGGAACAATTTAGGCATCAATTCATGATCACAACATTTACACAGGTAAATCCCATAATTCTTACTTTACAAAAGCAGGAATTCCAAGCTCTGTAGCTACCAGGAACAGTGGTGGCACAGTCTGGAAGAGGCGTTTGGAGCACTTTGTTGCACAAGCAATGTTTCCATCTTGCTGCAAATTCTTCACTAGGCTAAAAATTAATTTGATCATTTATAATGTCATGTCAAAGCCAGGCTAAACTGATGGGCTCTTAAGTAAGTCAGGCAGGAAACAAGGATTATTAATTACAGCCTGCAAGTCCTGATTAAGGACTGCATCAGAGTGAGGTTTTAAATACATACTACAAAGAGTGTCCCTGTTCAGCACCAGATCCTCACCCCTCCCTCATACTGAAATTTTATTGTGGCTCTGGGTATACAGAATATATTTATGCCACGAGAAGAAAGCACCTCCCAGCTTGGTTCACAGCATTTTTAGGAACAGCTAGGAACAAAATAACAACTACAAAAAAACCCCATCAAGAACCCTTTTATTGTTGTTCTGAGTAGAAGTCAACAGCTTGAAGAACTGCTCGTTCATCTCACTAATGGGTAACGGCTGCTCCACCAGCACAGGGACCATTAGTCAACCCCGAGCAAAGCATGGAAATGATTTTGATCCAACCAGACATTGTGAAATCAAGTCTGCTGAGCCGAGCCCAAGAGGAATTCACAGTCCACTGGGGCAAAAGAGCATTATTTCCAGGAGAAATCTGCACCTACCAGTCTCAAGAATGGAAGGCAGGGGCCAAGCTGTCAGGAAAGCATCCAAAGTCCAGCTGCACCTCTGGTTACCTGCCCCAGTGACAGCTTGTGCTGCATGAGCAATCTGCCTCACACAACAGCTTTGGAAACAAATCCCTCCCAGCTGCTGTCACCTGCCTGATGGTGGCCTCAGCCTGCAAAAGGTTTGACATGTCTGTGTCACAAGTGCACAGAGAGCTCTGCCAAGCTGCTAAATGCCTCTGCAAGAGGCCACCCATAACAAACATTGCAGGGAAGCAAATCCAAAGTAAGGATTCACTCTGCAAATGAGGAACAAGAAATTTTGGAGGCTTCATAATATAGAAGTAAGAGTATTTCGTGTTCCACAGCACCACAATGGTTTGGGTTAGTTTACTGCCAGCAAACCCAAATAAACAGCTCACTGGCTGAACCAAGGCCAAAGTAACAGAGTATGAACAGCTTGGCACCACCCTGCCCTGCAAAGTCAGCCGGTTTCTTTCCCCTTTGAACGAGCCAACACATGTCTGCTGGTTGCTTTCAGGTTATATCATAAAAGGGTTGTTTACATACACAAAAGATCAGATAAACTGGCAGCTGTGCAGTGATGGGAGGGAGCCCTGCACACGCTGTGATCCACAACCACCTCCAAATGCTTCAGCCCCCAAAGTGGGTGACCAAAAACAAGAGCAAAAACCAGCTCAACTTTGCTGAGGGAAAAAAAAAATAACATCCTTTGAGAGCAAGAGGGGAGGAAACAAGTTAGAAGTCAGATCCTGCCTTACCTCCCAAGCAGCCTTATTGCTCAACCCTTTATTCTGAGCAGGCCCATGCTCCTAGGGCTCAGGAATGGGTCAGACAGAGCATGGTCTGCAAAGCCCATGGGGAAAGGCTGGATGAACACCTGGGTGCTGCTGGATGAGCACCTGGGTGCTCAGCTCAGAGGGAAAGGCTGGAGGAATATCTGGGTGCTCAGCTCACAGGGAAAGGCTGGATGAATATCTGGGTGCTGTTGGATGAATACCTGGGTGCTCAGCTCTCAGGGAAAGGCTGGATGAACCCCTGGGTGCTCAGCCCATGGGGAAAGGCTGGATGAACATTTGTGTGCTCAGCTCACAGGGAAAGGTTGGATGAACACCTGGGTGCTCAGCTCTCAGGGAAAGGCTGGATGAACACCTGGGTGCTGTTGGATGAACCTCTGGGTGCTCAGCTCTCAGGGAAAGGCTGGATGAGTGCCTGGGTGCTCAGCCCATGGGGAAAGGCTGGATGAACCCCTGGGTGCTGTTGGATGAATACCTGGGTGCTCAGCTCACAGGGAAAGGCTGGATGAACACCTGGGTGCTCAGCTCTCAGAGAAAGGCTGGATGAACCCCTGGGTGCTGTTGGATGAACCCCTGGGTGCTCAGCTCATGGGGAAAGGCTGGATGAACCCCTGGGTGCTGCTGGATGAACCCCTGGGTGCTCAGCTCTCAGGGAAAGGCTGGATGAACACCTGGGTGCTCAGCTCATGGGGAAAGGCTGGATGAACCCCTGGGTGCTGTTGGATGAACACCTGGGTGCTCAGCTCTCAGGGAAAGGCTGGATGCACCCCTGGGTGCCCAGGCTGCTCTCCTGAAGCAGCAAGTCTCCATGCAAGGCAGGGATGCTGGATGCTTCCCTTCTGCACACAGCTGTGCCAAGGATAAAAACTCTCCAAAGGTTGGAGTGAGAGAAGCATAGGGAAAAGTGTTTTGCCTGCAAAGGGTTAAGATCAGGGAAGAGACAAGGGCTGGCCAAGTGCCAAGGCAAGCCTCCAGCTAAACCCAAGGTGGGCCAGCCAAGAGGCAGAGGCTGCTGCCCTCTCCCAGTAACCAGCTGCTGCCCTCCCCAGTAACCCAGCCTGCTGTGACCCATCCCCACAAATAGCTCTGGCACCCAGCAGGCCTCAGTAACACAGTGACAGGCCATTTACAAGGTGTTGCTAAACACTGCTCCTCCAGCTGGGCTCCTTTCTCTACAATAATTACACATAAAGCTGTAAACATGATTTTAGCCCTACTGGTCTAGGCAAAAAGGGGAATTTAACACTTCTTCTCCGAGCTGGGGATAACTTGTACAGGATCTCTTTTCCAACACTGGGATCCATGTGTGCTTTTGTCTGATTTTAGATGTGCTGAGCACTTACTGACCCAGCTGATTCTGGGCTGTGCAGGATGAGTGTGCCCAGGACCAAGTGTCATTATTAAAAGCAAAGCTGGATTTTCCTTGAGGTCATTACAACCTCTGCTACCAGTACAACGTGCAAATTGTCACACTGGGCCACAGCCTGTTCCCCACTGACAGACCTGCTCTGCTGAGGTTTTTGAGCTGCAAGGACTGAACTTACCATGGGCTGACACATGAGTTAATGTGAGAGCAGCTTAATGCTCTGCTCATCACATCATTGCATGGCTGTCAGGGAGCAGTTACCAACCAGCTGCCATCAAAAATCATATTTAGATATTAACAAAGCTATAGGGGTGACAGAGTTGTGAAGGAAAGAAAAATCAGGTAGAGTGACCACCAGTGTGGTTTTAAAATTTCTGTAAAAACAATAGAAAACCCCTTTTCATTTGGCTTTACTGAAGACTTTGAGAGCTCATGTATTCCTAATGCTTTCTAATGCTTGCAGGGGAGAGAGGAGCACTTGTACCCTATTTTGCACCAGAGAACTGAAACACAGAAGGAATTGTCCATCCCAGCCTATGTGAGAAATTAATCCAGAATGTGAGAAATTAATCCAGAATGCACAGGCCCTACATTTCCCTGGAATAGCATTAGATAGCTGTGAGTTAACCCATCAAAATACACCATGTTCCTTACAGCAGGTAGACTCAGAGGTCTGACAGTTCACTGCCATTTAATCTCTGGGGTTATAAATGAAGGGCTGCTGTGCCAAGAGCAGCCAATGTGACCCAGCAACAGGGCTTTCAAATGCTCTGCATAAACACCAGCTCAGGAAGAGCAAATGCAAACCACATTTCCACAGACCTTCTCCCCAACCACAGGGATCTTGCCCTGGGAAAACAGCTGGAAGAGAGGCACAGACCCAAGGGTCTAAGAGTCAGCTATCAAGGAACAAAGGGTGGGAACATAAGGTTTAATATGGGAATTGATCTGGGGAAAAAAGTCAGCAAGAAAGAGAGCACAGAGACAGGCAAAAAGGAAATTTACTTTGGACTCAATCCTATAAACAATGCAAGAGAGTTTTGTGGATGCTGCTCCTCACCTCGGCTGCTCAAAGGTCCACCCACAGCCTCTGACAGACAGACAGCCCTTGTCACCCACAGCACAGCTCTTGGGTGGAAGGCACGAGGATGGAGGGCAGGTCACCATCAGCAGGAGGGAGGGGAGAGCACATCCTGCACCTCTGCACCTCCCAAAGCCTCACCACCACTCTGACTGGAGCTCTTGGCTCTCGGGGGAAACCCAGCAACTGAGCTGCCCTTGTTCTGCAACACAAACCTGGCTGCTCAGCCCACACCTCCCAGCAGAGCAGGCTCCAACCTCAACCCCAGACAGCTTCCTCAACAGGAACAGAACCTCAACAGGAAAGGTCCCCAAAGCTCAGGAGGGACAGCACAGCCCAGGCTGGCCCTGCCTGCCCAGGCACAGAGGAAGGAGCCAGCCCACCCGTGTCCATGGCAGGGTAACGTGTGCCAGCACTGCCGGTGGGCCACAGCAGCCTCAGCTGACAACAGGTGGCTTCCAACAGGAACGGCCCAAGCTGGCTTTGAACTGGTGCCCAAGCACAGAAAGCTCCAAGCTCCATCCTCATCCCCCTCAAAATTTTCTTCCCAGAACCCACATTGGGAAAGGAAGAGGAGTCTGTACGTCGAGTCCCTTCATTAGTGGCTTTCTCTGCTGCTCAGGCACAGTGCAAACATCTCCCTTCTGGAAACAGGAGACTCAGAGGGGATCTCATTAAGGCATATAAACATCTCCAAGGGATGCCAAGAGGATGTGCCAGACTTCTCCATGGTGCCCATCAATATGTTTTAGCCACAAAGTAAAACATAGGAAATTCAAACTTCTTTCCGTGGAGGGTGGCAGAGCACTGGAACAGCTGCCAGGGAGGTCATGTCCCCCCCTCTGTACCCATTCCAAACCCACCTGTTCCAGGTGACCCTGCCTTGAAAGTGGGGTGGGACTGGGTGGCCTGCAAAGGTCCCTCCCAACCCAAACTATTCTGGCATTCTGTGATCAGAGAACACTAGACGTGCTGCAAGACCTCCTGGACTTGAAACTCTCATCAACAAAGAAGACAAAAAATGCAACTTTACCCCTTCCTTTCAGCAGATCACAAGGCCAAAATTAGGGGCAAAATAATACAACAATCAAAAAGCAGGGCTGAAAGGGCTTGGGGGAATCACTCAGCCCCAAGCCATGGAACTGCCTCTTCCAGATCCCTGCTGGATGGCTTCACCAGTGTCTTCTGGGCAGCAAGCTGTGATGGTGACACCAGTGTCACTGGGACAGTGTCAGTGGCTGCAGCTGCCTGCTGGGAAGCCAGGACATGAGGGATTCCCACAGGAACCCAGCCAAGGTTCAGCCTGGGTGCTGCACTCTCCCATTTAAATAGCCAGGGTCTTGTCCAGGATCAAAGTCACTCCAGCCAACCCCAAGTCAATCGGTTAATTGGGACATGCTGTGGCTTCCACCATAAACTAATTCTGTGAAAAAGAGAGCAGGAACTGCCTCTCCCCTCTCCTCTTTTCCCCAGAACTGGACTGCTGCCCATCCTATTGCTCATCATTTCTAAAGACTTACAGGACTCAGAGGCATGAGGAATTTTATGTGCATTTAAGTAACAACACCCCATCCTTCCCTTTTCCCCAGTTCCTCTGGATGTTTCCCCATCTCCTCATCATTCAGCTGATTTTTCCAAAGGTAGCCCAGAACTGTTCCTGCTGTTATTTATCTTGACAAGGAGATCCTCATGGTTTCAGGCAGCCCTTGTCCCACACACCTTTAGGTGCCAAGGAACCTCCCTGGGCTCTTCTCATCCAAAGGGAGAACCTGTCAACTTCCTGGACAAAATCTGATTGAACAAACACAACAGAGCCACAGAATGGTTTGGGTTGGAAGGGACCTTAAAATTCACCTTGCTTCACCCTGTGCCATAGGCAGGGACATCTTCCCCTGAACCAGGTGGCTCCAAGCCCTGTCCAGCCTGGCCTTGAAAGCTTCCAGACATGGGACAGGGAAGAATTTCTCCACCCTCACAGGGAAGAATTTCTTCCTAATGTCCAACCCGCCTTCATATTTAGGCCATTCCCCCTTGTCCTGTCACTCCTAGCCTTTGTGAAAAGTGAAATGAGCATTAAAATTCCCACTGGATTCCATCTCAATACAGGAGCAGGGGGGTGTTCACCCATGGAAAAGCTGGAATGCAGCAGATAAGCAGGCTCCTAATGTCAAGTGCTTATCAGAGCCATCTTCTCACCTTTGTTTTTCACTCCCAGAATATCCCAAACCATGAGGAATAAGAAGAACAATGAGGGATACCCTGCCCCAGCCATACAAATTGGAATCAGCAGAAATCCCATGTCAGCAAGAGGGAGGGAGAGAATGCAGAATGGTGCTGCCATTTCAGGGAGCCCTTTTTAGCTCTGGCAGGAAGGTCAGAGCCAACACAGACATCTCCAACACAATGAGGTGCCCAAGCTAAATATAAACATGACAAGGGCACGGCTACAGGAGTTTGTTTTTACAGTGAGCCACCAGACCATCAACATTGTGCCACATCCCTGCTTAAAATAATTCACATCTTTATCATCACTGACAGTCTTTGTGTTCCAGCAGAGGCAGAGCCCAGGCATGTACCCACCTGCCAGGCTAAGTCAGTGAAATGATTAACCAAGAATGAGAAATAGCCAAACTTTTCCACTTCTATTGTGCCATTCTAGGAAAATCTAGGATGTTCCCCTCCTGTGATGGGATCACCTCACAGGGAACCCTTATCTGACTTCCTCCCACACACACACATTGCCCCTAATGTCACGTAAACATGACAGCACTCAATCCCCCAGGCCTTTCACAATATGCCACTTGGCAAAAACTCCTTTTCCTTAAACCAGGCCAAAAGTTGAGGTTTTTACACTTTGCTCGCAGATATTAAGATTTGGTTGAGAAACTGGTTTTGCCTTACTCAGAAAAAACCAAAAAAGGTGACATTTCCCAAGCAGAGCTATCTCAGTTCTGGTTCTCAGAAGTGCAAAGATTTCTAGAGAAAAGGGAACTCTTGTGGAAGAAAGACCCGAGGTGTTAAAAGCAAGGAAAAGAGAATGTGCAAGAACAAAATTATCAAGTTAGAGATAAAATATGCTTCAGTCCCAGTGAAGCTAGAACTCAGGATGCTATTTTTAAGTACAGTGGTAGGAAAAGAGAAAACCATGATGCCAAGCCAGCAACACATTTGTGGCACCCTGGAGACATTGGAGTGACTCTCGTGGCTGGTATTTAAGTTGGTATTTCTTGCTAGGCTTATGTTATAGCAGGGAAAACATTTCCTTACTCTCCAACATGTACTTCTTGGCAATGGGCAGGGACAGCAGGCGGATGTGCCCGACGAGGGAGCCCCAGGCCTGGGCTCTGGAGAGGGGAGCTTCAGGTGGCAGAGGGTTGTAGGGCTGGATCACCAAATAAACAGTCAGCAACACCAAGCCCAGGGTGAGCAGTCCCTGCAAGGGAAAACAGGCACAGAGTTAATCACACTGCAAAGAGCTGAGGTGTCCTCACACCAGGACACACCTTCTGCTGGTATCAAAGGGCTGTGGCTGTGCACCACGGCATGAACATTCTTTATTTTTGCTGTGTCTCCTCGTTCAGCTGCAATGCTATTTATGTACACAGAGTTGTCAGCCAGTTTTATTATTAGGGCTGTCCACAGATGAAATTAAGCAGCCTTCAAACCCAAGCCACACAAACGGCTCTGTTCCTGTATTTTAGCACTGCAAATAATCCAGCAGGAGATCAATCAGGATTATCTACAGATAGTTCCTTTCCCTCCCTACCTAATCAAATAAAAGCTTGCACTCCTGCCATGCCTCTTACACAAGGAAAACCCTGTGGCTTTTGCAAACATCCGTCAAGCCTCAAAATACTTTGGCAGAGTTGGCACCAGCTCCCTCCTCCATACCAGAATCCCAAATAAGCCTCACAGAGATGACATGACGCATTTCTCCCCCTGGCCAAAGTCAAACTGAATCAACAGCAGAAACAAGAACAGAAGCTGAAAGTTCAAATTTGCAGTTTCCTGTTCTCCTGCCTCATTTTACAGCTTTTTATAGGACACGAGGAAGAGAGCTTGAAATTTTTTCCAAATAAAATCCATTGCAATGGATTTGTAGAGGTGACACTAAAGTATTACTGAATATTATGTCACTGGGAAGCTTTTCAAACTTGAAGCAAGTATCTGGTCTAGTGGAAGGTGTCCTGCCCATGGAAGGGACTTGGAACTGGATGGTCTTGAAGATTTCTTCCAACCCAAACCAGTCTGGGATTGAATGGTCTCAAACCTACCTAACAACAGCATCCTTCCACTCACTTTGTAAAAGTTTTTACAGAATCTTTTAGTTAAGTCTTTTAAAACATTTTTCTACCATCAAGCATGATGATAATAGCTTTATTTCATAGACCAGAAGGAGAATAAAAACATGTAGAAGTTTGTGGCAGGGTCAGAAACAGAGTCATGCTCATTTCATGACTCAACCCTGAACTTGAAGAATCTCTTTCCTTCCTCACATTTCCATTCAGGATGCCAACACTAGGAATCTTAGTCTAAAAAATCAATCCAAATCTCATTATTTAATAATTTATGGGAGAGGAAGATGTGGACAATGTAAATTTACAACACACATGAGCAATTCCAAAACTTGGGCAGATACCTCCTGCTTTCAAAGCAGCTCATGGCACGAAGGAAGGAAGCTACACTTCACAGCTTTTCAAATAAAGATCTTGGAAAATTAATCAAGAAAATGCAATGGGAAATAAAAAATAAAAAGGAGAATCCTAACCCTCAAATGCTGTGTTCATTCACAAAAGCCATCTTACCTTGTAGAGAGCCACTAAGACTGGGTACCGTGGGGGGCCCCTCTGGGGTTCATTTCTTTCCAAGAGCTGCTTGATGAACTTCTCAATGGCTTTTTCTGACATGCCACACTGGTGGCCAGTCTGCCTCACCAGATCAATGGTCTCTGAGAGCTTGTCATAGATGCTGAGCTCGTTAGCTGAAAGCTCCATGGCCTCTGAGGAGAAATCCCTGAGGAGAGATGGGGTGAGTTAACAGGAATCAACTGCAGCCACACAACCCTAGGGCACAGCCATCCCAGGGATGTGGCAGTGCCCGGGAAAGAAGGAAGGATCCTCTGCAGCAAACCTGCTCCCAGCCAACAGCACAACACTGAGCTGCACTCCTAATAGTCTCTGCTCCTTCAGGATCTCCCACCGACTCAAAGAAGCCGTGAAATTTCCTGACAAGAGCAGAACCGGCCGAGATTCGCAGCTTATGTAAATGAACAAAGCTTCCCAGAAATCCATGAAACTCCATTTATTCATCTCCTCCAAATGAATCCGTCCCATAAAGCAATTGCTCAGCGAGTACAAAAGCCAACAATACAAAGCTGATCATCACACACAGCAGCCCTGCTAAGCCCTCCCGTGCTACGATTTCAGTGGCTTATTTTAACCCAGATTTGTTTTCATTAAATCCCCCGTCAGCAGTGGGACAGGACAGAGAAACAAGCAGAATGTGTCGGGCAAAGTTCGGCAGTTTACAATTTGTTTAAATTTTCGCAACCTAATGTCAAAGGCAACTGATTATTGAGTAAGAGCAACGTGAGAGCAGCAGCCCTGCAGGCAACATAGCTCCCACCTTCCTCTGCAAGTTTGCCTGCAGGACAGAGATGCCACAGAACTAAATATCCCAGCAAGAACTGCATTGTGCTGGGTGACAAAATGGCATTTGACAGCAAATTATTTCTCTCTTATATAAGAACACACCCATTAGAATCAACATTAAATTGCAAAAAAAAAAAAAAAGTATATTCCTCTACCACTTCCACTCTGCCACAAAGGCCTCTTTGAGAGCAGCTGATGGGCTCAAGAAAAGATGTAAAGAAAAATTGCTGGACAAGGTACAAGCTGCCAATGTGAGAATCACACTGTAAAAAATTTTCCCGTTGCCTGGGAAAAAAACACTGGCACTGCCTGGGGGAAAGGCAGAATCTGCAGAGATTTGCTTTGCCTCTTGTTTCTGATGTGGGTAACACTAACCTGATCAAACTGGGCCAGCTGGGAGAGAGTTGAGCAATGCTCTGCCCTGAGAGCACAGCCTGAGGATCATCACATAAAAACACAATAATCACAGCTGAAAACTGAAATCACGCCCCTGTCCCCATTTTGCTCCAGAGTTTCCTGGCCCCAGGAACCAGCTCATGAATCCACTCCACCCAATTCACCACTCTGCTCCCCAAATTCTGTCCCTGCACTGTGACAACTGTAATTATTGACAGGGCTCTGGGAAAGCACAGACCTGCTCTGCTCACCTGAGCACACACCGACCAGCCCTGAGTAACAAACCACCTCAGCCCAGGTTTGCTCAGCTGTAATTTGTTCTGGCTGCTCCCACAGCACAAATCAGCCATAACTCTATGTATGGACAGAACTACAGACATGATAAAGCTCAGATTTGAGCTCTGATTTGCCTTTAAAGAGCTGGCTGACAGCTCTCCCTCTAAACCACCCACAAGGCACAACTCAAGCAAGGGGGATGTTAATACCTTCTTTTTAATGCAACACTAGGATGTATTTTCAAAATCCCCCAGTTTCAGAGTTTCAGTGATTGCTCTTCTCCCCACAAGATCCCCCCTGTTCTGGCCTTGCACACTTGTTTATGTGGTCACATGGAGCATCAGATCAGGAAAATTATCTGGCTGAAAAATAACCCTGATTTGTTTGGTCAGCAGCTGCCTAAGCATTGAACTCCAGCAGTTAATGTCAGATGTTATATTAACATCAGTGTCAAATTTCTAGCCACAGAAACACCAAAAAGGTAAAAATGCCAAATTAAAACCCAACTCTGAGAACATACTGCACTGCATTACCAGGTTAATTAGCTCCTGGCCCTCTTCTACCAGCATTCCCTGCATTCCATGCAAATATTTGTCCCAGATCTTGCCACCTGGGCAAGCAAAGCAGGTTGGGTCAATAATATCTCATATTAACCTCTCCAAGACAAGGACTTCTTTTTCTCATCTGCAAAGCACCTGCCATGCACGTGACAATAAAAACAAGCCATTGCTTTACTAACTCATTCATGCAATACCCTGATTCATGGAACAAGCAGGAGCCAGCACATCTGCAGGATATTAAAGGCCTTTTTTTCCCCCCTCCTCCAGGTTTTCTGGTTACTCCAGTTGCCTGGACACTGTAAGTGCGGTGCTAAGTGGTCTGAAAGATTATCTGGTGTCCTCTGGCTCCCGAGTGCCAAAGCTTTCCCCCCTGAAGCTGTCCCGTGCAGAATTCCAGCAGATTCAACAAGCTTCTCCTGCTGGCATGATCTGCCTGGAACCACTTATAACAAATATCCCCACAGAAATGCTGTCAAACACTGTGGTTTCCCCTCTTCCAAACAACAGAAAAATCCTGCTTAAATACAACACTGAGCTATATCCCAGTTCCCACCCCTCTCCATTTACATTCCACTCTAAGCAAACACCTTTGTAGACAGCCCCTGTAAATCACAGACACTGAAAACTCAATCCAGCTCCTTGACAAATTCAAGAGTAACTCAATCCTCCAGCTAGGAAATAAGGCATTATGCTCCCATATTGCTGGGAGAACAGATGAGGCCATAAAAAACAAATAACAACCCATTATTTCCCTTCCTATCCCTACAAAATAATAACAACAGGCTACTGTACCCTCTTTGCCACCGCACACACTGAGCAGGGCTCATCCTTTGCAAAACCCTTAGAGACAGGCCTTGGAACGAGGAACCCATATGTTATTCTGGTTTTTTATGAACTCCAGCACCCTGGGAGGAATCAGCAGCTCTCTTCACGAACAGAAACAGTGATGGCACTTGGCTGGCAGCTTTTGCACCCCAGCGCCCAGCTCTGCCCACAGAGCCCATGGTGGTTAGTCCAAGGCTTTACAAGGTAAATATTTAGACAGAAACGGTGCTGGAGGAGTCTTTAAAAGGGAAAGCTCGCTCGACTTGCGGGTGAGCCTATAGTGATGTACATATATATATAGATATAGATATAAAAATATATTCCCATCTGCTTGATGCCGCCTCTCTCGCCTTGCCAGGGGATCAGGTCCCAGCCTTGCTCTGAAACCCCTCCGGAGGGACCCTGACCCGGCCACAGCCCCACGGCCTCGCCCGTGTTCCCCTGAGGCAGAGGAGCCCCAGCCATGGGGTATTCTTTAAAATAAATCAATAAACTAAGCAGGACACCCTCCACCCCGAGCTCCGGCCTCCCCAAGCCGGGGATCCCCCAGGCCCAGCCCGCGGTCAGAGGCCGCAATCCGGGCCCCCCGCGCCCCGTGCCCGCGGCCTCACCCCGCTCGCGTCCCGCCCGGCGGCTCCTCCCGCTCCGGCTGCGGCCCCGCCCGCTCCGCTCCGCTCCGGCTCCAGCTCCGGCCCCGGCCCCGGCTCCTCCCGCGGCGGGGCGGGCACGGCCCCGGCCCTGCTTCCGGCTTCCGGCACGGCCCGGGGCCTGCCCACTGCCCGGGGAACCGACACCGCCCGGGGAACCGACACCGCCCGGGGAACCCCCACATTGCCAGGGACCGCCACATTGCCCGGGGAACCAAGACTGCCGGGGGAACCGACACCGCCCGGAGACGTGACACTGCCCGAGGACCGCCACATTGCCCAGAAAACCAACTCCGCTCAGGGATCTCCGACACCGCCCGGGGAACTGACACATTGCCAGGGGAACCGACACCGCCTCGGGACCGCCACCTTGCCCGGGGATCCAACACCGCCCAAGGACCCAGCACTGCCCGGGGAACCAACTCCGCTCAGGGATCTCCCACATTGCCCGGGGAACCGATACTGCCCAGGGAACCGACACCGCCCCGGGTCCGCCACATCGCCCAGAGAACACCGTCCGGGGAACTCCAGCACTGCCTGGGGACGGCACACCGCCCCGGGGAACCAACTCTGCCCCGAGGAGCCCCCACATTGCCCGGGGAACCAACACTGACCCAGGACCGCCACATCGCCCAGGGAGCACCAACACTGCCCGGGGAACCGACACTGCCCGGGGAACCGACACTGCCCCGGCAGCCCCCATATTGCCCGGGGACCACCACATTGTCCGGGGAACCGACGCCACCCGGGGAATCCGCACATTGCCCGGGGACCCAACACCACCTCGGGACCGCCACATCACCCAGGGGACACCACCCGGGGAACACAAACACTCTCCGGGACTCCCAACACGGCCCCGGGAAACACCGCCCTGCCCGGGACCCCCCTCACCACCCGGGGCCCTCAACAGCCGGGCCAGGCCAGCCTGGGACCCCAATGCTGCCCAGGAACTCCCAGCACCCTGCTTGGCCCAAAGCCTCAACATTCCCCAGGACCTCACCAACATCTGACTCTGTGCTGTCCCAAACACCCCTCAGGACCCCCAACACCGCCTGGGACCCCCAGAAACCCCCAACACCCACACCAGCCCCGGGGCCACCAACATCCCTCAGGACCCCCAACCACCCCGGTACTTCCCAACCACCCCAGCACCCACATCCCTCCCTGCTGGCACCCCCAATGTCCCCTGAGACTCCCTGCACATGTTTCAGCCCAGAATATGGAGACCCCCTTTGCCAGCACCCGTCTCAGTTCATGGTTATCCCAAATCCAGACCAGCCTGAGCCTCTCCTGCAGAGCTCCTCAGGACCCCTAAGACCCTCCCAGCACCCATCTGAGCCCATAAACACCTTGAGACCACCCCCTGCCTGATCCCCCGTCACTCACAGACCCCCCAAGAAACACCTGAACCCTCACCAGCACCTTGAGACATCCCTCACAGCACCCACAGGAACCCTCAGCATCTTCCTGAGCCTGCAGCACACCCAACACCCTCCAGACCTCCAAAATCTTTCACAGCCACATCCCACAGCATCCCTAACACCTCCCTCCACCCCCCAGCACCCCATTAGTCCCCAGTATCACCCCACAGCCCCCTCAGACCCTCCAGCACCCTCTGGGACACCCTCATAATGCCCCCTGAACCCCACTTATCCCCAGCCCATGGGGGACATGGGTGCCCATTCCCAGAGGTCAAGTGACAAGCACTGAGCACACTGTTAACATCCCCTAAAAATTTGTAGGAAAGCCCTAAAAATTGTGGGAAAGGCTTTGAGGAATAAAGGGCTGGAGATGGGGCAAGACAAGGTCCCTAGAGGCACCCCTGGTATGAAAAGCCTGGGAGAATGCAGGAGCCAGGGGTCTCAGCCTCACCCTTCTCTCAGGCATGAGCATCAGTCCTTAACTGCAATTAAACATATTTTCAGTCAGCTCTTGATTGTGGGTGTGATGGGTGTTTCTGGTATCTCTCTGATGCATTTTCATAGAATCCTGGAATGGTTTGGGTTGCAAGAACCTTAGAGATCATCTCATTCCATTCCCCCTGTTCCACCAGACCAGGTCCCTTTAGAGCAACCTTGTTTAAATTTCAGCCTTGTTTAAGTTCTCAGCCTCAACAACTTCCTGCAGCGCTGAGTTCTGCAGATGAATTAAACATTGCAAGAAAAAGGACTTCCTCTCCTCAGGTTTGGATTTCCTGCCCTGTCAATCCCAGCCCAGGGGAGTGGGATTGTCTCCTCATCCCAATTTTACTGCCATTCCAGGGAAATGGGGTGAAATTCTGGGAAACACTCCTGGGCAAAACCCAAATCCCACAGCTGGGGCACTGAAAGCTGTGGTTGAAGATTTGTTCCAACTTGTCAGAAGCTCGTGTGGGTTCTCTGCTTCCAAGGTGGATTCATCCAAGCAGGATGATGGTAAATCCCTGCTGGCTTTGGGCTGGGATCCGAGATCTTCCCAATCTTGGCTTGGCTGAGGCAGCTCCTCTCATTCTTGTGGAGCGCCTTGAGGAATTTCAAACAGCTTAAAAGGAAACCACCTGATTTAAAAAAAAAACATCCTGTGGTCCAAACAAATATGCATTTCCCTCTTGCTATTAATATCCCAGGCCTTGATCCTCCTCCAAACACTTGTGCAGGCGTTTAATGGCTTGCAAAGGAGCGGTGCCTTTGATCCCAGAGTGGGAATGTTTGCTGGAATGTGAATTATTAAAGGTGAAAGATGCTTTCAAATGCAACATGCTGCCCATTTTTTTTCCAGTGTGATTTATTCCCTGCCCCGTGTTTCTCCCAGCCTGGCAATGAAAAATTCATTTCCAAGTTTGGAGTGTAGTAACTCATGCTTTGGGCGCAAACTCTATCCTTTTTTTCTAGAGATGATTTCCAGGGGAATAAGATAGACATTTCTTTCTGCCTGCTGTTCTGGGAATCCTTTTTTTTCAGCTCCCACTTTGGGCCCTGTTGGAGCTCCCTGGTCCTTCCCTGCAGCAGCAATATTGCAGTGGGGAGGAATTGCTGCAGCTGCTGCCATCTAATGGGAAAATTCAGCCTCCACGGCCTCGGCTCTTCATTTTGGAATCAGATAAAATCGTTTCTTGCACAATCCTGCTGCCACTCGGCCAAGCAGTATCTTCCATGTGCAATCCCAGCATATTTAGGCAAAATAAAAGCTGATCTGATGGGTGGTTTTACATGGGGAAGTGTTACAGAGCCAGTAGAAAGTTTTTGGCTTGATCAGACTGAAATGGTGCTTCTCCTATTATGGATCAAATTTGCAAAGTACACTTGGATTTATATTATTTTTAAATAAAAGAAGAAATAGTGAAAAGGGTCCCAAACAATAAGAAAAAGCAATTCCAGATATCCCAAATACCAAACCCCACAGGCACAGCTCTGAGCTGAGCCACAAAAATCCTTCCTGAGGAGCTGCTCCATCACTAAAAATATTGTATAAAGAAATACAGTAAAGAGGGATGGACAGGGAATGGGAGCATTAAATATATTGCACTAAGAAAATAAAATGTTTTAATGATGGGGCCAAAGGAAAATGCCTTGAGGTAGGCTGGGGGCAGACACAGGGGATGGAGACTTAGGGTACAGAGGCACTGGAGTGATAAATTGTGATGTGCAGGAGAAATAAATCATCCCTAAAAGACCCCAAAATTCCAGAGTCACTGCAAAGTTGGACCCTGGCTGGTGAAGCTGATATATATATATAAAATATATATAATTATATATGAAAATATATAGTGTTGCTAGAAGCCCAACTCCTGCTTTCACTTTATTTTTCAAAGGCACAAACTGGCTACTATTATGCTTTGCCATTATGCACAAATAAATAATAATGGCAACAAAAAGCAAACCCAACTAGGCAGAATTATTTCTGCAAACTCTGCACATAAGCACAGTCTTTAAACACACCTGTTGAACTGCTGGGAATTTTCATGGAGCATATAAAATACTAAAATATAGCACTTGTATTCTTATTTATTTAG
This sequence comes from Geothlypis trichas, assembly GCA_009764595.1. Classification (NCBI taxonomy): domain Eukaryota; kingdom Metazoa; phylum Chordata; class Aves; order Passeriformes; family Parulidae; genus Geothlypis; species Geothlypis trichas. Next base: position 2,870,732 of record CM019925.1, on the reverse strand, counting down.
TCTGTATGTCTTTTTTTTTTCTGCAAAAATATAGCTCAATTAAGCTGTAAAAAGAGAAAAAACTCCAAACACTTGAAATTGTGACATGTGCTTATTTAGATTTTTCAAGCTGGATTTAAAACCAATTCACCACTTCACAAAGAGCAGAAGGGCAGGATGCAGCAGCTCATTCTTCTCTGCCCAGCCTGAAATTTGTTGCAATAATCCAGAATTCTGCTCTGGGGACAACACAATGAAAGAAACCTCTTGCAAGCATTTATCTTCTGCTTACCCTCGATGTGCTCTTGGGGCTTTTGAATTTATTTTGAGCAAAATATTCAGTAGTTTCTGTCAAGCCCCATCACTGCTCACTGGCAGGATAAACCATGGAAGGGAAAAATTAGCTTTACCTTGTGTCATTGGAGAGATTTAAGTGCATTTAGAATATATTGAATATCTCATTGCTCCTGATCAAATCCAATCAGATTGCAAAGCCAGAGGAGGAGTCCCCACAGCCCAGAGCACCAACAGCCCTAAACCCCCTTGGTTTATACACTTGGATGGCTTCAGGTTTTCATTTCTTCTCTCCCAAGGCTTGGGTTTGCTCCCTGCTGTTTCCAGTGTCATTGCAGCACCTCAGACCCAGCTGGGTTCCTTTTCTGCCTCTTTTCTTGGCCTGTTTTTGGTCTCCAAAAGGAAGTGGTAAAGTTCCCTGAGAAGTATTGTGGAGGGCTGGTGTGCTCTGGGGGAATGGCAGGGGGTCCCCACTGCAGCTTTTGCTCTCAGCATCCAAGGGAGATCAGGCAAGGAAGACACACAGGAAAATAGAAGGTGTCCAAGGATTATTTTTATGCTTTTCTGACTGTTGGTGCAGTTTCAGAACAGTGTGTGGGGTGTCTCTCCATCACCAGCAGCAGCCTTTTTTCTTCTGGGGTGCCTTTGGTACCTCTTCTGCTTTATTTTTCAATTCATCTTCACGATCTTTGAGCAACCTGGGAGAAAAGGAAGCAGATTAGCTGGGTATTTCCCACCTATTTTGTATTTCTGAGCTGTTTGTTTTGACAAGCCTTGGTACAAGAGGCCCAGAACAGCTGAAAGGAGTCAGGATCCTTCCAGTTCCATGTGATCCTAGAGCTGTGGATGCTGCTAAAAATTCCAACCTAAATCAAATCACAGACAGAACTTGTTTCAGTCAAGCCAGGGAGAAATCAGCAACATTCCCAAGAGGATTTAATTCACCTCCTTGCAACGCTGGTTATTCAGGAGACAAGTTAGGGCAGTGCTAAATGCTCATCCCAGCATGAGCTTCCCTGAGTTTTCCCTGACATTTGGGCATGGAGTCTCTGGTCATGGTGACATCCAGTATTTGGAGTTAAAAAAGCAGAGAGGAAGCCCATTAAATTGAGGACAGCTGGAAAAACCCAAGCCCGTGGCTCACCTGGTGAAGCTGACCATGGACTCGAAGACGTTGTGGCCTGAGGCAGCACTGCACTCGTAAAACATGAGCTGGTGCTCCTGGAAGACACAAACCCCCAGCAGAAATGTAATGTTTCTGCACTGGAATAGTTTAATGTGGGATGCACATTATTATTAAACTATTCCTGCACTGGAATAGTTTAATAGCAATGGGACAGTCCCAGTCAAGGGGAGAACAGGAGGGAATCAAGGAAAGAAATAACTCAGTAACTTATTTACTGGAACATGAGGGTGAAATCCAGATTTTCTGGTTGCTACAACACCAGCTTTTAACACCAAGGGAAAGGGTGACTGTGCAGACAGAAGAATTTGTGATGCTTCTGGTCATGGGAGCAAACTGAAAGAGGCATAAGTAGATGTTCCCAATTCTTTTGCTCCCCATCAGTTTGGGAGAATAAGCATCCATCCCTCATCTCCATTAGTAACACTGGTCCATGGATTCTGGCCCAAATCCCATAAGGTTTAAAATTAAGTCAGTAAAGGTGAGATTCTTCTCATTCTCCTCATCTAATTTTTATTAGCCATCTCTATGTGAAGAGATTAATCAAGCTTTGATCATTTCAGTATCTTTAAACCAGGATAGTGCTCAGTGGGTTTATTATTTTTATGATGCTGGGAAGATACTCAACACTTCACAGCAAAGATAAGCAGAGCTGAAAATCTTTTAATTTACAAATCCAGTTTCATAAGCCAATTTACTGGGATGGTGCTGAGGCAAAATTGAAGTGACAAAGGGAAAGCAAGGCAGGGAAGGGTGAGAGATGGGTTCAGAGAACATTTTGTCAACCACTGATGCATGAGGGGTAAATTAAAGGCTTTCCCCTTTCTCCAGCTCTTGGGGTTGGTGATGTTGATCCTTAGGTGTCCCTGCCTCTCCTGGCTGGCTGTGCTTCACCACCTACCTTGGCCAGGCATTCACCCTCCTCTGTAGGGACCTGTCTCTGGGCAGCACAGTCGGTTTGTTCCCAAGAAGCAGAACAGCAACTCCATCCTCTGCTCCTTCCTGAGTGAGAAAGAAGGGAAGATCAGGACAGCTTCAAAATCTTCCTTGAATCCCAGCTGGCCACACTCTACCCATATCCTGGAACACCGTGACTGACACCCAGGGATTTGGGCTAATAACAAAACTTTAAATAATTGAATAAGTTCAACAGCATTTAAGATTTTTTTTCTCCTTAAACCATCTGCCTATGTCTATTTTCATGACAGAGCACTGGGTGAGTTACACTTGTAATGAATTCACTTTGTGCTCAACTGCAGCAGTCTCTGAAGGTGCTCTAGGTGGGATTTACAGGCACCAAGTGAGGCAATATCCTATTTTGTTTCAGCGATTTTAAACACTGGCTTTGTGTCAACTGGAAATCTCTGAAAAGAAGTTTTTAATAGGCCTTGAATAACCTCTCATTCCCTAGGACTCAAAGTGGACTATTCTTGATGTAAAGGCAACATTTTCCATTCCTTTGCACTAGTTTTAATTGTTTAAGAGTTGATCATTATCCTACTGGTTCTATCAACATATTACCCTGGGAAACACTGCCAGCCTCTGAGAATCACTTGTATCTGCCTTAAATCCTCCAGGAAAAAAAATTATTTTATAATGAAAGTGTGAAAAATGCGTATTTTATGATTGGCTTTTCGCAAATATTAAAATGAATATTATATGTGTTGTGTTAGAAAGTAATGCTATTTTAATTCTCTTAAGTAGCATGTTAAATATAGTTAAGGTTATAACATAATGTTAAAATAGAAACTATGCTATGTGAGATAATTTTTTTCTAAAGAAAGGGCTCGTACTGAGATAGCAGCCACAGGGCACCCAAATCTTTCAGATAAAGAGCATTTATTGCCCCATTATCAGGAGAAACGAACTTCTTCCTGCCTTGCTTGGGCAGGAGGGCGCTGTCAGGATTCAGAGGAAGAAGCTGACGATGACCAGACAGAATCCTGTGTTTGAATGGAATTTGTGCATCATGTATGAGGTGTATGAATATGCAACAGGTTATTGTTTTTAAGGGTTAATCCTCTGTTAAAGGGTGTCCTTTTTCAGGCCTATGCTGCCCAGAAAATGTACCTGGACTGTCCATAACTCTTTGTTTTTATTGTCTCATATTGTCCTAATTCAAATTGTCCAAATTATTATTACTCTAATGGTATTACTATTTTTATAACCATTTTATTACTATTAAACTTTTAAAATTTTAAAAACAAGTAATTGGCATTTTTCACACCATCAACAAATTACCCTGGGAAACACCGCCAGCGTGTGAAAATCGTTTGTATCTGCCTTAAATCCTCCACGAAAAAAATTATTTTATAATGAAAACAATACAAAATACCCTTTCCAAAGGGCTTGGGCACTCCTGCCAGTGCCAGGAGCTTTTGACCGCCCCCACCTGGATGCAGCTGAGCCAGTAGCGCACGTCGGAGAAGGAATACTCGGAGGTGATGTCGTACATCAGCACCACCCCGTCCGCCTTCCGGAAAAACTGCTTGGTCATGCTGCGGTACCTGCGGGCATTTGGGATGATCAGCAGCACGCTCTGAGGAGGTCCTGCCCAGGTGTGATGGGGAAAGGTGGGAATGCTCGTCTACAAAACAGGCAACCCCCGGATTTGGCTCTTGTCCTGATGGCTGGGGCCATAGGAACAGCCTGAGCGCCAGTTTTATCTTAATTACTTCCTTTATTATGCTTTATCAGATCACTTACTGTACAGAGTCCCTCCTTGAGCAATCTCACCTTTGCTTAGCAAAGCAAAGGATATCAATTGCCCCTAAACTACAGGGGAAAAAACCCAGTTTGTGTCCTTTAGCAGCACCAGCACCTCACCTTTCCTGACCAGCTGAGTCCCACAGGCGCAGAGCAAAGCGCTTGTTATCCACAACAAGGTTTTTGATCTGGTAATCCAGTCCTGGAAAACAAAAAGGAGGATATTTTCATAAAGCTGGTCACTTTTCCTGACCAGCTGAGGCCCACAGGCACAGAGCAAAGCATTTGTTATCTACAACCAGGTTTTTGATCTGGTAATCCAGTCCTGAAAAACAAAAAAGAGGATATTTTGATAAAGCTGGTCATCTTTCCTGACTAGCTAAGTCCCACAGGCACAGAGCAAAGCGCTTGTTATCCACAACGAGGTTTTTGATCTGGTAATCCAGTCCTGGAAAACAAAAAGGAGGATATTTTCATAAAGCTGGTCACTTTTCCTGACCAGCTGAGTCCCACAGGCACAGAGCAAAGCATTTGTCATCCACAACAAGGTTTTTGATCTGGTAATCCAGTCCTGGGAAACAAAAAAGAGGATATTTTGATAAAGCTGGTCACTTTTCCTGACCAGCTGAGTCCCACAGGCACAGAGCAAAGCATTTGTTATCCACAACAAGGTTTTTGATCTGGTAATCCAGTCCTGGAAAACACAAAAGAAGATATTTTGATACTACAGAGTTCTGCCCTGTGACAGAAGATGGATGGAGAAGAAACATGGTGCAGGGTGGTGTGAGGCTGCAGCTCCAGGGGTTGGTCCCAATAAGCCTCTGGCTTTGAGATATTTAATCACTGGATTTTGGGAATGTCTGTCATCTCATGATGAATAAAACCAGGATGATGAGGAAAGGAGAATGGAGCTGAAAGGCAAAGCAGAGAGGAAAGCACTGGGCCACTGCTGCTGGGAAGGACAAGGAGAAGCAGCATTTCCTGCCCATGAGCACCCAGGCGTGGGCACTTGGTGGTTCTGCTTGGCCCCTGGGGACTGCTTGTACAACACGCTTGGTGTGAGCTGGAACAGGCATGTGGGGGCCTCCAGCAGCTTGTGGGGTGGAGGAAAGGGAAGTGCAGCTGTGATCCAAGTGAGTTCCTGGAGGGGGCTGGAGGACACCTACCCACAGTGGCCGTCAGGTGGGGGTTGAAGGTGTCGGCGTGCAAACGGTACAGGAACGACGTTTTGCCCACGTGGGAGTCCCCAACAAACAGCACATTGTACAGGTGGTCTGGGTCCAGGGCAGCTTTAGGACAACCCTGTGGGGCAGCTCCAGCTGCAGCCACAGCCCCTGGCTCTCCTGAGCTGGGCTCACCTTCCTGGCTCGTTTGCTCACCAAACTCTCTCATCTTCTCTCGTTGACCAACTCTGATGTCTTTGCTCTGTTCTCCCAAGGGCTGCCTTTGCCCCAGCGAGTTTTCTCTGAGGACCACCCCCAGCTGATCACTGCCAGCATCTCCTGGTCGCCCTGCCTTGTGCAGTGGTGATGCTGGTGGCACCTCTTGCTTGGGATGCTCAGCAGCTCCAGCAGCCGTGTGCTCCGGTTCCATCACGGGTGGTGTCTCCCCCTCAGGCTGTTGGGCCAGCGTGTGAAGCCTCCCCTCATGTCCCTGTGCTGAAACCTGCTCCTGAAGCTCCCTTTGGGCTGCCTGTCCCGGAGCACACAGCCGCCACACATCTGGAATGAGAACATCCTCCTGCATCATCGTTTCCAGCTTTAGGGGGCTGAGTTGTGACAGCACCTCGGAGACCAGGGAGGCCAACTCAGCATCATCATGGCCCTGGTTTAGTCCTAGACCCTGAGTTTTCACTCCATTCCTCACTCCTGCCTCCAGCCTCTCTCCCTGTGCCACCTCCAGACCATGAGCTCCATCCAGAGGCTTCCCCTCTGCAGGAGCCCTCTCTCCCTGCAGTAATTCCTGAGCCTCCAGAATCTGCCCCTCAGGACTAGGGCATGCTCCCTGTTTTGCCTCCAGACCAGGGCCCTCTGCAGCAGTGGCAGGCTCAGCACACAGAGCAGCCTCAGCTGGAGGGGGCACATCTGCAGCAGCAGCTCCTTCCCATGGGTTTGCAGTGGGAGATGCACCCAGAACTGCCTCCAAACACAGAGTCAGGCCGTGCTCCCCTTCCCACAACGCAGCAACACCCAGAGGTGTCAGCTCTGCCTCTGTGCTCCCTCCTGAGCCTGACTGGGGCATCTGCTGGTCTGTGAACAGCTGCACAGCAGCATCAGTGCTCTGAGCCTCCAGTGTGTGCAGCCCTTCAGCCTCCTCCTGTGGCTGTGCTGCTGCACCAGCCCCTTCTCCCTGGCGGCCTCCTGCTCCATCTGGAGCAAGCACAGACTCCTGTGGCAGCCCATTCTCACCTTGCACTTGTGCCCCACCCTCCCTTTCCTCCTCATTCTGAAGGGCTCCTCTCCACCCCACCCATGGTGCCCCTGGGCTGAGACCCTCTGACAGCTGCAGATGTGCCTGGGCATCCTCTGCCTCCCCTTCCACTAACTCTGCTTTATCCCCCTGATCCAGAGGATGCACATCTGGATCCACACTCCCTCCCTGCTCTGTCCCTGAGGATCCAGCCTCACCCATGACCTGCAGATTTGCCCCTGAGCTCCTTCCTGGGGTCAGTCTGAGCTCACCCCCCTCTGCAATCAGCTGCACATTGGCACCACTGCTCTGATCTTCCACTGTGTCCAGGCTTTCAGCCTCTTTCTGTGCTTCCATGTCTTCATCAGCTTCCCCTCCTTGTCCGACTGCTGATCTGTGCAGATGAAGCTCAGGCTCGTGTGGCAGCCCATCCTCACCCTGTCCTTGTGCCTCATCATCCTTCCCCTGAATCTGAACATTGTTTTCAATTTCTTCTCCCCATGGGACTTCCGAGCTGAGACCCTCTGACAGCTCCAGATCTGCCTGGGAATTCTCTGCCTCCCCTTCCACGAACTCTGCTTTATCCTCCTGATCCAGGGGCTGCACCTCTGGGTCCACACTCCCTCCCTGCTCTGTCCCTGAGGATACAGCCTCATCCCTGGGCTGCAGATTTGCCTCTGTGCTCCCTCCTGGGCTCAGTCTGAGCTCACCCCCCTCTGCAATCAGCTGCACATTGGCACCACTGCTCTGTTCCTCAGTAGTGTCCAGGCTTTCAGCCTCTTCCTGTGCTTGCATGTCTTCACCAGCTCCTCCACCATGCTCAACTCCTGATCCATGCAGATCAAACTCAGGCTCGTGTGACAGCCCCTGCTCACCCTGTCCTTGTGCCCCATCCTCCTCCTCCTCCAGCTGAACAGCTCTTTCACCCTCCCCTCCCCATGGAGCCCCTGGGCTGGGACCCTCATGGAACACCATATCTTCCTGAACATCCTCTGCCTTCCTTTCCAAAAACTCTTCTTTATCCTCCTGATCCAGGGGCTGCACATCTGGATCCACACTCCCTCCCTGCCCTGTCCCTGAGAATCCAGCTTCACCCCAGGGCTGCAGATTTACCTCTGTGCTCCCTCCTGGGCTCACTCTGAGCTCATCTCCCTCTGCAATCAGCTGCACATTGGCACCACTGCTCTGATCTTCCACTGTGTCCAGGCTTTCAGCCTCTTGCTGTACTTCCACGTCTTCATCAGCTTCCTCTCCTTGTTTGACCCCTAATCCCTGCAGATCAAGCTCAGGCTTGTGTGGCAGCCCATCCTCACCCTGTCCTTGTTCCTCATCCTTCCCCTGAATCTGAACATTATTTTCAATTTCTTCTCCCCATGGGACTCCTGAGCTGGGACCCTCTGACAGCTGTGTGTCTTCCTGGGCATCCTCTGCTTCCCCTTCCACTAACTCTGCTTTATCCCCTTGATCCATGGGATACACATCTGGATCCACACTCCCTCCCTGCTCTGTCCCCATGAGGTCAGTCTGGCTTAAAGGCTGCAGATCTGCCTCTGTGCTTCCTTCTGAGGCTGATTTGAGATCACCCCCCTCTGCAATCAGCTGCACATTGGCACCACTGCTCTGCTCCTCAGTAGTGTCCAGGCTTTCAGCCTCTTCCTGTGCTTGCATGTCCTCATCAGCCTCTGCTCCCTGCCTGACTCTTGATTCCGGCAGATCAAGCTCAGGCTCGTGTGGCAGCCCATCCTCACCCTGTCCTTGTGCCTCATCCTTCCCCTGAATCTGAACTCTGTTTTCAATTTCTTCTCTCCACTGAACTCCTAAGCTGAGACCCTCTGACAGCTGTGTGTCTTCCTGGGCATCCTCTGCTTCCCATTCCAAAAACTCTTCTTTGTCCCCCTGATCCAGGGGCTGCACCTCTGGATCCACACTCCCTCCCTGCTCTGTCCCTGAGGATCCAGCCTCAGCCCAGGGCTGCAGATTTGCCTCTGTGCTCCCTCCTGGGCTCAGTCTGAGCTCACCCCCCTCTGCAATCAGCTGCACATTGGCACCACTGCTCTGATCTTCCACTGTGTCCAGGCTTTCAGGCTTTTCCTGTGCTTGCATGTCTTCATCAGCCCCCACTCCCTGCCTGACTCTTGATTCCTGCAGATCAAGCTCAGGCTCGTGTGGCAGCCCCTGCTCCCTCTGTCCTTGTGCCTCATCATCCTTCCCCTGAATCTGAACACTGTTTTCAATTTCTTCTCTCCATGGGACTCCTGAGCTGAGACTCTCTGACAGCTGTGTGTCTTCCTGGGCATCCTCTACCTCCCCTTCCACGAACTCTGCTTTATCCTCCTGATCCATGGGATGCACCTCTGGATCCACACTCCCTCCCTGCTCTGTCCCTGAGGATCCAGCCTCACCCCAGGGCTGCAGATTTGCCCCTGTGCTCCCTCCTGGGCTCAGTCTGAGCTCACCCCCCTCTGCAATCAGCTGCACATTGGCACCACTGCTCTGCTCCTCAGCAGTGTCCAGGCTTTCAGCATTCTCCTTTAGCTCCAGCCCTGCCCCAGCTCCCTCCCCCTGACCCAAGATCTCTGCACTGGGATGAGGCACAGGCTCCTGTAGCAGCCCCTGCTCACCCTGTCCTTGTGCCCCATCCTCCTCCTCATTCTCTGGGAGCTGAGCAGCTCTGTCCCCCTTCCCTCCCTGGGGGTTTTCTGGGCTGGGACCCCCAGAGAACTGCAGATCTTCCTCCACCAGTGCCTGGGATGTACCTGGGAACAGCCCACAGCAGTCTGGGCTGCCCACAGGTGTTTGTGCAGGGGAGGGACCCTCACTGTGCCCTGCAGCAGCCTCCATTTCTTCTCCCAGCCCTACCTCTGGTTTATCCTTCTCCAGTTGCACACCTGGATCCTCACCCTGTCCCTGCTGTGTCCCTGGGGATCCAGCCTCACTCCAGACCTGCAGATCTGCCTCCACCTCTGCCAGCAGCTCCACGTTGGTGCTGCTGGGGGCCTCCATCAGTTCCACATCTGTTCCCCCTCCTCCCTGCCCGTGGGTGGGTGGCACAGATGCTGCCAGTGGCTCCAGAGCGCCCGCGCTCCCTCTCCACCCTGCACCTCCCCTGGCACACTCACCCTGCAGCTGCTGCTCTGCCTCCCTGGGCTCTGCTTCCTCCACCTCCTCTTCCTCGCTCCCTGCACGCTCAGCTGGGGCTGGCAGCACCTCCAGCACTTTGGAGTCCGTGGTCTGTCCCTGGGGCTGCTCCTCTGTCCTGGCACGCTCCTCATGCAGCACTCCTGGGCCAGGAGCCACTGTCACCTCAGGGACACCACCCCCATAGGCTGCTCCCACTTGTGCCTCAGCCCAGGATGGGGGCTGTGGCTCCAGCTGCTCTCTCAGCTCAGTTTCCAGTTTCCCAGGGAGCTCCAATGCGGGGTCAGCCTGTTCCTGCAGTTCTGTGCCCAGGGCCTGCACCTCCAGCATCCTCCCTGGGTGCTGCTCATCCATGGCAAGGCACTGTCCCACTGCTACACCTTCCTGCCCAGCCTCAGGTGGCCCCAGACCTGCCTCCAAATCTTCCCTCTGGCTTATCTCCACTTCCTCAGCTTCTCCCAGGAGCTGTGATTTTGCCCAGGCTGTTTCCTGCAGCCGCCCTGCTCCCTCCACCTCCATCAGGACCCGCTCTGCTGCCTCCACGCTCTGTCCCAGATGCTCAGCCACGTTCAGCACCACCTCCTCCTCACCAGCTCCCTTTCCTTGCAGGAATACCATGCTCTGTGCCTCATCTGGGCTCTCTCCCTGCTCTGCCCCTGGCTCCTGAGCTGTGCAGTGCCCGGTTCCTGCAGACCCACCAGCCTGTGTCACATCCAGAGCATGGAGCTCAGCTGTGCCTGGTCCCTCCTGCAGGTCTCCTTCCAGCAGCTCACGATGGATGTGGCCAGGGAGGGTCTCCTGCAGGACCCCAGGGGTTGTTTCATGGGTTGTTGCTGCCTCTGGCCCCGTGTGGGGCTCAGCATTGTCCCAGGGGTGACAGGCAGGGTCTGCCAGGGCAGGGGGTGCACCCAGGGCCTGTGCCTTCAGATGTTTGCTCAGAGCTGCTATTGCATCATTCATCTCTCTTAGCAAAGAGCTTTGGTCAGAGAGACCTTCCTCTTTCAAAGGTTCTGGGAAGGGGTCCTCTTCTGCAGAGCTTGCTCTCCGTGGGGCTCCTGAAAGGTTTGTTTCTGCTGGCAGCATTTCCCAAACCCTGCAAAGGGCAGAAAATGGGGCCAATGAACCAGCTCCCAGGTCAGGCTCCAGCTCCCTCCCATCCCCAGTCAGTCCCAGGGGGTCTGTGATCTACAGCCTCACCCCATCCCTCTCCAAACCTGATTTTATTTCCCCCCACTGCACAGACAGCAATGGGGGCAGGGGAAAGGGAGATGCACACACAGGCAGCCAGACCCAGGGCTGCATCCTGGCCTCTTCCCAGCACCCATATTGACATTATCAGACAGGAAAAGACAACTCTCAGCCAGGTACAGCCAGTTCCTGAGCCAAGGGAGTGATGAGCTGGGATAAGGGATGGGAGCTCCAGGGTGGAGAGGAGTGCTAAAAGGACAAAATCTTATTGTTTGCCTGGGGAGGGTGGAGGGAGGGCCTGGGGCTCAGCCCCAGCTCTCAGCCCCCAGGGGCACACAGGGGACCCCTTACACTTGGTGGGGGCTCCTGGCTTTGCTCTCGCTGCTCTGGGATCCCAGCCTGATCCTCATCTCAGAGCGGAACTTCTCGCTCTTGCCAGGACTCAGCTGCAGGAAACAGGGTGGGAGGAGGAGAGAAAAAAACACTTGGTGAGGGAGAATATCCACCTGAAACGATGTGCAAGTATCCAGCTGTACCCACCCAAAATCTTGGGGGTACCAGAAGTAAGGTGGTGCCTCCCCTCCCTTCCCAAACATCTGCACCAGCACCATTTGAGAGAGATCTCAAGGGAGGCAGTGCTGCAGGTGCTCCCTGTGCTCTTGAGCTCCTCAGCAGTCCCAAACACAACAGCACAAGGCCCTGGACCTGTCCCCCACACACCCAGCTGAAATACCTGTGGGGACATTGGCACCTCGATGGGTAACTCTGCCACCACTCTGTCCCTGCAAACACAGAGCACAAGGGTCAAAATGGGAACTCCATCCCCTTCACCACATCCACCCAGCACCAGGGTTTGTCCCTGCAAACACAGAGCAAAAGGGTCAAAATGGGAACTCCATCCCCTTCACCACATCCACCCAGCACCAGGGCTGTCAGGGCAGTGATAGGGCAGGTCAGCAAAACCCACAATCCTGGGATCAGTCCTATTGAGCCCTCCTGGGTGAAGGACACCTGTCCTAGACATCTTTTATGAAAAATCCTTTCCTTAGGATTTTTCTTCCTGAGAAGCTGAGAGGGCTCAGGAACAAAATGTAAACAAATGATTATCTGCTGCTGTGGGATGCAACAGGGGCATCTGTGACTGGTCTCATGTGGTTGTTTCTAATTAACGGCCAATCAGTCAGCTGGCTCAGACAGAGAGCCAAGCCACAAAACCTTTGATATCATTCTTTCCTATTCTACTCTTAGCTAGCCTTCTGATGAAATAATTTCTTCTATTCTTTTAGTATAGTTTTAATATAATATATATCATAAAATAATCAAGCCTTCTGAAACATGGAGTCAGATCCTCGTCTCTTCCCTCATCCAAAACCCACTGTGAACACGGTCACAGACACCCACACCTCTCTGGCACTGCCCTGCAGGCACACACTCAGTGCATGGTGCTGATAGTCCTGCTTTTTCCTCTGATGCTTCTTTGCACACGATTAACCTGCACCATGGGCAGCACTGGAGCACCTGAGACCCATCAGCTCATTCCCCACCCAGGAGGAAATGATGTCTGTGGGGACACACGAGTGACACACGGTCACTCAGCCACTCACCCGGGCTCCCCCATGTGCTCCCAAGCCACTGTAGCCCTCATGGTCCTCAGGTGGCCCTGGGTGTGCTGCAGCTGCTGGTGCAGGTGCTGCAGGTGCTGCTGCAGGGCCCGGTTGCTCTCCTGCAGCTGCTGGTTCTCCGTGCTGGTCGCTTGCTGGGAGCTCTGGAGGCTGCGGCAGCGCCGCTCCAGCTGTGGATGGCAACCAGGCAAAAATCACCAAAATAATTGATAACCACCTCCTCTAGACCCAGGGCTGAATTTCACACACTCCCCTCCCCGAGGATGTAGGGGGATACAGTATGGATGAATGAAGGTGGCATGGAATGTAATCTCATCCCCTAAAGAGTTGCAGCTGAAGCAATTAATAAAGATTAGGAGCAGGCCTGATGTTAACAGGCCACACCTGTGGCCAATAAGAAGAGTGTTATAAAAGAGTGGATTGGTGGGGACAAGGAAGAGTCAGTGCCTAGAGGAGCTGCCTACAAGAACCATCAAGGCAGTACAAAACTCCAGCAATGTGGAACCCTTGCACTATAATGACAACACAAGGGTGGCAGATGGGAAACTCAACTTGTGTCCTCTGGGGATGGAGGGAAGGGCAGGGTTGGGGTGTAGAGGGTTCTGTGTGACAGCCTGCAGCAAGAGCTGGTGGGGACACACCAGGACAGGCTGTGCAGCACCGTGGGGTTGTTACAGCACAGCCCAGAGACCCCCGACTCACAAAGGGGGGTTGGGGCAGCCCACCTCCATCTGCGCCGTGACCAAGCGCTGCGCCTCCCTCTCGCTGGCATCCAGCACTCGCTGCAGCTCCTCGCCCTGCTGGCGGCTCCGGGCCATGCTCTGGGTGGCACAGGGACACTGGCACCCTCTGACCCCCCCCCGGCAGCTGCCCAGGGGTTCGGGGTGCTGGGTCCCCCCAGGGCAGGGACAGCAGGGGGACAGGAGGAGCTGGGCACCCACCTGCTGCTGCAGCCGCAGCTGCTCCTGCTGGATCTGCTGCTCCAGGAGCTCGCAGAGCTGCTGCACGTCCTTGTCGTGCTCGGCCACACGCCTGTGGTGACAGCAGGGCCGGGCAGGGGGGTCAGACCCGCTCCGGGACCCCACAGTGCCCTCGGAGCCTCGGGATGCCCGGCTGGGCTTGCCCGAGGGTGTCCCCCAGCACGGAGTGTCCGGCACTCCGTCCGGCCCTTTTGCCATCGCTTCCGCGACTGTAGAGGGAGCCCGACCCCAAACATTGGCAAAACCTCTGCTCCGGCCGCTGGTGGAGATGCTGAAGGCATCCAGGTTCCTGCACACGGCCGGGGTGGCCCTCCAGGGCCCCATCCCTGTCCCCATCCCTCCTGTCCCATCCCTGTGCACTGTCCTGGGGTGACTCACCTGTTCAGAGTCAGCTCCAGAGCCTCCTTCTCACTCCTGGCTTCTTGGATGCGCTGCCTCATCCTGGCCAGGAATCCCTCCAGGTTGTCCAGCAGCTGGGGCTCGTCCTGCCGGAGCTTCACCCAGAGCTGCCAGATCTCCTGTCTGCATGGACAGGGGTGTTTTGGGGTGAGCATCCCTCCAGAACCCCCAATCCAGGCCAGCTGAGTCACTGAACTCACACTTTTTGAGGTGTGAGAGCTCTGGGGTCACTCCTGTGCTCAGCCCAAAGCACTCCACGCCATTTCTGAGCTCCCTGCCCCAAGCTGTCCCCCTCTGTCCATCCTGCAGGACACCCATGGGTGCCAGGCAGGGCACTCACTCTTCAGAGGGGTTGTGTGTGCCCAGCTGCTCCATGAAGGCTCTGAAGTGCCTGCTGTCCTCGCTGTCCCCCCGTTCCAGCCCCGGGCTGGGCAGCACCAGCCGCACCCTCCGCGACGCCGTCTTCCTCCTCCGGTGCTCCCTGGCAGCGTTTTGGGAGCTCAGGAACTGCCCTGCTGGCAGATACCCCAAATCCTCAGTGCCCAGCAGGGCAACAGCAAAGCCCAAACCCCAACATTTCCCTCTCCACGGCTTCAACAAAGTGGTTCAGCACAGCAGGACCCTGCTCCAGGTGAGCCAAGGGCTGAGAGCTGGTGATGGGGACGATTCATCCTGTGCCACATGACAAAGGCAGCACCTCACATCCCCCAGGAGAGCCCTGGGACGTGTCCAGGCTGCACTTACGGAGCCCAGCTGTGAACTCCTCTGTGCCCAGGCGCCCGGTGCCAGCAGCATCCAGCCCATCGAACACCAGCTCCAGCTCCTCCCTGCTGCAGGGCAAACCTTCCTCCTGCAGCTTCTAAAACCAAAGCAAATCAGGGTAAAACCCACCTGTCACAGCATGTCCAGTGACCATGGCAGTGCTGGAGCCCAGGGCACAGCCCCATCCTCACCTGCACGTCCGAGCGGGTGACGACTCCTGCCAGCTCCGTGTCCCTGGCCCTGAGCAGCTGCTGCACCCTCTGTGCTATCTCAGATGCCCATGGTGGCTCCTCACTGGGCCCAGATGCTGGTGCTGGTGCCTGCCCAGGGCCCTCCTGCAGCTGCTTGCGCCGGCTGGAGCCCAAGCGCCGGCCCTTGGTGCCCGCCCGGCGCTCGGACATGGCCTGGCCTGGCCTGGAGGGGACACTGGCCAGCCCTGCCCTCACTGGGCACCTCTGCTCCAGCCTGGAGAGAGACAGCAGAGCGGGACCGAGCTGGAAATTCATTTAGCTGCTGTCAAGGGCTCAAACCCCGATTGCTGAGGAGGGTTTGGCAACAGGAAGGGAAGCGAAGGCCTTATCTCTGATTGCACAGCACAAATGGAGCCTGGATCTGCAGCACCACAGCTGCTCCTGCCAGCCCTCCCAGGGACTCCCAGCCCAGCTCCCATTTCCTGAACACTGCTCCTGCCACCAGCCAAGCACCCATCCCAAATCTCCCCAAATAATTCCCATGGAAATCTCTGCCCTGGCTGTGGGGATGCACAGAGCACAGGGGTCACCCAGGAGGTGACACAGCAAGGAAGTGACGCCAGGAAAGGAGCAGCCAAGGTGATGCTGGAGGTCTGAGCTGGTCCCACCTGCCTTCTCAGAGCTCAACAGCACCTTTTGAAATCCTCCCCCAGTTTTCACAGCCATGAGTCACCTCCGGGCAGAGCGCAGGAGCCCTCGGTTTCCACCACGCTGCTGCTTGCCCAGGCTTGTGGGGCCTGAGCTGGGGACCCCCAGTGCCCTGTCCCCAGCCTGGCTGGGTGGCAGTGTCACCAAAGCCACCATGCCATCCCCAGGAGGGGCTGTTCTTTGTGTGGCAAAGCTGAAGCTGCGAGGGAAGGAAACCACAGCCATGGGGAGCGGTGACGCAGAGCCGGGGCTGTGCTGGGTCTGGCTGAGCCCAGCTCTCCCCTCCCAGCCTGGGGGGACAGCAGCTCCTCCAGCCCTCTGCCCCCTCCCTTTGCCATGAGGAACAGGTCCTGCTACATCCCAGTGTGCATCACAAATGGGAACAGGGCCCAAAACCAGCCCCAAGCCCTTAAAGCAAGAAGAGAGTCTTGTGGAGTTGCTGGAGTCCCACAGGACCAGAAACAGCCTTGTGGTGGTCCCGGCCTCTAAGACAGCAGAAGTGGGAGCTCTGGGGGGCAGGGGGGTTGTTTAAGGCATGGAGAAGCCCCTGGTTCCTGTTCCAGCTCCAGGGCAGGTGAGCTGAGCCCACAGCATGATGGAGGCACTGAAGGAGCAGGGGGATGGGATGGGATGGGATGGGATGGGATGGGATGGGATGGGATGGGATGGGATGGGATGGGAATTTTGCCGCCCCCCCCAGCCAAGCAGGGCCCCCCATGGCATCCCCAGCTCCATGTCCTGCCTCCCTCCACAGCACCCTGCCCTGCTCCCAGCCCTCAGAAAGGAGCCCCAGCCACAGACCCTCACAGGCAGCAGGAAAAACCCCTCGGATCACCAACAGCAAGAAAAACCCCTTATTTCCCCCACTTTTCTCTTCCTGAAGGTGATGCCCAAGCCATCCCCGGAGCAGCAGGACTTACCCTCCCCACGAGGGACGCTCAGAGAGGGGCCCAGGGGCTCCCCAGCTCAGAGGGACGGAGCTGCCCCCGCTCTCATCTCTTACTCAAGGCACCTTCCGCTCTGGGTGACACCAACTGCCGGTGCTCACACGTTTCCTGTTTGCTGCCTTGCAAGGGGGGTGTGGGAAGGAGCCATCCAGAGGGTCACGGTGTCCCCAGAGTGCCCAGGTCCCAAGGCAGCTCAGCCAAGGCACTGCCAGTGCCATCAGGAATGGGAGCAAATTCTCCATCCTTTCCTGGTTTGCAATGTCTGGGGCTGAGGAGGGGTTGGAGTGGGGGGAAGAACAGCAGGAAAAGAGCATCGTGCTCCCAGAGGATCAGCAGTGGGCACAGCCCAAGGGGGAGGGCACGATCCAGCCTCCAGGAGATGCCAGTGGAAGGAGACTGAATGTGGGCAAGGCAAGGGAAGCACCTGAGCCTCCCGCTGTGGGGGTTTGACCCTCAGCATCCCTGCTCTGTGCTGGGCTGGGAGCAGCAAACACAGCCTGGGCTGAGAGTGGGAGGGTTCCATCCTTCCCCAGCTGCCATCACTGCTTTGTGTCCCAAAGCTGGGGGGACACAGCCCTGGGGTGTCCTGGGGACTCAGAGCTCAACCCTGCAGGGCCCAGCCTGGCTGTCCCCAGAGCCACGAACACACACAAGGGGGGTTCACTGATTTATTTCTCATTTCCTTCATTGCTCCTGCTCCTGGTAAATGGGAGGTGACAGCAGAGGGGAGCTCCTGGCAGCAGCCAGGGGGGTTTGGAAGGACTGACGTAAGGGGAAAGATTACAGGGGCTAAATCTGTAGGGTTTGACTCAGCAGCAGCTCAGAGGCTGAGTGTGTGTCAAGGGTCTGCAAGGATGTCACCCCTCACTGCAGGGACAGGCAGAGGCTTTAGGGATCCTCAGCTGAACAATGAGATGAGGTTGTCATTGCCATCAGCTTTCATCTGGATCCTCTGCAAATCTGGGCATTTCTCACATTTACCAGCACCTGAGTCTGCACCCAAGCCTTGCCCAGGGAAGCAGCCAGTGGCAGAGACATCCCTGACTCCCCTGGTAATGGAAACACTGCAACACCCTGGGATCTCAGTGCCACCAGGAAATGCACATTTCCACCAGCAGTGCCAGCACATGCTCCTGTGTCCCCATCCCACAGCGTGGGTCACCCCTGTGGGCCCCCAGCATCCTTTAAAGGCACAGGGAGGGCAGCAGCTTGCCCATGGCTAATGGCCACCTGCACCACTGGACTGGGTGCTGAGGGTCAGGGGGAACAGGGGGAATGATGGGGGCAACAGAGGAGCCACAGGGACCCTGAGGGACAGCCCACACAGGTGGCTCTGGCTTCTGCTGGGGACACGGTGGCAGCACCAGACCATGGTCCCCAGGGAATGGGGTCAAGCACAGAGATTTTATCCCTCCTGGCCCTCACAAAGGCAGATCCCAGCTCAGGGCTGCACCCCCAGAGGGATCCCCAGCCCCTGGAACACCCCCTCCCCCAGCCAGGCCATGCTCCCATCACCCACATTAACCAGAATGCCTCTACACAGGTTTTTATTCAGAGTTAACACAGACAAACAGGTATTTCCCCTCCCACCACATAACTTCATAGCATTATTTTAAATATAAATAAACATTTAGTGCTGGCGGCTTCACCGCCAGCAAAGTGCATGGTGGTGCAAGGTGGGAGATCAACCCTGTCCCTTCTCTTCCTGGGACCATCTTGCACCAGTTTCCAGAGTCCAAATCCAGCAGAGCAGCAGATGAACTCCATGAAAGTGCCAAGACCTGACAGTGTTGAGTCCCTCAGGGACTCATCCTTCAGTGCTGGAACTGAGCAGCCTCTGCCCCAGGCCATCCTTGGTCCCAGAGCAGAGCCAGTGAGGGTCCTCTCCCTGCCAGCCCCAAAGGAGAAAAAGTCCAGGAAAACAAGCTACAATTTCTTATTTCAGCATCATCCCTGCTGCATTCTTCCTAGAGGAGCCCAGCAGAGCCTGAGCAGGGGCTCCCCAGCCTGGTGTCAGTGTCGAGGCAGGCAGGGGCATGGGGGCAAGCAGCACCACTCAACAAGCCAACAACAGGGTGAGAAAATGGGATTTGGGGCCAGCAGAGTGCAGGGGATCCCAAAGGCTCCCGGGGACACTGTTGGTCCCCCATGGCTGCTCCCAGGGAAGGTTTGTCCAGGGAACAGCTTCCTCTGCCCAGAGCCTGGGAAGGAGCAGCCTCCACCTCCCTCTGCTCCCACACACGGACAAGTGCCCAGTCCATCCTGCTGGGACAGAGGGCACCCCCTGTGCCAGCAGCAGGGCTGTCCCAGGGCCCCACAATCCACACCAGTGACACTTCTTAAAGATATCTGGTGCCACCAGGTGGTTGGGACACAAGCATCCCCCAGGAGCAGCCCCGAGGCAGGGGACAGACCATGGCAGGACAGCACAAGGACGGTGCCTGGACCCTGTGCAGGCAGGGCAGTGCCTTCATCCCACCAGGTCCATCTCAGTCCTCCTCCAGCCCCACCGCGGGGCTCCTCCTCTACATTGCACATAGTGAAGGTCCCTCAGGACCCCAGAGCCAGTCATAAATAGGGAACTACAGATCTACATGGCTACAGGAGAGCACAGCACAGCTCAGGGTGGGGAGCCACGCTCCTGGCGGCAGCGGCTGCCCCAGCGCTCACGGCCGGGGCCGGGCAGGGACAATCCTCCTCTTGGCACTGTAGAAGTCTGGAAGGAAGAAGGAAATGGTTGGAAAGTGGCTCCAGCCCGCTGGGAACAGCAGGGCAGGAAGAGGGAGGTGTCCCCAGGGAGGCACCCAAGCCCAGCCCAGGTGGGTTTCACCCTAAAGCCCCCGTGCAAAGCTGCTGGAGAGCAGAGCTGTGAATCTGCACCATCTCTGCTGTTTGTCTCAGCTGCAGTTCTACTCCAGGCCCTGACCATGGAGCACAGGAAGAAATTTCTCACTGTGAGGGAGGTGAGACACTGGCACAGGTTGCCCAGGGAGGTTCTGGATGCTCCAACGCTGGAAGTGTTCAAAGCCAGGCTGGATAAAAGCTTTGAGCAACCTGGGCTAGTGGGAGGTGCTCCTGCCCATGGACCTTGAAGATCTTTAAGGTCCATTCCAACCCCTTAATATTCAGTGATTCTAGGATTGGATCAAGCCATTGCAACTAAAGGTGATGAACTTGGGGGCATCTTCAGCTCCAAAACCCACAGGCCCAATGCCAGTGCCCTGCACAACCCCCAGCAGCCAAGAGGCACCAGCTGGGGCCTTTTCCCTTTGGAAGATGGGCTCTGCTTCCCTGGGAGACATCCAGGGAGCGTGGGACCCCTCCCCACACCCAAGAGCCAGGCAGGGCTCTGGCACCCAAGTCCCCTCTGGCTGTCCCTGCCATGACATCAAAGCCACCAAGCCCCCAGGGAGTGACACCAACCCCAGCACTCACCTTTGATCGTGGTCTGCCCACGCTTCAAGCTCTGCAGGGAACCAGCCCTGCAAACCTTCGAGCTCTGCTGAGCCTCCTCGGGGCAAATCCTGCCAACATGCTCCTTGGGGGGGACCCTGTGGGCCAGGGAGCTCCTGCTGTCGCTGCTGATGACAGCCCTGACCAGGCTGTGAACCTGCTGGGCCGGCTGCTCAGCCACCAGGATCCTCTCCCACTTGAAGGGCCCTTCCAGGGGAGTCTCTGTCTCAAAGTTGAAGTTCCAGCGCTGCTGAGCTTCTTCCAGCTGTTGTTTCATCTTGTCCTCAAAGTCCTGCTGGAGCTGCTCGTGGTCCACGGGGCCAAAGAGGTTCCTGCAGGCCTTGCTGCTGCAGGGGCTCTGCCCAGCCCTGCTCTGGGACAGCGGCATCGTGGTGGCTGCAGGGAAAGCAGAGCCAGTTATGGTGACAGCAGCAAACTCAGGGCAAAGCAAGGCAGCCAAGGTGGGACAGGCTGGGCTGGGCTTGCACTGAGGCAGCCCAGAGGGGCCCGACACATCTGGATTCTGATTTTGGAGATTTTAGCAAAGGTTTGAGCACGGCTGAGGTCAGACACAGCCCAGCGCGAGACAGGAGGTGGGGAAGGTGAAGATTCAACATTCCCTGCTCCCCCTCCAGCAGGCAAAGCCCTGCCAGGTCAGAGCATCCAGCACCTCACTGCTCCACCCACAACACCCCTCGGGGTGCCAGCCTCAGAGCCACAGCAGGATGATGCTCCCCTGGTACCCAGACAGTGCCCAACCTGCTCTTCCCCACCTCCATGCAGGCAAGGGCAAGTTGGCACACGGGCAAGTGAAGCAACAGGATGTTTTTCTGGCCAGTTTCTTCATCTCAAGAGCTCAGACCCGGTGGTAAGGAAACCTTCAAGCAGCTGCAAGAACATGCCACAGGCTTGACCACTTTGTTAACCACCCTCCTTATCTGCAAGGCGCTGTTGAGTAACCAGAAACAAGACCTTGTTTGTTTTTTTTCAAATCGGTGCCGAAAGCCTTGACCTTCCCAGAAAGTGACAAAGCCTTTCCATCCGAGCAGAACTTCCCCTGACACACGTGGGGATAATGGACCCCTCACTACACCCCACTTATGAGGAAGCTGGACATAGAATCAGAATTGTTTAGGTTGGAAAACACCTACAAGATCATCGAGTCCAGCTGATAAGAGGCAGCACTGCTCTGGGATTTGAGTTTGCAACAGCCACACTCACTAAATCAGCTTAAAAAAGGAAGATTCATAGCTCCCATTTCCCACCTAAGCTGGGACTCTCAAAGCCAGGCCACAAAAGATCCTCCCCATCCCCAAACTTCCCCAAGGAGTGACTTCTCAGCCTCCTCCAGGGAAAATTTCTCCCCAAACTCAGCACCTGCCGCCCCTCTGGATTGCCCGTGCCACATTGTCTTCCCCACATTCCACCCCTGAAGTGTGCAAGAAACGACTGAATGTGGCTGGTCTAGCTGACAGGGTGAGGGTCGGTCAGATTTTGGACTCGAGGACCTTGGAGGTCTCTGCAAAAAGGTGAATTTTCCATCCCTAATGATTCAGTGATCCTATTACCAGGCATGTCACCAGCCCAGTGTGCCAGTGGGGAGCTGGGGAGTGCTCAGACCGGGGCTGGGGGGCCACATTCAGTCCCTTTGGCCACCCCCGTGGGCACCCCGCGCTCAGACTCAGCACCCCGAGTAAAAATAGCAATCCAGCTTCCTATCTCCGGGCAGTGAGAGCGCACAGACAGGGTGACCTCACTGCCAGGCAAGTCCCAGCATGTCCAGGCAAGCCCGGGCAGGTGGCGGGAGGGGGACACGTTCGTCACCCTGGCCAGACACCCCCGGCCCTCCCCGCCCGCGTCACGAGCCGATGTCCCCATTCCCAGGTCACCGACGCGACTCAGGTGCCACCCTGGAGCCTCAAGATAACACCCCGGCCCTGACTCACGGCTGCAGATTGCCAAAGCCACCAGCGAGGGAGGGACCGCGACCGGGTCATCGTCCCCTCCCATGGGGCTGGCGCCGCTTCCAGCGCCCTCTGCCCAGCCGGAGCTCCGAGGCTCCCGGCACCGGAGAGAACCCCAAGATTCGGGCGAGAAGCGGCAGGTGCACGGCCCCGTTAAAACCTCTGCCCGCCGAGCTGCGTGATGAGAGCAGCCCTGGGGGACACGCAGCGGGGTCCACAGGCACCTGCGACAGCCAGGACCAGTCCCACCAGTTCGGGCAAGGCTGGGCGAGCAGAAGGGGCTGGGGGCACCCGCAGCCGGGAGCGGCTGAAGCCGCCGATCCCGCGCAGAGAACGCTCGGTTCGTGACACCGATGGCTCGGGGGGGCTGGCACGGGGGTGGCCGGACCCGCGGGATGCTCGGCGGGGGGACCGCGCCCGCACCGTGCCCTGCACCACACCCTGCACGACACCGGGCACCGCACCCTGCACAGCACCGCACCCTGCACGACACCGCACCGCGCCCCGCACAGCACCGCCGCCACCGGGGGGCGAGCGTGACCCAGCCCGGGGGCTCCGCATCCCCCGTGGGGCTCCGGGGGCTCCGCACCGCCAGCCCCGGGCACCGCCAGCCCCGGGCACCGCCAGCCCCGGCACCGCCAGCCCCGGCACCGGGCGCGGCCCGCTCTCTCGCAGCGCTGGGCACACGGCTCCAGGCGGAGCCGCCCCCGCCACGGCGTTTCCCCCGCTCCAGGCACCGGCGCTCCCCGGGGGAAACCGGCACTCGCCCTCCGTCCGTCCGTCCGTCCGTCCGTCCCCGGGCAGCGCAGGAGCGGAGCCGCCCGGCCCGGCCGTGCCCAGCCCCGCCCGCACTCACCGCCGGCTCCGCGCGTCTGCCCCGGCCGGGCGCGTCCCCCGCCTTTATAGCGAGGACGGGGAGGAGCCGGGCCCGGCGTCCGCCCGGGATTTCCCTCCCGCCCCGCCCCGGTCCGGCCCCGTTCTGCGTGTGCATCCTCGCCCCCATCGCCCCTTCCTCTCCCATCCCGGCTCCCGGCGATGTGCGCGGTGCCAGGGGAGGCCCGGCCGTGCCAGGACCGTGGGCACCGGGATCTCCTTGCTAGGGACGGCGGGGAGCGGTGTCGGGGGATACAGGGACCCCCTCCCTGGGGAGTGCAGGCATGCCCCTATAGCAGGAGATGGAGGGACCCCTACCAGGGGATAGGGGAGCCCCTTCCTCGGTGGGTGCAGGGCCCCGGCATCAGGAACCAGAGGGAAACCTCAGGCACGAGACAAAGGAAACCCAGCCAGGAGATACAGAACCCTCCTCCCCGGGAGGCGCAGGGATCTCCCCCCTCAGGGAATACAGGGACCCCCATGAGGAAATGCAGAGATTCCCTTCCTAGAGGGGTCAGGGGACAGGGAGATGCCCCCTAGGAAGGCAGAGATCTCCTTACTGAGGGTACCAGGAGCCCCCAGCAGTGGATCCAGGTGCCACATTCCAGCCGGGACCGCAGGAGCTCAGCCAGCTCCAAGGGGGGTTCCCATCCTGCCCGGGCTGTCCCACCCACCGGCACTGCAGGGAGCAGATTCATGGATATAAGGAGGGGGTGCTCAGCCCCTCGGGGGTGCCAGCCTGAGAACCACCCGGTGATGATCCTCCCCTGGCCCCCAGGCACTGCCCAGCCCATCCCAGGCCGCCCCCGGCCTCTCCAACTGGATTGTCTCCCCCAGGCCTGGCTCTGCTCCACCAGCTGAGCCCCAGCACCCACTGTGGGTGGGAAAAAGTGTTTGGAGCAGGATCTGCTGCTCTGAGTCCTGCAGATGTCCAGGCAGGGATGAGAAGGAGGAACAAGTCTGTGCATGTCCTGCAGGAACCTGCAGCAAGGATTCGAGGGGGTCTGTGGCTAAGCTGGGAAATGCATCCAAGGGAAGGTGTGAGGACAGGTCAGCTTCTGCTGGGGTTGCTCTGCGGGCTGGAGGGAGCTGCCCTGAGCCTGGCTGGTGGCTCCATCCCTGCCTGGCACCTGAGGAGGGAAGGGGAGCCCTCAGAGCCTGCCCAGGGGGGCACAGGGGCTCTGTCCTGCAGCCCCCTCACGGCTCAGGCACACAGAGACAAACACACCTGCTCCCCGGGGCACAAGGAGGTGACAGCACAATTCCAAGTGACAAAGGCCACGTTAAAGTGATCCCTTGGGAGTGCCAGGTATCCTCAAAAGCCCCTGGAGGCAGCAGGTGCTGGGGTGCTGAGGAGGACCCTTGGTGTGCAGACCATTCCTGCTTTTTCCAGCTGGAGCAGCAGCTTCCCACTGGCCAGAGCAGCTAAAAAATGTGTTGGGGCATGTTTAGCTCCTGCACAAGCTGCAGGAGCATTTTCACAATCACAATTTCCCACTCTGTGGAGCTGTGCCAAGGTGCTGGAATTTGGTTCCATGGTGGCTGTGCAGTCCCCCAGAGAGGCACAGTTGGATGGACCCGAAAGGTGAAAAGAAGATGGGGAATGGGAAATCACAATTCCAAGTGACAAGGTGACAGTGGGAAAAGCAAATCACTCATCCCCATTCTGCAGAGCTGTGCCAGTTCCAGTGGTGCCTGCCTGGTTCAATCCCTGTGGCTGCTTAGCTGGATGGACAGGAAATGAGGATGAGGAATGCTAAATTCATGTCACAGCACTGAAAACCCAACCTGTAAAGATGCAGTCTGGACTTAAAGGCTCTGAAGTTTATTTATCCTTTCTGTTTGCAATAGGCAGGGAGAGGAGGGGGCAAGTTGGGACAGGGAAGCTGTCACTGGTTTTTCCACCTAGGAATGCTTTCTGCTCCTGGGTGGAAGGAGCAGCCTTCAGAGCCTCATGCAGAGGAAGTTTGCAGATCATTTCCTGGCCAAGCTCCAGCCCTGCTGCAGCTGCAGGTGTGGGTTTGCTCCCTCTGGATGTGAGGGATGCAGTTGGCACCGCCCCAGCCCGGGCATCTCCTGGGTCAGTGCAGCTCCAGTGCCACCTGGGACTCTGGGAGGAAGGAGCATGTACCAGAGGATGCTCCCTGCTCAAAACACATCCCTTTTTTTCCATAGAAGAACCTCCTCCCTCCTGCCCCCCAGTACACAGAAGGAAATGGGAACATCACACCAGCAGCTTTTTGAAGTGGCAGAGGAAGGAGCTTGTGCAACCCAGAGTGGCCCCAGAGCCACTGGTGCAAGACTGAGGGATTCAAAAGTGAGAAAACCAACCAGCCTGGCTGCTGGGAACATCCCAGTTACTCCAGGGGCTCATCCCAGGACTAAACCAGCAAGAAAATCAATCAGACGTAGATTTTCCCTTAGGAAAGTAACTCTCAGTGATTTTTTGGTGAGGGTTCACTCCCCACACGCTGGGATGGGGCCATGGGGAGGTTTCTGGCTCTTGCAAACTCCACTCTCGCTTCCCTTCCTCTGGGAGAGGGGAGCTCCAGCCACCAGGGGTTAACTGGAAATGGGAAGTGGGACAGGGATGGCGTCAGGGGCTGGGTCAGCAACCTCCATGGGCACGTCTGCAGTGGCATCACCCGAGAAAAAAAAAATAAAAAGGGTGGGGGGGTAGGAGGAAGAGTGATTAAGAAGGCGATACAGGAACTGAAAATAAAATAGAAATCCAAAGGTGATTCATGGTGTTTGATCCCACAACACGGAGGGGGAGGAAGGCAGACACAGGGACCAGGATCACGCTGGAGGCTGATGGGCTCCTTCCTTCTCACCATTTACAGCCGCAGTGTGGGGATCTGTCACCTCCCCTGGCCCAGGCCTCCCAAAACCCCGCATGGGGGGAGGGTGTTGGTGGAGAATCCGTGTTATCATTTCCTTGAATAACCGTCCCAACGCCTGGAAGCAAAAGGAATATATTAAATCACTGCATATTTCACAGCCTTCAAAGGAACCTCCTTCCAGCGCCGGGGGCACCCAAACACCGCGCAGCAGCCGCGGGGAGCCCTCGGGAGCGCTGAATTCCCTGGGGATGTCCCCAGGTGGGTCCCGCAGAAGGCGAGGGAGCGGCGGGCTGAGCAGACACGGAAGCAAACACATCAGTGCGGGCAGGCAGAGCCGAGCGTGACTCAGCCCATCCTCAGCCGGGACCCGCAGCGAACGTGCCCGGGCACGGCGCTCCCGGCAGCCCCGTCCTGCCCCGCGTCCTCCTCTGACTCGGGAGCTGCGCCCCCAAATTCACACGGGGGGACACGGGGGCAGCTCCGGGGTGGGGCAGGGAACGGCTTGGGTGGGATGGAGGGGTTGGGGTGGGAACGCTCCAGCCTTGGAAAATGGGTAAATGTGGCTCGGCGGAGCTGTGCTTGCGGGAGTAGCGCACCGAGGTACACCCCGCGCTCATCGGGACCTTAAATGCGCACAGATTCCGACGTTGTAGGGATTTTATACGGTTTGGAGATTTAGTGGTCAAAGGTCTTCTGTGAAAAGGGTTTTTGGGGAGGGGAAGTAATATTCCTGTTAGATCAACCAGCACAGGGGGAAAACAGCAAAGATTTGGGCAGAGGAGCATCCCTCAGGTCTTTTGGGATGGAGATGGCAGAGATCAGGGCACACTTTTTTTTATGTTTATCTTACCTATTTCTCAATGTGAGATAAACACAAACTCTGCAAAAAGGTGAATTTCTACCCAGAGAAACACCCTGAAAATGGGGGGAACTAACACAGGACCTCTGCCCCAGCATGGATAGTGGGAGATAGCACACGGGGTTGGGGTTCAATCCTGCAGAAACACCATCCTACACCCCAAATGTCCAGCCAGGCTGTGTCCCACTCCATGGGGCACAGGGGTGATTTTTTTTCCCCTCCTCAAACAGCTTTTATTTGCCAGAACATCCCAGGCAGGTGGAAATTACTCAACTCAGGACAGCAGATTGCCAGTGACAAAGTCCTGAGTATTCCAGCACTAAAAAGCCTCTTCAGCAAGATTCAAATCACCAAGAGTTTTTTCTCTGTTTTTTTTTTTTTTTATTATCTCTGCTAACAAGCTTTTTTCTTTTAAGTGGGAAACGTGAAGGCTCTTAATGAAACCCTCACGCTCCAGCAGAAGTCTAAATGAGCCCAGTGTTCGGCTGGAGGGCGTTTGTATCCCAGCAAAGCCTGTTTCCCATCAGCTCTTTGAAGTGCCCTATTAAGTGATTTTATACTAATAGGATTTTCCCAGGAAAGAAAGACAAGAATGACAAAACGCTGAATGCTTGATTAACTCTGCCCTAAAAGAACTCGGATCGTGTTAATTGACTGTTCCCTGCCATATCCAGCCCTTGTTTGCCCCATTTATGAAGGCATTTTGATGAGACACCAGACCAGCAGAGTGGAAATAGAGTCCCACCAAGCACAAATAGGGGATGAGACAGTCCTAAAACAAGGCCTTTGCTTACTGGAAATATTCCTGGATGCGAGGGCCAGGCTATGAATCGGTCGCTTCATTCGGCCCCTCACTCATTTTCATCCAAGATTGTTTTTAGCCCATTCATAGTCATTAACGTAATTGCTTCACTGACTTTCCATGAGCAGCTTGGAAGCTTTGTGGGGTTTTTTTGTGGCAGCAAAGGCCTCATTGTTCAGAGCACGGCCGGGCGGCTGCAGTACCTGGCTCCAGCCCTGCACCCGGCTGCCCCTCCATTCCCCTGGGCTCCACCTCACTGCCCACGGCCAGGACACAGACACCCATGGGAGGGGACACAGACACCCATGGGAGGGGACACGGACACCCAGGGGAGGGGACACAATAAAGACACCCACGGGAGGGGACACAGACACCCACGGGAGGGGACACAGACACCCATGGGAGGGGACACAGACACCCACAGGAGGGGACACGAACACCCACAGGAGGGGACACGGACACCCACAGGAGGGGACACGGACACCCACGGGAGGGGACACAGACACCCACAGGAGGGGACACAGACACCCACAGGAGGGGACACAGACACCCACGGGAGGGGACATGGACACCCACAGGAGGGGACACGGACACCCACAGGAGGGGACATGGACACCCACAGGAGGGGACACGGACACCCACGGGAGGGGACACAGACACCCACAGGAAGGGACACAGACACCCACAGGAGGGGACACAGACACCCACGGGAGGGGACACGGACACCCACAGGAGGGGACACAGACACAGACACCCACAGGAGGGGACACGGACACCCACGGGAGGGGACACAGACACCCACAGGAGGGGACACAGACACCCACAGGAGGGGACACAGACACCCACGGGAGGGGACACGGACACCCACAGGAGGGGACACAGACACAGACACCCACAGGAGGGGACATGGACACCCACAGGAGGGGACATGGACACCCACAGGAGGGGACAAACACCCACAGGAGGGGACACGGACACCCACAGGAGGGGACACAGACACACCCACAGGAGGGGACATGGACACCCACAGGAGGGGACACAAACACCCACAGGAGGGGACACAGACACCCACAGGAAGGGACACAGACACCCACAGGAGGGGACACAGACACAGACACCCACGGGAGGGGACACGGACACCCACAGGAGGGGACACAGACACCCACGGGAGGGGACACAGACACAGACACCCACAGGAGGGGACACAGACACCCACTGGGAACCGGGACTGAGCAGCTCCAGCCTCTTGCAGTGCTTCCTGCAGGGGATAAGCTCCATCCAAAATCCTCACTGGGGCCCCATGGGCATCTCAGTGAGGGCACGGGGAGGACAGCAGGACCTTACCCAGCAGGGTCAGTGAGTGGAGGGAGTGTGGGGCAGGATGGCTCCGGTGCATGCAGCCCCTGGAAGCTGTCAATGGATGTGACTTCTTCCCAGTGCACAGCACGTGGGGCACGGTGCTGCTGCTGAGGGGATTGCTGCTCTTCAAGCCATGGATGGTTTGAAATCCAGTAGGAGCTCCATCTGGCTCGAGAAGGAGGTGAGGATGGGGAGCTCTGACTGAGCACTTGCTCATGATGTCACCTCTGAACCAACCCCAATTCCATGGGGCACCCAGACACCAGGATGGGGCATCTCCACCCTAATGCTGGGAGTTTGGGTTGTCCCACACAAACCTGGCTCTGGGATGTGCACACTGTCCTGCCTGCCCATCCCAACACTGCTGGCTCAGCGTGTGTCACCATCTCCTGGGATCCCCAGTCACACCTTTCGGGAATGCCCCAGTCCAGCACAGCCTCGTGACTCACCTTGTGCTGGGGGGCGAGGAGTGGGGCTGGGCGTGGGCACAGGGAGGGAAGGGGCAGAGCAGGGGCAGACCCTGAGCATGGCAGGAACTGGGATCTGCAAGAGGGCAGGACCAGGATCCAGACCCCAGATAGACCTGACATGGCATGAAATGGATCTGCAGGAGGGCAGGACCAGGATCCAGACAGACCCTGAACATGTCATTAAACAGGATCTGTAGGAGGGCAGGACCAGGACCCAGACAGACCCTAAACATGGCATGAAATGGATCTGCAGGAGGGCAGGACCAGGATCCAGACAGACCCTGAACATGTCATTAAACAGGATCTGTAGGAGGGCAGGACCAGGACCCAGACAGACCCTAAAATGTCATTAAATAGGATCTGCAGGAGGGCAGGACCAGGACTCAGGCAGACCATGAACATGTCATTAAATAGGACCTGTAGGAGGGCAGAACCAGGACCCAGACAGACCCTGAGCATGGCATGAAATGGATCTGTAGGAGGGCAGGACCAGGATCTAGACCCAGACAGACCCTAAACATGTCATTAAATAGGATCTGTAGGAAGGCAGGACCAGGAACCCAGACCCCAGACAGACTGAGCATGTCATGAAATGGGATCTGTAGGAGGGCAGGACCAGGACCCAGACAGACCCTAAACATGTCATTAAATGGATCTGCAGGAGGGCAGGAGACCAGGATCCAGACAGACCCTGAACATGTCATTAAACAGGATCTGTAGGAGGGCAGGACCAGGATTCAGACCCCAGACAGACCCTGAACAAGGCATGAAATGGGATCTGCAGGAGGGCAGGACCAGAATCTAGACCCAGAACATGGCATGAAATGGATCTGCAGCAGGGCAGGATCAGGACCCAGACAGACCCTGAACATGTCATTAAATAGGATCTGTAGCAGGACCAGACCCCAGACAGACAGACAGATGGACAGACACAGCCCTGCCTCGTGCAGTGACTCGTGCACAGCCCAGAGCAGAGCAGAGGCAATGGAGGGGACAGCTGAGAGGGCAATAAAGGCAGGGGTGATGATATGGCAGCCAGCACCTTGACACAGGGTAAGGGTCGATTGCACTTTTCCTCCTGCATGTCAGTGAGGCAGAGCAGGATTTCCGGGGCTGGGGATGGAGGAGCAGCTTTCACCCCACAGGTCCCTGAGCTGGGCCATGGGGGTGGACATGCTCCACACACCAGAGAGGCTCTGCCCAGTTCCACAGAGATTAAAGCTGGGGAGTTCCAGGTGCCAAAATAAAATTTTCTCTTTCAGTTTCAGGAAAAAAAAAAAAGGAAATTTGCTGGAACTTGGAGCTGTGGTCAGCAGTGCCACAGAGGATGGAAACAGGGTTTAAAATGTTCTGTACTTCACCCACCAGCAGCAATGCTACACCAGAGCCCTTCACACCTCTGCACAAACCTCAGCTTGGCAGAACTGAGAGATTTATAGATTATCAATTGTCAATCCACAATGGGAGCAGGAGGGAGACAAAGGGACAGGGATGTTGTCAAGCTGAAGTTCCCCTGCCCTGTGCTGAGGCCACATCTTGAGGTGTGTTCAGTTTTGGGCACCTCATGGCAAGAAAGACATTGAGGGGCTGGAGTGTGTCCAGAGAATGGAACAGAGCTGGGGAAAGGTCTGGAGCACCAGGAGGGGCTGAGGAGCTGGGAAGGGGCTCAGCCTAGGGCAAAGGAGGCTCAGGGGGACCTTGTGGCTCTGCACAGCTCCTGACAGGAGGGGACAGCCAGGGGGTCAGGCTCTGCTGCAAGGAAACAGGGACAGAATAAGAACAAACAGCCTTAAGCTGCACTAGAAGAAGTTTAGGTTGGGTATTAGCAAAATTCCTTCACAGAAGGGCTGTCAAGCACATGCACAGGCTGTCCAGAGCAGTGGCAGAGTCACCATCCCTGGACACATTTCAAAAAAGGTATGGATGGGTTAGTGCTGGACCTGGCAGTGCTTGGGGGAACAGTCAGACATGATGATCTTAGAGGGCTTTCCAACCTAAATGATTTCATGATTCTATGAAACAGGAAACACTGAAAGTATCTACAGATCAAAAATGCCCAGGGTCCCTGTCCAACATTCCCTGCACAGGGGAACTCCTGGCTCCAAACCTGGCTCAGTTTCATCCACAAGTTCCTGGGTGGCACGTGGCAGCCAGGACAGCTTGGCAGGAGTGGCAGCAAACACACCTGGAGCTTATCTCCCAGCTGGACAACCTCCTCCCACAAAGTTTATAGTACAAGTGCATGAAAAGTGATCAATCCAGCACCAGAGGAGCAGCACCCAGTGCACGAGGTGCAATCACACTGGTGTTGGGCAGAAATCCTTCTCTGCAATGAGGCCAAGGCCCTGGCACAGGGTGCATGGAGCAGCTGTGGCTGCCGGCCTGGAAGTGTCCAGGCCAGGTTGGATGGGGCTTGGAGTGACCTGAGCTAGTGGAAGATGCTCCTGCCTATGGCAGGGGGTGGAACAAAATGAGTTTAAGGTCCCTCCCAACCCAAACTATTCCAGGATTCTGTGAAACACCGACTCAAACGCTTTGTATCAAACACTGACAGCAAAACCTCCGTCAGCAGGGAGGGCTGGGACAGCGCCGGGACTTCCTGCTGAATATTTTTGAAGATTATTGTTCTGAGCAGCCTCTGCCATGAGGAGATAATGGCTGTTGACAGCTGGCAGGGTGATGTTCCCGAGTGACAGCCGGAGTGACACAGAGCCCCACCCCTGACACCCCTGCTGCACCCGATAGTGCAGTCCCGACGGAGCCTGGGCTGCCCAGGGCCTGTCAACACCCGGGGGGTTCTGGGGGTGGCAGCAGCCAGTGGCACACGACAACTTCTGTGCCACCCAGCAAAGTGCCCAAGAACAACAGAGTGGCTGTAGCAGGAGGAATCTCCTCACGGCCAGGGAGGTTGTCGAGTGACAGCGCTGGCCATGGTGACAGGATCCAGATGGGAAGGACATGGGCTTACCTTTCCAATGGGATCACTCCACAGAAAATCTGACGGCCTAAAATGACTTAAAGGAGCAAGCAAAACCACCCGAATCAATGTGAAGATTTGTTCAACTACAAGTTCTGTCAGCCACTAATTATTAAATAATAGCCACATGAATCACTTGGGAACGAACATAGTGTTCCTCTTGCATGTCTATTTATATTTGTCTGGATCCCGTTTTATTTTAGTCCCCAGCCGTGTTTGTTTGAAAGGCATTAACAGAGGAACTCGTGGCCGTGCCCCAGTGAAACTGCAGAAACGAAAGAGCAGCCCCAGACAGTGATGGTGCTTGGAGGAAACCAGAACACTTCTCAGTCAGAGCCTGGATAAGGCTTCAGCTCTGGCAAGCCCCTGACTAACTGCAAACATGGCCAAGCAAAAATTGGCTTTGTTCTGCCAGTTTTTGGCAGGCTGAGGGTGAAGCTGGAGCAAGCTGTGTTCCACAGCAGGGCAGGGAGCTGCCTCTTAGGGCAGGCACAGCACGGTGCCAGCTCCCCGTGCAGGAGCTAAGGTCAACCAGAGAGACTGAATTGCACTCCTGCCCTTCAACCTTTTGTTTGCAAAAGGGCTGATGCTCCACTTTTCAACTTGTTTTTAAACTTGTTTTACTCTGCACTACAACAGCACCAGAGCAGGTTGATCTATGGGAGGACTGCAGCTCAAGTTTTGGGACAGTATTTCTGGGGCAGGATTTTGAGCAGGGTACAGAGACAGGGAATAAATCCAGCAGAAATTTGTCCAACATTCAGCCCCTTTGAGATCTGTGTATCAAGAGACACTGAGGCAGCTCATGGTGTGACATCATGGCAAATGAAAATAAAACTGGAAACTGAAAATGGTGATAAGCAGTAAAAAGCTGCAGAAGTGCTCAGGCACTGTTGGGGGAATGGCTGACTCAATGTTAGAGGGCTTTTCCAACCTTAGTGATTCCATGATTTTATTAATAAACACAAACCCTGAAAACATCCACAGGTCAAAAAAATCCTTCCAGCATTTTCTTTTGATGAATTCCAGTTCTGCTGCTTGACCCCCACCAAAGCAGGAGAGGTTCACTACAAGGTTACCCTGTGCCAGGCTGCTGCAGAGATCCATGTCACTGTGTGGAGTCTCTGTTTTCCAAAAGAATGAAATGCAAAGGCAAGGATGAATTCCAAAGCCCTTCCATCATACACACTGCAGCTCCAGCTGTGGCTGGAGGAGAGCAAAGCTCCAGACCAGACTGGGTGAGGATGATGGGATAACACAGCACGCCTGTTTGTCCAAGAGTAAAAAGCTCTTTTTCACAGAGCATGTTTGTCTGAACTTCTGCGCTCTTTTCTGCTCTCAGAGGAAGAAATCAATTTAATAAGAGGAGAAACCAAACTGCCAGGCTGCACCTCTGGGCAGGGGTTTGCCAATCCTTCCCAAGCTCAGCTTTGAAATCACAGTGGGAAGGGTCCAAACTGGCTCCCTTCAGCTTTTCTGAACTGGGTCGCTCTCACAGCATAAGGTATCCTAAACTTGAATTTGAGTGGAACAGGCAAAAACTAATCTATTTTCAAGGTTTTTTCCTTATTTTTCTAACATCTCTGTCAGCCTTCCTTTCCTCCAGTTTTGTCCTAACTAGCATATGCATATGACATGCCATCCTCAGCCTAACCAGCAGCACTGTCATGCCTGGGATGATCACAAATCCTCACCCAAGCACGACCCTGTCTGCAGGCCAGGTAACAAATCCCAACAAAGAAAGGAAGTGGAGAGGTTAAGGATGTCCTAAGGCAAGCACATTCTTAACATGATCGTTGGTCATAAACAAAGTGCGCATGTACATAAAAGAAAAAAACAATCCTCTTCTTTGCAAACCCATTTGCACCAATGCTCTCCCCAGTGAGAGTTGTATAAAATAACTGGGATGTGCTCACACTGCTGAGGATTAACCCCAGGATGCTTCTGCCGAAGCAGGGCAGTTAAACCTCTCCCCAAATTAGAAACACTGTGTAATCGTGACTGTCAGCACCATTAACAATCTGGAAGGTGTCAGGCAGCAGCAATTGCTCCATCACTCCAGGGTCTCCGAGCAGCTGAGGTTGTGCCAAGGAGCCTTGGATAGTGTCCTTCTGTCCTACCCTGGCAGGGACAGACTGCTTGGTGATTCTACCTGGTGTCAGACTCTTCAGGCAAAGGCAAGGGATGTCCCTGGCCTCAGAACACCAACACTTCCTTGTACATTTAATTTGAGAGCAAACTTTCTAAACACAACACTCCCAGGCTGGTCACTCCCTCAGACAGGAAGGAGATGCCTGAAATCCACAATGTGCTGGTACATCAAAAATAGCTCATTACCTATACCCTGTGGGAAGGGCTGTCCAGTCAGTGTTTACACAAATTTATACATTTCCCATTTCTCTAGAAGCTGTTTGTTGTGTTCCCCTTCAAACCTCCGCCCAATTACGTAAAACCAGCACATTTCTGATCTAAGGAGCAACTTCTTCATTCAGCTGGGGAGTAAAATAGTCAGAAAGCTGAAACTGAAACGCTTCCGCAAGAGTGTTGCGTATGAAAACCACAACCTGCTTCCCACTGTCTCTGGCACTTCAGATTTCTCTGCCTGCACAGCTGAACTGAAGGCTCCTTGTTCCCCCAGGTAACCACAGGAAGAATGTCTGTGGCAGAGGCACCACGAGCTGTGGCCCTTCTGCATGTCTGACACTGCCAGAGGCACGTAGGGAAAGGGAAGAAAACGAGCAGGGCCCTGGGCAGCCCTTGGAGCTGGGCTGGGGCTCCGGGCAGCCCCCGGAGCTGGCCCGAAGCCCTGGGCAGCCCCTGGAGCTGGGCTGGGTCCCGAGCTGGGCCGGGGCCCCAGGCAGCCCCCTGGAGTTGGGCTGGGGCCCAGGGCGGCCCCTGGAGCTGGGCTGAGGCCCCGGGAAGCCCCCGGAGCTGGGCTGAGGCCCCGGGAAGCCCCCGGAGCTGGGCTGAGGCCCCGGGAAGCCCCCGGAGCTGGGCTGGGTCCCAGGCAGCCCCCGGAGCTGGGCCGAAGCCCCGGGCAGCCCTGGAGCTGGGCTGAGGCCCTGGGCGGCCCCCGGAGCTGGGCTGGGGCCCCGGGCAGCCCCTCGGCCCGGAGCTGGGCTGGGCATCCGAGAGCCAACAGGCCCCGGGCCGAGGAGCCGCGCTGCCCTCTGCCGGGCACCGGCGGCACTGCACGGCCCGGGCCGGCTCCGCCCGCTGCTCCCTCTCCCTCTCCGCAGGTGAAACGGGCCCGCAAAGCCGGGATGGGGCATGGTCGCAGCTCGCCGCTGGATCCCGCTGCAGGGGTGTGAGTGCCTCTTGCAGCACCTGCGGCCACCCTGTGTTTTTGGGACAGGAGGTGGGAGACACAGCAACAGTGTTTAACTCAACAGAACCTCAGAGGGGTTGGAAGAGACCTTCAAGACCCAGCCCAACCAAGAGTATGTTATTAAAAAAATAAATCAATCCAGACACTGAGCTCAGCAGCACCAGCATCATCCTTTCCTTACAGCTTCACCGTCTCCTTGTCCCTGCCTGGAAACCACCAAGCAAAGGAAACTCCACCACAGTCACAGACATCTTTATGAAAAATCCTTTCTTTAGGACTTTTCCTCCTGAGAAGCTGAGAGGCCTCAGGAACAAAATGTAAACAATGATTATCTGCTGCTGTGGAATGCAACAGGTGCATCTGTGATTGGTCTCATGTGGTTGTTTCTAATTAATGGCCAATCACAGTCAGCTGGCTCAGACTATCTGTCCAAGACACAAACCTTTGTTTTCATTCCTTCTTTTTTTATTCTTAGCCAGCCTTCTGATGAAATCCTTTCTTCTATTCCTTTAGTATAGTTTTTAATGTATATATAAAAATAAATGAAGCCTGCTGAAACATGGAGCCAGATCCTCATCTCTTCCCTCACCTTAAGACCCCTGTGAACACGGTCACACACCACCAGTGTTTATCATGAGGGATTTAATCTAAACCACACAACTGAACCAATGGAACAATCTGGGATTCAGGTGCAAGGGAGCCCTCGGGCAGTTTGGCAGCTCCAGCTGCTCTCCAGCCATGCTGCATTTCTACAGGAAGTGAATCTCAGGGTAAGTTTTGGTTTCCAGACTGAGATGGGATGCATACCTGAACTGCTGTTCCCAACCCACAGCTGGCATACAAAGCTCAGGGTGAACCTTTGCATCTCCAGCTAGTTTGCCAAGGAATCACTACAGGGCTCCCTGCCAGGCAAGGAGTCAAGGTGGCATTAGCTACTGAGCACCCCAGCTGGACCTGTAAAACAGGATTAGATGCCACGGTGGAATGAGACTGCACCTCACCAGACAGGTGAGCAGGGACAGCTGTGCTGGACACTTCACAGCTGGGTTACAGCCAGGTGGGGGGACTGTCACAGTCAGGGATGAGTTAAATACTGAACAACGAGTTGTAACCAAAACTTTAATCCCAAGGATCTCACAAAAGACATTTTACAAGTGACATGAAAATTCTTGTACAGTAAAGAAATGTTTAATAAGTAATGTTTACAATGTACCATTAGACATAACACATCCACTCCAGGTGTCAGTTCTGCTGTGGATTTGGTCTATTCAGAGCTTCTGGAATACGTGGTCAATCAACAATCACCTAATTAAGGACTCTACTCACACCAAGTACAAAATTACCTGACCCTATAGCTACAAAGTTTTATTTCATGGAATATAAAGCAGCTCAGTCAGAACTGGAGCTGGATGAAGCTGCAGCCCCCAACCCTTACCCTCCCCCTGCCTCACTACTCTCTTTCCCAGACATGGGCTATGGAGCACCTGTGTCCTGCTCTGCTCCTGGCCTGATCCCACAAGGAACACTCCATCCCTGCACACTCCTCGAGCTGAGCCCCAGCCACCCCCAGCCCAGCCCAGCCCTGCTCTCCCAGCTACACAACACAGACCATTTGCCATTCCACACCACCCTCCCCCCCCAAGTCTAATGGTACATTGGAAAACCATTAATATTACAAATCAAAGGATCTGCTCAGAACCATATACAGATTCACATCTTTACATTTGCCACCTGTTACAAGATACAAGGAACAAAGCAAGTTCAACAGCTAAAACATTTTAAAAATGCACCAAGCTTTATGAAGTCTCAAAACAAAACAATGTTCTGTACATACTCCTGGCCTCGGATCTCATGACTTCCTGTACACAGCTCCTTCCCACAGTCCTATTTCCTCTCATTTGACCTGGAGCGACTGAAGAACAACAGACAGGTAAGGTTAGGATCAGGGGTCAGGAACAGATTTTACTTTAAGCCCCCCCAGCCACAATCAGCAGGTATTTAGGCATTTTAAAACTGTTCATTTAATAAAACTGAGTATTTTGTTGTTTTAAGGTGAAGAATTTCCTATGACACTAGAGGTGATTCTCCACCAAGGCACAAAGTTATTTTCACATTTCCTCAGAACACAAACACTGAATGCTCTCCTTACCTGCGAGACCTGGAGAAGGAGCGAGAGGGCTTGTGGTTCCTCTCCCGTGAGAGTGATCTCTCTCTTCTTCTGTCTCTGGAGAGGGACCTGCCACAGACCACAGCACCACACCATCAGAGCAAAGCTTCATCAGGACAAGGAGGCTCCCTGAGGAGCTTCCCTTCTGGAGCAAAACTTTTTAACTACTCTACCAGGGGAAGCCTGTTACTGATGCTGCTATTAACCTTTTCTTGAGGGAAGAATAAGCAGCCTGAGCCAACACCTTATAATGTGCTGTAAACAGGCATTTTACTTTGTGAAATTTTTTGTGTGTGTGTGGGTTTCGTTTTTTTTCAGAACCCACTTAAATCACATTCTGATTTATGCCTGGACTCAATCTTAATTGTCTTTTCCCACCTCAGGGTTCAGTGATCCTATGCTCACAGTATCTGAGAGAGTAGCACATAACACTTGAACTTTGGGGGAAACAGACAGAAGAGGCCAGACAGCTGCAGAAAGGAAATTACTTCTTCTGTTCTCAGTATCCTTCCACTGCTATCCCTGGAATCTCAAACAGCTCAGTAATTCCAGGCAAGCAATATGACAGAAGCCAATCTGTTTCTCTTTACCAAACTACTGACTGTGCTCAGCCCCACATGGAGCTGTTTGGGCTGTTCTTTTCAGCCCCCCTCTGGAGCAGGCCATGGGGCAGGGAAGGGATCCGTACCTGCTGCGGCTCCGGGAGAAGCTTCTCCTTCGCGGTGATCTAGAACCAGAAAAGCAAACGTGAGGCACTTCATCCATTCTTTGAGCTTTAACGGGCTGAGGCATTTCCCAACTTGTCAAACTCACTGTTGGGCCCAGGGAACGTGCCAAGAATAACTGGCATCCATCATCCAGTAAAAGGCATGGAAAGATTAGGCAGTAAAACCAAGCTCAGTGTGAACAGCACGTTTCCAACCACGAATTCACTTAACTAAGAACGCGTCAGAGCAGAGTTGTCCAATGCAACACTTTCCATTTCAACTAAATACACTGCCCAGAACACCACACCAAAGTCCCAGGTGGTTCCAAAAAAAAAAAAAAAATAGCACAGAGCAAATGTTTTGGAACCCATGCAAGCCAAAAAGGTCCATAACAAGACATAAAGAGATATCAAGTGGAAAAAAAAAGTGAAATGCGCTCAGTGTCAATATTGAAAACGCCATTAAGTGCTACATTAGAACTGCATATTTGTGATTGTCATTTTTTAATGCCATAGAGTGTGTTTAGACTATTTTCTTATAAAAAATTAAAAAATAACCTTAGCTCGGCCCAGTTCATCCCAAAAGTAATTGTTTTTAAGTTTTGAAAACTGTTAGTAAAACCATTTAAAGGTGATAGGATTTTTCTGGCAAGGAAAAGCTACATTTGTTAGAGCTTTATTAAAAATTTAGTTTGGCATCTCACATGCAAATATCCTGGTTTTTACATTATTCACAGTGTAAGAGCTTCCATATCACCCTTAAAAGTTTTCTTAAGCAACATATGTACGTTACCACTCAATTATGCACAGCCAGCCTTTGATTGAGAAAAGTAATTACTTATAAGCCGCTTACTCCTTATTTTAACCAGCAGTAAACTGTATAAGCAGGAAAAACTTACAAGTCTTTGGTTTCAACAAGCTAGAAATGGTGAGGTGAGGCTGCCGGACTGACTGCCAAGAATTTGCTGAAAAGGTTTTGCCAGATGTTGCGTTGTATTTAGTTGGTTGGCGAAGGGGGTGTTGTGGATTTTTCCTGCTTTTTTGTTAGCCGAAGGCTGCTGCTGTAGTTGTTGTGAAGACATTTGGTAAATAAACAGCTGAGCTGATTGGCCGGGAATGTGTGGGCGGTCGAGGTGGCTGCTGCCGATTTGGTTAAGGTTGGAGAGAAGGCTGAGAGAAAACAGCATGCTCGGGAACCAAAGGGCGGTGCAACCTGACGACTGGCCATGCCTGGGTCATGTGAAACGACACCAGCCAAGCTGCATGGGGCGCGCTGGTCACATGACGCTGAAAGGGCTAGTTGGCTGGCTAATGCAGACTCAGAGGGTGGTGAGAAGAGACATGATGGTGACTCTGTAACGGGTTCATTTTTATTAATAGATGGACCAAAAAAGCATAAAAAAATGAAAACAAGCCATCAGTACAACCATCTATTAGCTAACAAATCCTAATGTGTTATTTTTTTTTTTTTCAACAGCAAAAGGGTAAGCTTGAAACCCTGGCTTGGGAGGACTTCACTCACCTGCCACAGGTAAATTCAGTCCTGTAAAAACCACGGTGCACACTTAAACTGCCAGACAAACTAGTCTGGGTCCAAGAACGTGCCAGTTCCCAAAAATCCTGCTATATGCTAGAGCTGGGTTTGCAAACCTCAAGTGACAGGATCGTCACAGGATGCTTTATTTCCACGCTACCACTAAAGTGCCAAGATTCCAGATGTTTAGAGCAACTGTTACTCAATCTATTATTAAACAGCTGCCTGCTTGGGAAGCATTTAAGTTCTGCAAACAAAGTGGAAAAACCCATTG
Organism: Geothlypis trichas; assembly: GCA_009764595.1. Classification (NCBI taxonomy): domain Eukaryota; kingdom Metazoa; phylum Chordata; class Aves; order Passeriformes; family Parulidae; genus Geothlypis; species Geothlypis trichas. The sequence goes on along the minus strand of CM019925.1, from coordinate 2,830,617 downwards.
GTATGGAAATGCTATACTGCTGTATGTCATGTTTTGCCAATATGGAGTAAAGGAAAGGAGCAGCCTAAGTTGAAGTATGGGGAAGAAAGGCAAAGTGTGACTAGAAGATGAGCAGGTTTTAAGAGGAAGGAGGATAAGCCCAGGACAGAGGGCACTGACTACCAACTTCACAGTCACCTACGGACAAAAGCCAACAACATTCAACACAACTCAAGTTCACCTCGATTTGTGGGGGCCGGGGTTTGATTTGGGGTTTTTTTTAGCATCTGTCATTTCCGAATCATGATCAGATAGATGAATGCCATCCATCAACATGCCTTTAACAAGCCTGCTCCTAGGATGCTAGGTGGTAACTGTGCCAGGGGCTCTAGGAGTGTGCTGTGCCCAGGTACCTGCTCCTCCTGCGATAGTCATCCCGGGGCGCCGGCCCCACGACGGAGGGGGGCCGCGGTTCCGACTCCGCTTCTCCCCGTTGGAGAGCTCCACCCGGACACGACACCCACACAGCGTTCTGGGGAGAGAGGGGCACTGTGGTTAGCACTGCCAGGGACAAGGCAGCGTGCAACAAAGGATACGCGACCCAGAGGGTGGAAAAACAATGCAAAAGGGAAAAATGTTCTGTTGTCAAAGCACAGTGCCCAGTCAGCTCCAGCACTCCCCTTCCCTGGAAGTGTCCAAGGCCAGGCTTGGAGCAGCCCAGGCTGTCCAGTGGAAGGTGTCCCTGCCCACAGCAGAGGGTGGAACCGGATGGGCTTCCAGCCCAAACCATTCTGGGATTCCTTGGCAGACAAAAGGATTGGCTGCTTCTCAAAACTGCTGTGCCAGTAAAGCAGGCAGGGAAAGAGCAAAGGGGAGTCTCCACAATCAGTTTTACCACTTTATAGTAACACCATCTGCAATTTAATTAACACACACAAAGAGATGCAAATAATTCCTAACTTGGGAGTTGAACTGGGAAATGCAAAATTAAAGATTACAATGCTATTCATGAAGGAGAGCAGGGATAGATGGGATATTGGGAAGGAATTGCTCCCTGGGAAGGTGGGGAGGCCCTGGTACAGGGTGCCCAGAGTAGCTGTGGCTGCCCCTGGATCCCTGGCAGTGCCCAAGGCCAGGCTGAATGGGGCTTGGAGCAGCCTGTGATGGTGGAAGGCATCCCTGCCCATGGGAGGGTGGGACTGGATGAGCTTTGAGGCTCCTTCCAGCCCAAACCATTCTGGGATTCCATTGCTGCACCATAAGAACACCCTTATAGTACCATACAAAACAGTGCATAAGAAATGCATCAAGACTTTAGTCCTGCAGCTAAATTTCACAATTTAAAACTGTATCACTCCTACATGTCCCATATTTTGACCAGTCAAGCCAAGCACACTTTACCTTCCATCTAGCTCTCTTACTGCATCAGCTGCATCTCGGGGATCTTCAAACTCCACAAAGGCAAACCCAGGAGGATTTCTCGCCACCCATACACTGCGCAGTGGTCCATAGTAGCCAAAAGCTCGTTCTAATTCTGTTTTGTTGCCATTGTTTCCAAGGTTACCCACATAGACCTTGCAGTCCAGCGGACAAGAGTCACGATGCATTGCTAGGACAAAGAAAAAGAAGTTCACATATATTTAACACAGCGCATGTGCTTGTTCACTTCCAAGGGAAGTCACTCTATTGGCAACTTCCCCCTGAAACTTCAGCAGTAATGCATTGTGACGGAGACACCGTTTGGAAGGGGCGAGCGGGGTGAGAGAAAACTTAAAACACAACAAGAGAGCTGGTACGCCACGGTGTGATTAAAATTCTCTGCTTCGGGGAATTTCGTTTACTTTTACTGTTTAGATTTGGCGGGGAAGGTCCCTGCGCCTCTTTTCCTGCTTAGCGCGGGGGGTCTGCAGAGGGCGCTGCGCGGGGAGGCTCCATTGTTCCCGGATCGGGATTAGGATCAGGGCGATCCGCGCACGATCGGGGTGGGCAGCGCCATCTCCCCCGAGCCCCGCGGGCAATGCCCGGGGACTCGCTCCGGCTGCTCCTCGGCGCTCCGTGAGGGACCAGCGCTGCCACCGGCGGACGGGCCGCCGCCACACCGCCCCCGCGGCACTTCCCACCCCGCCTGGCCTCACACCCAGCGGGGAACAGGCCGAGAACGGGCTCCTCCCGGCAACCCGCCGCCTCCCCGCCCGGTTCCGCTCAGGGCCGCGGCAGCCGCCGCCCCAGGCGCGGCGTTACAAAATGGCGGCTGCTCTTTGTTTGCCGCCGCCGCCGCTTCCATCCGCCCTGCAGGGGAACCGAGACCGCGGCTGCCGCCTCCCCCCCGCCCTCCGGGGTGAAGATCCTCACCGGTGCTTAGAGGGGGGCGCGCGAACGGAGCCCGCGCTAAACTCAGCCGACTCGACCCTCAGCGAGACCCCAGCTCCGCTTTTCCTCACTGGACAAAATGGCGGCTAGGAACGACCCCGCCCGCGTTTATATAACGCCAGTCCTCTCCCCGTGATGCCAGGGGAACAGCGAATCAGAGGGCGCCGTTGCGCTGATTGACAAGTGGCGTCACGGCGCGCGCGGCGCGGGGCGGGTTGTTGGCGGCAATGGCGGGCGCTGAGGGGCCCCCCGGCCCTGGGATCAGGAGCGGTAACAGCCCCAGAGCTGCTGCTTTTCCGGCTGACGTGAAAAATAAAGTTTTATTTTTTGTATCTCTAGCCCGATGAGGTCCCTCCAGGTAGGGTTTACACTTCTGAACGCTTCAATTCTCTCGGACCCATTTCTTCCCCTGAGCTTTAAATTAGTGCGTTGAGCAAACTGCTGTAAGCCGGAGTTTTTGGTAAATTTTAAACTTTATGTCCCGACTTTGCTTACTGAGGCACAAAGGACGGAACTGATTTTTTTTTTTTTTTTTCTTGAGAGAACGAGAGGATTTGAGGGAGGAGTTTCAGTTACTGATACGCAGTGCTGTTGATGTGCTTTGCCAAACTCGCATTCATACACAACATTTGTACATACAACATGGGTTTTAACCACTAATTAAACAATAAACTTGTTCCAAAGGGGTTCTCTTTGATAATAAACTTCCTGATTTCTGTTATCAGTTAATACAAGAAATCCACCCAGGGTTGTTGCTGCAGTAATCTCCAAAAACCTCCCCTCACAACCAGGCTTGATTTCATCCAGACTTCAATGCCTTGCCATGGGCCAGAGAAGACAAATTTATCTGGTACAGGTATAATTAATAATACTTTTAATCATGTAATACACAAAAAGACATTTTGAGTACAGATGAATGCTCGTTGACTCTGCTTTCCAAACAGGAACTGTGCAGAGGATGGGATGTCCTTGTCTACCAGAATTCCAGAAACCCAACTGCAGTTAAAAACAACCAGCTGAATTTTCAAAAATCTTTTGTGGAATCCCCATTATTTCTCAGAGTTTTTTCTCAGTAAAATCCTCAAAGGGTCAAAACTGGCCAAGGGACAGAAACGCAACAATGATTTTGAGGTAATGAATGCTCCAAAGTATCTTTATTGTGTATACAGTTATCTGAGAGTTACCTGCCTTTAATTAAGGAAATCTAATCCATTGTAATCTAAATTAGCTGATGGCTAATTTCCTGAGGCACAAACAAAGGAAATAATTTGAAGGTTGGAGCTGTTCAGCCATTTCACTTTGTGACTTCTTTGAGAAGGTGATTTCCAGCACTCACCTCCCTTCTCCAAGGGGTTTGCAGCATTCCTAGACCTTCCTCACATTACATAATGTGCATTTCAAACATGATTTAAGTTTTGCAATAATGGATATTTTTAAAAAAAACAGGACAAATATTAGAGAGCAACTTGGACAACCTTGTAATCTTAACAGAATTTTTAATTCCATACCAAAGTTACACATGATGTACAAAGATCATTCCAGGTGACAGACTTGGGAACAAAGGATTTATTCAGAAGTCAGCTCACCTGCTGCAAAGCAAACAGAGCACTCAGCACTCACCTAGGACACGTTACCTGCTCCATTCAAGCACTTCTTCCCTGGGGTTAAACCTGTCACCACATTTTATAAATCACAGCCCACAAAAATCACATCATCCAAACATCATCCATTTTCAGTTTGGTTTTGGTGTTTTCAGAAACTGAACATGGCCCATCACGGGGCACAAGGCAGAGGTCAGAGTGCTCAGCCAAATTCCCAGAGCTGGGGTTGGGATGTGCCAGCACAGCCACACAATCCTTGTGTCATTCCAAGGTCAGTGATTTGATTGTGACCCACATCTGGTCACCAAACCAGCCCTGTGCATGTCACATATGTGGGAGCTTTGTGCTACATCACTTCCCTCCTTCTTCCAAGCCTGTGAGAGTTTGGAAAGTCCTGCTGTGTTTGGAAAATCCTGCTGTATTTGGAAAATCCTGCTGTGTTTGGAAAATCCTGCTGCATTGCACTCACTGCTTTTACCACCTGTGTCCAATATCATTGGTTAAATGTTTTTAAACCCCCAGACAGGATCCAAGACCACAGTAAGGTGTTGTAGTTGTGCAGTAAGGTGTTCTAGTCAAACTGTTGTTGTGGTTTCTGAGATTTCAGTCTCAGGGGAAAATGAACATGTTCTAGACGTTATGATTTCGAAGAAACCTCAGCTTGTGAGCCAAATTTAAAGGATCACTGAACCACAGAATATCCTGAGCTGGAAGGCACCCACAAGAACCATCAAAAATCTACTCCTGGCCCTTCACAGGACACCCCAAAATCCCACCATGTGACTGAGAGCATTGTCCAAATGCTCCTGGAGCTCTGGATTCCTCAGAAGACAGATAATATTTACTGGAGAACACTTGTATCTGCAAGGGGATCTCTGAGAGCTGCTCCTCAAGCAAACCAGACACCAGCAAAACCAGTTATTTCCTGGCACAGTTCTGCCCACAGAAAGCCTTTTGTGGGAAATGTCAGTGCTCAAACACAACAGGAACTGGTGGAGGGATTTCTTCTGTCAGAAACCGACTGCACAAGGGCACCTCTGAGCCTGCTGTCAGAGGTTCCTGTGGATTCGCCCCATTTTCACATCCTGCCCTCAGCCAGCCCTGGTGAAAGCTGTTTCTGAAGAAACAAGAATTACACAAGCCTGATCTTTAGATATATTTCAGTACATAAGCTTATTCCCACACACTCTTCTGTTTAAAGGGTACAAGTCCCTCATTTCCTCACTTTTAAAACATGTATTTTTACACAGTGAAAGCTTTATCTCTTCGTCAGACTTCATGTAAAGAGAGAAAGAAGCAACGATTGTAATTTATATATCACAGACCTAAAGTAAGGCACAGAACCAAGCACAGCATGTCCCCAAGACTCAGCACCTGGGGATTAATTAGTGTGACAATTCTTTACTTGGATGACATTTAATTGCTCATCCTTCATCCTCACCTTTCCAGGTGTGAGGCTTCTGCCACTGTTGGGGTCTCATGTCTAAGCTATGACACCACAGTGACATTCTCTTGCAGGGACAGGTCCCAGAGAGTTCCTTTCCATGGAGACGGGCTCATGGCACTGGGACACATCCCTTCTTTTTGTTTTGTTTTGTTTTTATTTAGGTAAGATCTTCAGGAGACTTCTGCAACACTGTGGAACCTGGGAAAAGCTCAGAGAGCCCAGTGGGTGTTACAGAAGCTGCAAAAGGGACCTGAGGCTTTGTCTCAGCTTCACCTGAATTTGTTTTGCACACATAAAAATTCCATCTGGAGATTATGTTGGGCAGATAAGAGAACCAGCCCAGGCTTGTCCTCAGGGTGGGATTTGGAGGACAAAACACTCACACTTGTTACCATGTTCAGAGCTGTGAGTCCCAGGAGCTTCTGTAGATCTGGCTTGGAAACAGAAAATGGAAAATGAAAACAGTGAGCCTGAGTCACTGCTGTTCAACTCTAATTTTAATTCCCTGGAAGATGGGAGTTTTCTCTGGAGTGACACAGTACACGGTGCACTGGGGCCACGATTTCAAACTGCTTCTGGAACAGTTTGCCCCTTCCCAAATGAGATTGCTGGCACCTCTCCGATGGCACAGGACTGTCCCCAGCAACAAGGAGGTGACATAGAAGAGCTAAAATCACCCAGAAAGGAGGGGAAGCCTGGAGCTGAACTTCACCCCTTGAAATGATGGAAGCCATGGTTCTGCTGGCTCCTTCCTGGGGACAGAGAGCTGCTGATGCCCCTGGAGCACCAAGTGCAGGTGTGATGGAGCCAAAATCTTCGTGGTTTGCTGTGAGGTGTCATTTCCTCCTGTCTCTGAGTGGGGGAGGCCAGGGAGGGCAAAGAGCCCTTTGGCAGCTGCTGCTCCTCCAGCAGCTCTGTTTGCCCTGAGTGTGGTCAGAGCGTTTCCTCTCGGCAGGGCGTGCCCGGCTTTCCACTCACGGCACAGCAGCTCACAGGATTTTGGGTCTGTTGGGCTAAGGCAGCAAGGGAAAAAACAAAAAAAACACAACACAAAATAATGGTTTAAAAAAAAAAGGAGTTGATGTTTTCGTCAGGGAAGCAGGAAGACCTTCTGGAGCCCACACTCCTGTTACTGGTGAGTAACAGAGAACAGCACATGGAAAAAATTCCTCAGATCTCTCAGCCCTCTCCCTACAGATAGAGGATCCCTTTGATGCAGCACAGTCTTTGTTTAATTAAGTTTTCAAATCCCAGGCCGGAGGATCCCCCTTACCCTAACGAGGCTATTTGCACATTTGCTTTGCTTTCTGTTCCCTCCCCCAGCTCCTTCTTCCCCCTCAGCTGGGCCTCCAGGCTTTCTCTTCCCTTTTTCTTTCATGCCCTGCAGCAGGCCATATTCCCTTCCTCCCCCACCTGGCTCCCCGGGGAAAGGGCTGGAAAGCAAAACAAAAGAATCCCTCCCTGGGAAACTATAATTGGCACAACCCTCCTGCTCCAAAACTCCTGCTGAAGGTGAGGGAGCAGCGAAAGGCCCTCCCAGGCAGGGAGCAGGGAAAGCTGGAGGGAGGCAGAGAAGGCTTTGAAGCCAAGGCTGGAACCTTTGATGGCTCCAAGAATGCTGTGGAGGATGACCAAGCTCTGGCCAGCCCAAATCCAGGCTCCTGCTCCTCTCTGCACCACTCAGGCCTCTCACAGAGGTCAGTTTATCCCAGCTAAAAATATCACCAGGGAGTGCTGGTGGTACAGTTTCCCCCTGTGACATTAGCACTGACCCCATTGCAGCTGGGAACATTTCATCCTGGGCGAGTGCCTGGAGTGTGCAATGGACACATTTTATGTTTTCTGTAGAAATGTTGTATCTCTCGTGGATATAGGGTAACCCTGGCGCTGTCAGACCTCAGGGAGATGTCACAAAGGGCTGACCATGGTTATTCTGACTTCTCCAGAGTCCTTGGTGGAAGGAAATGGCCGATGGAAGGGCAAAGCCATGGCAATGTGAGATGTCACAAAGGGCTGACCGTGGTTATTCTGACTGCTCCAGAGTCCTTGCTAGAAGGAAATGGCTGATGGAAGGGCAAAGCCATGGCAGTGTGAGTGATGACCATGGTTATTCTGACTTCTCCAGAGTCCTTGGTGGAAGGACAAAGCCATGGCAGTGTGAGTGGTGACCATGCTTATTCTGATTTCTCCAGAGTCCTTGGTGGAAGGACAAAGCCATGGCAGTGTGAGTGATGACCATGGTTATTCTGATTTCTCCAGAGTCCTTGGTGGAAGGGCAAAGCCATGGCAGTGTGCTGTGACCACCAGAACACTCTCCAAGCACCCTGTCCTGATCCCACGTCACCATCTCTCCTTGTGGTCACTCAATTGATGTTTTTCTGGTGGAGATGCCATAACTGCATCCAATGAAAACCCATTGTACGCTGGAGACTTGAAAAGTTCATGGATGAATTGTCCCAGATGTTTCTCACAGGACTTTGGCCAACGCTCATTAATCCCTGAAGATGTAACCAAGGGATCCACGGCAGATAATTTGGTGTAACAGTGTAAGTGCTAACGAATGTCAGCCTTAATTGGTGACACACTGTAATGAGTAACACTGTCCTTAATGATCAGGACTCAGGTAATGAAATCAGGAATGTTTATTGGGTGTCTCAGACAAGCTGCCTTGAGGAGCACAATGAAAGGCAATTTGGTGTCCATGGGAGCTGGAGAACAGAGGCTGTGAAGCCCTGCAAGGGGTCTGTCTGTGCAGGACAACGTGTCTGCATCCACCTGAGCCTGGCTCTGTCAGGAACACAGCCCTGTGCCTGCAGGAAAGGAATCAGAAAACACTGAGCAAATGATCTTTGCAATCCTCCCAGGGAATTGCTCCTCACAGGTGACAAATACATTCATTGACTTTCACTCTAAGAAGCAGGAACTGGTCCTCTTAAGTGGTTCCAGCCTAATGATCAAGCCACATCCTGAGTATCCAAATTCTATTGAAATTACCTGCTTAGAGGTCATAAAACCTTGTGTGTTGTCAGCTTGCAGGGTTTCAAAACATATCAGAATTTGGCTTTTTGCCTGTACTAACACTTGCACTTCTATTGTTTAGTGAGTTTCTCCTATTTTCCAAGATTTCAAATTAATTTTTTACTGTACAATAAACAGATTTAAATTAAATTTGTACTGAACATTAAAATCCAGTGGGATCTTACTCTGGTTGCCCAGAGCAGCTGTGGCTGCCCCATCTCTGGAAGTGTCCAAGGCCAGGTTGGATGGGGTTTGGAGCACCCTGGGCTGGTGGAAGGTGTCCCTGCCATGGCAGGGCTGGGATGATGGGCTTTAAGGTCCTTTCCAGCCTAACCATTCTGGGATTTTATTATTTACCAGCTCCTGAGATTTTCTGTGAGTAACTTGAACTTGCTTGAACACCTCCAGAGCAGGGAAGCAAGGCTGGTGAAGGGCTTGGAACACAAGCTCTGTGAAGAATGGCTGAGGGAGCTGGGGCTGTTTATAGCCTGGAGAAAAGAAGACTCAGGGCTGACCTAGTCACTCTCTGCAGCTCCTGAAAGGTGGTTGTAGTCAAATGGGGGTCGGTCTCTGCTCCCAGACAACCATGAACAGAACAAGAGGACACAGCCTTAAGCTGTGCCAGGGGCAGTTTAGGTTGGACATCAGAAAAAAATTCTTAACTGGAAGAGTGATTGGGCACTGGAATCACCTGCCCAGGGAGGTGGTGGAGACACTGTCCTGGATGTGATTACCGAAATCCTGGATGTGGCACTCAGTGCTGTGGTTTAGGTGATGAGGAGGTGTTAGGTCATAGCTTGGACCAGATGATCTTAAAGGTCTTTTCCAACCTGGTCCATTCTGTGATTCTGTAACTGCTTTGCTGACTGTACATTGCAGGCATCACCAGCACAGTTAATTTTGATTCCTTTTACCCAACTGAGGGTCCACACCTGAGCCATGAGGACAGAAAAGGAGCAAAATCTATTTCCACACTAGAGACACTTTTCCTGATCAACCCTGGAACAGCTGGATATCCCTGTCCATCATCCTGGAGCACAGCAAAGCTGTGCTAGAATCAAAAGTTCTCACAAAACAGGAGAGACTGCAAAGGAAGAAGAAACTGCCTGCAAAGCTGTGATCTTGTCTTTAGTCAGAGCTGAATATTTTAAAATCCAAGATCTATTACTGCTGGAGCTGTCTCATTTCCCTGGCACAAGGTCTTAGTCACAGAGTGCTGTGCAGCCCATTCCCATTGTTCTGGGCTGCTATAAAAGGTGCTCAAGGGCACTCAGTGTCACTGCACGGGAGCATCACCACGGGGCTGGCAGCAGATTCTGCAGGTCAGGACTTCCCTGGGATCCAAACACCAGCAGTAAGTGGATAATGTTCCTTTTGTAACTGGGAGATGTTTTTAATGAATGCAGAGTTTAGTGTTGGTCACAGTAGCAAAGTGTCATTTCTCTATTGTGTCTGAGCAGTTCTGCATTAGCATAACTTCAAATATCCCTCAGCATTTAAAACACACTTCTCTATGTATATTTATGTGCATGTATCTGTATTTAATACACATGTTTTTCATCAGAGCTAATACCCACTTGTTATTTCACATCTAGTTTGATTTCAACATGTTGCCCAAGAAAATTACTCACAAATTATTAGGGCAGGCTTATTAAGAACAAACTTGTTACAAGCAAATACAGAACTGATGGGCATTTATGTTCTATTAATGCATAATTTGCTTTATTATCCAGTCACTGACAATATTCAATTTAGTATAAAGACAAGTCTTTTGAGGAGATGCTGAGTTTTTTACAATCCCAAATTTCTTCTGCACAGAAAGAGTTATTCCTACAAAAACCTGTACAGGAACTTACCTTTACTAGTCTTACATAACAATTTAAATGCTAGAACTTTTGTTTTGTTGTCCCTCCAGGTTTTGATGTAACAATTAATACAAGAATAAAGGCTGGAGCCAATCCTAAAGCAAAGTACAGTCATTACTACCAAAAATACAGAAATTTTAGGGCTAGACCTGGCAATAAAGGTGTGGGGGGGTTGAAGGGATGTGTAGGTATGGGTGTTCCAATGCCATGAGCAGATATAGAGCTGGATGAAATGATAACACAGATTAAAATAATAATTTTTAATTGCACAATTACATCTTCTAGCTGTTCCTTCCCTAAGCCAGAAATCCACTTCTTCACAGAAAAGCAATCCAGCATCAGTCTAATATAATCCTGGATATTTGGGTGTCAGCACTTGTCTTACTCATGGAAAATGTTGTTATTGAAGGCCCAAACCCCAGGGCTGTGAACATGTTTTAACTTGATATTCCTGCTCCACCTTAAATGCCTTTTGGGTTTCATGATTTTCAGCAATCCTGATCTTTGTGTCAAATTGCTGTGAAGTTTTTTGATCAGGAGGTTCTCTTCCAAGTCCTAAAATAATTTTCTGTGCCTGCAAATGCACAAGAGTTCAAAATGTTATTTCGAGGGGCAGCAGTGGGAAAGGAGATTTAGGACTCTAAGCAAGGAAATGCAGAAATATCCTGTGAATCCTGTCCATCCTTTCCTGTCTGTGTTACAAATCCATGGTCTGGGATGATGTGGGAGGCCCTGGGGTGTTTTACCTCAGCAAGTGCTCCACTCTCACCCCTGCTTAAAGGCTGAAATTCATTTTGTCAGGTGAAAGCAAGAACAGAGGAAAAGATTTCTGGTCACACCATCAGCTTCTGGTCCTGTGGAGTGGATTTAAAGAAGAGAGAAAATGTTCCTGCCCCAGAGATCTCTGCAGACAATTACATTTTTGGCAATTCTTTTTTTTGCCTGTTCTGCAATGGGCCAAGACCTTGAAAAGTAAGCAATATTACCTTTTTACTTAATTTATATCATTAGAAAACTGCTCTCTTTTGATTTCATGGGCTGTGTTCTGCACTGCTCTTAGATACTCCAGGCATGGCAGAAGAAAAATTTTGATGTATTTGATACAGCACCATTTTACCTCACCCTCTCTGCAGTATAAAATTAGACCAATTGCATTTTTAGCTGTGTAACATGGACCACATTTCAGCTGTCACTTTCAAACACAGGGTGGCAAATCACATAAGGATGTTCAGCAGAAGCCATGGAGATGGCACATGCTGAAATTCCATATTTAGGTTCCCATTCACATCCAAATCTGCAGTAGGAGCCTATGGCTGCAGTGAGATCTTATCTAAGCTGCCTGGAATGCTGAAATATTTGCATCTGAGATTTAGCCTGCCCTCCTCAGTCAACAGTTGACTCAAAAATTTTGGTGTATCTGAAGAAAATAAATAGGAATTTGGTTTTATTTCATGGACATAGTGATTTCAGGTAAATTACTCCCAAGTTACAACTCTGGAAAGAAAGAAAAAAAAAACAAGAATTCTGTAACACTGAGGTGATGGAAAGGGAACCTTTTTCTGCTATTGAAACCTCTGAAAAGAATCTAAAATTAGGAAAGACCAAATTGTCAGTCTCCCCAGTTTACCTTTCTTAAGAAAGAGGAGATTCCAGAACACCTTTGGGAAGAGCACAGCATTTCAGCTTTGCTGGAATCTGAAATGCAGGGAACTCTCAGAACTCTGGGCCTGCAAGCCAAAGCTTAGAATTAAACACAGGATTTGATCTGAGACTTTAGAAAAGGCTTATCCAAACTTAGGTGCTAGAAGCAAGAATGTGGATTTATAGTTTAAAGCAGAGACACTTTAAGTAGAACAAAGTTTAGAGTTTTAGAGTATGGTACTGTAGATTTGTGTGTCATAACATGATTGGCTAAGAAAGCTTACACTGTAGGATGAGTCCTTAAGATGAAATATTTAAAGATTAAGTAAAAAACATAAATATCCTTGTTTACAGTGCTTTATTTGTTAATAAATCCTTAAAAAGTCTTATAACTAGAGGTCTTGAGACCTCCTGAGCCCTGCAGTGAAGATGTGAGCAGAACTCACCCTTCCTACCAATGTAGAACATAGGAAAAAATAAAACCACACAATCTAAACCAACTCAAAAATACCATCTCTAAATTCATTCAAAATTCCTTCCAAATCCCCACAAGCCTCCCATCTGCAGGAATCTTTAGGTTTCCTGACAGGCTGCTGGAGCCTGAGGCACCTCCAGCACTCCTTGCTCAGCGCAGAGAAGCATCTGGGATGGATGGATGGATGGATGGATGGATGGATGGATGGATGGATGGATGGATGGATGATGGATGGATGGATGGATGGATGGATGGATGGATGGATGGATGGATGGATGGATGATGGAAGGATGGATGGATGGATGGATGGATGGATGGATGGATGGATGATGGATGGATGGATGGATGGATGATGGAAGGATGGATGGATGGATGGATGGATGGATGGATGGATGGATGGATGGATAGATGATGGATGATGGACGGATGATGGATGATGGATGGATGGATGGATGGATGGATGGATGGATGGATGGATGGATGATAGATGGATGGATGGATGGATGGATGGATGGATGATGGATGGATGGATGGATGGATGGATGGATCATGGATGGATGGATGGATGGATGGATGATGGATGGATGGATGATGGATGGATGATGGATGGATGATGGACGGATGGATGGATGGATGATGGAAGGATGGATGGATGGATGATGGATGGATGGATGGATGATGGAGGGATGGAGGGAGGGATGGATGATGGATGGATGGATGATGGATGGATGGATGGATGGATGGATGGATGGATGGATGGATGGATGGATTGATGATGGATGGGGGATGGATGATGGATGGATGGATGGATGGATGGATGATGGATGGATGATGGATGGATGACGGATGGATGGATGGATGATGGATGGATGGATTGATGATGGATGGATGGATGATGGATGGATGCAAATCAGCGTCTCCCGTCCCTGACCCCGCGTTCCTTCCCCCGCAGCAGGAGGGCCCTGACCGAGCACCAGCTCCTGCACGACAAGGCGAGGGCGCTGCAGGGGTTGAAGCGGCTGCTGTGGCTGCAGCACGCCCTGGGGGCCGTGCACACGGTGGGCAGCAGGGACACCCCACTCCCCAGTGCCAGCTGGGACTCGCAGGACAGCCAAGATCCCTCCGATCTCAACAGCAGCCGTGGAGATGAGGCTCCCAGCCTGCTGAGGATCCCAGCTTCCAGCCAGCTGCTGGAGCAGATGGAAGCTCCGGGGCTCCTCCCACTAAAGCAGCTGGATGGGAGGATCCCAGGGGGTAACTGGAACCCACAGCACCTTTTCAAGCCCCTTTGACTACTCCCAGCAGTGTCAGCCCAGCCTCAGTCCCTGGCTTTACACGTGCACTGCTGGAGGGAACGGCTCCAGAACAAAGGGGAACAGCAAAATGAAAATCCTTAAGGGCACTCACTCCTCCAGGTGTTCACAGAGACCCTCCCACAGAGGGCTAGGGTCAGGGCTGGGGTCAGGGTCCTCTCCCATCTGAGTGCTCTGTGAGATCCAGAACTCCAACAGGTCCCTTCTCTTCCCCTGCCAGGGTACTCCATCCATCCCACCCATCCCATCCCATCCCATCCCATCCCATCCCATCCCATCCCATCCCATCCCATCCCATCCCATCCCATCCCATCCCATCCCACCCCTCTCTCTGGGATGTCCTAGGGATGCTGCAGCCAGCTGGAGCTCCTGGAGCTCACACCAGCAGGAAGTTTGGGTCATTAATCTGCACATTCACAGCCCAGTGTTTTGACCAAGAACTTTAACTGAATACAGGCTCTCTTCCATTCACACCTGCCTGCAGTAATGTCACACTCTGCTCTGTTAATTCCTTTTCTGATAGTTAAAAAGGATTTTCCCTGCTCCTTCAGCATGTAGGCTGTTTTAGGCATCTCAGACCCTCAGGTTTTCCTCAGTATTTCAGATAGAAGTTGGCAGTGATCCCCACTCAGCCAAAGCCCCAGACACTCACCTTGTTCTGCTGGTGGAGGAGATGAGAATGAGCTCTCAGGGTTCCTCTTTGAGCCTTTTGTTCCAAATTTCCTTTTCTTTCCTCAAGTGAAATCCTCTCCAAGAGCTCCCACAGCAGCAGGAAAACAGATTCACAAGGCCACCTGTGTTTCCTGAGAGGTACCACTGGATTTTGCTGTTCACCTTTGATAACAAACAGATCATCTTTGTCTAAGCAAAGCAAGGTCCAGTTTAACTGTAAAGTCAGTCTTTCAGAAGTTAAATCTGTCATGTGTGTTACAAATATATCAGCTTTTCCATTGTGTAGGGACACTGTTTTAAATCCTGAAAAATTTCCTCTGTTGCTGATAGACTTCAACTGTGTTGAATGCAGTTCTCAGTGATTAAAATGTCAATAATAAAAACCCTTTTCACCCTCTTAATTGCACTTGTTTTTTTTAAATTTTTTTCTTTGGTAGAAATGTAAATAAAATGAAGCACAACAACATTTCCCCAATGTCTCCACACATCTGGGATGAGTATGGGATCACATTTCTTTTATGTCACTCCTCACAGCTCCCTATTAGGTTCCCAAGGCCAGACAAACCATTATTGAAGCTGATGGTTTCAGATATTTCAGATGAGCTGGGAGGGTTAGGGATGAAAATGGGTTGTGCAGCCCAAACTGTACAATGAGTTTGCTGAGCTGGGATGTGGGAGCTCTTCCTCATCAGGGTCAGAGGATGGAGCCCAGGAGACCTGACTGTGACAGCTCAAAGCTCTGGAAATGATCCTGTCCTGCCCAGCACGCTGTGGATCAGCCTCTTTATCCTTCTGAATGCAGTTTCCTCAGGGTCTGAGGGGTTGTTTCCTTGATTCCTGAGAGGCAGAGGTGACTGTTGGTGGCTTGGTGGCCTCTGTCCCTGGCACATCTTGCTCCTGTGGCCATGGGTGATGTGTGTCACCCCTATGGGGATGGGAAAGGCCAACCTCCCCTCCAGGGTGAGCCCAGGCTGTGTGCTGGCAGGCTGCAGGTCACAGCACCATGTGGGATGGAGGGAGGTTGGAAAGGCAGCCAGGACAGGGCTTCCCACGCCAGGAGGAGCACCCAGGAGCATCCTGGAGGCACAGCAGTGTAGGCACACAGCTTGTGGTAACCGGGAGAGGGGCTGCAGCCTCATCCCAACGGGCTACAGGTGTGCAGGTCAGGGGAACAGAACTGAAGGTAATGAGCCATGGAGTGCCCAGGTGTGCTGACCAACCACAAAGGGAAGGAATCTATGGGGCAGACAGGATCTATGGGTCAGAAAGGACCTATGGGGCAGGATCTATGGGGCAGAAGGAATCTGTGAGGTGGGATTTCAGGATCTATGGGGAAGATAGGATCTATGAGGCACAGGGGTTCTATGGGGCAGGATCTATGGGGCAGAAGGAATCTATGAGGCAGGATTTCAGGATCTATGGGGAAGATAGGATCTATGAGGCACAGGGGTTCTATGGGGCAGGATCTATGGGGCAGAAGGAATCTATGAGGCAGGATTTCAGGATCTATGGGGGATATAGGATCTATGAGGCACAGGGGTTCTATGGGGCAGGATCTATGGGGTAGAAGGAATCTGTAAAGCAGGATTTCAGGATCTATGGGGCACAGTGGATCTGTAGGGCAGAATCTATGGGGCACACAGATGCAGCACATGTACGAGAAGGGTGTAAAAGGTTGTGCTGAAGAACAAGAAAAGGCAGACTCTCGCAGCCTTCTGAAGTGACATGATGCTACTCTGTATGGGATAGAAGACCTCTGCTGTGGTATGGTGCTACTCCGTACGGGCGAATGCTTAAAGCCTTCTGAGACTGCACGATACACTCCGTGTATCGTGGATATGCTATCGTGATTACACTCCGTGTACCGTGGATATGCTATCGTGCTTACACTCCGTGTACCGTGGATATCTCAACTGTGCCATATGCTGGGACACAGCAGGCAGGCCGGCACCCCAGAGCTGGCAGCGCCGGCGCCTCTGCCCGGACCAGGGGAGAGCAAAGGCTGCTCCGGTTCCGCAGCAGCCCCTGGGCAGCCCCGGCCCGCTCGGGTCCCCGCGCGTTCCCAGCCAGTGCGCGGCGCAGGCGCTGCGGGCGGGGGCGGGCGGGCGCGGGGCTCCGCCCGGGCGGGGCGGGCCGGGCGCGGGGCGCCTGCGCTGCCGTAGCGGTCCCTGGGCCGCCCGTCCCGGCCGGGTCGCTGTCGGTGCGGGGGGCGGCGGTGGCCCCGGTCCCGAGCCCCCCCAGCCGCCGCTCCGCCGCCGGGACCCGCCTCGCCCGCAGCTGCTGCCGCCCCTCCCGGGGGCTCCGGGTAAGCCGCTCCCGCCTTGTTCCTGCGGGCGCCCCCCGCCCAGCGCTCCGCATCCTCTCCCCGCCCTCCTCTTTCCCTCCTTCCCCGCGGGCCCTTCGCCTCTCCCGGGGAGCGGAGCGGGAGCGGCCCCGGAGCGCTCGGTGGGGCTGGGGGCGGCCGCGCTGCGGGCCCGGCCGGGGTTCCCGGCTCCTCCCGTGTTGGTGGCTCGGGCCCCCTTTGTCCGCTCCGGGGATGCTGCCGGGCCCCTCCGCCGGTCGGGCCACGCCGGTGTCGCCTCCCCGCCGAGCCCGGTGCGGGGGCGCCCGGCCCCGCTCCGTCCCCGCTCCGTCCCGCCGCCCCCGGGCTGCTCGGTGGGCTCTGAGCGGCCATCCCCGTGCAAAGGGCCCCGAGCACCAACAGGTGCTTTGGCACCGATACTTTCTCTTTTGTTCCCCTTCTCTTTTGTTTCCCTGCATCCCTTTCCGTCAGAGAATTTTCCTGGTTTGTTCTCTAAGACGTGAAAACCGCCCATGGCTTTTACAGCTCCCACTCGCAGCCGCAGTGTCCAGCCCCAATTCCGGGGGTGCAGCCCCCAATTCCGGGGTGCAGCCCCCATTTCTGGGGGTGCAGGCCCCATTTCTGGGTGTGCAGCCCCCATTTCTGGGTGTGCAGCCCCCCATTTCTGGGTGTGCAGACCCCCATTTCTGGGTGTGCAGACCCCCATTTCTGGGTGTGCAGGCCCCATTTCTGGGTGTGCAGCCCCCAATTCCGGGGTGCAGACCCCCATTTCTGGGTGTGCAGACCCCAATTCCGGGGTTACAGCCTCCCAATTCCGGGGGGCAGCCCCCATTTCTGGGGGTGCAGGCCCCATTTCTGGGTGTGCAGCCCCCATTTCTGGGTGTGCAGCCCCCCATTTCTGGGTGTGCAGACCCCCATTTCTGGGTGTGCAGACCCCCATTTCTGGGTGTGCAGGCCCCATTTCTGGGTGTGCAGCCCCCAATTCCGGGGTGCAGACCCCCATTTCTGGGTGTGCAGACCCCAATTCCGGGGTTACAGCCTCCCAATTCCGGGGGCAGCCCCCATTTCTGGGTGTGCAGCCCCCATTTCTGGGTGTGCAGCCCCCATTTCTGGGTGTGCAAGCACTCACCTCTGGGGCTGTAACCCCATATCCAGGGGTACTCACAGACCATGACCCCTTCCACTCGTGTCTGCCACTCTGAGCTGCTCTTGCATAAAGCCATGATTCCACCTCGCATAAAGACATAATTCCATCTCAAAAGCCACTCAGATGGAGATGGTCACCAGCTCCTGTCCCACGAGGAACCTGTGAACGCAGCACACACGTAGCTGCTGTCTGGGAAGGAGGTGGTTTGCAGGGCCCTGCCTCGTAAAGATCTGCAAAAAGCGAACACAAGGAATCATTCGAGCGTGTTGGCAGCACCCAGGGTTATAAAAATGGGAAGTGTGTCACCTATTTTGTCTGTAATTTCTAGTAATAGTTGCAAAACTCTGTTACCTTACTGCGAGTTACATGGTGTGCAGGAGAAGCAGGGTAAGGTGTAGCTGTACATTGGAAATATTTGGGGTTTTTAATGAATATCAGTAAATAGAGCTGGGATGTCAGATACCCTGAAGCTGCTACACTGCAGTATTTATATACTGTATTCTCAGAAACAGGATACTAAAATACATGTATCTTTCTTAGAAAGAAATATGTAAGATACACTAGGGTTTGGGTTTTTTGCTATTTTTTAGACTACAATTTGCTCAAAGGCAGTGATCCTCTGGATTTGGCCAAATTTCTGTGAGAAAACATCTAGTAAAAGTGCTTAAGGACAACAAAATGCCCTTTTTGCTCATTCTTTGGTTGCTCTCTTATTAGGATAACTTTCAGAATTTAGATAAATTTCACAGCAGAAGAGCCAGTAAGCAACTGATGGAGTTATTTCTGCAAGGATTATGGGAAGAATAACTTCTGGATTAGATGTTTCAGTGTGATATTCCTGAATTTTGAGCATTCATTAAAGATAGAACGTGGTGGCAGCAATAAACATTTGCAGTGCTGGCTGAAATTGTGGTTTTTGAGGCACAAAGTTTCTTAAGTTTCCTTCCCCCTAATTTCAGATCAAAAAATGTTCAAAACAGGAAGTTAGACTTGTACCTTTTATTTTGTAAGATTTTTCCCTGCTTAGCTTAGACTGGTGATATTTGTTGTTAAAATCTGAACTGTGTGATTAAGCATCACTTAGTGGGTATGAATTCTTGTTTGAAGATTATTTGTCATTTACAATGTTTGATGTTCCTCCCTTCTCCTCTCCCACCAGCCATGGCCATGACAGGCCCTACACCGTGCTCATCCATGAGTAACCACACCAAGGAGAGAGTCACAATGACAAAGGTGACATTGGAAAACTTCTACAGCAACCTCATAGCTCAGCACGAGGAGCGAGAGATGAGGTAAAAATCCTTCTTGTTTCCCTTCCATACTGGATAACAGCCAAAAGTTATATTGGATGAATTTTGTTTTCAAAGCAAAAATAATAAAATCTTCTGGTTTGTGTTGGAAGGGACCTTAAAGCTCATCCAGTTCCATCTCCTACCATGGCAGGGACACCTTGCACTGTCCCAGGTTGATCCCAGCCCTGTCCAGCCTGACCTTGGGCACTGCCAGGGATCCAGGGGCAGCCACAGCTGCTCTGGGCACCCTGTGCCAGGGCCTCAGCACCCTCACAGTCAAAAATTCCTTCTCAGTATCCCACCTAACCCTGTCCTGTGGCAGTGGGAAGCCTTTCCCTTTTGTTCTGTCTTCCAGGCTCTTGTCCCCAGTCCCTCCCCAGCTCTCCTGGAGTCCCTTTAGGCACTGGAAGGGCTCTGAGCTCTCCCTGGAGCCTTCTCCTCTCCAGGCTGGGCATTCCCAGCTCTCCCAGCCTGGCTTCAGCCCTTGGAGCATCTCTGTGGCCTCCTCTGGACCCTCTCCAGCAGCTCCAGCTCCTTCCCGTGCTGGCCCCAGGGCTGGAGTTACCTGTGCAGGTGGGGTCTCACAGCCCAGGGCTCAGTGGGGTCTGCACTGGGGCATGTCCAGCTCTGCCTCAGCTGCACCCCCAAATCCTCGTGCCAGGGCTGCTCCCAGTGCATTCTCTGCATTTTGCTGGGATTGCCCTGAGCCATGTGCAGATGTGCAGGAGGACAATGCAGGGAGCCAGGAGGGGCTGCTGTGAGGAGTCACTCAGTGCTGGGACTGTCCTGAACCTGGGGCTCCTCTTTAAACAATGGACTGCACTGAGCTGTGCCTTAACTTTGGCTGGAACCTCTAATTTACTGAATATCCTCAATTGTAGCACTGGGACTTCTGCTGTTCTCCCAGCTTGCCATGGAGGCTATAACCAGAATTTGGAAAATGGTTCAGTGTTGGTTTGGCTTTGCTCTTAACAAGCTCCCAAGGAGCTCCCCAATGCCTGCTCACTGCAAGAGCTGCAGAAACGAGGAAGCAATTTAGAAATAAATACTAATGTGCAAAGTTATTTGCTTCAAAGCTTCTGATGAGTAAAGACAGACTGAGGTCCAATTCAGGCAGAAAATATCACTGATTTAATTAGTTTCTTTCTCCTCACAAAGCTCTTGCCTTTAAAATTTATTTACTTATTATGAGCACTGTTGTGTATTCCCAAAATCTCTTTTTTTTTTCTGTTTAGGATCAAGACCTTGTCTGAACAAACAGACTGGACTTTATGAGTTACATGTTTTTTGTAACAACACGTCTGTGGGTGTTTAATTTGGAGTTTAAATGGTGTTGACACTGTACCCTGAAGTGCAGATTGACCTATTAGGGATATTTGGGGGAATTTCAGCATGGCTTTGGCATCACTCAGTCCTGCTGAGTGTTTAATTCTGTGTAATTCAGACTTTGCTACTGGAGTTGCTGGTTTGAGTGTGGTTGGGGTCACTGGGCAGGGCTCCCTGGTACTTGAGCAGGGGCATTTTCATTGTGCCTGATTCTGAAGTGATAACTCAAATATTATCACATCACAGCAGCTGCAGAGAGCCCCAGGGGACAGGAAGAGGATCTTGCAAAGAATGACTTGCAGAAAGAGAAGGAATTTTTTAGTACATTTGTAATGTCCCAAACCACCAGGCCCTGTCCAGCCAGCTGTTAATAACAACTGGCACTGAGAAAAAGTTCCAGAAGAGAATCATTACAAATGTCTCCTGAAGTCATTCCCCTTCTAAAGTCTTCCTTCCTTTCTTTTCTCCCAAATAATCCCTTTGTACTAAGACTGTAAATATTTCTGATTCTTTAAGGGGGAGAACATGTACAGACAAGTTTCCTCTTCCCAAATATTTTGAGTATTTCAGGGATTAGGAAATCTAAAATAACTTTTCTCATCTTGCATGTGAATAGTTTGAGATGCAGAGAAATTTTAAATGTGTTTGAATACCAATTCTTCCTGGAATAAGTGAAATTTTGGTGTTTAAATGCTTCTTATGGCTCTGGCCTGAAGTGACTTGCCTGGGTGTCAGAGAGAGATAAGAACAGAGCCCAGATCTCTCAATTTGTATTTGTGTACAGCAAAAATGTACACTTGAATGACTTGTGGAACTCAAGGCAGGTTTAGTTTAATAAAACCAGGGAGGACAAGGTTGGAATTATAAAACTGCATAGTAGATTCCTCAGATTTAATTTCCTGTCTGAGTCTCTTGTACATCTTTACCCTCATAACTTGCTGGCACAGACCAGAGGCTGTGGATATGTGCACCTTGTTAAGAAACAAAGTTAATGATCCATCCTGGGGTTTTTTCTAATTTAATTTAAAAAGCAAGGTTAATGATTCACCTTTATTTTCTGCTTTGTCTCTGCTCTAGACAAAAGAAACTCGAACAAATGATGGAAGAAGAAGGCCTAAAAGACGAAGAGGTAATGAATGTGGAAAAACTACTTTAATGGTTAAATACAAGAAATTTTCTTTTTCTAAATGGAGATCTGGGATATTTCCTTGGAATTGCTGTGGTCCCTGTGGAAGCCACGTGCAGAGCTCTCACTGGGGTCTCTTAAACTCTAGAAAAGAATCAGGAGGTCAGCCCATGCACAGAAGGAGACGGAGTTCCTTCGCCTGAAGAGAACCAGGCTGGGGCTGGAGGACTTTGAGTCTCTCAAAGTAATTGGCAGAGGAGCATTTGGAGAGGTGAGTCCAGAAAAAAATGGTTACACGTGTTTTTACCTGGCTCTGGTGTTTGTTAAAGACTTGCTCAGTTTATGTAAGCAAAAGGAACAACCACAGATTGACTTCAGCTGAACAGTCACGTGCAGCTGGTTTTTACCTAATAAATGCTGGTTCAAGGAAACAGAATGATGTTGAAAATGATCTGATGGACAGCTAAATACAGGTTTGCAGTGGGATTTAAAGGTGAACTTGTGAGGCTGGACTTAGGGAGAGGGAGAGAGTCTCTTTTCTGGTGGCCTTCAGAGAAGGGGCTTTGGAGCACCTGCTTTAGGTGTGTGTTGGATTATGTTTTTTTCTGATTAGAGATGGGGTAATTGAGAGGTGTTTTAAAAACTTTCATTCCATTTTTAGTCTCATGTGAAGGGTGAGACAATACAGATGTTACAATTTACACCATCACAATCAGAAGTTAACTATTTCTTAACTACAATATATTATAAGTGTTTCTTGGTCTATCAATTTTTGCTACCCTATGTTGTAAATGCTTTAAGGCTTGTTATCTAAAATTACTCTTGGTGGGCATTATATATATATACACATATATATATACATATATATATATGTATATATATATGTATATATATATATAATGCCCACCATTATGTGTGTATATATATGTATATTATTTATATATATATGTATATTATATATGTATATTATTTATATATATATTTATATATATATATTTTATATATATACATATATATATGTATATATTTTTATATATATGTATATAATGCCCACCATTATGTGTGTATATATGTGTATAATGCACACCAAAATGTGTGTATATATATTATATATATCTCAATGTATTTATATATTATTATATTAATATTTATACAATAATATATAAATACATTGTACATAGATATTATATAAATATATAAAAATAAATATATTCTATATTATATATATTTACAATGTATTTCTTTTAAAACTTGTTTCTAATTCTATTTTTCTCTCAACAATGTTTACCCTATTCCATGATATTTCTAAGTTAATATTTCTTATCCTATTCCATAACATTTCTAAGTTAATATTTCTTATCTCAAAGTTTCCATACAAATATATACTATGTAACTTTCTATTAAACTTTAAGAATTCTCTACAAATCTATTTCCTATAAGTGTGAATCACTCATGGTCCTGTGTTAAAATAACTGCAGCTCTTAGCATTAACAGCACTTTCTACACTGTCTAATGCCTCTTGTGTTTTACAACCTGAGATGATTTCATGGCATGGAAGCCAGGGCTTGATAGCCAGCTTTGGCAGGAGCTGTGCTGGGTTTCTCAGTCTCTGTGTGCCCCCAGGTGCGCCTGGTGCAGAAGAAGGACACGGGGCACGTTTATGCCATGAAGATCCTGCGCAAAGCTGACATGCTGGAGAAGGAGCAGGTGAGGAGCACCCCAGAGGAGCTGTGCCATGGTCACTCTGTGCTGTGTGCAGAGCAGGAAGAGGCATCTGTGCTTCAATAGTTAAAAATTGTGGGGGTTTTGTGTCTTTTATTATAGAGGAAATAAGTCAGAAAAATCTCTGAATTCTCAAGGACTTCTTTTCAACACAAAGTCCTGTGCAAATGATTCTGTGTTTTACTGCACTTCTGACTTACAGGATTGGATATAAATATCAGAGATGCAACTGCAGGGACTGTACCATGGATCAGTCTCTGCTGTGCAGAGCAGGAAAAGGCACCTGTGGTTTAGGAGCTAAAAATTCTGGGGTTTTTGTGTCTTTTCTTATAGAGGAATTAAGTCAGAAAAGTCAGAAAAATCTCTGAATTCTCAAGGACTTCTTTTCCAGTGGGCTCTTTCAACACAAAGTTCTGTGCAAATGATTCTGTGTTTTACTGCACTTCTGACTTACAGGATTGTTTTACTGCACTTCTGATTTACAGGATTGGATATAAATATCAGAGATACAACTGCAGGAACTGTACCATAATCACTCTGTGCTGTGTGCAGAGCAGGAATAGGCACCTGTACTTCAATAGTTAAAAATTCTGGGGGTTTTGTGCCTTTACTTATAGAGGAAATAAGTGAGAAAAATCTCTGAATTCTCAAGGACTTCTTTTCCAGTGGGTTCTTTCAACACAAAGTTCTGTGCAAATGATTCTGTGTTTTACTGCACTTCTGACTTACAGGATTGGATATAAATATCAGAGGTACAACTGCAGGGACTGTACCATGGATCACTCTGTGCTGTGTGCAGAGCAGGAATAGGCACCTGTGCTTCAATAGTTAAAAATTCTGGGGTTTTGTGTCTTTTCTTATAGAGGAAATAAGTCAGAAAAATCTCTGAATTCTCAAGGACTTCTTTTCACCACAAAGTCCTGTGCAAATGATTCAATGCAGACTTCAAGGCCAGTGTTTTACTGCATTTCTGACTTGCAGGATCAGATATAAATATCAGAGCTACAACTGCTGGAATTCAGACTCAGAGACATAAAGCAGCAGCATTTAACATATCTAAGGCTTTCCTTTGCTAGTACTGCTGGATATATAATGATCTGGGACAGTCATGTGTTCAGCACTGGGATAAAGCTCTTGTGTTTTCAAAAAGAGATCTAATGATTAGATGTATTTGTAAAGAATTGAGATTATTGTTTATAAGATTTATATAATGTATAGGTTTACTATATATAGAGTTAAATATATATTATATATCGGTGTATATATAATAGATATAAAATATATGTCTATAATCAACCACATGTTGAATGTTCTGATAATGTTTCTGCCTTTGTGCAGAAGTTTGACTTTTGTCTTCTCAATATTTGATGCTCTTCAGAATGATAATTGAATTTCCTGTGAAATATATGAATTTAATAAAACTTACCCAGTGCACTGTGTGTGTCCAGGTTGGCCACATCCGTGCAGAAAGGGACATCCTGGTGGAGGCAGACAGCCTGTGGGTTGTGAAGATGTTCTACAGTTTCCAGGACAAGCTAAACCTCTACCTGATCATGGAATTCCTGCCTGGAGGTAACTCTGGAATGCAAGGGCTGCTCTCTTTTTGTTTGGGGATTGCTAATTTCTTGATTAGAAATGCAGTCTGGGACTGGAGTGCACGTGGTGTTTGCACTGTACATCAGGAGGGAAACAAGATTTCTGCTTTTTAGGGTACTGAGGTGTTTGGGCAGGCTTGAGGTTTCCTGTTTGGGTCTTCAAGCTGCAGATATTTAAACTTGGCTTTCATATTCTATTTAAACTTGGCTTTCATATTCTTCTAGTTCAGACCCTAGCTATGCCCTGGCTGTCTGTAGAGCCACAGCACATCCAGGTTTGGATCTCTGCTGTTTTTAGCTGAATGCAGCAGAAATAGCTTTTTTCTAGAAATGTCTTCACACTCAGTGAGAGTGGAGCCCGTGTGTTCACCTCTGGGGGGTTTCCAGGTGACATGATGACACTGTTGATGAAGAAGGACACTCTGACAGAGGAGGAGACACAGTTCTACATTGCTGAGACCGTGCTGGCCATTGACTCCATCCACCAGCTGGGATTCATCCATCGTGACATAAAACCAGACAACCTCCTCCTGGACAGCAAGGTATGGGCTGGGGAGGAGCAAGGAGACCTTGTGATTGCTCATATTGACCTGAAGGGGTGTTGACAGTTGTGCAAGAAGATGGTGCTTCTTTATTTAGCCCTGTTCCTTCCAGCTTTTGAGGGGCATATCTGCCAAATTGCCTGGGAAAATCCCCAAAAGCCAGGAGAGACCCCAGCTCCACTCAGACCTTGAGCTGTTCTGACAGCTGTTTAAACTATTTTTGACTATTTCAGATGCAGTTTAAAGCACGTGGTTTCAGTTCCCTCTTAGGCAAAGCTGTTTCCCTTTTCTCTCACATCTGTTCCACTCCCACCTGCCAGCTCTGGTTGTACCAAATGTGAAGGACGTGGCTGTTCCAGTAGCCAGGCTGAGAGTGGAGAACCTCCCTGGGGATCAGGGTGTACCCCTGAGGGCTGCCAGGCTACCTGGTTATTGCAGGCACTTTGCAGAAATCCAATTATTTCAGTGTCCTCTTACTTCTCACTCCAAGTTTGCCTAAAATTAAGATTTCTTGGAAAGAGTTAGCCAGCAGTAAATAATGAGTTTCCCACTGCTGTGTAATGCACTGTTGGATTTACTGCAGAATCCCAGGATGGTTTGGGTTGGAAGGGACCTTGAAACTCATCCTGTTCCACCTTCCTGCTGTCCCAGGTGCTCCAAGCCCCATCCAACCTGGCCTTGGGCACTGCCAGGGCTGGGGCAGCCACAGCTTCTCCAGCCAGTGTGTCCAATTCAGAATGTTCACCTCTAGACATGCCTACATTTGAAAAGGAGGTATATTTTACAGATATACTTCTAAAAATTGCTTGTGGTCATGTTGTGCACCAGGACAGATTCAGTCACTGAACTGAGGGTGATTTTTATCTCTTGGGGCCAATACACAGCCCAGGGACTGCAGCTGCCCCTGGAGATGTTTCCTTTTGCCCTGAATGGGCTGGGAACTGGCAGAGCAGAGGTTTCCTGAAGTAAATTGTCACTGGGTTTTCTCTGTGGAGTAGCAGGGGGAGTATTGATGGCTTCATTCCCTGTACTCATCCAGTGTTGGGTTCAAACAAGGAAAGCAAAGGACACTGAGGGAATGGAGCTGGGGAAGGGTCTGGAGCAGCTGAGAGACTTGAGGGGGCTCATCCTGGAGAAAAGGAGGCTCAGGGGGGACCTTCCTGCTGTCCCTGACAGGAAGGGGCAGCCAGGTGGGGGTCAGGCTCTTCTGCCATGTCTCAAGTGCAAGAACGAGAGGAACTGGCCTTAAGTTGTGCTGGGGAGGTTCACATCAGATATTAGTTTTTATTTTTTTTTCTCACTGCAGGAGTGGTCAGGCATTGGAATAAATTGCCCAGGGAGGTGGTGGAGTCACAGTCTCTGGATGTGTTCAAGAGGCATCTGGCTGTGGCACTTGGGGACATCATTTAGAGGTGTTGAGGGTGGTGTTGGGTTCTCTTCCAGCCTTGCTGATGCTGTGATTTACTGTGATAATGCCTTATATTGGGTTTTTATTTTGTTTTGTTTTGTTTATTTCTAGGGCCACGTGAAACTCTCAGATTTTGGTCTGTGTACTGGACTGAAGAAAGCCCACAGGACAGAATTTTACAGGAACTTGAATCACAGTCTTCCCAGTGACTTCAGTAAGTTCTTTGGCTCCAGAGGGTGTCTGGTTGGTTGCTCTTGGGTCCTGACAAAACTCATTTCAGTGTATGGAGTCTAATAATCAACTTTACATCTTGAGGTGGATTTTTTTTATTTTCTGTAAGATCATTTCAGTTACTTTGAGCCCATTTTAATTTGCAGATGTTTGTCTCTGAAACAGACTCTGCTGTAGCCTTTTGCATGTGTAATAAAATGAGAACTCAGTGAGTTGGTAGCTGCTGGCTGGATCTCAGGTGTTACTGAAATGAATAAACCAGCACAGTCTCTGAGTATCCAGGATTATTCTGGAGAGGAAGACCTTGAATCATGGAGTTACACCAACCCTGAGAGCATGGTTTGCTAATGAAAGGCTCAGTTAGATATTGCCCACATTTCATAGGTTTGGAAGCTGCTGAGAAGTTTAGGTTTGGGGTACTGACACACATCTTAAATGAGATCTTTAGTGTAGTGCTAAAGATATTCTAGGGGTAAAAATGTATTGAGTGACCAGTAGGATTCAGTCACAGCTATTGAATCTCCTTCAGCTTTCCAGAACATGAATTCCAAGAGGAAAGCAGAGACTTGGAAGAGGAATCGCCGGCAGCTGGTGAGTAGGCTCCACCTGCTTGGAGATGTTCCTGCTGAGGTGTTGCATCCACATGGAACATGGATTTCCATGGAAGTTTTTAATGCATCTGAGTTCTGGACAATCCTGAAAGGAAAAGAGTCAGGCATTTTTTTTAAAAAGAACAGGAATGACTCTAGTTTGTCCTTCATCCATCTGCTGAACAGCTGGTGACATATGTGCAGAGATAGCACTGCCATAATTATTTACATGGATATCTGAAGTCTCCCAGCCAAAACTATCAGTTCTTGCCACTTCCAATCTCACAAAGGGCTGCTGACCCATCCCAAGGTCACCCATTCCAGGACAGTGATACCCTTCTCTGTTTCCCTGGTGCCATTTTAAGACTCTTTCACGTGAAGATGTTAATTTTGTCTCTACATATTTTGGAAGAAGGGCTTTAAACACCTTTGCTGAAGAATCTCAGAGACAATCTGGTGTCTTCTCAGAATAACCACTGTTGTGTAAGTTCCCTTGTCCATGTCAGCCAGTTTTCCCTGCAGATGCATAACTGATGCTGTTTGTTCCAGGCTTTTTCTACAGTGGGAACTCCAGATTACATTGCTCCTGAGGTTTTCATGCAGACTGGATACAACAAGCTGTGTGACTGGTGGTCCCTGGGGGTCATCATGTACGAGATGTTGATTGGTAAGGAACAGGCAGGGCAGGCTGGGGTGGGAATGGTGGAGCAGGACATTAGCTGTGTTCATACATTCATAGAATCCCAGACTGGTTTGGGTTGGAGGGGACCTTAAAGCTCATCCCTGTCACCTCCTGCCATGGCAGGGACACCTTCACTATCCCAGGTGGCTCCAAGCCCCATCCAGCCTGGCCTTGGACAGTTCCAGGGCTGGGGCAGCCACAGCTGCTCTGGGCAGCCAATTTCTGTGCTTGGGGTCAAATTCTCAGAGCATCCACTCCTTGCCTGGTCTCTGTGGTGTGTTTTGGCTTCAGCAATTAATTTTGCTTGATCCAAGATGATATTTTTGTTTCTTTTCAGGTTATCCACCATTCTGTTCTGAGACTCCTCAAGAGACATATAAGAAAGTGATGAACTGGAAGGAGACCCTGACATTTCCTCCTGAGGTTCCAATCTCTGATAAAGCCAAGGATC
This sequence comes from Geothlypis trichas, assembly GCA_009764595.1. Classification (NCBI taxonomy): domain Eukaryota; kingdom Metazoa; phylum Chordata; class Aves; order Passeriformes; family Parulidae; genus Geothlypis; species Geothlypis trichas. Next base: position 2,801,822 of record CM019925.1, on the reverse strand, counting down.
TTATTTTAAGGTGCCAGCCCCATGGTTTGCCAGTTAATAAGCACTATTTTTCTTGTCTTGTCTCTGTGTTCTGTGCCTCTCATGGCATGTTTCACATGGAAAACCCTGATGCTACAAACTGTTACACACATGCATCAAATGCTGAACTCCCTTGTCAAATACTTTTGTCTCTCAGGCCATTTAGTGGTTCCCTGACTAAACTTTATTAAAAAGGAGTTCCCATGGAAGTGCTGCTACTCTGGCAAAATGTTTCTGCTCCTTATTTTGCCTGCAGCCTTCTCATGGAAGGACACAATTTCAATCCTTTTGACAGAGCTGAATTCTTGCAACAGCAATGATTTTGCCTTTGTATGCACTGGAGCATACAAATGTGTCCCAGTGCTTGCTGACTCATTTGTACTTCAGTATCTATTCTCAGGACAGAAATATAAATGTCTGGTTTTTAGGCTTTATATGATGTTCTCCTCTGCTCTGGTCCTGAAATAGAAAGGTCACATTATCCTGTTGTGAAGGAGCAGCACATCTTAACTGTGCCATTGGACATGACATTCCTGTACATAACTTTGTGTGTTGGTTTTGCTGTGGAAGTTCTTAGTCTGCTCCATTTATATGTTAAGAAACTGCAGCAGTATCAGTTCAGAAAGCTGTTCCATTTCTGGATGGAATGCTTTCGTTTTCATTCTCCCTTCATTTTCATTCTTCCTTCCATCCCAGATTTTGCTGTGAATGGGAGCACAGAATTGGTGCATCTGGTGTGGAGGAAATAAAGAGTAACCCATTCTTTGAAGGGGTTGATTGGGAGCACATCAGGTAAGATGCTTTGCAGAAAAGCAACTGCTCTTCTCTAGGGACTGCTCGGGCCAGCCCTGGTGTGCAGCAGGGAGCAGCTGACTGGCATTTGTCACATCCAGCTGTGGGTGAGAGCATTGTGTTCTCTGCCTGATGCTTGCTGAGGTTTAGGTACCTTCAGTCTTGATTCTGTTAAGAAATGAAAGGTGGCTGAATTCTGTTTTGTCTGCCTTTGAAATCTCAATGCTTCATCTGCTCTTCTTGGCAGAGAGAGACCTGCTGCGATTTCAATAGAAATTAAAAGCATTGATGATACCTCAAACTTTGATGAATTTCCAGAATCTGATATCCTTAAACCAACAGGTAAATGATTGTTTCATTCTCTGTGTAAACCTTCCTCTTCTCCTGTAAAATAATCCTTCGGTTGGTCAGATCTTACTAGATACTGGTTAATTTTTACCATGACCAAATAGCTTTGTGGTGCAGGGGGTGCAAGCTGGATTTTGGAGGAGATGCAGGCTTGTAAATGATGTGGGAGCTGCCTGAGAAAGGGCAGCTCTCAGAGGCAGCAGAGCTTCCAGAAAGTTCAGATCTCAGCAGGGCCTGAGAGCCCAGTGCTGCCAGTTCCCCTCGGTGCTGATTCCTGCTGGCACTTGGAGCAGGGGTGGGATGGGTGGAACTCAAGGGGATTTTTGCTGTGAATCTCTGAAGGATCACAGCATAGCCACACATTTGCTCAGTGAGTTTAAAAACAGAATCCCAGACTGGTTTGGGTTGGAAGGGACATCCCACTGCACCCCTTGCCATGGGTAGGGACACCTTCACTATCCCAGGCTGCTCCAAGCCTGTCCAACCTGGTCTGGAACAGTTCCAGGGGCTGGGGCATCACCTCTCTGGGCAACCTGTGCCAGTGTTTCACAGCTCACACTGTAAAAAATGTCTTCTTTCTATGTGATCTGAATCTGCCCTCTTCTAGCTTACAATGCTGTGCCATGTCCTGTGTCCCAGCAGTTCTTTCCTGGGGTTGAAGCACGAAGCTGCATCTGCGTTTAGGATTTTTTTTCCTTTAGAAACATTCATCCAGTGTTTTGTATAAAAAAATAAACTCTGCAGCTCCAAAGGATAATTAATTCTATTTCTTCTATGTCTTCCCAGTGGCAACAAGCAACCACCCAGAGACAGACTACAAGAACAAAGACTGGGTTTTTATCAATTACACCTACAAGCGTTTCGAGGGCCTGACAGCCCGAGGAGCAATTCCATCCTATATGAAAGGAGGGAAATAACACAGCTTTACTGGGACTTCTGAGCCCTGGAATTCTGTTGCTGTACTTTGGGTTTATACCCATAAAAGAACTTGTTCTTTTTTTTAAAAGAAAACTTGAGGGCTATCAACTCTTGGAGAAGACTTCAGGACCCTGTTTTGTTACACACCTGGTTTGTTATTAAAGATTTTTTTTCCCTGCGCCATTGAAAAATTCCACGTTTGCATCATCTCTGCTGCCAGCACCTTTTGCTGTTTCAGGAGCAAGAGTTTTTTTTATATTCTTTGCCAGACTGTCCAGTCCATTGGGAGATGAGAGCAAGCTTTCCCTTTGGCATTTCAAAGCATGGGATTCTATAGGACTGCGTCCAGTCCTGCATTAAGTGACAAACTCACTCTGCCAATTCTGCCAGCACTGTTTGCCCAGCAGTTGAGGACTCCAGGACAGAGGAAACAAAGCAATAATTGAAGCTTGAGACAGACAACTCTCCAGGAAGCTGTCTAACAGAAGGACACAACTCGGATTGCCTTAACCTTCCTTTGTAGTGCTGTTTTTACAATGCTCCCTGGAAGCCTCTTCAATAGCATTTCTCAGCTCTGTCACTGTGGCCCCCAGTTCTGGTGCACTTTACTTTTGGTACTAAGTGACCCTCAAGCCATTTAATATTTTTTCTAAATTAAAAAATTTTGCAACACTTTTTCTTTCCTAAATAGAGGAGAAATGGGCCATTTCCTCCACTGAGCCCCGAGTTTTTGGTTACTGTATGTCAGGATGGATCCATAAACAATGCAGATAAACTACAGCTGGTCACATAAGTGGGTCTGGAATTAGAGCAGAGGGAGGGAATTCCAGGAACCTGATCCTTGGTGGGCAGGTTGTGCACAGCTGGGCCAGCCCTGAGGCTCCCCAGGCCGGCTGCTGCTGGTTCTCAGCCACTTCTGAGCTCTGCTGCATCTTCAGTGGTTTAAAGGCCAAAACCCAACTTCTGTGGCCTTTTTGCTGTTGGTTTTGAGCAGAACAGGATGTGAATGTTGCTGATGGAGCTTGCCTGGTGTTCCCTCACAGAGCTGCTCTTGCTGCCCTGGCTGTACCATCTGTATCTGGAGGGTTCCATGGATGGTGCTCATGGGGTCACTTCTGGGGCACTGGAACCCACCATGTCCCCTCATTGATTGTTGCCTGCTCTGTTGATAAAAGTACATTCAGTTCTGCTCAGAGTCTCTCCTGGAGAACCCAAAGTGCCTTTCCTTGCCTAAGCCTCTCTCAGACACAACAGCATTTTGGGAGGGAGGATTCAGCCTCAGCTGAGCTTCTCCTGATTTGTTTTTCTAACCACAAGCTCCACGTTGTGCCAGTTTGTAGTTAACCCTGCACTTGCAGGGGCAGGTGGTATTAACCCATGGGCCTACATAGTTCCAGTCTGGGATTTACAATCAGATATTAAAAATACAGATCAATGAGTTTTCTAAAAGCGTGTCTCAATTCAAATTGTCTTGGATTCCTGCAAACTTCTCTTGGTGCTGAACACTAACTCTGGAGTACAGACAAGACAAAGCCCCAGTGATGTCTCACAGGAAAAAAAAAAGGCTTCCAGGTCTGTTTAGTCCTGACTTTCTTGATTAGAAAATGAAACAAAATGGATTTGTAGCGGAACTTTTTTTTTAATATAGGTGCTTTTAGGGAATGTTTACCTAGATGTCTCTTGACTCGAGTGCCATCCCCAAGGCCTGGTGGGGGACTGCCAGTACTGTACAGAACTCATCAGGGTCCTCCCCTCACCTCCCCTGTGCTTTTTGTACATGTACTACGAGTTCATGACTTGCCATAAGCAGTTCAGACAGCAGTTGGATCCCAGCAAGCTGAAATGCAAAGCCAGCCTTAATCAGAAGTCCCAGAAGGGCTCACTCAGATGGATAAGGGCTAATGGAAGGAATGACTTACAGGATTCAGGCTTTCATCAGCTCCTCCCTACATCACATTCTGCTCCCTTTTGACTTTGCATGAAGGACTGATACCAGCTTCTCAAACTGTTCCATACTTATCCTGCAGTTTCTTCTAGCCATTTGACAATGTTGCCTTATAAACCATTGGAGGAATTAATGTAAGATCATTTTTTTTTCAATTCTTAACAGCTTAGTTACTGCCTTAAAATAAAAACAAAAATCAAAATCCTTTGAAGCTGCTGTGGATTAGGAACAAATGATTTTGAGATAATAACTGCATTCTTAGCCCTTTACTGAAAGGGACCAGCATTTTTATTTATAAATACCAAAGATGAAGAAGCTAAACAATTTTAAGTTGTGATACTTGCTGTGAAAAACCAACTCTAGTACTGTGTATTGTGCATTTTTAGTGCTGTGTTTGAAGTGGGACCCCTCAGGTGTGTCACTGGAGTCCAAGGTGAAGTTTTCAAAGGCACAGGGAGCAGTTGGGTACCTCATTCCTGTTGTCTTCCAGCAAAAGTTGGATGTCTTTGAATGCAGTCCTGCTGGACACACCTTTGCAGTGGGAGGTTCTGTATCCCAGGTGCACTGTAAGCCTGCATCCTGTCCCAGTTTTTTTTACCAACATTAGGGAAAAAGTGTCTCCTGCAGTATCCCCTTCCAGGATCCATATTTCACTGCTAACAGTAAGGATTTTGTATGCCTGTTACATCTCCCATGGTAGCCAAACATTTTTACATTTTTTTGTGTTTTGAGGTTCTTAGTATCTTTTACCTCCTCTTCTTTTTTTTAAGCTACAGTTGCTGGATTTGTAGAAGTAATTCCAATCTGAATTTCCAATGGATCTGAACACCTTATGCTGCCAGTTCATCTCTGTATCATGCCTAGCACAAAGCTGCACTAAGTGTTTCTTATCACTGTGCCCTGACTCTGCCTTAACCTCGAAGTTGAAAAAGAGTTCTGTAAATACTTCAAAGCTGTTGCAAAATTGCACTGTACAATTTGGCAGGTGTAGTCAACTTTTTATGGAGCGATCTCATTGTGTTGTGTAAATAAAATCCTCTTAGTAAACACACTCTTGTTGGTATCTTGTGTTTTACAAACAGGTATCAGGAAATCCTGGATGGTTTGGATTGGAAGGGTTTAAAGCTCATCCATTCCAGCCCCTGCCATGACAGGGACACCTTCACCATCTCAGGGTGCTCCCAGCCCTGTCCAGCCTGGCCTTGGGCACTGCCAGGGATGGAGCAGCCACAGCTGCTCTGGGCATCTGTGCCAGGGCCTGCCCACCCTCCCAGGGAACAATTCCTGCCCTACATCCCATCCATCCCTGCCCTCTGGCACTGGGAAGCCGTTCCCCCTTGTCCAGCTCCTGATGAAGAGTCCTCCACTTTTCCTGTAGCCCCTCCAGGTAGAGGAAGGTGCTGTGAGGTCTTCACACAAGTCCCACCTTGTTTGAGTTGTCAGTGCCTCCCCAACCCTCATCAGGAGAAGCCTGAGGTACATCCAAGGCTGAAGATGGAAATCAAAGCCAGACCTGCTCCAAAGCTGTTTTCTTCTGAAGACAAGTAGGTAAAATAAAGAACACTTTTCACAGCACTGACCAAAACCACTGGGGTTTGTTAGAGATGCTGCAGTTCGTGGGTCAAGGAGTGTTGTCTGTGCTGCCTTTAGAACATCACTGCAATGAGGTGCAGGGATGAAGTAAACTTTGGGGTCCTCTTAGCACAAATGGTAGGAACACCTGCCTGCAAACCAGGCTCTGATGCCAAATTATTCCTAAGACTTTGGAATCACAACCCACACTTAATGAAGCAAAGAAACAAAACCTTGCAGCTATGCCCTGCCTGTTCTACTCCACATTTAAAACAATTTTTGAAGGATCCAAACAAGTCACATATAATTTATATTTTAATACAGAAAAGAAACCATACATCTGGGGTCCATACACAGCACAGGAGCACTTCAGTACATCCAGAGTAAGACAAAAGTTGACCTTGTATCTGAAGTAGGTGACCGTGCGAGGAGGAAAAGCAAACACTTTTAAAATTGATTCAGTTTTCCAATGGAACTCACTCTACTAACAAAATTTAAAATCCAGAATGAATAATTACTTAGGAAAGCCAATAAACTACAGTGGGTAAGTGGTAAAATCTGCATGGAAATCACGGGAGCTGGATAATGTGCATCCCATGCTGAAGGTCCAGCTGATTGCACAGGGAACCACAGACTCCTACAGGCACTGACAGTCTGTAACCCCCAAGAGGGCCTGGTGCAGTTTCATCAATGCCTGAATCCTTCCTGAGGCTGAGCTGCCCCGGGGCTCAGGGACACACTGGGAGGGAACTGGTTTGGGGATATGGTCCTTCAGCTGCCAGATCCCAGAAGGTGCTGCTGAGGTGCAATTCTCAGCAGCTGATGCCTGACACAGTCCTGAACAACACCCACACTCCAGTGCTTAGAGCAGAACGTGTGGAACCTCCAATTCCAGCTCAGCTGGGCAATACCAACACTCATTTACTTAAACCTGACACTGCTGAGGAAATAAATCCACACTGGAAAACCATCACAGAGCCTGGGGACCACCACTGCTGGGCACTCAGGGCCTAGGGACAAGTTCCACCACTGCTGGGCTCACCAGTGCTTCTGCTGTCCTGAGGAACAGCTCATCTCCAAGGCAAGGACTGGGGCTGGCCTGGCCCCTGGTGGAGGCTCATGGTCCATGTGTCTTTTCTCTACCACAGAAATAACAATTCATCTGGAGCAATGGAGTGTCTGCACATCCCCCCAGCTCTGTGCAGGCACCACAGGACACTTCTCTCTACTGACCCAATCACACACAGGAGGAGCTTTCAGAAGTAGTCAAGAGAAATTTAGGCATCTGAACACCTGGGACTCTTAGGAGGTCCTGAAATCTTTCCACAGGCACTTCTTTTTAGAAGAAATCTATTTGCTGCACTTGGGAAAGAAGCTAAGAATGGAAATACTGAGAGAATGGAACTTGTATCCATACTAATGGAAATTAAAATGTGCCTTGGCAGAGATTTGTTACTTGCAACTAAAAATTTCTGCTTGATCTTGTTATGTTACCTGCACTGAAAGCCACAAACACCTTGGCAGCAACCAGCAGCAAACCTCACTGCTCAATTCACCATGCACTTGGCAGTCAGAAGGAGAACAATGCAAATTTGCTTCATGTTGCAGCCTGGCAAAAAAAGATTAAACTTTCTAGGGCCAGACTGATACCTACACCTCACTTTTTCCATGTCTGACCAGATAACACTCATGAAATGCAGGTTTCAACACCTTTGCCAGAGCAGCACTGACCTGCCCAGCTTTGTGAGGAGCTCTGTCCCTCTGCTTCTTGAATGGTTTCAGCTTTTCTTTGCACCATATTTTAAAACTCTGGTTTGGGTCCACAGAACTTTTACACAGCCTCAGAAGGGATGGCTTTGGGAGGCAGCCCAGCTCTGGGTGCCCTCAGCTCAGCTGGGGCAGTGCAGAACTCTGTGTGGGCTAATCTGGGGCTAAACCAGCTCCCACAGGGAATTCCTACATGGAACTTCCAAGGGAACTCAGTGCTGCAGGAGCAGGACCAGTGAGGCTCCAATCCACCTGAGCTAAACCAGCCTGGAGTGTGCCTTCTCTTACAGCCACAGCTCTGCTGGCCCTGAACCCAAATTCCCAGAGCCTTACACAGATCAGGATAACACTGAGATCAGGATGACACTGAGATCAGGATGACACTGAGATCAGGATGACACTCAGAGCAGCACAGGAGTTGTTCCCAGGTATGTCCATTTTTCTCTTCTTAGGGCTGGTTTACCATTGGTATTTCTTACCTGCCTGACAGGCAAATGGCCCAGTCAGTTCCAAACTGGGAAGAAAGCAGCTGGCTTTTTAAAGCTGCTGCAGCAGCTCCTTGGAGAGTCTGCAGCAATTCTGACTAAGGTTGATGAGACCAAGGATTTTACTCAGGTAGTAAACTGGGAGTTCCTCCACTGGCTTTGTCTTAGCAGGGGGATGGAGAAGACAACACAAAGTCTTCAGTATGCACAGTCACCTCTAGAAAGCTTCTTACATCTATGTGGCTATTAACAGATTTATTTTATTGGTAAAATATCAGGTACAGTCTTTTTTTGGGTTTTCCTTCAGCATGATCTACTTATTTTACTGAACTTAACAGAAAACATCTCTAAAAACAATGATTCCATCTCACAGAGAAGTACAGATGGGGAATTCCTGTGAATATGCTTCCTATGGAACTGGTTCCTCCTTCCTAGGGCAGCAATACACCACGCTGGACCCAAAGCCAGGTGGCAGTGCAAACAGATTCCTCCATGCTCAGGCTTTGCTGTCACACTGTGCTACATTTCTGCTGGTTGATATAGAATATCATCTGTCCTGCTTTGATGTTCACTCCTCTGTGACTTACAAAAACAAAGCTGTGCCTCATGGCAAAGGAAAGCTTTGTCTTGACAGGCCCAGAATTTCCTCTCTCATGTCCCACAAGGCATTTCCACACTTGTGCTCTTCTTTCAGAAGTTTAGATAAAATATTCAGCACCCACAATCCGGAAGCCTTTGTAGTAGAAACAAGAGGTCATTTCTTTTTGTCTGAGCAGACATTGCTTTTGATTGCACAATTAAGACTATGGAGTGTGGCTCTTTATTAACATGCTTGAAATATGACACTGTAGTAAGAGCATGAACGAGGACAAAGCACCTTGCAGGAGTCTGTGTCCCAACACCTGGGATCAAACTGTGGTGAGAGTTTCCCACCTCCAGCAGGATTCTCCACCCTGAGCCACACTAATCTGGCAGATCATTAACAACCATTTGGGAGAAGGGGGCGTTCAGCCTGTCCAGTTCATCCACCTGTGGGGGGTGATGCATGATGACCTCGTGGTCCTCTGAGACATCGTCCCCCACCGTGACCAGGTTTGTCAGGGATTTGCTGCGCACGCACTGGAAATCCACGTGGCGGCTCTTGCCCTCCTCCTTCTCCCAGGACATCTGGATGAATGGCCTCTGCACGTAGTTGTAGATCACCTCAGAGCGGCCTCCAGGCCTCCTCTTCACCTTCTCCTTGCACGTGGGGTACCCTGGAAGCACAGACAGCCACTCAGTTCCACTGCACCTCTCTGACTCACAAAGGGACAACAGGATTCCAGAACACCCAGGTAGGAGTGACTGTGGGGTCAGCGTGGGACACACACACAACTGAGCAGACCAATGCTCAGATTCCAGACAAATGCTCACATTCCACATTTAGCATTACTAGCTTGCAAAAGACTGTTATCTTTTCCCCTGAAAAAGAGTCCTGCAAGGCTGGGCATTCTTCAAGAAGGAAAACTTAAAGTTCCAGGAGCAGGTCATCCCCATGTGCCAAAAGATGAGCCAGTGAGGATGAGAAGGATAAAGGGCCAGATAAATCAAGAGGACTATGAGGATGTCCTGAAGTTATGTGGGGAGAAAATGAGGAGTCAAGGCTGAACAGGAGCCCAGGTGGGCAACAAGACCATGGGCACCTGGGCTGTAGCAGCCATGGTCCTTCCAGCAGGCCCAGGGCAGTGACTGCCCCCCTGTGCTGGGCACTGCTGAGGCACCTTGAGAATTGTGTTCAATTTTGGGCCCCTCACCAGACAGACATTGAGAGGCTGGAGTGTGTCCAGAGAAGGAAAGAGCTGGGAAGGGTCTGAAGCATCAGGAGGGGCTGAGGGAGCTGGGAAAGGGGCTCAGCCTGGAGCAAAGGAGGCTCAGAAGGGACCCTGTGGCTCTGCACAGCTCCTGTCAGGAGGGGACAGCAGGGGAGGTCGGGCTCTGCTCCCAGGGAACAGGGACAGGATGAGAGGAAATAGCCTCAAGCTGTGCTGGAGGGGTTTAAATTGGATATTATGGAAAATTTCTTCACCAGGTCCAGCCATGGCACAGGCTGTCCAGAGCAGTGGTGGAGTCACCATCCATGGAGGGATTTAAAAGACATGTGGATGTGGCCCTTGGGGATGTGGTGGGCTCAGCAGTGCTGGGTTAATGGTTGGACTCAATCATCTTAGAGGGTTTTTCCAACCTGAACAATTCCATGATTCTCTGACAAGAGGATCACACACAGCACTGTGTGTAGTCAGCCTGCAGGTGCTGCACAGCACCAGCCATTCTGTGTACAAACACAGCTACTATAAAAATAAGTCCCCCAGGACAGAGCCCAGCATTCTCTAAGCTCCCTAAGGGAAAGCTTGGATCAGCAGGTGGAAACATTTGACTTCTGTTTCCTGTTTACTCATTCCTAAGGAGACAAGTCTTTCTCCTACTTGTTATGTACCTTTCACTTTCCTTTAACTTTTAAGCCCCCTGGCCAATTTCAGTGGAACACGGCGGAGGTAAAGGAAAAACATGCTGAGTTTTAACTGGCTTTGTAAAAATAAACGTAAAAAATAAATGTACAAACAGAGTAAACAAGGAAATGCCTGGATTTCAGAAGAAATCAGGCTTTGCTGACTGTAGAGTCACCTGAACATGTATTTCCCCTGCTGAAGCAGCACTTTACCTTCGATGCCAATGCGAATGTTCTTCAGGCCCCGTTCCTTCAACACAGCTTTTGCCACGTCCCGGTTCTCAATGTACTTGAAGAATCTGTACAGCTTGGAACTGTAAAGGACTTGAGAAATAAAAAGGGTGATTAGAATCAACAAAGAGGAACCTCCTCCCTGCTTCTGGCATGCCCTGCTGTGCCAAAAGCCAGGTGTGGATTCCAAGGATTATTTCAGGTGTCTGTTTTCCTCACTGGGATTAATTGCACTTCCTTTTGGGAGGGCAGAGATGCAAATCACAGTCTCGATAGACTGGGTGGTGATGGGAGTGTAAAGCAAAGAATATTCCCTCATTAAGGAGCCTGGAAGAGGCTAAGGGGAGGCAGAAACAGAAGGAAAAGTACAGTGAGTGCTGGGATCAGTTTTAACTAGCCAGGCATCCTGCCTCCCGCAGCACCAGCTCATACACAGCACACAAATCAGGGCTCCACGTGCCAGCATCTCCTCCTGGAGAAGCCAGACTGGGAATGTGCCCTTTCCTTATGGCTGGGTGTGTGTGGAACAGAGTGCAGAGGCCTTACTCTGTGAATACTCCTCTCCCATGGGAGGTGGATGATCCTCATCCCAGTCCACGGTGTCCTCGTCGGTCAGCACCACGATGTGACACTCGCGCTCGCCCTTGCGCGCGCTGTCCACCATGATGGGCAGGATCAGCTCCTCCAGGTAGCTGTCAAACTGCTTGTGAGCCCCATCGTTGGACAGCTCGTGTAACAGAGCACCTGAGGAGACACAGAGCACATTGCATGGAAATATCTCAGCTCTGCACTTCCCAGATCCATCCAAGAGCACAGCCAGGGTTCTTCTTCAGACAAAATGCTCAACATATGTTCAGACACATCAACAGCCTCCAGATCCAGAACTGGCAAAGTCAGAAGTGCAGACTGCATTTCAAATGGGATGCAAATTGCACTGCAGAACCATTCCATTCCCATTAAAACCCCACCAAGCTCCAATCAATACAGTGAAACAGTAATAGACTGAATAATTAATTCATTATGATACTTAACTTGAATTTCCAGCAACAACCTCTGCCCTTGAAAGTACATTTTGCTGCTTTCTCCGTGATCACTCACCAGAGAACAGGGCAGGAAATTCCACCCACAGCCTGTGTTATGATACCACACACCCCATTTCAGTAAAGTGCCTTTCACAGACCTGCCTGTGTTAAAAGTACTTCTTTTTGCCAGCATGCCCACCAAAAAGCTGCTCCCAATCAAATCCCTTCATGACCAGGAATTCTACTGCTCTCCAGATTTGGTATCCTTGGTTCCTGCTCTGCCCATCAGCCTTTAGCTTAAATTATTCATGATTCTTTGGTTTTTGGATAGGGGTTATAATCCTGCTTTTAGCCTTCATTTTGTTGGCAGTAACAGCAAGCTCTGCTCAGCCTCTGTTAGAAAAAGGGACTAAAATGTTTATAATTTGCTTTTGGAGCAAAGTGCCTGTGTTCTGAAGGATTTGGTCACATCACTTTGGATTGAAGCAGCCAAAAGGAAATTGTTTAAATTCAACTTGAGCCCCAGTGAAATCCACATGTTCAAGCTTAAACTAAAGCTCAAGATTAAGAACTGCACTGAATCAGGATCAGAGTGCTCAACGCCCTGCAGATGATCTACTAAGAGCTGATTTCTCTCCGTACTTACTTAAATCTTGACATTTGATTGTGTTGAAATCAAAGTTTATGCAGAGGTAATCACATGTGTCTCGAAGGTCTGGGATGGAAATCCCATCAGGGCAGTTAATGATTCCAGTTTTGTAATAATCCTGTGAATAAAAGAACAGATTTTGGAGAGAAAAACTATGAACATCTTGGAGTATGATAATTCCTAGAGAAGAATTATGAACATCTTGGACTATGATAATTCCTAATTAGTTCTTTATTTTGTTTACTAATATTCGGGAGATACTGAAACTATTTATAGTTCTGTGTACAGTAAAACAGCCCTACTTGTCCAAGAATTGACATCTTCTGCAGATCCTCTAGGGTCTGATAAATGATGAGCTCCTGTTAAAACCTTTCCATGGCATAGGGTTTCATAACATCTCATATGCAATATGTATTTATATACAAGCACAAGGTCAGGATACAGCTCAGGAATTACAACAGCAGGACATAGAAAAGGTAAAAGGCAACACGAGCAAATAGCTGAAATGTGGACTTCACCAAAGCTATATTTTTCCTTTAGAAATCACAATGCAAAACCTAAAACCAGAATGTTCCAGGAGTGCCTGGAGATGCTCAGCTGTGTGGCACACAGACAGTTTGTTTCTTTTCTCCCCACCTGCAGAGCTGCCCTTACCAGCACGGTGCGGAACACGGCCGAGCTGATCCCTTCTGCGATCTCGTACTCGCCCTTCTCGTTTGGCCGCGTGAAATTGTATTCTCTGCCTGGCCCAAACATCCTGAAAGGGGTAAAGAATTGTGTTAGTGCACAAGGACATCGAAATGCATTTATTTCAGAGGCAAACAGGAGCACTGGGGTTAGAAAATTCTTTCCTGTGAGGATGAGGAGGGCCTGGCAGAGGCTGCCCAGAGAAGCTGTGGCTGCCCCAGCCCTGGAAGTGTCCAAGGCCAGGCTGGATGGGGCTTGGAGCAACCTGGGATGGTGGAAGCTGTCCCTGCCCATGGCAGGGGTGAAATGAACTGAGCTTCAAGGTCCCTTGCAGCTGAGGCCATTCCATGATTCTGTGATGAAGCCCAGCAGTGACACAGAGATACAGCAACTTCAATCTCCACTGCAATCTCTTCCTTAGTAAATAAGGACAAGACTTGGCTCAGGGAGGCCTCTGTTGCTATGGCTACAGCACTTTAAGGAACAAGCCAAAGGAACAGATCATTCAGTCCTGGGGCAGAAAATCCCCTGGCAATAAAGCCCTTGCACTGACCTACACCAGATAACTCCACAAGACTTTAGAAGCCTTGTTTTATACAATGATCCATGCAAGGGTCAGTGACCCACCAGAACCCCTGGGCCAGAGAGATGGAAGTGCTGGCAATACAGCACCCCTGGCAATACAGCACAGGAGGATTTCTTGGTGCAGCAACAGGCTCCAACGTCTCAGAAGGAGCTGAGTAACTTCTCTTTCAGGAGAGTATCAAGAGGTGGCAGCAGGAAGGGATGGAGCATTATCATATTCCCCATTCAGGAAGAAGGTTATCAGCTGGGGACAGATGTACAGCTGACAGACCAGGCAAACACTTGGGGAGAAGGTAAAGGAGATCACCTTTGGCTAAAAGTGTGCATGTTTTGATGGACATGGAGACTTATCTAGAGAACTACCAACTCTCCATCTGGTCAGATCTTCTGGGCCTCACTCACAGCCAAATTCTGTCTGAGGTCACCGTGTGTACAGACGAGATCACAAAACAAACATTTCACATTTATTCCATTAAAAAAATATTTTAGACTGTTCTGATGTACCTTGAAGGTAAGAGAAGTGACCCACCTTCCCAGCATGGTGTCAGGGTGAGCAGTGAAGATCTGGGGATTCACTGCAAAGCGGGTGCCATCCACCACCAGGGTCACCTTCTCTGGAGCTACTGTCTGGGAAGTGCTGCTGGAAGACAATGCACAGCATCCATGGCGTTCCTGAGTATTAAAATATTCCAGCTGTCTCTTATTTCCATCTGGGATATGGCAGTTGTGAGGTTCTTCAGGAGCAGACAGCATGCTACAGATCTGGGAATTTACTGGGCAAGCGTTGTGTCGGCATTCAGAATCCAAACCTGAGGGACACAAACAAACATTGCAAGGGGAGGAGGGAATTTATTGAAAAACATCATTTCATAGTAACACTTCCTACTGAAATGAGAAAACTGAGTCATGCAATAATTAAGGATGCCATAACTGTCAGGGTGATGTTACATGACATAAAACTAGGCTGTTATTGAACTGCACCACAGCTGGATATTTTGGTGAGCCATGGTGCTTAATGTTCCCTGGTAAAGCAAGATGGATTCAGCTGAAAAGGGCAGGAGCACAGGAATTAAACCAGGCCAGAAACACAGACCCAGCCTGCTGGCAGGACTCCCACAGGAAGCTGAGCAGCAGCACACACCTCAGCAGGGTGCTGTAAGGCAGCAGTGCCCAGTGCCAGTCTGTGGTGGGCACACAGGACTGCCCAGCTGCCTGCAGTGAATCTGCTCAGGGTCAGCTCCAGCCTGGCCAGGACACCCCTGTGGGATGTTCTTGCCAAGGTGCTGAACCCTGCTGTGAACTCCTGACCTTTGGAGCAGCCTGGCACAGGCAGGGCACATACTGCCCAGTGCAAACTGCCCTGTGACACTGGAACATTTTCCAAAACATTACACCCCTTAAAGCCCAAAAAATATTCTCCCTCAAAGATGACAACGTTGAGGGCATTATCCTTACCCTCAGTCCTGGGAACTGCAGGGCTGTGGCCTCCTAACACCACAGAACTTTCTTCTGACTCATGGGCTGCTACAGTTCTGTTCTCCACAGGACAACTGGACTCCAGATTTCTCAACCACTCTGTGCCCCCAGCACAGTTCCCATTCATGCTGGGCTTCCGTGCTGTGAGGAGCTGGTGGCGTTTCCTAAGAGAAGAGCTGGAGAGAGAACCCAGGTTGTTAGTTTTGGAAGAAAACTCCCAAGCAAGGAAGTTCAAATCTCTGTATCTGGTACCACAAACAAGGTCCCTCAGGCTCAAAAGGCATTTCTTCAGGTACTGAACTGTGTTTCAGAGGTTTATGGTGCTAGTTATGCCCCATCCCTCACATGGAAAGAGGGGAAAAAAGATTTTAAAGTAATCAGGGGTCTATCAAATCTATTTACCTTATAGACCTTCACTTTTTTAAAGCTAAGTCTAAAGCCACTGATGTATTTAGATCACATGTGCTCCTGCAAATACCTTCCTGGCAACTCCTCCTTTAAAAATGTTTATACTCTTGGCTCTTAGTCCTGGCCAAATGAGCTCTATAACATGCTTACAGCCTGAAATAAAACATTTTCCCAGTTAACAGCTCAGGCATTGCCTCTTAACCACTCTGAGGTTTGACCAGGAGTTCCCTGCTCCCAATCATTGCTTGGTTTTGGCTCTTTCTTCCTGATTTATGCCATTCTGTCACACAGTGCTCCCCCAGTATTTAACCCACTACAGTCCCACAACAAACACTTGGACAGTGCAGAGCAGCCATGGCTGGAGCAGCCCCCCACACACGCTGCTTTAACCACTGCCACATCTGGAATGCTCCTCCAGCATATGCAGAGTCACAGCTTCCTTTTTTTTCCAAGTAAAATTCCTTTTTCCTCCTATCTTTAAGACCCACTTACCCCCTTTCCATCTCCCACCACATCAGATCTCTTTGCTGTCTCTTCCCTCACTCTCTCTGGTATTTGCTTTGCTCAGGACAAGAACCAGCTCTCCTTTCTTGGCTTCAAGTGTTTTCCTTTCACTCTCTCAAACATAAAACACCAATTTCCTCATTAATGAATTTTTCCAATTTCCCCCCTGCAGAACAATTGTCCTGTGTCTTTCCCTTGGCTGAATGATGACTGCAGGGCCTGTGGGTGCCATCTCTGACTCCTGGCAGATAAAACACAGCACTAATAAAACAGCAAAATGCCAAGTCAGAGTTGTTGAGTTTTCTGGCCAGCACCTGCTGAGGCTTTAATGAGCAGTTCAGTGGTGAGTTTCAAGCCCATCATTACTGGCAGTCTGAATTAAGCATTTTATTCCTAATGAGAATTTTAGAAAGGAGTAACAATTCACTCCTTCTGTTCTGTAAACCCAATTCTAAGTTGCCAACATTATTATATCTGTATATTTTTAGAAAATCTGCTGCTAACACATCATGTGATGGTCATCCAAAGCAAGATTTTTGGCAACAACAAAACCATTTCTTTTTTTAAAGGTTCTGGCTGGCAGCACAGTGACCCAAGGAGCCCCCAAGGGTCATCTCAGTCCCAGCAACCTGAACAGCACCCAGAGCACTGCCCTGCCCTCTGCTCTCACCAAAATACCCAGTGTGGGAAAACTCCCTGTCCCAGACCTTCCAGGCTGCTTTCCTGTCCTGGCCTGGACCCTGGAGAAACCCCTCAGCAGAAACCCCTGTGAATGCTGCCTTGTACCTGGGAATAGACTCATGGAATATCTTGAGTTGGGGGAGAACATGAGAGTCCACCTCCCTGCTGCTTGCAGGACCACCTAAAACTGAGCTGTGTGACCAAGCATCCTCCAGGGAGAGTCATGGAATATCCTGGGCTGGGAGGGACCCACAGGGATCATCCAGTCCAGCTCCTGGCCCTGCACAGACACCCCAACAATCCCACCCTGTCCCTGGAGCTCAGGCAGCTTTGGGGCTGTGCCCATTCCCTGCAGAGCCTGGGCAGTGCCAGCACCTTCTGGGGGAAGAACCTTCCCTAACATCTCAAGAGGGATGGATGTGGTGACACATGAACAAATCTTTTACCTGAACAAAAGCAACACAAACTCCATGTGAACAACCTGAGCATCCCTCTGCCCTCTTCTCTGTGTGCCAGAGCAGCAAAGGGGGGAGAATGTCCAGCAGTGCCAGGCAGGGGGACACAGGGGTGTGGAGGGAAATCTAAATATGAAAAGCCACAGACTCTAAAATATCCTGGAGGGAAAAAAAAGCCCATCCCTACCTCTTCCCCCTCAAAAGCCTTTAAATCAATTCCAGAACTGACAATGTTCAGTGGAACAAAAAGTCAACTATTCCCCTGCTTCATAGCACTGTAATTATTGTGAGGAAATGGAATTTTTCAAGACTGCAAATGTTGAAGTATTTATACAACTAATAATGTGATTTCAAACACATTCACTGAATTATTATATTGTATGTTTTGACCCTGAGATTAGCTCATGATGCTGATAACACCAAGGTTGTACACTCAACCCCTGCATGGGCCATTCACTGAAGATTTGGACTTCATGATCCTTGTGGGTCCCTTTCAACTCACAACATTCTGCAATCTGTAATCTGAACCAAAAGGCTTTAAAATTTGGTAACTGCACTGAAAGATAAAAGCTGTTTTTAAAATGCAGTTTGATTTACTTAGGGAAAAGCATTTTGAGATGGGGAAAAGAATATCCTTGTTGAGATAATATAATATAATTACAATGTAATATATAATATTTTATATATCATATTTTATCTTTATATATATCAGATATATAATCATAACCCTAACCCTAAGGGAAAGCCCTTAAAGGCAGTCATTCTTGAGAACTGCTGGCTGTCAGGAGGAACCCCAGAATGTTCTGGGCTGAAGTCCCTTAAAGCATCTCAAGGGACACATTCCATGAGCCCAGGTGGCCCAGAGGAACAGACCCACACTGGGCTGTGCTCAGGAACTCTTTCCCCCCAGAATTAACTTTCCTACACTGAAACAATATCCCTGACAAAGCTGATGCTACCTCACTCACCAGGGAACAGGATTTGTTCTGTGAGCTGACAAGAATTCCATTAAGAAAACAAGATAAGCAGAAAATTTACTTCTTGGGGCTCTTTCTTCCAGGAGTGATGAATTGCTGCAGCTCTGCCAACAACCTCCCCTTGTGGTGCCTGAACAATCTCTTGACTATTTAATGCATTACTAAGCAGAGAGGAGAAATTAGGCAGGAAATCAGATCAATAAGTGGAGTATATGAAGGCAAAGAGCAGAGTTATTCAGGGACACTCAGCCTCCATAACTTCCCCAGAGCTCTGCCTTACAAGCCCCATTTAAGTGATGTCAAACACCAACAGATTGAATTTCACAACAACCAAACTGGGCTGGGTCCATGTTGAAATCTCTGTTCATCACCTCAAGCTCTGAATGAAATGCAGAGACCCTGCACACCCTTCAGCAGAGTCCTTAACTACAGCAGCTCAGAAATTATTTACAGAACCATCACCAGTTACACATGAACTACAATACACCAATTTTCTCTTGTCATTCCTCCTCTTCTGCTGCTTCATCTGCTAAGCAGGATTGTCAGGGCCCAGCTGTTTGACATCTTTCTCCTCTTTCTTTTCTGTTTTCTTCAACAAAGTTGAGCACCAGCAAAACCTGCTCTTTGCAATGTGGTGGCTCTCCCAAGCAGAAGATCTGACTTTCCCCTTTCCTGAAGTGGAACATCCAGTCCTGTTGATCACCAGCCCAGCTCAGGCTGATGGCATTTCCCTGTCTCCTGGCAGGCCAAAATCCTGCAGATCGTGTGTCAGCAGAATTGAGGGAAATGAGTAAAGATCTTTTGGCACATCTGGCTGGTACAATAAATCCCCAAACTGCTCATTTAACGTGACAAATATATTACAAACACACCCAGAACCCAGTGGGGAAACAAGTACATAAAGACTTCAAGGCCAAACTCCTGCCTGACCAGCTTACAAATGTCCTGGTTTCCTTTCATGCCCAGGATCAAGAAGAACTACCCGTGGTGAGAATGAATGCCTATAAATAATAATTAGCACCATTCAGCTTCAAAGCTTTTTACAAATATTAACTGCTCATTGCTCCTAAGAGCCCTGGGAAGCACTGCAGGGAAGTGTTTTATGAGAGAAAACAGGGACACAGAGGCAGAGACCCAAAGCCCAGGCTCAGAGCAGCAGGCCCTGTGCCTGCTCAGGTGTTGCTGACCTGGAGCACGTTCACTCCTCAGCTCCTGGCCCTGCACCAGCAGCTCCCCTGTGCTGGCAGGACAAAAACACTGCCAGGCTGTCACAGACATCCTTTGTGAAAAATCCTTTCTGTAGGATTTTTCCTGCTAGAGCTGAGAAGCTCAGTAACAAATGTAAACAATTATTATCTGCTGCTGTGGAATGCAACAGGTCCACCCGTGGTTGGTCCCCTGTAGATGTTTGGATTTATTGACCACTCACGTTGGAGCTGCTCTCGCTCTCTGTGAGACACAGACCTTTGTTATTCATTCTTTCTATCTCTACTCTTAGCATAGCCAGCTTCTGAAGAAGCTCCTTTCCTTTTCTATCTCTATGTAGTATAGTTATAATGTTATATATATATAATAATATAATAAATCAAGCCTTCTGATCATGGAATCAAGATCTTGTCTCTTCCATCCTCTAAAAAACCCCTGTGACCACCGTCACACCAGGTCAGCACCCTGCTTGGAGGGCTCCTTCCATGCACTCTGCACCCTCTGGGAAATGTCAATTGGCTGGTACCACAGTGATCAGGCACCCTGATGTCTTTCCTCACCTCTCTGGGACTTGTTTGCATGTTCAGATCCTGAAGGAGCAGCTAAGGACCAGTCCACAGAGGAGCTGAAGCCTCACAGCTGGACTGCGGGAGCTGGGCACTCAGGAGCAGCAAAAGCCCCATGTCATACTCAGCACTGAAGAGCAGAGAAAGGCTGGGATTTTCATTTTTTAAAATGGAATCAGTATGAGAATCAAAACCCAAAATTCCCATCTGGCTCTGGCCATAGATGGAGCACGTGGGCCACTCCTTCCTCTGGAACACAACAATGTCAAGAATGAGCTGTGCAACTGCACAAACATCTCTGGTCTGCAGCCCCTGTGCTGGTGGTCCCACTGAAATCATCTCTATTTGAACTTGTCTGGAGCCTTGTCTTTTGTTGATGGAAAAATATGGAAGTCATATCTAAGTTGTTTTTAAGCACAAAGTGGAAACACTTTAATTTTGCAATGCACCATTGGTAAAAACAATTCATGCTGCAAATGTTTTGCAGAGATAAAGAGCTGATCCCTGCTCTTTGCAATCCTTAAGGAAGTGTTCTGGAATGCAAAGAGCCTGTGACATCTTCAGTACATTATCCTTCCCCACCCTAAGGGATCTAAAGCACATCCAAAGGCACTTCCCAATGCATGCAGCTCTCACCCCATTGCTGGAAGAGCTGAATGGCTTCACCAGCACAGAGCACCATGAACAAGGTGAAAAGAAACTCAAATACTGCAACGTGGCCAGCACAGAAAACCCACTTAGATACAGCAGTTATTAAGCAAGAAAAAGCAAAAGCATCAGTACAAACATGCTGGTTTCTATCTTTTATTTATTGTATTACATAAATACAATATTTTACTATATTTATAAAGATATACTCATTGGAATTTTGTAAAAGAGTCACTATAGAGTATTTTAGGTATTAAAAACTTCACAGAAACTTCAAAGAAAAATCATGAAAAGCCTAGCTGCCAAAATGCATTGAGGAGTAAAGCCCTGACAGCTTATCCAGGGTCTCACTGTTATCTGGCATGGCAAGAGAGAAGGTGTAAGAGCAGAAACAGTAGAAATGGGCAGCTTTACTTCACCATTTGGTTTGCAAACGGTGAGGAATCACCAGCAGTGAGTGAATCAGCTGGTGAGCAATCCTCCCCTCTTCCTAAACCACAGCCTAACCATCACGACAGAAATAAAACTCCAAACAACTCATTTTTAAGGTGACAACACTCCTTTAAGTCTACAAAAACATTCCCATGTACAATTATTGTCAGAAATATGAGCAAGCAGGAAACAGGCGCAGGCAGGGCGTGCCTGACCTAATTCCACAGCCCTGCTCTGAGAACGAGATGGATTTCCAATGGAGCTGCACATCTTTGCACACTGCCTAAAGCCTGGCTTTGTGTCCTGCTTTAACCCCAGATGGCAACTGAGCCCCAAACAGCCACGTGCTCACTGCTCCCTGGTGGGATGGGGGAGAGCTGGAGTGGGCTGAGAGCCAGACATTAAATAGGTAAAGGAAAAGAGAAGGTGGTGTGGAGATCTCACAGCAGGATCTGAAGGGGGTCCAAGAAACCCAGAGAGGGGCTGCTCATAATGAACTGGAGTGACAGGACACAGGGAACAGCTTCCCACTGCCAGAGAGCAGGGATGGATGGGATATTGGGAATTAGAAATTGTTCCCTGTGAGGGTGGGCAGGCCCTGGCACAGGGTGCTCAGAGAACCCTGAAATGCCCCTGCCCCCTGCAAAAACCCTCCTGGCCAGGCTGGACAGGGTTTGGAGCACCTGGGACAGTGGAAGGTGTCCCTGCCATGGCAGGGGGTGGAATATGATGAATTTTAAAGTTCCTTCTAACCCAAGCCAATCTGGCATTCTATGACTCTATAAAAGCTGTGCATACAAGTAAAGCAAAAAAGGAATTAATTCCCCACTTTCCATGGGTATGAAGGTGTTCAGCCATGCCCAGGAGAGCAGGACTCCATCACTTGGGAGAAAAACACCATCACTGCTAACATTCCCACTGCTCCTTCTTCCCCCAGCTCTAAATGATGCCATAAGGAGTGGAGAATCCATCCCTGGGTCTGCTGGCCTGGCTGTGCCCCCCAGCTCCTGTGCCACTGGTGGGTGAGCAGCAAAAATGGCCTTGGCTCTGTGTGAGCCCTGCTCAGCAATAAATAAACCCCCCCTGTGTTATCAACCTCTTTTTTCCAGCTAAATTCCAAACCCCCATAAGCTACTAGGAAGAAAACAAACTTTATATCAGATAAAACCAGCATAAATTCTTAAAAGGTCTTAGAATATTCCAAAAGTTTCTCTACACATAAAAGCAGAGAAACAAATTAGCAATGATTGGTTTTCTACTTTGGAGAGGAAAAGGGCAATCTCATGGGTTTAAGATAAATAAGAAGTGTTTCCTGTACATAAGGATTAGGGGAATCACTGTAAGGTACAAACCACAGCAGGGAATGCAGCACAGAGATAATGGATCTGCCCTGGGCTGGGTAACATTGGTTAAATAAAAAAGCAGCCATCAAACTGCTGAAAAATTCTAATATTGGCAAGTAGGCAGCAGTCCAACTTCTAATTTTCATAATAACTATTTGCTTCTGATCATCAGATGAAGACTTTCCCAGAGAAAGAGATAAAACAAATGATTCTGCCTGTCAGCTCAGCTCACCTGCAGTAAAACCTTCCCAGTGGCAGGGAGGCATTCCAGAAGGCTGTGCAGAGTGACAGAACTCATCCAGTAGAAAGAAAGGCAAAAAGTGAAATGTTCTGCTCTATTAAAACATCAGACCTGACCTGATGGCTCATTCTGCAACTATGAAGGATCTTAAAGCCCCCCCAGTGCCACCCCCTGGCAGGGCAGGGACACCTTCACTGTCCCAGGGTGATCCAAACCCTGTCCAGCCTGGGATGGAGGGATGCCAGGGATGGAGGGATGCCAGGGATGGAGCAGCCCCAGCTGCTCTGGGCACCTGTGCCAGGGCCTGCCCACCCTCCCAGGGAACAATTCCTTCCCAATATCCCATCCATCCCTGCCCTCTGGCAGTGGGAAGCCATTCCCTGTGTCCTGTCTCTCCAGGCTCTTGTTCCAAGCCCCTCCCCAGCTCTTTTAGTCCCTTTAGGCTTTGAGTTCTCCCTGGAGCCTTCTCCCATCCAGGTTGGACATCCCCAGCTCTCCCAGCCAGGGAAAGCAGCACTGCCAGGCTGAGCCCCCAGCACTGCCCTGGGCACCCAAACCAAGGGAGATGCTCAGGGCAAGGTGAGACTTGGCAGGGCTGGAGATGCCACTCCCTGGCAGCTGTAGATACACCTGGAGCACTGGAGAACAACATGGTCCTGCCCCTCCAGGCTCTTGTTTCAAGCCCCTCCCCAGCCCTCTTAGTCTCTCTAGGAACTGGAAGGGGCTCTGAGCTCTCCCTGGAGCCTTCTCCTGCCCAGGTTGGACATCCCCAGCTCTCCCAGCCTGGCTGAGCCCCAAGCACTGCCCTGGGCACCTGCACCAAGGGAGATGCTCAGGGCAAGGTGAGACTTGGCAGGGCTGGGGCTGCCACTCCCTGGTACCTGTAGGTACACCTGGAGCACAACATGGACTGTACTAGAGAGAAAAACATCCAACTGCAGCCTTCACATGCTCTTCACACACCTCCTACTGATCCTCATTTCATTCTCCCAACACAAACACAAGCAGACAATAAAAGCTGATTTATAGGTTGAACCAGCACAGGCACATGACAAAAAGCTTTTCCCTTGTTATGAAATGACTCTATCAATATACAGAGGATTCATTTTCCATCTGGCTTCAAATGATAGATGGAAAATAATGTCCAGCAGGCCTGATGCAATGCAGGACAGCCTGAAAATGTTGGCAAGAGACAGCAAGGAGGCTGATGAAATGCTTGATTGTTTCTCCCATTCTGTGCATAGTGCTACACTGTTAGCAAAGTTTACTGACTTACTCATTTAATTGAGCTCAACAAAAACCCACTGTTTCTACAAATGTAATTCAAAACTACAGTTGGCAGTATGGGTTTAGGGTTTAACACTGTATTTGCACACTTTGATTTAAGAGCTGGGGGTCACCAGGTCCTTCTGTCACCACCAGAACTCAGTTTATGCCCTGAACTGACCCCTCACCAGTGCCCCACACTCACAGCAGCTTTTCTTTTGCCAATCTCCACACCAAGACTGAAACCTGCAGAAAAATAATGGGTATTAATTAACTGGATGTAACCTTTCACAGACTTTCCCAAAATAGGAAGGTCACACCGTGGCAGCCTCAGCAACAGAAGAGATGAAATGCATCCAGCAATGTTCACCACGGGAGCAAAATTCCTACCACAGCCACAACTCACTGCTTTGTGATTCCCCTCCCTCTGAGGCCCAAGGTATTCATGTCAGAGAGCAAACCCAAGTGAACTGTAAAGGTATTTCCTCACAATACTGCAATAAAAACAGCCACCTGAAAAATGATATTTGATCCTCAAAAAGAGCTTTTACCACACTAAGGCAATGGCAGCTTTGCCAGTGCTATCTGATTAAATTCAGCACTTTTAATAAAGCTAGACATGCCCATAAAAATACACAGCTCCTTCTTGGCAGAAGGTTGGACTGTGCAGATATGATCAGGGAAAAAGGAAAAAAAACTGGCAAAAGATGAGCTGTTGCAAATATAATCAGGATAATTTACCTAGAGACAGGAAAAACAAATGTTCCCTGCTAAAATAAACAATACTGAGCTAAATTAAGTTTTAAGGCAGGTGACACCTGTGAGTTACACCTTCTCTTCACCTGTGTTAAATTAAGCTACAAATAGGTGAAAGCAACAGGAGTAGGTGCTACAGACAACAGAGTTTGGCTGTGCTCTCTGTTCCACCATTTGCTGCAAAAGTATTTATAAAGATTTCAGAAAATCCCACACACTTGAGCAAAGCATAAAAAGCTGCCTTATCCCTTTGGATTTAGAAAACCTTTTATTTCTCAGCTTTTGTTCTTAGGCAGTTAAATCCAACTTGGTTCCAAATTTGCACTATTTCAATTCCTGTATCTGTATTATGAGAAGTCCAATTTGTCAATTATAAACTGCAGCAAACTGCATAAGGACAAGAGTATTTCTGAGGGAGTACTAACAGAGGATCTGTGTTTCCAGATAATCTGCCCTCTCATTTGCACTATGAGAAGTCCAGTTTCTCATAAACAATACTGAACTAAATAACGTTTTAAGGCAGGTGACACCTGTGAGTTACATTTTCTATTCACCTGTGTTAAATTAAGATACAAATACTTAGGTGAGAGCCTGCAACAGGAGTAAGTGCTGCAGACAACAGAGTTTGGCTGTGGTTTCTGCTCTACTATTTGCTGCAAAAGTATTTACAAAGATTTCAGAAAATCCCACACACTTGAGCAAAGCATAAAAAAAGCTGCCTTATCCCTTTGGATTTAGAAAACTTTTTATTTCTCAGCTTTTCTTAGGCAGTTAAATCAAAGTTGGTTCCAATTTCCCACAATTTCAATTTCTGCATAAGGACAAGAGTATTTGAGGGAATACTAACAAGAGAATCTGTCCTCTCATTTGTACTATAAGAAGTCCAGTTTTTCAATTCTAAACTACAAACTGCATAAGGACACAGTATTTCTGAGGGTGTTCTAACAGAGAATCTGCCCTCTCATTTGTATTATGAAAAGTCCCATTTTTCAATTATAAACTACAAACTGCATAAGGAAAAGAGTATCTGAGGGAGTACTAACAGAGAATCTGCCCTCTCATTTGTACTATGAAAAGTCCACTTTTTCAATTGTAAACTACAGCAAACTACATAAGGACAGGAGTATTTGAGGGAGTACTAACAGAGAATCTGTCCTCTTATTTGTATTATAAAAAGTCCACTTTTTCAATTATAAACTACAAACTGCATAAGGACACGAGTATTTCTGAGGGAGTTCTAACAGAGAATTTGTCCTCTCATTTGTACTCTAAGAAGTTCAGTTTTTCAATTATAAACTACAAACTGCATAAGGACACAGTATTTCTGAGGGTGTTCTAACAGAGAAACTGCCCTCTCATTTGTATTATAAGAAGTCCCATTTTTCAATTGAAAACTACAGCAAACTGCATAAGGACACGAGTATTTCTGAGGGAGCTCTAACACAGAATCCATCCTCTCATTTGTACTATAAGAAGTTCAGTTTTTCAATTATAAACTACAAACTGCATAAGGACAGGAATATTTCTGAGGGAGTACTAATAGAGAATCTGCCCCTGCATTTGTACTATAAGAAGTTCAGCTTTTCAATTATAAACTGCAGCAAACTGCATAAGGACAGGAGTATTTGAGGGAGTTCTAACAGAGAATCTGTCCTCTCATTTGTACTATAAGAAGTCCACTTTTCCAATTATATAAACTACAAACTGCATAAGGACAGGAGTATTTCTGAGGGAGTTCTAACAGAATTTGTCCTCTCATTTGTACTATAAGAAGTTCAGTTTTTCAATTATAAACTACAAACTGCATAAGGAAAAGAGTATTTGAGGGAGTACTAATAGAGAATCTGCCCTCTCATTTGTATTAGGAAAAGTGCAGTTTTTCAATTATAAACTGCAGCAAACTGCACAAGGACAGGAGTATTTGAGGGAGTACTAACAGAGAATCCATCCTCTCATTTGTATTATGAAAAGTCCCATTTTTCAATTATAAACCACAACCTGCATAAGGACACGAGTATTTCTGAGGGAGTTCTAACAGAGAATTTGTCCTCTCATTTGTATTAGGAAAAGTCCAGTTTTTCAATTACAAACCACAACCTGCATAAGGACACGAGTATTTCTGAGGGTGTTCTAACACAGAATCTGCCCTCTCATTTGTACTATAAGAAGTGCAGTTTTTCAATTATAAACCACAACCTGCATAAGGACAGGAGTATTTCCGAGGGAGCTCTAACACAGACTCCGATCCTCCTGCCAGCAGCAGCAGCTCTGCTCGCCCCCATTTCCCGGTGTCATTCCGGAGCAGCCCTCACTTACTGCCGGCTCATCCGCGCTGGGCGCTCCCGCAGCCCGACCCGGGATCCTCCTGCAGCTCAGGGCAGCACCGGGCCCAGCACAGCTCCGCAGTTTAAACTCCTCCAGCAGCACCGGGCACTCCCCCAAAGATGATTCATGACAATATTTCAGGTTAAAAGTCCCTGCAGCTGATTCGTGCAAAGTTTGAATAGAATCGGTGTGGTAACAGCTTAAAGTCTCCTCTTTTCAGTAAAAGCCTCCCCAAATTCTTTATTCAGGCAGTTTTTGCAGGAATTCTGGGGTAGAAAAGGCCATGGTTTGAGGGAGTAAAAAAAGGGAAATACCACAAAAAAAATACACAAAATTGAAAAAGCAGAGAAGATGCCTATTTCAGCACACATCATGAGGAGTTCGTGCTGATGGAAGGTGTCCCTGGATAAAGTCACTCTTGAAAGGGGAAAGTTCTAAAATTGAAGTGGATTTCAGAACAGGCCTCTCTGGCTTGTTTTTACCTTGACAAGAGATTACCCAGCAATATTCTAGCCAGCTGGTTTTGTGACTATCTCAAAGATAACAAGCAAAAGAAATTCCAGGAATTTTTAAAAGTTACTTATTTCAAGGAAATGGTCTTCAAAGCCTGTCCTTGTGAGGAGTATTCACTTTTCTGCTGAACAATCCAAGAGAATCTCAAATTAAACCCTTATCAAACCCTTGATACCATTTGGTAAAACACCCTCCTGCCACACATCCCTTAGACAGGCAGAGAGGAATAAAGACCAGAATTTTTGGTTGTGTACATAAGTATGTGCACATGGATTCCCAAGCCCAGGAGCCCCAGGACTTGGGCCCAAACAAATGTAGAGTAACTGAGGATAAAATGAGTTATTAAAATTGATAAAACTGGGTTATTTTGACACATCAGTGCATTGCTGAAGAGCCTCAATAAGAACCACCACCTTCCCCCAGTGCCCCTGTGCCATGGCCATGGCAATACATTGTTTGTGTCACCTGGGAATGTTCCCCTCTGCCAGCTCAAATATTAAATCCATCCATTCTATCCCTTACTGCTTTCCCCTAAGATACAGCTGGATTGCTCAGAGACTGCTCCAAACACGATTTCACAAAACAACAGAGTTAAATATATCACATATCATCAATAATATATAATTTTTAATGCAAAGAGAGTCTAAACAGGCAGGATACTATTTTCCTCCTGACTCATGCCAGTGATAAAGCACATATGTCTTGGCAAGTCTGAATAAAAAATGTCTTGAGAGAGCTCTTAATTAAAAACAAACCAAGCAATACAACATATAAAAAAAAATCCAGGTCACTAATTAACTAACTTTTGTATGCAAAAACTCGTTATTACTTTTGGTTTGGGGGCAAGATTTTATTTTTTAATGCCCAATTCTCTCATCTGTCCAGACACAGGTGCAGCAGGCTGGGGGAATGTAAACAGCAAGAATCCCTCATCACCAAGAGGGGCTGTCCCACACCAGGTGAGGCTGGTGGCCATCACCAGGAGAAAGAATAGATGTGTATGTTTTATAGATAATTTACATTATTTGTGTATGTATCATATATAAATTAGCTTTTATAATTACCCTATTTGTTTTAAGACAGCAGCTGTCCACTGTGAATCTCTCGAGATGAGCATTGCTGTATTATCAGTGTGTTTTGAACTATATAAATTTTAATTAATTTATGTAAAAATTACAAATTCAGCACAGACAATACTCTAAACCAAAATTCCTCTCATCATTAACATTTTTGCTTGCTACAAAAACTTATCTGACATTTCACCCACGGCAAAAAGCACCGACTTGTTTGGACTCTTATTTTAGAAAGGCTGCGAGCAGCTCAGAACTCCACCTTCCTCCTCTGGAAGGGATCCCAACGAGTAACTGCTCACTCATTCCCAGCTCATCTGCTACAACTCCAACTGCCATTCATTTCTGACCAATTACACAGCAGCAGCTCGGAAAACTAACAATAGGTGGCACATTTTAAAAAGTTGGACGCAGTCACAGCAGCTTTCAAAATAATAACAGTGAAAAAACTCAAAGCAAAGCCAAGAAACAAACGCAGGGATGCAATGGCAGGCGATTAAATCTGCAAGGAGGTATTGCCGTGGTGAGGAGGAGGTTCAGACTGCAGGTGCAGCAGTTTGTGCCCAGTGTGAGGGGCAGAAGCAGCATGGGCAAAGTCAGGTGTTGTCGGGACCCAGCACATCCCTCTGGCTGTGCTGAGCAGCCCAGACCCTGCCAGGGGGCTCAGAGACCCTGGCACAGAGCCCAAAACACCTCTGGGTTTGATTGTGACTCGTGGAGCAAATTGCCAACCTTAGATGAAGGTCAGCAAGCCACAACAGTTTAAGTAGAATATTAGTGAAGTTATCACAGGGTGAATTATGCATTTTGGGATTTTGGTACAGGGGGTTATGGAGGCAAGATGGAGGGAACTGGGTGTGTCCAGCCTTTCTCCGTCTTCTTCTTGCCCTCCATCTTCTGGGTGATGTTGGCACTCACAGATTGGTTTAGAGTAGAAGCTCACTGTCTAACATAGGTGATGGGCATTGGGAAGTTATTGTAAACATTGTACAGGTAGTTTGTAGTATAAAGACATAACACCACCCTGGGGGCAGGCAGAGTGCCTCGGACTGTCCTGCTGAGCTGACCTCGGCAGGGCAGGAGAAAATTTTTTATAGATAAGATAAAATAAACAACGTTAAGACCGAGAAATGAAGAGCTCTGACTTCTTCTTTAAGCACCGGGCTGGGAAAACAGACTTTGGAACTTTTCTCGGGGTCACT
Source organism: Geothlypis trichas (assembly GCA_009764595.1). Lineage (NCBI taxonomy): Eukaryota > Metazoa > Chordata > Aves > Passeriformes > Parulidae > Geothlypis > Geothlypis trichas. The sequence goes on along the minus strand of CM019925.1, from coordinate 2,772,249 downwards.
CTGACAAACTAATGAATCCAACAAAGTGTCCCCCCCTGACTGGGATGTGCCCCAGCCCTGGGAGTGTTGCCCCAGGTCTGGGCTGCTCCAGGCTGGCACAGGTCCCTGCCAGGGCATTATCTGCCATCCCATGGGGCACTGCCTTACCTCACCACACAGCTGCTGGAAGCTTGTTCAGATAAAGCACAGCTGAATTGTCCTGTGGAAGGGCAGAGATGATCCTCTGACTGAGGAACAAAGGTGTGAAAAATGCATGTATTTTATGATTGGCTTTTCGCAAATATTAAAATGAATATTATACGTGTTGTGTTAGGAAGTAATGCTGTATTAATTCTCTTAAGTACTGTGTTAAATATAGTTTTAGGTTATAAAAATTGTTAGAATAGAAACTGTGCTATGTAGGATGCTTTGTTTAACAGAAAGGACTTGCAGTGAGATAGCAGCCACAGGACACCTGAATCTTTCAGAGAAAAGGAATTTATTGCCTTCTTATCAGAAGAAACGAACTTCTTCCCGCCTTGAAGGCTCTGTTAGGATTAGAAGGAAGAAGTTGACACTGACCAGACAGAATCCTGTGTTTGAATGGAATTTATGTATCATGGATGAAGTGTATGAATATGCAACAGGCTGTTGTTTTTAAGGGTTAATCCTTTGTTAACTTGGGTCCTTTGTCAGGCTTGTGATGCCCAGAAAAAGGTACCCGGACGTCCGTAACTCTTTGCTTTCATTGTCTCATAGTGTCCTGATTTAAATTGTCCAAATTATTATGACTCTAATTATATTACTACTTTTATAACCATTTTATTACTATTAAACTTTTAACAGTTTCAAAAGCAAGTGATTGACGTTTTTCACAAAAGGGAACATTATCAGCATTGTCCTTAGAAAGAACAGAGTTCTCTGAATCACACACACGGTTTAATTCTCACTAAGATACAAACAATAAGAAAAAGCAAAACAAACATAAGGCTCCTTTCACGGGGCAGCTGCGTTAGTAACTGCAAGTAATACTGAGTAATCCCAAACCAAAATAAACACAGGAGTTTTATTTAGCACAATTGCAGCTCTTTGGAAAACACCTCCTGATTTTATTTTGAGGAAGGCAAGAGCTGGGGCTACAATTTCATCGAGGTGAGGCCAACCATTAGCACTGTGCCAATTCATGTCAGCACAGAACCTGATACTTTATTTTCAAGAACTGAAAAACAGTTCATGATTTCAAACCAGCCAAGGTTTACAAGGGGACACTGGCAAGACACCTCTTGCTTTGTTTACATGCCTGGATAAATATTTTACATGTCAAGCATAGTTATAACACTTTCTAAGAATATTTCATTACATTCTTTCTTCTCTGACTAATAATTCTTCCACAAAAATATTTGGCTAGTGCAGCATTACAGCAAAATTAGTCAGGAACTGGAGCCATATTTTGAGGGAGTAAAAAAAGGGAAATACCACAAAAAAAAAAATAAAAAATTGAAAAAGCAGAGAAGATGCCTATTTCAACACACATAATGAGGTGTTTGTGCTGATGGAAGGTGTCCATTTGGGTACTGGATAAGGTCACTCTTGAAAGGGGAAAGTTCTAAAATTGAATATTCCAGAAAAGGCCTCTCTGGCTTGTTTTTACCTTGACAAGCAAGAACCTACCAATATTCTAGCCAAAACTGTAGCAGGTTTTGTGTCTATCTCAAAGATAACAAGCAAAAGAAATTCCAGGAATTTTAAAAGTTACTTATTTCAAGGAAATGGTCTTGAAAGCCTGTCCTTGTGAGGGATATTCACTCTTCTGCTGAATAATCCAAAAGAATCTCGATTTAATGAGCATCTTTCAGCAGCAGAGCTTATGTGTGATTTTAATAAACCCTTAACAAGAAGATAGGTTTTCCTGCAGAGCCTGCTAATTAAGGGGTCTATAAATGTCCCAAAAGCAGCTCCCTCCAACCTGAGGATTTCAGCTCAGTCCTGACCACACTGTGACATTTTAGAGCTCTTCACACGACCTGCATGAAACGAGGTGGCTTTAGTCAGTCTGGCTGAAGACACAAGAATCCATCTCCTCTTCCTGCAGAGCCTGGAGCACCTCTCCCACAAGCAGAGGTCCCAGCAGGGGAACATTTCTGTAGGGGCCATGGAATTATAGTATGTATTGTATAGTTGGCCCCTAAGTAAAAGATCTATGTATTGTATAAGTGACCCTGCCCTGCTGCTCGTTACTGTGAATGGGCTGTAGAACATGAGAAGGTTTGGGATAAAAGGGGATGGGGCAGCCAGGGAGAGCCAGAAGAGAAGAGCCCTGGCTGAGAAACAACGACAACACAGGTGTGAGACTCTGGAAATAGAAGAACAACAATGTAATAACTACACATTTCCTGCAGCCCCGTGTGCCAGACACGGCCTGGGCAGCACGAGGGGCTGGGATGTCCTGCCAGGGCTGCAGCTGCTGCACAAGTAAAAGCTCTAAGGCTCACCGCTCTCAGGCTGGTTCACAGGAGGTTTTGTTTTGAGTTGTTATTTTTACTTCAGCTGTGACAGCCTTCTAATTAAAGACAGCACTAAGTGTCTGCAGCACACAGGGTGAGAGGCTGGAGAACACTCTATTTTCTGCACTAAGAATTATTTCATCTCTCAGAAATGCAATCATTCAACTCTCCAAGTGGTGAAGTGGCATTTCCCATAGCTGTTCATAACACCTTTAAAATGCTCTTGGAATGACTTAACAGCTCAAAGTCAAGACACACAGAGGTGCCACAGTCATGGCAGATTTACCAATTTTCTGAAAACAATTGCTTTTCAAAACTAACTTTTAAAAAGAGAGGCCCATGATCTTGGCAAAGAACATTTTGTAATAGGGACATTTGACAGACAGGATACCATTTAAATATAGCACAGTGCTAATGCACAAAGCTCTCCACAGCTTTATAATTATCAATAAACAAACCCAGCTTCCCCTTTGCTCAGCCAGCACAAGGTAACAGAAATCATTAGACTGGTTTCACTTCAGTATCTCGTGCACAGCAACCCCAGCTGACCTCCTCTAACCCAGCTGGTTATCACTCCTTGGGCCTGACAGCAATACTGCACCTCAGCACAGCTCCTTGCATCAGACAAACTCATTCTGCTCTTTCTGCAGCCACCTTGGGAGGGGAGCTCCACCCCAGAGCAGCAGGAGCAGTGACAGAGTTGGCACAGCACCCTTCCCACCCAGCACATCTCATCCCAGCATTGTCTCCTGTTTCACATCCAGTAATGGGGCTGCAGCATCTCTGCCCCTGTCCCAGCTCAGGGTGAGGCTGTAGCAAAGTCATTTGAGCTGTTGGATGTAAAGTGCATGTATACACAGACAGAGAAAGTGAATATGGGGTTTTCTTGGGGTTATTTTCTGGAAAGGTTTTGAGACAGGGATCACTCTCAGTGATTCTCAGGTTTTTGGTTGTTAATTGCTGCCCCAAGATGTGCAGGATGTCTCTGTTCAGGCCCCCGTGGCTGAAGAACGAGTCAGAGCTCTTCAGTTTTTGGTCTTGAAGTTGTTTATTAATTCTTATCTATAAAATTTTCTTTCTGCCCAGCTGAGATCTGCTCAGCAGGGCAGCCAAAGCCACTCTGAGTGCCCTTGGGGTGGTTTTGTCCTTTTATACTACAAACTACATATAACATATTTACACTTAATTCCCAATACCTATCACCTGTGTTAGACAGTGCACTTCTACTCTAAACCAATCCCAAAGTGCCAACATCACTGCAGAAAATGAAGAAGAAGAACAAGAAGAAGAAGAACAAGAAGAAGAAGGAGAACAAGAAGAAGGAGAAGAAGAAGAAGAAGAAGAAGAAGAAGAAAGGCTGGACACCCCCTAGTTTCTCCACCTTGTCCCCATAACCCCCATACCAAAAATCCTAAAATCTACATTTTCACCCTGTGATAATTTTATTATTATACTATTTAAACTTCTGTGATTTCAGGTCCTCATACAAAGCTGGTAATTGGCTCCAGGGGTCACAATCAAACCCCCAGGTGCTCTGGGCTGTGTGCCAGGGTCTCTGAGCCCCCGGTGGGGTCCTGGCAACTCTGGGCACCCAGAGGGATGCACTGAGTTCTGACAAGGGATGAGGCTTCTGGAATTACTGTCATATCTGCCACTCCAAGAACTCCATTGCACTGTTTGTATCATGATCTATCCTACAATTTGCAACATGATATATGGCTTCAGACCCCTCTATCACAAAATGTTTCACCTACCTACGATTCTTCCTAATCGCTCTGCTCATCCCAATCATCACCAACAACTTATCTGTCCTTTCATTGGCTGAGGAGGAGTTGGAATCATATCCTTCCTACTCATCAGCTGATACCATCATATCTGCCACTCCAAAAACTGTCTCAAAACCTTTCCAGAAAATAAACAACCCCAAGAAAACGCCATATTCAGTTTCTCTGTCTGTGGATACATGTACTTTACATCCAACAGCTCAAATGACTTGGCTACAGCCTCACCCTGAGCTGGGATGGGGGCAGAGATGCTGCAGCCCCATCACTGGATGTGAAACAGGAGACAATGCTGGGAATGAGAAAGCTCCTCTGCCACGTGCCCAAGAAATGCTCATGATCAATATTTCTCTCCATTAGTGCAGCATCCCAGTCGATGGATTCGACTGCACTCACAGGGAGCTCTGAAATCAGCACAGCTGAGTGCAGAGATCCCAGCATTTAGAATAAAAGCTAAAACCTGCCTGTCCCCAGAGACTCCAACATCAGCTGATTTACACGTGCTGAGGATGCATCTCAGCAAAGCCTGGATATGGGCAAAACCTTGTGGTCTTTGGGCTCTTTACATAAAAGCTGAACCAGTTCTCAAATACACCTGAATCATCTGATTTGCACACAACTGAATAATCTTATGAATCTTCATATTTGTAACTTGGTCAGTCTGAAAGGAAAAAGAAAAATTAGATCCTATAGAAAAAGCCCAGGGTGTGCTCGTAGAAATGAAACCCCATGGATGTAAGAAATCAAATTTTAAGTGCAATCAAAACCTGAGATTTTAATAATCTCTATTTCTTTTCCATTCCTTAGTTGGATTCCTTTCCCAACACAGGCAGTAAAGTATTTTTTTCTAAAACCCCTATCAGTTTAAAGGCCTTTTCTATGTACACATCCATCCCCTGAGGCTGTATCAGCCCCTGACACCTGACTAAGGGCTCCTCAGCAGGCATCACACTACAGGGAAGTCTGCAAGTGCCTGCTGGAAGGTTTCTGTCAATGGATTAGGGAACTCATTCATAAGCACCAACTGCCACAGCAGATAACATTCCAGGCAGACAGAAGCTTTTCTGTGGGTAGAGATTATGTAACACCATGATTTTTAATCCACTTGCCCAGAGGAAGAAGAAATGAGCTCACTTTCACAGAGGTTAAAGCTTCCTTACTCTATTTTTCTCCATTATTTGTTGCAGTCATGTTGAACTCGCAGATGATACTGAGCACATGAACTGAGAGACTCAGAAAATCCAGGGTGCTCATCTCCAGTCCATCCAGAAACTCTACTGCTGCTGCCATCACTTTCTCTCTTCCTGCCTTTTCCATACTCACATCTTTTGTGGACTTCTTACTCCAATTTATCTGAGTTACCAGAACAACCTGAGAATTGCAGTCATTCAGTTATAAAACAGGCACCACTTAGAAAAAAATTAATGTGAATGGTTATTAAAGTGAGCATACAGCTCAAAGTGGGGCAACTGTTTAATCCTGCCAGTTTACAGGACATCCAGGGGCATCACGTGGACTCACAGATTGATTTCAGGAAACGTGACCAGCTGCTGTCCCCCACAGGGCTGGGCTCCAAGGGCTCAGCTATGCTTTGCAGTCCAGGAATTACATTTATTGAAAACCCCTCTTTTATTAAGCATGGCTTTGTTGTTTACATCTCCCTCATCTGTTTTGCAAAGCTACGTAGCCAAAGCTTTGCATACAACCCACGTGGCAGCAGCAGTCATTGCTGTTCCACACCACTTGTCACTGCTGTCACAAGGGTCACTTCTCCTGCTTTTATGGCTGCCAAGCTCTGTCTCCTCCTGAAAACTTCCTGATTCAATGGACTAAACTCTGACACCCCACACAGGTCAGGGATACAGCACTGCTTTATGGAGCTGGGGGGGAAATGCATTCACTTCCCACTTCTTGGAAATGCTGCTGCCACTGAGAGCAGGACTGACTAATACACAAATCCAGACTATTTGTCCACAAATTGCAGAGGCAGACCTGACACAGAGCTGTACTCTCATTTCTCTATCTTTAGTCCATTTCTATCACTTCCTTTTTATTGCTTCTTTTGGCTACTTCTGTATTGAACCTCAGGCAGCTTTTTAATCTTGCAGTAAAAGCTGAGTAATTCTCAGTCACTCTGGCAGTGGGATACATATGACTGTGACATTTTATAGTTCACAAGGGTATTTCTGTGTTTGTGTGTTCAGTAGCAAAACCAAAGCAATGGCTGAACATTCCTGCTCCCAGGAGCAATCCATGGATTAACACAATTTTTAACAGCTGCACACACAACACATTTGAGGTTGTTCTGAGGGCAATGAGAAAAAAACAATCATAAATTGTAGAAGAAATGACTGAATGTTGAACTTCAGCAGCTACAGCCCATGTTCAGTGCTGCTTCCAAGACTAACAGACATTGATTTTCCTTCTCCATTTCAGGCCTGTGCTTATGGACCAGCTGCCCTTCAAAAGTCCTTAGTGCTGTTTTGTGCTCCAAAAAGTGGATCCAAAACCCACAGGGGCCAGTGAAGAGGCTGGAGGACACATTGTGACAGCAAATTACAACTGGAGCAAGACACAGGAGGAGAAATGGTTGTGAAAAGTGTGGAATAACACAGGGAAGGATTTCAGCTACCTCAGCACCTGTAATTATTGTAACACTCCCAGTACACATCCCCTCAACACTACCTGGGTTACAAGTCCCAGCTCCTCTGCACTGTCATGGCTCAAACAGGGAGGCTGCTCAGTGAACAATTCACTTGGCAAGGCCATCCAATAGCCACAGACCCAAAACTGTACCAACCTTGGCAAAGATGGTCCAGCAGTGCAACCCCACTGTCATGCTGGAATTGGAGGGGATATTGGGATGAGAAACCTGAAATCAGAGTGGCTTTTCATCAGCAGCCTGGCCAGGTGTCCCCAGAAACCAGATATTGCAATCAAACTGTTTGTACAAAAATATTAATGACACCAAATTGGTAATTTCTAAACTTTACTTAGCTCTAGTTATGCTATTCATTAATAAATGAAGAAAAAAATGCTGATGGTTCCCCATTCTTTTAGATTTTCCCCCACAGAAAAAGTGTTTATTGTGCTGCTTGTCTGGATGTGGGCTAAATTAGCCAGTAATGCACTGATCCTCTGGCTAAATTCACTTTTTATTAAGAAACTCATTTAAAAATCAGATCTTTTAGACAGCTCAAGTGACCTTTATCAGCAGGCACCAACTCAGCACTTTTCTTGTAAAGAAAGAGCTCATTATCCACACACTCCTCTGGGATCTCCAAGCAGAACACAGAAGTTCCAGAGTCCATCCCAAGCTGAAGCTTTCAGAAGACTCACTCTGCATTAATTAGGCAAGATTTGACTTTCTAGGAGGAGGAAGAATTCTCGACAGTGGTTTTGGCAAGCACAGGCACCAAAGAGAGAGCTCCAGGTGCTATTTCAGGAGAGCTGCAAGGCTCCTGCCCCCACATTTGGCTGCTGAGTTGGCCTTTCCCTGTGCAGTGACTTTCCAAACAGACTCTGCAGCTCTTGGTGCAATTATTAATCCAGTCCCACTGCCTGGCAATGTCCCTTGGTGATGACAGCTTTTGGCAAAGGGGGACAAAGGTGTTGTTAACTACAGCACTGGAGCCTTACAGCAAATTCATCACACAGGGTGAAATGTTATTTACTTATCTCTACACCCAAATTTTCTGCTTATGGGTTTTCAGGAGTTTAAGTAGAATTAACAGCAAGAGTTTTAAGTAATATTATACTTTGATTCCTGTGAATGTACTGCTACACAGTGAGCTGAACACTTGGCTGCCTGTCATGGGCACATGGAATGAGTTCAAGTTGAGGTCGAGTGACAAACACATCCTGGCATGGCCCAAACTCGGGGCTGAAAGTATCAACTGATAAAATGAGATGATGATTCTTACTTCTCATGACCTGTAAAGACAGACTGAGTCACCACACAAAAAATGTTACAATATCCTGAACAGAAAACTCCAAGCAAGTGGTTATGAAACCTCTTGGATTCTGAGAAGGCAGGACTGAGCATGCCAAAACATGAAGGGACTTCAAAGAGACTGAGGTAAGATCAGATTTATGATCAAATCAGCTGAAGCAAGAGAGTTTCTCAAGCCTGATGGTTAAAAATACTTTGGGGATGCAAATATTGATGCCTGGCGTGCAGAGCTCAGGTAAGGACACCTCTGGAGCACTGGAAAACAAAGTGAAACTTTGAGTGATTTTATACTGGACACATCCAACAGCTCTAGATGATCTTAGATGATACATTTCAATTAGCACAACCAGTGATGAGGCTTCTGGAATTACTCGTATCTGCCACTTCAAGAACTGCCTCAAAACCTTTCCAGAACTAAACAACCCCAAGAAAAGCCCAAATTCACTTTCTCTGTCTGCAGGTACATGCACTTTACATCCAACAGCTCAAATGACTTTGCTACTTGGTTCTCACCACTGTTAGAAGGATAGAAATAACCAGTTTGGTTCTTTCACCTACAACTTCTTCCAGCTGCCCCTGCAGCTTGACTGAGCTCCACTCTAATTTATAGAGAACAGCTACAAAACAGACAGCTCCCCTAAAATAAAGTGATGTCATGAACTCCTACCACAAAGTTCATTCTTTGCAAGCCCAAATCAAATACAAAACTCATCCTCTTTAATTCTGCAGCATAAGACAGCATCAAAAGATATCAAAATGCATTTAATGTGCTGCAAATTAGTCTGTCTTGGAACAAACATCAAAAATCAGCACATGCCTATTTCCATGACAGCAGAACTTACTTTAACCTGTCTTTAATTGCTTTAAGATAAGGTGAAGTGAGTCTAGACAGAGTCTTCTGCACAGGCTTCCCTTGGTTTACATAAGCTGCTGCATTTCAGCCCTAAGATCAGAACATGGATGTTATTATGGAAAATAAAGACAATTGTTGTACAGGCTGCTTTGCAGAAGAGCATTTGTTAGTGATGTAAACACAGAGTTATGCTATAAACAGTGGATTTATTTTAGCAGAAGGCGGCTGCTTCCCTAAACAGAATAATAATAAAGGCACATGGAAATCCAGTCTGGAGAATAATAACTCTCACAAGCAGCTTTGCCTACACACTAACCCACAGTTCCTGACCCAAATAATTCAATGTTTTGATGCTCAGATCACTGAGAACACTTCTGAGAACTGAGCCCTGAGGTATTTACAACCCTCCGAGCCAGGTGACTGTGAGCAGTGCAGCCTCACAGCCCCTGCTCAGGGTAAACAAGGACACACCTGACCAGGGAAAGCTCAGGGTTCCTGCTGATCCCAGACACAACTTCCTTGCAAGGAGCTGTTTGTGCCTGCTGCTAATGCCAGCAGGAAGGGCTGGACTGAGCTGAGGATAAGGCTCTCACAGGGACCACAGGTGAACTTTCTGCCTTAAAGCCATAATCTACAGCTACAACATGATTTGGGGTGCAGCAACCCCAGCAAAACAATTCAGAACCCTCTCCCTACAGAGCTTCTCAATCTCCCAGGTTTACAGAATGCCAGGATGGTTTGGGTGGGAAGAGACCTTAAAGCTCATCCTGTTTCAGCTCCTGCCATGGACAGGGACACCTCCACTGTCCCAGGCTATTCCAAGCCCTGTCCAGCATGGCCTTGGACACTTTCAGTGATGGGGCAACCACAGCTTCTGTGGGCAACCTGTCCAGGGCCTCACCACATTCACAGGGAAGAGTTTTTTCCCAATATCCCATCTAAATTTACTGTCAGGGTGAAGCCCTTGTCCTGCCACTCCAGGCCCTTGTGAACAGCTTCACTCCATCTTTCTGCAGGCTCTTTTCAGCTCCTGGAAGGCCACAACAGAGTCACCCCAAACCTTCTCTTTTCCAGCTTGAACAACCCCAAATCTCAGCCTTTCCCCACAGCAGAGCTGCTCCATGCCTCTGATCATCTCAGTGGTCTCCTCCAACAGCTTCATGTCCTTCCTGTGCTGGACCCCAGGGCTGGGGCAGCTCTGCAGGTGGAGTCTCACCTGAACAGGGCAGAGGGGAGAACCCCCCTATCCCCTGCTGCTCACACTGGGGATTCAGCCCAGGGCTCTGGGGGTTCTGGGTCCAACACACCTGACCAGGGCATGTCCAAGTAACTCATGCCCAAGTCCTTCTCCCTGGGCTGTACTCCAGCCTGGATTGATACTGGAGGTTGACCTGACTCTGATGCAGCACCTGGACCTTGGTCCTATTAAACCTCATACCCAAGACAGCATTTTTATCACCCCTTCCCTGAAGAGCCTCAGGTATTCTGAGATGGCAGAACAGAGGCAGGCAGGATCACAGCTGACACAAGAATGTGCCTATGAGCAGAGGTGGGCTGAGGTCTCACCCACTCACCCATTTAAGGGAAAACCCTCTAGAAATTCCTGCTCCTTTCAAAGCACAGTGAGGCCAGAAAAGAGGGATGAAAAGAAAGGTTAACTCAAGTCTAAAAACACCTTTAAGAATAACACTGCACCAGCCTACAGCCCCAGAACACGTGTAGGAGGGTGGTGTGTGTCCAGCCAGTGCCCCAAGGGGAGGCTAGTTCCATTCTGGAGTGGTGGGCACAGCATGGGGCACTGGGCACAGCCCCAGCTTCACACACAGCCCAGGAAAATGTGAACACCTCAGGACACGAGGATGCAGGGCTAACCTAGGGATAACAGCCCCAGCCCCCACCAAATACGGAGGGTAGGAGACACTCCAAAGACTCCCTCTGTAAGCAAACACTACAAAGGTGGCAGCAGCCCCGTCCTCACAGATGGCCCCTGTCAATGCACACAAGGCACTGCCCTCAAACAGCAAGCAGCCCCCAAAGCCCTCCCAAAGCACATTCACAACAACCGAGTCTGCTGTGACCCCCAGACACCCCCTCAGCCCCACAGCCCACTCCAGCACATCCTGGGACCCCCAAACATCCCCTCAGCCCCACAGCCCACTCCAGCATATCCTCTGTGACCCCCAAACATCCCCTCAGCCCCACAGCCCACTCCAGCATATCCTCTGTGACCCCCAGACACCCCCTCAGCCCCACATCCCCTGTGATAGCCGAACACCCCCCAGACCCCTCACCCCTGTCCCCTGGATCCCCAGATACCCCCGAACCCCCTCCAAAGCCCATTCACCACAACAAAGCCCCCTGTGACCCCCAGCGAGCCCCTCAGCCCTCTCCTCATGTTTCCTGTGACCCCCAGGCCCCTACCCCGGTGCGCGCCGGGCCAGGAAAGCGCCCCCCAACCCCCTTTTCCGGACACAGAGCGCACTGCGGGCGCCCCCAGGCCCGTAACTGCCCTCATAGCACCGAGAGCACGGAGAAGACGCCCAGAAGGTCAGAGGAGAGCGCGAAGGGGCCCCCAATGCCCCGCGGGGTCCGCGGCCGTCCCCCCGCCCCCCGAGGCCTCACTCACCGCGTCCCCGCCGCGGCCGCTCCCTCCGGCGGGCGGTGGGCGGGGCCCCGCCCCTGAGCCCCGCCCGCCGCCCACGCCGCCACCTAATTGGACTAGTCCTCATGATTGGCTTCCCCAGCTGACCAATGGGAACAGAGAGAGCAGGAGGGGGCGGGGCGAGAGGGGGCGGTGCCCACGGTAAGCGGAGCCCGCCCACTCCAGCCCAGGTCAGCCCAGTTCCCTCCCAGTCCCCTCCCACAGACCCTTTATGTCCCTAAAAGCGCCTCCCAATCCCATCCACTCCCCACCAAGTCTCTCCCAGTCCCCTGCCCAGTCCCCTCTCACAGCCCCTTTCTGTCCGTAAAAGCGCCTCCCAGTCCCATCCACTCTCCTCCAAGTCTATCCCAGTCCCCTCCCAGTCCATCCCAGTATATCCCAGTCTATGCCGGTGCCCCTCGGTGGTTCCAGAGCCCTTCGAGTGCCCCTTTTGTTTCCAAATGTGCTCTTCTTGTCCCTCCCAGTCCCATCCGATCCTGTCCTAGCGCCTCTCAGTCTATCCCAGTGCCTTAACAGTCCACTCCCAGTGCCCTTTTTGTCACTAAAAGTGCCTCGCAGTGCTTCCCAGTCCTGTCCAATCCCTCCCAAATCCCATTCAATCCCCTCCAAATCTATTCCAGTCACTCCCAGTGTATCCCAGTTCCTTCAAAATCTATCCCAGTCACTCCCAGCTCATCCCAGTGCCTTCCAAATCTATTCCAGTCACTCACAGTGTATCCCAGTGCCTTCCAAATCTATCCCGGTCACTCCCAGCTCATCCCAATTTATCCCAGTGCCTTCCAAATCTATTCCAGTCACTCCCAGTCCATCCCAGTCTATCCCATTACCCCCCCCCAGTCGCTCTCAGTCGCCTCCCAGTGCCCCTTTTGTTCCTAAAGGTGTACTTTTTGTTCCTCCCAGTCCCTTCCCAGCCCACCCCAGTTAACCGTAGAACCCCACATCGTGTTTGCCCACACATCCCCGGCTGTGCTCGGTGGCCGGTGGGCGCCTCCCGCTGCTCCGGGACCGCTGCGCCGCTTTCCCCCTTTCCCCCGGGGGAGAGAAAGGACGAGCCCCGCTCCTGGGGCTGCTCCCGGCGTGTCCCGGCATCGCTCCGTCCTCCCGGAGGAGAAGGAGGAGGAAGAGGAGTGGGTCCGCCCGAGGGTCCCCGGGAGCAGGAGGTTTCCCGGTTCTGTCCCGGTACCGGTCGGAGCGGAGTCCCGGGAGCAGGAGGTTCCCCGGTACCGGTACCGGGCAGAGCGGGGCGAGCCGTGGGCTCAGGGGAGCAGGAGGTTCCCCGGTATCGGTACCGGACGGAGCGGGGCTCCGGGAGCAGGAGGTTCCTCGGTACCGGACGGGGCGGGGCTCACAGGAGCAGGAGGTCTCCCGGTTCTGTCCCGGTACCGGTCGGAGAGGAGTCCCGGGAGCAGGAGGTTCCCCGGTACCGGGCGGAGCGGGGCCCCAGGAGCAGGAGGTTCCTCGGCATCGCTGCTCAGCGGAGCGGGGCTCACGGGAGCAAGAGGTTTCCCGGTACCGGCTGGAGCAGGCGAGCCGTGGGCTCAAGGGAGCAGGAGATTCCCGGTACCGGGCGGAGCGCGGCTCACGGGAGCAGGAGGTTCCCCGGTACTGTCCCGGTACCGGTACCGGACGGAGCGGGGCCCCGGGAGCAGGAGGATCCCGGTACCGGGCGGAGCGGGGCTCACGGGAGCAGGAGGTTCCCCGGTGCTGTCCCGGTACCGGTACCGGGTACCGAGCGTGACGAGCCGCGGCGGGGGCGGAGGGAGCCGGACCCGGCCCCGGGCGCTGCCCCCGGCGCTCTCCGACCTCTCGGAGCTCCCGCTCGTTTCGATTTCGGTTTTGCCGGGATCGCGGCGCGGGGACGGGCGCGGAGCGCGGCGGGCTCCGCTCGCACCGGGCCGGGCACCGGCCATGCAGGTAGGAGCCCGCCCCGGCCCTCGGCCTCCCTCCTCCCCGGCCCCTCTCGGGATTTCTCCTCCTCGCTTTCGGGCTGGTCGTGATGCTCGTGTCCCCACTCGTGTGTTTATGCTGGGTGTGATGTTCTGTGCCTTCGGGACTGGCAGACCCACAAAAAGCTAATGTAGAGGCAAATCGTGTTGGATGCTATGAAGAAGTTGATAGATGATGAAGAATATAATTTTGAAAATGAGGGTGAAGATGAAGCAATGTTTGAGGAGTGCAGAAAACAGTTGAAACTGTTGCTGGACAGACTTGCTCAGGTTTCACCAGGATTGCTGTTGACATTTGTCCGCAGAGTTTTTAACACTGCACTCCAGAACTGTCAGGGTACACAATTTATGGAAGGAGAAATGGCAATAAGGCTGCTGTATATGTTGGCTCATGGTGCTCATTTCTCACAAATTTGCCCTAAACCAGGACAAAATTTGCTGGAAGTTCATGCCCTGGGGGGTGACCCCCTACCTCACCTCCAAACGGCCTCATGGAGCAGCCAGGAGCCTCTGTTCCCTCACTGGGCTCTGAGCAAAAAGCTCCTCTCACACATCTGGGGTTCCTTTCCACCCTGGTTTTTCTCACTTTCCCACTCGAACACCCCCAAGGACAGATTTTCTCCTGAAGGAAAAAAAAAAAGCCATCTCAAAAAAGTCTGAAAGCAGCTAAGCAGGGATAAAAGCAAGAGCATAAAGTTAATGTAACATAATAAAAATTCAGAATGTATCTCAAGGCCTATAAATCTTTAGGAGCAAGAAGAATACCAGATTTGTTCTGGTTTTACTGTAAATCTCATTTGTAAGGGAGTCACATCGATGGGAGAAAATTAAAATAACTTTTAGAGAGTTCTAGACAAAATATACTGCTGATTTCTTTCACTTTTATTTTCCCCATAGCTTATTGCTTAGAGTGAATCTGAAAGACAGTTTGTGTTGCTGCCAAGCCTGCTCAGAGTTTATTCTGGAGTCTCACTGTTCTCCTCATGCAGTGTCATGTAGCTGCCTGCTTTTAAATCCAATCCAGTGACCACCAAATTGTCCTTCTTTTTCAGAAGGGAAATTCTGAAATTTTCAGAATTCAGGATTCAGAAATCCTCCCACCAGCTGCTGCCTTCCTCCTGCTGTAACTCCCAGGGAAGCATTTTTCCCTGGACTGATGCACTGTATTGGTCCTGTCCCCTCTTCTCCTGATTTTGGGAGCCTCAGCTTTGCATTAAGATGTGTCCAGCTCCCATCTCCTCACCCCTCATTTTCAGAGGGCTCAACTCTTCTGCCTGCACACACAGTCATGGGGTGGCTGCTCTAAATCACCTGCCTGGGCCTGAAGTGCTCAGAGTTAGTAACTGCTTCAGAAAATACCATTTGACAGCAAAATTGTTAATTTTCCAGAGAGCGAAGCTGAGAAATTGCTGGGATTCACATTAATAGGTTTTTAAGGGGAAGCATTATCTGCTTGGCTGCCAGTAATATTTCAAGATCTGGATGTGGCTGGAAGCAGGATCTGAGCTCCCTTCTGGCTCACATGCCCTGGCTGAGAGGGAAAAATAATTCTTGAGGGGGCCAGAACTCCATGGAGAGTGAGCAAGAGGAGCTTGCACCTCCCTAAACCATGGGATGGCCATTCCCACTAATGCCCAAATGATCCCTGGGGACAGAGTGAGAGATCTCTCCCCATATGGTGTTTTCAAGAATCAGAGCAGTGCTGCCAGGTTTATTTTAACAGCTCTAGAGAACTGAAGTGCTCTCCTAAAACCTTGAGCATCCACTGAGCATCAGAGGGTCCTGCAGGAGCACAGGCATTCAGCCTTGGCTCCATCTCCCATTTCCCTGAGCCATGGGCATTGGGGATGGATAATCCACATCCAGAGCCTGAATGAGGGCAGGTTCCTCTGCTGAAGAGCTGGAGAAAGGGATCTCTTGGCAACCAGGGGCTGGAAAAGTGTGAGGAAGAGCTGTAGACAACACATTACATCTGTGGTGCTGAAAGTCTGGTCAGAGAAGGAATCAGAATAACTTTCCCAAGCATTACTCTGGGAAGTTTGAGAAACTAATTCTTGAGGGAAAGAATTCTCAGGGAAAGAATTAAAACAATCCTTAATCTTTACAACTAGTGTTTTAAACATATTATTTACTTATAAAATGTTTACAAGAAGGGTGTTATTCCTAATTAACCAATAGTATAAAGAGTATTAATTAAAGACCAATCAAGTCCAACTTTATCATAACTATCTATAAAAGAATAAATAGTGTCCAATAAAATTTACATTTACCTTCTAAAAACCTAAGAGTTTTGGTCACTTCATTCATCCTTAATACAAAAACAACACACATCACATCACATCATACTGCTATGAGAAAACAGTTAGGGAATACTGGAGCAGATGGAGTGTCTTGGTTTGGAAAGGCAGGTGTCTGCTAAGGAAGGCAGGAGCCTCCCCTGAAATGGAAATGTAAACCACCTCCCTCTGAATGGCTATAAATTTTAGATTAAGGGGCTCTCAGGCAAAAATATCAGAGCAGGAATAACAGTTCTTTACTAGGGAAGAAAATAAAAGGATAAAATAAACAATGCAGTAAACCAAACCAACACTGCCAGAGTCAGAACCCAGCCTGACACCCTGTGGGTCAGGCTGTTGGCAGCAGTGCCATTGGAATTGTGGCTCAGCCCTCCTGCAGTGTCAGGGTGGCTCTGCTGGAGCAGGGATCCTGGAGAAAGGTGCAGTCTCTGCCTCTGGAGATCCAGGGCAAGAGGCAGCTGCTGTTCCTCTGGGCAATGCAGTGCAGGAGCCGTGCTGGTGTTCCAGAATCTCCAGATTCTATCCAGGTAGGAATGCTTGGCTCCTCCCTCTGGGCTCACATCTCCCAATGGGATGCTGTAGCTCTTATCAGCCATGCAGGGACATTCAGTGGCTGTTATCAGCAGGTGTCTCCCTGGAGGGAGGATTGGTTGTGGAAGAGATAAGGCAAACTGCCTACTGAACAGAAGCCAGCTGCCATACAGATGGCAAATAGAAAACAATCTGCTTGGCAATCCAGGGCATGGAGGCACCTCCAAAGCAAAGGCAGGACCAGAATTTCTCCCCACTGATGTATCTGATCTCTTCCCCAGGGCAAAGTGACCTTCAGCTCCTCCAGCCCCGTGGTGGCCGTGTCAGTACCACCCCCATCCCAGGCCAGACCCTCACCCGTGAGCACTGGGCAGATCTTCAGGCTTCCAGGGAGGCTGAGTGAGTAGAGGTTGAGCAAGTCAGTGCTGCCCAAAAAGGAGCTGCCATGGGGTGGGACAGGGTGGGCACAGCCGTGGTGTCCTGTCACAGACATCTTTTATGAAAAATCCTTTCCTTAGGATTTTTTCCTCCTGAGAAGCTGAGAGGCCTCAGGAACAAAATGTAACAATGGTTATCTGCTGCTGTGGAATGCAACAGGGGCATCTGTGATTGGTCTCACGTGGTTGTTTCTAATTAATGGCCAATCACAGTCAGTTGGCTCAGATAGAGAGTCCAAGCCACAAACCTTTGTTATCATTCCTTCTTTTTCTATTCTCAGCCAGCCTTCTGATGAAATCCTTTCTTCTATTCTTTTAGTATAGTTTTAATGTAATATATATCATAAAATAATAAATCCAGCCTTCTGAAACATGGAGTCAGATCCTCATCTCTTCCTTCATCCTTGAACCCCTGTGAGCACGGTCACAGTGTCCCACCCAGGGACCATTCCCTGCTGGCAAGGGGGACAAGGCTTCCTCAGGGTTCATTTTCTCTCTTTGTGGTGTTTTTGACCCGTGAGCTCTTAATACAGAGGGAAAGTTTGGTGGTGGAGACAAAGCCCCACCTGCCCCTCAGCAGTTTGAGAACAGAGGTGTTTTCCTGGTTTCAGGAATCCAGCCCTCCCTGTGGAGCAGGGATGATGTGATCCACTGGCTGCGATGGGCTGAGAGGGAATACTCCCTGCGGCCCACTGAGCAGAGCAGGTTCGAAATGAACGGCAAAGCCTTGTGCATCCTCACCAAGGACGACTTCAGACACCGAGCTCCCAGCTCAGGTGAGACCCAGGGGCTTGGGAGCACCATCCCAGCACAAGGTGGGGATCCTGCATCAAAGCCAGGGAAGTCCAGGCAGTGCTGCACTGGGCAGCAGCAGCACAGGAGGTCTCTGCTTGCTCAGTTGTCTTTCCACCATGCAAAGTACACGTGGTGTGCATTCCAGGAAGCCATAGAAACTTTAAAAATCTTACAGTGGTCAAGTTAATGGGTAACTTAAAAGACAGATAAAGTTTATTTTTCTATTTAATTTTCTCTAATGTGTTGCTGGCACTATAGGTGTTTGATCGTCTTGTTTACTCTGTAAGGCTCTTTGTTACTTGATAATTTCAAACGAGGATATCCACAGGCTATTAAGTTTGAAATGAATGGCAAAGCCTTGTGTATCCTCACCAAGGATGGCTTCAGACACCGAGCTCAGCTCAGGTTGGACCCAGGGGTTTGTGAGCCCATCCCAGCACGAGGAGTGCTCTGCTCAGAGGGCTCAGTGGGTCCCAGCAGAGCAGGTTTTGTGCTGGAGATGAGGACAGCTCTTCCTTTCTCTGCTCCATCTGAACTGCAGTACTTTGGTGTCAGTGATGGAGACTGACTCAGTGATCAGAATCCCATTTTATTGTGGGATACAAACAGTTATGTGCTATTTCAGGGAGACTAGTAATGTGTCCTGCAATGATTAGGTTAAAATCACATACACAAACTTATGCATGTAACAACATCTCCTGCTTGCAGAATTTAATGGAATTTTCTTTTTATGGTAACGCGTTTGATTTAATTTTCTTGCAATCCAGGTCTAATTTTCAAAGTTCCATTTGCTTTTGCCAAGGCATCCTATTATCAAATCTCTTTTGTTAACCAGGTCCAAAGTCCATCATCTGTTCTTGTGTCCCCCAACATTCCAACACTTTGGGATGGGGAGTAACCCCACACTGTAGTTCAGGATCTCAGCAACATTATTCAAACCATTATCCAAAGGTTTATCCATTATTCAAACCATTATCTGAGCAGAGTTTCCCTCCCTGCAGGGGATGTGCTTTATGAAATACTCCAGTTCATTAAAACTCAGAGAAGAGCTCTGGTGTGCAGCCCCTTGCTGAACTCACCCTTCAGGAAAGCCAGGAGCACAGAGGAAGGTATGGTGGGGAAAAATATCCTGGGACAGCAGCAGTGTCCAGCAGGCAGGACCTGCCTGGCTGCACACAGCTGGGGCTTGGAGCTCAGCCTGCTGAAACCATCCCACAGCCCCTGAGAGAGGCAAGGAGCCCAGCAAAGTCCAGGCCAGCTGGGAATTGGTAGTGATGGTGCAGCTCAGAACCAGTGCTGTGGGGTCTGTGGCAAACTGGCAA
Source organism: Geothlypis trichas (assembly GCA_009764595.1). Classification (NCBI taxonomy): domain Eukaryota; kingdom Metazoa; phylum Chordata; class Aves; order Passeriformes; family Parulidae; genus Geothlypis; species Geothlypis trichas. The sequence continues at coordinate 2,753,190 of CM019925.1, read as the reverse complement.
TGCTGTGACTTCCCTCAGAAACCTGCCTGCAGATTGAGATTTGGATCAGGGAGGGTCAAAGCCAGGCAGAGGCACAGCCCTGCTGGGGATTAGTCCTGCAGCATGGCTGGGAAAGGGCTGAGGAGCTGGGGCTGAGCTTACCCAGAGCTGCTGGGTGGGGAGAGGGCCCAGGTGAGGCTGGTGGGGGCCAGTGAGGCTTCTCTATGCCCTTGAGGGGCCCAGGTAGGAGTTAGGGTGGGGCTGGATTGGTGTCAGAGGCTGGGTGTGTGTGGAGGTGGATCTGGGAGCACTTTCCTGGGCTCTTCTACTGCTTCCTGTGCAAGGTAATTAACATATTAAGTCCCCACAACAATTTAGCAGGGGGTGCCTGTGCTCTGGGGCATTTTCCTCTGCCAGTTTTTCTGTATCTCATCCTTACCTTACCTGACATCTCCTCTAACTCCCCCTGGACTTTGTGCTGCTCCAGCCTTAGGAAAACCCCGGGCTTTCCTCAGCACCCTCCTCCTCTGCTGGGCTGGTCCCACCTGAGAACCACCCCAGGCTGTCCCTCCCCTCCTGTTTCAGGGCTTTGCAAGCTCTGGGGCCCTAATGAGCCCCAGGGTGATTATTAGGGGTTGTTTTGCAGGTGCAGACTGCAGTGCTGAGCCTGCCCCAGTTGTCTCTTCGTGGCTGGGCTGTGCAGAGCAGCCCCTGTTCCACAGCCACACGCGGCCACTGAGCCTCTCCCACCACAGCTCAGAGGGCAGCTGCAGGCCAGATGCCATCTGCTCCTTCCCTGCCACCCTGTCGGCCCCAGTGGATGGGAAAATTGCAGGTAATTATGAATTTATAGCCTGGTTCCTTGGGGAAATGAGATGGTGCTTTGTCCTGCCTGCCCATCTGTCTCCTTCCCCTCATTCCGTGCTTTTCCACCTCAGTTTCCCCACCTGAAAAATTGTGATTGCTCTGAGATCTCACAGTAAAAGTGCCGTGCCTGAGCTCTGTGCTCTTCTCATATTTATTGTGTTGCCCTGATTTTTTTAAGATTTTTCTAAGCCTTCTGATGTTTACATTCTTGTAACAAACTTTCTCACACACTTTACAGAAATAACTTATTGTTTTGCATTCTTTTATGGAGGAGGAAAAATTTAATAAACTGTTGGTTTGTCCAGTGTCATTGGAGAGGTGACACTGTCACTTTTAGAAATCTATAAATGTTAGAGTCAGCAATTAAAAACTCCCATTTCTCCTTGGAAGAGCTGCATGTCCATGGCATGTTATTTAGTGACAACTGTCATAGTGACAGGGACTGCAGTGACAATTGTCATCTCAGAATCTCTGCTGCTCACAGTGACCCCGGGATGCATTAGAAAGTCTCTTTTCCCAGCCCAGCAGTCAAAGAAGGAGTCAGAACTTTTCTATTCTCCTTCTCAAGGCTGTTTATTGTTTCTTATCTATAAAATTCTTTCTCCAACCCACCGAGGTCTGTCTGGCAGGTTGGGTTGAGGCACACTGACCAACCTTGGGGTGGTGTTATCTTTTTATACTAAAAACTACCTGTACACTATTTACAGTAACTTCCCAATACCTATCACCTATGTTAGACAGTGAGCTTCTACTCTAAACCAATCTAAAAATGCCAAAATCCCCCAGAAGATGGAGGCCAAGAACAAGAAGGAGAAAGGCTGGACATGCCCAGATTCCTCCATCTTGCCCCCTGAACCCCCATTCTAAAACACCCCAAAAATCTATTTTTCACCCTGATGTCGCTATAGGACATGAAACAACACGAGCTCACACACTGCTGCTCTCAAGGTGAAGAAAAGGGAAGTTTATTTTCTGGCTCTAACATTTATAGTTTTCTAAAAGAGACAGTGGATTGGAGGGTGACAGTGCCACCTCTCCAATGACACTGGACAAACCAACAGTCCATCAAATTTCTCTTCTTCTATAAAAGAATGCAAAACAATAAGCTATTTACAGAAAGTGTGTGAGAAAGTTTTGCTACCAGAATGTAAACATCAGAAGACGTAGAAAATCTTGAAAAATCAGGGCAACACCCTGTGACCAACTATTATCCTACTTAAACTCTCTTGGCTTGTAATTCTTCATACAAGGTTGGTAATTGTTTTTTCCAAGGGCTAAATCAAAGGCACAGGGGTCTTGGGCTCTGTGCCAAGGTCTCTGAGCCCCTTGGGCAGTGGCTGGAGCCCTCAGGGCAGCCAGAGGAATTTCCTGGGTCTCAGGGTTTTGGTTGTTAATTGCAGCCCTGAGATGTGCAGGATGTCTCTGTTTCAGCCTGCGTGGCTGAAGAACGAGTCTGGGCTCTTCACTTTTCAGTCTTGAAGTTGTTTATTAATTCTTATCTATAAAATTTTCTTTCTGCCCAGCCGAGATCTGCTCAGCAGGGCAGCCACAGGCACTCTGACCGTCCCCAAGGCAGTGCTGTCATTTTATACTACAAACTAGATATAACATAATTACACTTCATTCCCAATACCCATCACCTGTGTTAGACAGTGAGCTTCTGTTCTAAGCCAATCCCAAAGTGCCAACATCACTGCAGAAAATGGAGACCAAGAAGAAGAAGAAGAAAGGCTGGACATGCCCCAATTCCTCCATCTTGTCCCCACAACCCCCATACCAAAAATCCTAAAATCTACATTTTCACCCTTTGATAATTTTATTATTATTCTATTCAAACTTCTGTGACTTTCAGGTCCTCATACAAAGCTGGTAATTTGCTCCAGGGGTCACAATCAAATCCCCAGGTGCTCTGGGCTGTGTGCCAGGGTCTCTGAGCCCCCGGCGGGGTCCTGGGAACTCTGGACACCCAGAGGGATGCACTGAGTTCTGACAGCTGGGTTCTGACCTTGTTGCTGCTCAGACTGCAGGCTGCTCTGGGAGTTCGTGTACCGGCTGCTGGCCGACCGCCGCTACGAGCCCTACATCAGGTGGGAGGACAGGGAGGCCAAGGTGTTCCGTGTGGTCAACCCCAACGGGCTGGCCCAGCTCTGGGGCAGCCACAAGGTGAGTGCAACTGACAGGGAGCTTGGCATCCCTGAGAGGGAGTTTGGCATCCCTGAGAGGGAGTTTGGCGTCCCTGAGAAGGAGTTTGGTATCCCTGAGAGGGAGTTTGGCGTCCCTGAGAAGGAGTTTGGTATCCCTGAGAAGGAGTTTGGCCTCCCTGAGAGGGAGTTTGGCCTCCCTGAGAGGGAGTTTGGCCTCCCTGACAGGGAGTTTGGCATCCCTGAGAAGGAGTTTGGCCTCCCTGAGAGGGAGTTTGGCATCCCTGAGAAGGAGTTTGGCCTCCCTGAGAGGGAGTTTGGCCTCCTTGAGAGGGAGTTTGGCCTCCCTGAGAGGGAGTTTGGCCTCCTTGAGAGGGAGTTTGGCATTCCTTAGAAGGAGTTTGGCCTCCCTGAGAAGGAGTTTGGCCTCCCTGAGAAGGAGTTTGGCATCCCTGCATGTCCCTTTCGTGAGCTGTTCCCCAGAGCTGGTGGTCCAGGTGATTGTTGAGCCCTGAAAATGTTAAAGATAGAACTCTAAAATGTTGGGCTTTGTGTTTTCTCAGAGCACTGCACCTGCGTAAGCAGTATAATAAATGATATAATTGTTAGATGTGATGGTTGTTTAGTAATTAAGTATAATTATTATATAACCATAAGTAGAATAATGAGAAACTATGCTGGAAATTTAACGGGGGCTATGTTTAGCTGAAATCTATGTATGCAATAGAACAATAAAAGTTTAATAATTAACATGAAAGTTATGTAATGATAGAGTATAAAACACGTTCACCTCAAATGTATGGTCGGAATCAGATTTGGGTTGTAATACCCCAATTCCCAGAGCTCTTAATAAAAAGCACTGCATATAATCACTCCATGATTATGTGTTTTTGAATGCTAACACAGGTGTCTTGGTTTGGAAAGCCAGGTGTCTGCTAAGGAAGGCAGGAGCCTCCCCTGAAATGGAGAATGTGAACCCTCCCCACCCCTGTGAACTGTTATAAATTTTAAATTAAGGGGCTCTCAGGCAAAAATATGGGAGCAGGAAATAAATTGTTGCTCTGGGCTTTCTTGCTCAACACCCCACAATCCTTTTGTCCTTCCAGAACCGGATGAACATGACCTATGAGAAGATGTCACGAGCTCTCAGGCACTACTACAAACTCAACATCATCAAGAAGGAGCCAGGGCAGAAGCTGTTGTTCAGGTGAGGTGAAGCAGGGCAGGGAAATGGCATGGATGGGGCATGGGAAGGTGATGAGCTCCAGATGTTGGCAGCTGCTTCATCCAGCAACATCCTCCCCTGCACACCCCAGTGGTTTGTGTCCTGTGCCAGCTGGGACCTCAGAGCTTCCTGGGATCCTCAGCAAAGCCCAGGGATGGCAAATCCCCTCTGAGCTCCAGAGCTCAAATGATCACAGACTCGTGGAAGGGTTTGTGTTAGAAGGGACCCTAAAACTCATCTCATTCCACCCCTACCATGGGCAGGGACACTTTCCACTCTCCCAGGTTGCTCTGTCCAAGCCCTGTCCAACGTGGCCCTGTTGAGGGCAAAGGCTCCAGCATTTACAGCCTGGTTTGGGGCTGGGTTTGGACATGCCCTTAAAGTCACCACAAAAATGTATTTCAGGTTTTTGAAGACTCCTGGGGAGGCTGTCCGTGAGAAATCCAGCAAACTGGAGCAGCTGGAGAATGAGGACCATGAAGATTTGAAGGAAGACCCAGTGGAGGTTTCAGCACAGTAAATTTTGGAGGCCTCACTGCAGTGCATCACAGGGACCCTTGTGCTTTGCTGGGCAGTGCTGGTGTCTCTTGTCTGTCCTGGACAGAAGGCCACAGAACTGGCCTGGGTTTCAAAGCCTGCTGTGAGCCAAAGCTGGGCCATCTCTGGAGCTTCATCAGCAAAGCACACCCAGAAGGTGTCCCCCAGCCCCACGGCACAGGGGGATGTGTGGGCTGCTCTTCTGCTGGCTCCTCTCCTGCCCTGTGGGAGGGAAGGGGATATTTCTGCTCTGAAATTTTGATGCTGGTCTTTAAGGTCCAAACGTGTGGAAAAATCCCTCTGTCCTTCCAGGGAGATGAGCAGAGCAGAGCAGGAGTGTGGGCTGAGCATCTGCTGCTGTGCTGGGCAGTGGGAGCTGTCCCAGCTGTGGGTGAGGGCACATTGCACACCTGGTGCATGCTGCAGTCTCTGCTCCTGTGAGGCTGCTCCTGGGATTCAGGCTAGGAGTGTGCAGAAACACCTGCCTGGATCAGGCCTGGCTGCAGCTCCATGGTTGCCCATTGCTGGTGCTCACTTTAAATCCTTTCTCTCCAGCTGATGACTTTTGTAATTAATTTTGTGATTAAATAATGTGAAAAGAAACGAAGCCAGTAACAAGTATGACCCCACCCATGGTCAGATATGTGATTATTTGTTTTGAGTTTGAAGCAGGAATACCTGAAGTGACCAGAGTGTCTGTGTGTGTGTGTGTGAGAACAGAAAATACCCACTATTTTCACTTTGCTTTCCACAGAGGAAATAAAATGCTGTGACTGTAAGGCTGAAAATCTCACTTCTTGCTGAAGGTCTGAAACTGGGAAATCCAAGCTTTCCTCATTTAAAACAGCTCCTATGGGCACCCAGATCTCCTCCCCAACATCTTTTGGCAGCTGCTAAGGCAGAGGGCACCAGTCTGAGCTGCTCAGCAGCTGATGGGTGAGCACAGCACAAGCATGTGGTTCCACCATGAGGTTTCCACCAAAACTGGTTACTGCCAACCTGAAACTGCAGTCCCTTTGGCTGTAACTGATCTTGGTCCTGCAGAACTATTTTATACCTGCAGCCTGGAGAGGCTGGGTGGGCAGTAGCCAGTAAGAGACAGTGCTGGGGTGGGTGGTGGCTGCTTCAGCAGGGCAACATCTCTGGAAATATTTCACTTCCAGGAAAAATCACCAGCTCAGTGGCAGAGCAGAGGGGCTTGAAAATGTGAGTGGTGGAGAAGGAAACGAGGACAGTGGGACAAATGAGTGTGAGGTCACAGCCTGGGGGTGTCCTGGCTGGGAAGGGAGGCCACAGACCCTGCTGAGAGAGGGGCTGAAGGTTCCCAGCACCCACCCAGCTGCAGCCTGGGGCTGCTCCACAGCAGGAAGGGGCAGTGAAGCATCCAAACCCCATCCTCTCCTCCCCAAAGGATGCTTTTTGTCCCAGGGAAGAGTCAAAGCAAATCTTTCTCGGGGTGAAATCCTTCAGCTTTGGTGGGGGAGCAGATCTCCTTCCTCGGGGGCTGTAACATCCAGACCCTGCTGCACTCCTGGGACAGGCACCCATGGGTGCCTTTCTCCTGATCTCCTCTTTCCACTCCACTTTCTTGCGACAGAACCAGCCCTGATGGCTCCTGAGGATCCCTTCTCCCACCCATGTTTGCTTTGTTGGGGCAGGTGACAGTTGGTGGCCCTGGCTCTTGTGCTGTGCTCACAGGGAGTGTGTGGGGTGACCTCTCTTCACCTGCTTTTCCCCTGATGACTAAAGATCACTCTGGGCTTGGCTGGGGATTTCCTTTCCTGGCTGGGAAGCTGCCAAAAGCCCTCAACTCCCCTTGTGCCTCCCTGAGCAGCTCCAGAGGGCTCTTGGGGGGTGACAACCCAAGGTCAAGGATGGGTTGGAATGATGAGCTTTGTCCATGCTCCTAGGAAGCTTTTGTGCACCTCCTGGAGCAATACCTGTCTTTCCCTGTGCCAAGCAGAGGCAGGAGGGCTGTAAACCTGCAGCTTTCCTGGAACAGGAACCCATCCCTGTCAGTAAACAACGAAATAACCCCTGCTTGTGCCAGGGAGTTTGGTGTGGGGGTGTGGGGAGGGACAGCACACGGCTGTTGGTGACTTTTGGCATGGCTGGGGTTCAGGGGCTGTGAAACACAGGCAGGTGCCTCGTGTGGGCTTTCCCAGAGGTTTCCAGGTGCTTCATGCCCTGGAGAACATCAGCCACCCTTCAGCCCACCCACACCTGCTGGTGTTTGGGGCAGGGCATTGCACATTGCTCATCTGCTGGGGGAAGCAGCTCAAACCACACCCAGGGCTGGAGGAAATGAGGATTTGCTTTGGGGGCTGGTGCCCACCACCCTCTTGGATCAGAGGAACTGCAGAACTGGACTGAGAGGTTTCCACTGAGGCCATGTGTTGGCTGGGGTGGGGAGCTGTTGCTGCCCTCAACACCCCACCATGGTCCAGGTGTTCCCCTCAACACCCCACCATGGTCCAGGTGTTCCCCTCAACTCCCTGCCATGGTCCAGGTGTTCCCCTCAACACCCCACCATGGTCCAGGTGTTTCCCTCAACACCCCACAATGGTCCAGGTGTTCCCTTCCACACACTGCCATGGTCTAGGTGCTGCCTTCAACACCCCACCATGGCTCAGGTGTTTCTCTCCACACCCCCACCATGGTCCAGGTGTTTCTCTCCACACCCCCACCATGGTTCAGATCTGCAGCTGCTGTGGTTTTGTGCCCAGGTTTCTGGTTGATAGCTCATGTCTGGTTGGTGGCTTATGGCTGGTGTGATAGCCTGTTGATGGCTGGTGCCTGGTTGATGGCTCATAGTTGGCTCTTGGCTTGAAGGGATCTTTGTGATCACCATCACACACAGTGGCCTCCTACACCAGGTTGGGCTGGCTGTGGCTTTGGCTGGCCAAGCCCAGAAGCCCCCAAGGGAGGTGATTCCCTCTAGAAACCCATTTGAGGTCCCCCCAGCCTCCTGCACAGGAGTTTCCCTGATGTCCAGTCTCAGCCTGTGCCTTCCCAAGGAATTCAGGTGTGTGCCGGTGGTCACAGGGGTTTTTAGAGGAAGGAAGAGATGAGGAATCTTGATTCCATTATCAGAAGGCTTGATTTATTATATTATGATATATATATATAGAACATTAGAACTATACTACATAGGAATAGAAAGGAAAGGAGCTTCTTCAGAAGCTGGCTAAGCTAAGAATAGAATAGGAAGAATGAATAGCAGAGGTCTGTGTCTCAGCAGAGAGCAAGAGCAGCTCCACTGTGAGTGGTCAGTAAATCCAAACACCTACAGAAGTCCAATCACAGGTGGACCTGTTGCATTCCACAGCAGCAGATAATAATTGTTTACATTTGTTACTGAGCTTCTCAGCTCCAGCAGGAAAAATCCTAAGAAAGGATTTTTCACAAAAGATGTGAGCGACACAGGTGCTTTGAGCTCTGCCTTCTGAACCTGTTGCTGCCCTCTGCACCTTGCAGCTCCATGTGGGGAATTCCTCTCCCTTGGTTTTTTTCTGTCTCCTGAAGCAATTTCCGGCACAGAAGCCGCTTCTCCCCTGCTGTGTTCCCGTGGCTTTAGTTCTGCTTTTCCCCCTGTGTCAGATGCCAAGCCCAGCCTGGGTGCTGCCCCCTCACAGCAGAATTTCCTGCCAGCTTCCTGCTTCTCTCCCAGCAATGATAAGAAAAGTGGATGAAAAAATGGGGGTGCAGATCTCTTGCCCCCACTCTGGTAATGGGATTTTGGTTTATCTCAGTCTCCTGCATCTTTTTCTTGTGCCTCTCTCCCTTTAAGTTTGAGCATGTCCCAAATCCCAGGAGGGATCTGAGCTTGGATAAAGGTCTCGGTCCTGAATCACGTTTCAGGTGAAGATTTCTCCTGGAGTTTGGCTTTCCCATCTTCTGGCTGTGTCTGGAAGAGGCCATCCATCAATTCTGATTCCCGGTGCAATCATGAGCAGGGATGGTGTTTGGACTCAGCCTTGAAGATCTCCAGAAGAAAGATCTCCAAACTGGAGATGGCCAAACCGACCCTCATGGCCAGAGTGGATGTGGCTTTTTGTTTTGTGGAAAAAAATCGATTGTGAAACTCCTCCTCACCACCTGGAATCCACCTGCTTGTGGAAGGATGTGGACAAAGGCTGGGAAGCAGCCTGGAAGCTCCTCCTCACCCTTTTATCAGTTGATGGGGGTGCTGAGAAACGGAGCCAGGTAATTCCTGATCAATAGCAGACTCTGATTCAGCCCTGTGGGCTCAGGAGAAACGAAGAGATGTGGTCTGGATCTCTCCCAGCCACAGGAAATTACAGCACAGAGAGTTTATAGAAAGAGAAATAAAACAATCCTGATTGCAAGCTGAACTCTGTATCAGGAAAAGAAATTTTTAATCCAGGAGACACCTTGGCTGAACATCAATTCCAGCAGGCAACAGCGCTGCTCGGGTGGAAACCTTCCCCAGGGGTTTTCCAGAGAGGGGATTTCCAAAGCCTGCGCGTCTGCAGCTCCATCCCTGCGAGCTGCAGTGCGGAATTTTGCCATCAGATGGCAAAGCAGCGATGGGGAATAGCGGGAAGCACCTGCCGGAGGATCCACAGCCACGGCAGGGGGCACCGGGGGGACCAAACGGAGCTTTGGTGTCAGCTTTGCTCGGCCCGGGTGCAGTTTGTGGGTGTCGGGCTGGGCAGATCTGCCTGGTGGGAGATTTCCCATCCCTGGGTGAGGCTGAATGGGAAGGATTTGGGGCAAGAGCTGGTTCGTGTTTTAGGGTGGAAGGATGGGCTGTCAGAAGGAGCCCAGGGTGGGTTTCAGGGCTGTTTCAGCCCAGAGTTGTGCCCAGGGTGGCTTTCAGCCCAGCTGTGCCCAGGGTGGGTTTCAGGGATGATTCAGGCCAGGGTTGTGCCCAGGGTGGGTTTCAGGGCTGTTTCAGCCCAGCTGTGCCCAGGGTGGGTTTCAGGGCTGTTTCAGCCCAGGATTGTGCCCAGGGTGGGTTTCAGGGCTGTTTCAGCCCAGCTGTGCCCAGGGTGGGTTTCAGGGCTGTTTCAGCCCAGCTGTGCCCAGGGTGGGTTTCAGGGCTGTTTCACCCAGCTGAGCCCAGGGTTGTGCAAGATCCTGACACTGCCATGTCCCAGAGTGTCTGTGGCTCCCCAGGAGCCAGCTGGGAGCTGCAGGGCTGTGAGCAGGGCACTCTGCTTCCTGCACTGAAACCCTGCTCATCCAAGGGAGTTGTGACTTCCCCCACAGACACAACCCAGAGGAGCCCATTTCGGGCATCACACCCAGTACAAAACAACAAACCAAACCAAACCCAAAGGCAAACAGCTGCCCGAGATAGCTGGTCTCAAAGGGCAGTGCTTACACCAGGTGACAGGTGATTCTATGTTGTTTTGCTGCTACTTGTCATAAGGAAATTGCTTTCTCCTCCAGTGAAACTCACGCCCGTTGATCTGCACCACGAGGGCAGTGATAGCGGGGAAGCCTTGGCTGCTCTCCCACCTGAATGGCTGCTAAAAATAGGAGTGAACTCACCACCAGGGTATAAAAAGGCACCTCCCAGGAGAGCCTGGGATCCCTCAGCACCCGTGGCCCAGGAGCTTGCCTTGAGCTGTGTCCAAAGGAGCAGAAATTATGATGGAAAGGTAAAAACCCAACCAGCAAATAACCAATGTTGTGCTCAAGGTGATGGAATCATCCAAAGTAGGATGGGGGCTGTGGCTTTGCCTTGATTAAATTTAGTGGGATGGTTTTTTATTGAGGGTTTGGTGGGCTTTGGTGTTGGCTTGGATGAAAGGAGCTGATTTTCTGATCTCAAAAGCAGGCTGAGGTGGGGTGGCTGGGTGTGCTGTGTGCTGTGATGATGATTTTTGGGTCTGAGCAGAGGCTGATTCCCAACTCCAGAGTGCTTTGTACAGCCAAGTGTGCCAGATTTCGGCGCTGGTTCAGGGGTGGAGAAGTCTGGTTTGGGTCTGGTTCTTTGAAGGGCAAAAATGGTTATGGAGGTAAAACCAGCATGAGACACCATCCTGGTTCTCTGGTTTTCCAATAGCAGCGTCTTTGGTTGAATTCTGCTTATAAAAGTAGAGGAAAAGGGTGGTGGGAAAGGCAGGGATTGGTGCTCTGAGCCCTTTCCCAGCCCTGCACTGGTGGGAGCTCACAGAAGGGCTGTGTCACCACAAGGTGACCAAGGCCACCCGCAGGAGCCCACACCCCTCGGCCTCTCCAGGGGCTGGAATGATTTTTATCAGCCAATATTTTAAGAGGAAATACTTTAAATTCTGGGTTCTGTGGCTCACTGGGTGCTCCTGGAGTGTGATTTTTCATGTGAGTGTGGGAACATGTTGCCATGGGATAATGGGAAGCGTCTGGGTTCATCCAGTGTCCCCTGCTGGATCAAACCCCCTGGGTGATGACCAGGCTTCTCCTCTAGGACATGCCCAGCTCATCTCCCCCCTCTCCACAGTTTCGGTTCCTTTACCAATGAGTCTGTGTTTATAGAACCCTATGTGGGTCATCTGCATCAGGAGCACTCAGATAACGACCATAAAACCGACTGATCATTAACCAGGAGCGTTAACGACCCCAGACACCCACAGCGCCCTGCGTGCCAGCATGAGGGAGGTTTCCATCCAGCCCAACCCAACTGGGGAAGGCAAAAACCAGACTGAAAATGTTGTTTTTCTCCACAGCAACACTCGGGCTCCAGCTGAGGAGATGCCCCAGTGGGATGTAGGGGGGCAGCCTTTGGGCAAGATCCTCTCTCTGGACAGGAGAGAGGCCAAGAAAGTGCTGGAGATTTATGTCAAGCGCTCACTGAGCTGCCATGAAAACTCACTGGTGGCCAAAAAAAACCTTCAGGAGAAAGACAGAGGGCGAGGGAGGAAAACAGACAGGCTACAACGGTCAGAAAGTGATTTCTGCACCTACTCATGTGCCAAACCCAGCCCCAGGATGGACCAGGAGGAGAGACTCAAAGCACCAGACCTGGAGGAGACTTTGGGTGATGACAGCAAAGCTCCCCAGGAAGTGCCTAAAGAGGGGCTGAAAACCAAGAGGAAAAGCACAAAAAACTCTTCCCAGCGCTCGGGTTCAAAACCAGCCTGGCTGAAAGGTTTCCTAAACCTCTTCTTGAAGAAGAGCCCTGAGGAGCAGAAGGAAAACACAGGGCAAAAAGCAAAGGACAAAGATGTCAAAGCTCTTCAGGGCTTCAAACAAGAAGGAGCCAAAAAACACAGAGTGGACTCCAGCACGTCCCCAGCGCTGGGCAGAGCCCTGAAGAAGAAGCCCAGCCTCAAGAAGGTTTTCTCCCTGAAGAAGCACGGGGAGGAGGAGCCGGGGATCCGGGCCCAGGAGCAAACGGCCCAGCTGCCTTCCCCTGCGGCACGTCCTGGGCCCAGCCCAGCCAGGTGGGACCCCAGCCCAGCCCTGCTGCCAGCGGGACCCTGACCCACCCCTGCTGCAAGCGGGACCCTGACCCGCCAGGGGCCGCAGGACCCCTGACCCACCCCTGATCCACCCCTGGTGCCAGTGGGACCCTCGACCCACCCTGTGCTGTGGTGGGACCCTGACCCAAACCCTTATCCACCCTGGTGCTGGTGGGACCTGACCCAACCCTGGTGCTAGTGGGACCCCAGCCCAGCCCTGACCCACCCCTGGTGCCAGCAGGACCCTGACCCCACCCATGCCCCAGTCCAGCCAGGTTGGACCCCATCCCAACCCTGACCCACCCCTGGTGCCAGTGAGACCCCAGCCCAGCCCTGACCCACCCCTGCTGCCAGTGGGACCCCGCTGGGCTCCCCTGGTCAAAGCCATGGTGTTCAGTGCTGGTTTCTAACCTCCTCCAAGGGTTCTGTGGGGCCTGGGATGGGTTTTGGAGACTCCAACTCCAACCTGCTGCCCCAAGAAGGGTCGTTCTGCCCATGCTTTGAGCACAGTCACTCCAAGCTGTGAGCAGTTATCACCCAAGCATGAGCTTTCCTCCTCTGGCTACCAAGGGTCACGGTGGTTTAGTTAAAGCCTGCATTTGAGACCTGAGATTAGATCCCAAGCCACTCTAAGGCCAATGTGAAGCTGCTTAAGGTTTGCCTTGGGGCTGGGAGCAGGCAAAGCCCTCAAGACACCATCCCCAGCCCTTCCCGTGCCAAAACCCTGCCCAGGGGATTCCTGAGGAGCTCTGGTGGATTCAGGGCAGGTCACAGCTGCTCCCTTCACCTTTGGAATGTGCTGATCCGGGGTGGGCACGGCTCCCACGGTGGCTTTGCCAGCGCTGACAGAACCAATCCTCACTCCTGGGCTGTGTTTGTGTCCCAGCAGAGGAGGAGCAGCCCGATGGATGCTACACCCAGGTGTCCCAGGAGGTCGTGCAGGGCAGCGAGAGCCGGGAGGACACAGCAGGAGGGTGTGGGGAGCCCCCAGAGCCCCCCAGCACCGACGGGGTCGGTGAGTGCTGGAAACAAACGTGGGCAAGGCTTGTTCCCTGCAGAGCCTGCACGGCATCCAGCCCTGCCTCAGGCCTGGTCCTGGGGCTTTCGTGACCCTGAGAGCTGCATGAAGATTTTGTGGGAGATTTTCAGCATCTGGGCTTGACTGGGGGAGAGGGAGATTCATAGAATCCCAGAATGGGTTTTGGGTTGGAAAGGACTTTAAAGAATACCCCATTCCAGCCCCCCTGCCATGGGCATGAGACACCTTCCACAAAACACAAAATTCAGGGTAAGAGAGTATTTTTGCTGGCTGAGGGTAACAAGGCCCTTGGCAATAGGCTGAAATGGAAGGACAGAGGTGGATAAACATTGCTCAAGGAATTTTTCATGGGGACTAAACAGAACATCTGGATGAGGCTTGGAGAAAGGGCTGGAGATAACCTGGTGTCTCTCTCTACAGATGAAGCCATCAAGAGAATCGTTGCTCTGCTCCGGAGTGCAGGAGATGAGCTGGACAGGGAGGTGAGAGAGCTGTGGACAGCTGGATGGGGCTGAGGGATCTGGGCCAAGCTCTGCACTGCTGTAAAATAAATACAGCAACACCATTGATTTCCCTGGGGCAGGAAAACACTCAGAAAAATCAGAAAATGCCAACTTTTAATTCCTTGCCTGGGTGTGATTGTGCCTGGCTGTCTGTCCTCTGCTATTGTTGGCCGAGGTCTGTGTACAAATCACAAATGAGATGGGACTGCTGTGGAACTGCCTTGAGCTGTTTTATTTTCCAGCATCAGTCTCATTACATGGTTATGATAAAGGGAAGATGCCATCAGCTCACATCCCAGGCAGCACATGAAGAACTTAATGTTACAACTTACTTTAATAGTTTTTTGACCAATCACACAAAGCAAAAGCACATTGACAGCAGTTCTATCCACCACTATAAGCAGACATACCTTTGGTTAAAGCAATGCTTGCTTATTTTGAATACAATACCTGCTTGTATTAATGCAATGCACAGTGCTCCATGATTAAGCTTCAAACTACCTAATATCTTGCTAGATAAACTTTTCTGTAGCTTAGGGAGTTATTCTAGACAAGTGTTAATACACAAACCATTGTTCTATTTGTCCTTGCTTTTCTACAGTTAAAATAATTTTTCTGCTGACCAATCTCATGGCTGCTGCTTAGCTCTAATCACAGTTCTGCTGTCTCTGAGGCCTTTGCAGCTTTCCCAAACCCTCTGATTTTGTGGATTCCCACTCTCTGCCAGCTGCAGTGCTGGTGTGGAGTGGAGGTGTCACCATGAGGGTGTCACCCTTCCCTCACCACGCGCTTGTCTCGCCCGCAGGTGAGGGAGGACGCGCGGCTGCAGCTCTTCTTCAGGGACATGTCCTACAGCTCCTTCAAGAACCTGGCTGATGCCTACGTGCAGAGGGAGCTGACAGCCAGCAGGCCCAACGTCAACCCCCAGGAGATCCAGTTTGCCTACACGGTCCATCTGACGGCCACGGTGGCGGGGATCTGCAGCCAGGCAGTGAACAGGATCATGGGCTTCGGCTCCCGCTACCTGGACGACTCCTTGGCACCCTATGGCAAAATTCTGCAGGTGAGGAGGAGGAGGAGGAGCAGCCTGGGGCTGAGCTCCCAGCAGCCAGTTTGGGCAAGTTGTGGCTGCTCATCTGTGGAGGTGTTGTTGTTTTTCTCCACAGCAACACTCAGGGTCCAGCAGAGGAGATGTCCCAGTGGGATGCAGAGGGGCAGCCGTTGGGCAAGATCTTCTCTCTGGACAGGAGAGAGGCCAAGAAAGTGCTGGAGATTTATGGGGTAGTGAAAGGTGTCCCTGACCATGGCAGGGTGGGACTGGGTGAGCTTCAAAGGTCCCTTGTAGGCACAGAGTTTGGGGTCATTGGGAGTGGGGCTGGCCCAGCCCCATCCCCAGTGGGTGCAGCTGTGAGAGCAGGTGAGCAGCACTGACAGCACTGAGCCATGCAGTGCCCAGGTGTGCTGAGCAGCCACAGAGGGAACAGAGGGCACACAGGGGCAATGCATGAACGTGACAGTGTAAAAGGTTGGGCTGAAGAACAAGAAGAGCTGATGTTTAAAGCCTTCTGACATTGTATGGTGATACTCTGTGTATTGTAGCTGGCTCAACTGTGATGTACTGTGACAGTCTCTTCAAAGCATTCCATGATCCTAAGAATGTTTCCTTCTGTCTCAGCAGAGAGAAAAGCTCAGGACAGACCACTGTGACAGCCCAGACTGACACCAGCTGCTGTGAGGGACCCGTGGTGCCTGGGAAGCCAAGGATGAACATTTGTGGTGGGAGGACAATCCCTGATGGTGACCTGGATGTGGGGTGACCTTCTGAGCTGTGGATTTAAAACCTTTTCAGGAGAACCAGCACTGTGAAATGCTTGAACCCCACCTGGCGGGAGGTGAAAAGTCAGTAAATCAAACAGAGCCCACATTTCACCCTGTATTTGTATTTTAGCTCCTGCCAGGTGCTTGTGTTGAACCTCAGGGGTTGTTGCTGTTTGTACATATGTATTTATTTACCTACTTTTTTAAATGTATTTGTGAATGTACAACATAATTTTTGTAGTTTCTTCTACCAGCCAAGAATCCAGTTTGAAAAAAAAATTCTAAAACTCAAATAAATTGGTGCCTAAATGCCAGCCAGGCTTGTCTGCTGGGAGTTGTGTTATAGATGGAATAATGTTTGCTTTGCTCCAGCTGCTGTGGGCTGCTCCTTTCCAGCCAAATTCCAAGTGGCACAAGGGACTCTGAGAGCAGATACACAGTGTTGTCCTGCCATTTTTACAATTTATAGGCCTTCCCTTTCCAGCAGAAGGGGATTTACTACCCAGAGCAGCTTGATCTGACACCAAGAACTGGGTAAAGCTCATTCCCAAGAGGTGCAGGAGCTGTAACATCCCCAGGGACTGAGGGGATTTACAGCTGCTGGGGTCTCACCTATGAGCTCTAAGAAGATGTGAAATGCCAAAGGGATTTAAGCCCTAATCACTGGGAATGTTTCCAGCTAATCTTTGCCCAGAACCCCTAAGCAGGGCCATGGATTAGGGCAGCTCTGCCCTGGGCTGGGGGGTTGCCAGGGCTCCCTGTGGAGCATCTCCTCTGCAAGGGTGGAGCTGGCCTGGGGTGAAGGAGATGAAGTTTTGGGGTTTGCATTATGCAGGAGGGATGCTCTGGTGGGTTGAAGGTGATGGTGGTGGCAAACAAACGTGTGGGTGTGTGTCACTGCCACATTTGGGGTGACAATCCCCCATGGGCCACTGGTGACAGCCCAGGTTTGCCCAGCACCTCCTCTCCTGGAGGATCTGACCTCCTTCGTCCATGTAAAACCCAAAGGAAATGAAAAAGGGGAAGCAGAGCCCTCACAGGACAGAATCAGCCCTTCCCCACCCCAATCCATGTCCCCAGAGCCTTCAGGGCTGTTTGACAGCCACAGGATTGAGTCACCGGCTGCCGAGGGAGGGGGGACACCTTGCAGGGCTCCATCTAATTCAGCCTGGGATAATTAGAGTGTGGAAAACATTAAATCCCACTCCTGGCTCCTGCCAACAACGAGTGCAGCATCAGCACCGTGATTCCTTTTGGCTGGGAACCAGCCCAGGAGATTTTACTGTGGGAGAGACTGAAACCGCCCTCGTCTGTTTGCAACAGCCCCGACATTCCCGGTCCCTGCCCAGACCCGTGGGGCTCTGTGGGCTGGGAGCAGGCCTGGGTGAGCTGCTGCTGCTGGGGATGTGCTTACAGGGTCACAGCATGCCCCTGTATCCAAATTTGTTTTGCATCTGACCCCGTGCTGGGTCAGGGATAGGTTGGGATTTGCATGGAGCAGAAAAGGGCTCTGTCTCCTCATGGACTTCCCAGTGGAAAGTCAAACAGTCTCTGTCCCAGAGGTTATCATCTTCCATCAGCACGTGGGATGCACCTGCCAGGTGAAACATCAGACAGGGAAACTCCCATTCCCTTCTCCTGTGCTATGCCCAGTTCCACAGCTGAACCAAACACTCCTTCTCTGCTCACTGGACCTTCTCCCACCCATTGGGGCAGCTGTGCTGGGGGAACAAGGAGACAAACCTGCCCAGCCCCTTGCACAAGAGGCTCCTGCTCCCAAAAACCCAACCCAGTGTGCAGGGATGCTGCTCCAGCTGGGCATGGTGGGATGAGGTGGGGAGCAGCCACCTTAGTGCAGCATCCCAGGGCTGGTGGCTTTTGGAGCCCAGGTCCCTTCCCATGAGCGATTCCAGCACCTTGGATTAATCTCCTGGTTATAAAATTGGGACCTGGCTGCCTGTGACCACTGAAGATATTAAGAAGGTTTTAAAGAAGGGCAAGTTATTAGTCCTGGGGGTTTGAGCCGTTTCCAGCTCTCAGCATTACCTTCATCCTGCCCTAAACACCCCGTGGTGGCTTCCCTGAGCGACGACAATCGCCTCGCACGAAATCCCCGGCTCACAGCCCCCGGCCATCTGGGCATGCAGATGATCCTGCCCGGGCAAAACACAGCCCTGCACAGCCCCCAGCCCACCCAGGGCTCCTGGGAGCCGGGGGCTTTCTCCCCAGACCATCCCAGGCTGCTGGAGGATCCCGTGTCCCCAAAGCCGTCAGTCCCCACTAATCCTGCTTTGGAGTGCTTGGGCGGGGGGAGGGCAGCTTAGACAATCAGCCCGGCACTTAATGAGCCAATTAATGCAAAATTTGCTGTCGCTAAGAGGATGATGACAAGGTTTCATCTCACGGGAGCATGGAACTGAGCCAGGCAGGATGATGCCTCCTGGGTGCTGTGGTGCTGGCAGCAGGGGAGGGTACAGGGGTGATTTGGCACCTTGGTCCTGCTGGAGAAGCCCCCATGACTGAGTGCAGGACAAGGCTGTGTGTGGGCAGAGGAGTGTGTTCCTACAGCTCCCATGGGATCATTCATACCTTTCCTAAACCTTGGCTGTCACAGACATCTTTTATGAAAAATCCTGTTCTTAGGATTTTTCCTCCTGAGAAGCTGAGAAGCCTCAGGAACAAAATGTAAACAATGGTTATCTGCTGCTGTGGAATGCAATGGGTAGATCTTTGATGAGCCCATGTTAGATGTTTCTAATTAATGGCCAATCACAGTCAGCTGGCTCAGACAGAGTCCGAGACAGAGCCTTTGTTATCATTCCTTCTTATTCTATTCTTAGCCAGCCTTCTGCAGAAATCCTTTCTTCTATTCTTTTAGTATAGTTTTAATATAATATATATAATAAAATAATAAATCAGCCTTCTGAAACATGGAGTCAGATCCTCGTCTCTCCCCTCATCCTCAGACCCCTGTGAGCACAGTCACACCTTGGCAGTCAGGGCTGGGCAGGGCTGAGGAGGTGCAAGGGCTGAGTGAAGCAGGAGCATCCTACAGCTCTTGATGCAGAGCCTGATGGAGTCCCTGGGAGCCTGAGGCAAACAATAGGAACAGTTAATGCCCAGGGAACATAGGAACAATTCATTCCAGCACACAAACCATCTGCACTTCCAGTGCCCTGGCGTGTCTGGACCAGTCACAGCAACAGGTGATAGTTTTGTCCTTCATGAACTTGTCAGTGCTGGAAGAAAATCCTTTAAATGAAGGGATTTGCTTTCCCAAGGGCTGGAGGAGCCAGTGGCATGAATCACACAGATCAAAGCTTTGATATCTCCAGGAGCCTGGTGCAGAGGCTGGGCTGTGTGGGAGACTCACCTAGCAAGGGGATCATGAAAAACATCAGATACTGGAAAGACAAGAAATTAGGGGTTCCAGTAAGGCTGTGGATCTAGAAGCCCTGATTCAGGCATTTGTTCACCTCCAGGATAATTCCATTAATTATTAAATATATCTTGGAACTGGCAGCCTCCTCCTGTGTGTCCTGACATGCAGGGAGCACCAGAGACCAGCCCTGGCCATGCTGTGACATTTACCTGGGGGGTTCCAGGCAATGTCCACCTGCTGCTCCTGGTGACATTTCAACCCAGGGACAATGGCACGTCAATGTGGGGGACTCTGCTCCAATTCCTGTCTTGGGGACACAGTCATGGCTGGGGAAGGCAGGGAAAAATGTAGGAAAATTTGGGTGAAACAGCACTGCAAAGGTGGTGTCAGGATGCTGGGACCATGCTGTGCTGTACTGGCCAGGCTGGTGCATGGACACAGGGAAGGAGAGCCTTGTTCTTTACCCACATGTTGTGTTGTACACACAGCCCTGATTCTAACCCACGGAATGTTTCCTCTCAGTGTGCAGCTCTATGGATTTGGACAACAGAAACGACACAATATTTACCAGTACTTAATAAATACATCTGTTAAAATGGCAATTTTTGTTCTGTATGTTGGCAGCAGCATTGGATCATTAGAAAAGACAAGAAATCTATGGCATTTCTCCCTGATTTTATAACTGTCCCCCAGGCAATGCAGACAGTTCAAAGGCAGCTCGATTCTGGTTCAATAACCACAGGTTTGGGCAACGTGGTGCTGCTGTAGGGCCTTATTGAGAGGGGAGAGAAAAGCAAATCCAGGTCTTTGGTTTTTTTCCTGATGCAAACAATATCCAAGGTTCAGGCAGGGCATAACCCTTCCAACAGGGAGCAAACTTAGGGAATATTTCCAAACCTAAATCAACGTAACGCCCTGCATCCACCCCTTGTGTAACACCCTCTGGCTTTAAGTGTCTTATACAAGCCTTTACTCACTCAGTACTGAGCTGTGCCTAAGCTGGGATTGATGGAGAATCCAATTAAGGAAAACACCCTTTGATGAAGAAAGGATAAAGCAAAGAGGAATTTTTGCACGGATGTTCCCAAGTGTGACAGCCACAACAACACCAGGACCCTCTCGGGGAGGACTCTTGGGACATTGCAGACCTGTTAGCATGAGAGGAGAGCCCTGATTCAGTCCTGAGCATCCGAGCTGGCTGTGGTTGAGGATTATAAGAGCTGTTTTGATCAGGGGAAAATTTCTGTTTTTAGCACAGGCAGCAATTAAAATAGCTCGCGAATCTCAACGCCTCGGGGAGCTGTCATAAAAGGAGGCAGAAAATCCGTCTTCTGGACTCCTCTGCAGCTAGAGATGAGCCTGGAGGCAGCAGAGGAGAAGACAGCCTGAGGTTCACCTGGTGAAAAAGGACAACCCCAAGACCTCGAGCCAGATCCGCCGCTGTGATCCCGAGATGGCTGTGGAGGATCTCCGGGCTTCCAGCACCCCTTTCTCGCTCTCCTTTTCGGGCAGTGGCTTCCTGGCCCTGTACCAGGTTGGGGTGGTGCAGTCCCTGCTGGAGTTGGCTCCCGAGCTCCTCAAGTCTGCCTGCAAGGTCTACGGCTCCTCGGCCGGGTCGATCATCGCTGCTGCCGTCGTGTGCGGCATCGGCCTCGGTAAGAACATCCTGGCCTCGAGTCCTTCCAGGGGCTCTTCTGCTCCATGAACCCCGGGGAGATGCCTCGGGGTGCTGGGGGGCGGTGGGGCTGGTGGAGCTCTCCTCGCTCACCAGGCATTACAGAGAGCCCAGGTGTTGCCACCTTGGCAGGCAGCACGGTGCAGTTTTGGGAGGTGTGAGCTGAAAAAGCCGGTTCTGACAGCCCGCGAGTTCCCTGGCTCAGAGGGCAGCAATCACAGGGGCAAAACTGGATGTACCTGGCATTCCATATCCCATATTCCACTGGCTCCTTTTCCTGCTACTGCTGGAGGGGTCCATCTCCTGCCCTTCTGCTCTGAGATCTGAGGGGTGCTGAGGTGCGTCCCAAAGGCAGCCTGGGCAGCCCCAGGGGCTGCATTTACCCATGGAAAACCCTCTTTTCCCTATGGATCAGGTTTCTTGGGATGTGAAGCTGTGAAGGGACACAAGTGGCTGTCACACAGGTATCTATAGAGCTGACAGCCTTGTTTGCATGCCACTTTGGCTGATCCCTCTCAGCCTTCCCAGAACAATCAGAGATGTTGTGTGATTCCCAACTCCAGGTGCACCTTTCCCTGGTGCTCCAGTAGGATATTCCTGGAAAAACAGCAGCCTGCTCCAGCCCAGGGCTGGAATTTCTCTTATTGCTGCTAAAGGGGTTTTCCTCTGACCCTCTTTCAACCATGTGGAGACAGGCCCCTCTAGCAACAAGATCCTCCATGTGTAGAATTAATTCAGAGTAGTTAATCCACTTTTAATAATCACATCCTCCCATATTTCCAATTAGTGCCCATGTGTAAACAAGTGTACACAAGACTTAAGACTCTAAAGCCTGATCCAAGTTCTGCTTCAAGCAATGGGGACATTTAGGAGGAGCAGAAGGTTTTGGGGACCAAATAATGATGGAGGAAGCTGGGAGGAAACACACAGTTCATGAAACCTCTGGTAGATGCTGGAACTGTTCTTCTGCAGCTAAAAATAATTCAAAACATTGGCAAATATGTTTAGACAAGGCAGAAAGGAACATTTCTGCCCACATGGGGATGAACTCCTCCACAAATAAGCAAGGGCCCCAAAATTTTTGGCTCCTCCTGCTGCTGTAATGGATGGAGCTGGGGCTGTCCAGCAGTAAAAATACATTCTGCAGCTGCTCTTGCTGGGGGCACCAGTCCTGAACTGGGCATCTGCTTCCCTGGAGGTGGAAGGCAGCATCCACTTAGAGGGGCTGAGATGATCTTGTGCCCAAAATATCTTCCCCAGGGGAAGAAAAAGACACTTTGGACAGTGATAACTCTGGTCATGTTTCTAACGAGGAAAATGAATGTGGCACAAGCTCTGTCATAGTTGTAATGAGGATGACTGGGTCAGAAAGGTGAAAGGAGTGTTTGGTGTCCCACAGGGTGGCTGCAGTCAGTCCCCTGCCCTTCTGGCTGAGGAGCTCTGAGCTCCCAGAGCCAGGCTGTCCTCTGTGACCCCACCAGTCACCTCGTGGGGACATGCTTGTCACCCGGCTGGTGCAGGCAGGGACAGTCACATTGCTGCCAGGCTCATCCTTCACTCGCTCTGCAAAGCTGGGCTCGGCTCTCACCTCTTGCCCAGCAGCTTTTGGGCAGTTTTTCCATGTTTTCCCCCATTTCCAGGACACAGAGCAGCCAGACAGAGACCTGGCCATGCCCCACCTCCCTGGAGGTCTGGCTCTTTCAGCATCCCCTCTGTGCAAACCCTCCCAGCGTTAACCGTGGCCCCGTGTGGCCTCAGCATCTGCTCAAACACACCTAAACCCCTCTTAACGCCTGTGTGGCTCCAGTTGCCCTCAGGACACTGCACCTAATCCGTCTGTCCGTCCACACAATCCCATGAGACCGCACGGAAACCTCTGTCCCTGCAAAGCCTTGGTGCTGAGCCAGGCCCGCGGCCTCGTGCTGGCGCAGGGTCCCACCCTGGGTGCAAGGACAGTTCTTTGCAGCTTTGGTGCTGGACAAGCTGTCACTGCAAGGGTTTAACCCTCCAGGTGGGATGTTCCCCCAGGTGAGATCTCCATGTCAGCAAAGGCACCAAATTCCCTCTATGGGATCAGGCTGCCTGCAGGGTTTGCTGCACTCCTCTTCCTCTCCATCACTTTAAAACCTGGAGTCTCCTGAGCCCTCAGCCAGGGCTCCAAGGCTCTGCTCCTTTAACCCAGCTCCTGGGATGTGCAGACACATGTCATGGCTATTAACACCTCCCTGGAGCTCAGGTGAGCCAGGAATCCCAGCAATGTGGAGCCAGGATCCCTGGCTTGCAGGAAAGCCCTGAGCAGAAGAGGTGCTCCTCATCCTCACCCAGGAGCCAGCCCAGCTCCCTGTAAAGCTGGGGCTGCCCACGTGGAAAATGGGAGGTGGAAAGCAGGAATGTGTTGTGCAAGTCATGTTGTCATGGATAACTCAGTGTCCCCCTTCCTGGGGCTCTCTGGAGCCTTTCCCTAATCCCAGCCAGGAACACCTTGAGGCCCCATCTCTGGTGCAGGTGGGGTCACACAAAGATATGATGTCCTTTGGGGACATTATGGGGATCATAAGGAGGCCATGGCCCCCTTTCTGCCCTACCTCAACATCCCCAACTGTAGCACCACAATCATCCTGGGGTAACACAGACGAGCTGAAAGAAGCTTTATTTGTGAGGAGTGTTAAAAATAGGATTTAAAATATAACTGTTAGTGCAGCAGGCGTGTTGACCTTCTCATCTTCTTTCAGATGACCTCAAGGAGTTTTTCTTTGCACTGGCAACGGAAGTGAGGAAAACCATCCTGGGCCCCCTCTCCCCCAAGTGCAGCTTGCTGGCCAATCTCAAGACTGTCCTGCAGCGGATGCTGCCGGAGGATTCCTACCTGCTGGCCTCGGGGAGGCTGCACATCTCTCTGACACGGGTGGTGGACGGCCAGAACGTCATGGCCTCAGAGTTCAGCTCCAAGGAGGAGCTCATTCAGGTATACAGACCTGAATATGGACATGTCCCAAGTGCTGGTGGCTTTAACTGCACTTTTTCTACCTGAGATGGGGAGAGTCAGGAGGTTCTGCCACAGCCATGGTCCCACCACAATGGGCTCCATGAGCTTGGGGGTGGGGAGGAGGGTTTGAGTTCCAGGATCAGATGGAATAAATCATGCTAAAAAAAGCAGCAGGTTTGTTTCCAGCCTCATAGAGCTGATGTTGGGGCTCTAATAGTGACTTTTTCAAAGAGCCCTGTCAGTGCTGATGGGACCTCTCAGCTCTCCCTACAGGTCTCTCCTCAGCCATCTAGCAATGGTTTTCTTGTTGCCTCAGCACCTTCCTGGGAGGAAAAAACTGGGCAAAGCTGCTGCTGAACAACAAGCAGCTCATTAACCTGTAAATTATCTGCTGAGGGAGAGAATCCCAGGGTAAAGTCCTAAGAGAGCTGATCCTGAGGTCCTGTGTCCCTTGTCCCAGGGAGACAGTAGAGCATGGCAGCTCCATGGAGATGTTGGAGTTGACCCCATGGTGCCTCCTCTAGGTAGCCCAGGAGCCTGGGGTGCTCATTCCCAGCTGATGAGATTGGGTGAGAAATGATTCCAAATGTCCCAGAAGTGGCTTTGACACTGACAAATCCCAGCAGGGTGAGGATACCTTGTGAGGGTATCTTGGTTTTGTCCAAAACCTGCAAAGATGGAAATTGGCCCCAAAGCTTCAGCTTGCCACTATTAAAGGGCAGTATTGGACACAGACATGTACATTTACAACTATTAATTCTGGCAGCTATAAAATTAAAAAGAAATGCAGTGTTGGGCCCTGCTCCAGAGAAGTGTTTCCACTTCAGTGAAATCAGATGTTTTCCCTTTCTTGAAGCCTTTCTTGCCACAGTCCCCAGCAAAGGACAGGTGGCACCAACAGCCTGGTTCCAGACTTTGTCAAGGCTGAATTTTTAGGCACCATGTCAACAGCTTTTGTGCAGAACATTGACAGGAACATTGACTTCTGCAATCCCTCTCCTCCCCAGGCTCTCCTCTGCAGCTGCTTTCTTCCAATTTACTGTGGATTCATCCCTCCATCCTACCGAGGAGTGGTGAGTGATATTTCCACTAAAACACACACTCCCAGCAGGGTATTCATAGTTTGAACTTTACATTCCTCAGTAAAGGAGGAATACACAGACAGGGAGGGATAGGTGTGTCCAGGCTTTTCCTTTAGTTGATGGAGGATAACAGAGCCCATCAGCTTATTCTTCACCACATCCTAGGATGGCAGCTGGGTGGAATTGCCATCTGGAGAGCCCTCTCCTGCTTTGCCCATGGACAGAGCGTGGATGACCTTGCAGATCTCTGAGATAAGAGGATGCCCACAGTGGGGACCTTGAGACACAATCCAGTTATCCTGGGCAGGGCCTGGCTGCAGGGCAGGTTCATCCCTTGGCTCAGGTGCTGACTTGCACAGCTGAGACATCCAGAGGTCGTGGGAGGATCCTCCCCCAGCCCTGAGCGTTTCCATGCTCAGCCTGTCTGAGGGAGGGGAAGGAGGAGCTCAGCAGTGTTTTCCAGTGGCAGTGTTTTCCTGTGGAACTGTTTTCCAGTGTTTTCTGGGTAACCTCTGCAGGGCCTCACCATCCTCACAGGGAAGGATTTCTTCCCAATATTCCATCTGACCCTAATGGCAGTGGAAAGTCATTTCCTCTTGTCCTGTCACTCCATCTTCAAATCTTTTGGACCCCCTTCAGGGGTCTCTAAGGTCCCTGGAAATGTTCAAGGCCAGGTTGGATGTGGCTTGGAGCAACCTGGGATAGTATGGAAGATGTCCCTGCCCATGGCAGGGGGTGGAATGGGATGAGCTTTAAGGTGCCTTCCAACCCAACCCATCCCCAGGTCTGTGATTGCTCTGTGAGGCCTCTCTGCACAGTTATTTCAACAACATTTAATTCCATCAGCTGTGACTTCCAATCCCACTAAGGGAGGTGGTAAATCCAGTTTCCTTTTGGAATAGAGCAATTGACATTTTCCTTGCCCAGTATGTAATCCCTCATGAATCTGCAGGCAATTATTAAACGTGGGAGCCCTGCTGCTCAAGCTCAGGACTTGAAAGTTATACAACATTGTGCATTCAGTGATGTCTGAATTGGCTCTTGACTGCCAAAAATTGTTGTACAAATCTTTGTGAATGAAAATAATTATATTTCCATTTTAATAACTGCTGTGGATTACAGACCTGGCTGGGGGAGGAGCTGGCTGGGTGCCACAGGCAGGGCAGGGAAAGGAGTTGGCAAAGGGATAAAGAGCACAGGTGGGACAAGATGCTGTTGGAAGTGGGAAGGGAGGACAAGCTGGGATGGGCTCATGACAGGATTGTCACCTGTGCAGCTGCTGGCTCCCAACTCAGTGACACTGCAAAGGCCTCCAGAGCAAACCCTCCCTCTGTGGTGATGTTCACAGGGGTCCCAGGACGAGATGAGAACCTTGACTCCGTGTTTCAGAAGGCTGATTTATTATTTTATGATATATATTATATTAAAAGAAAATTATGATATATATATATATATAATATAACATATAACATATAATATAATATATAATATATAATATATAATATATAATATATAATACATAATACATAATATATAATATAATAATATATAATAATATATATAATATATAATAACCTATAATAATGTATAATAATTATATATATATATATATATATATATATATATATATATATATATATATATATATATATAATATATTATATGAAAAGAAAAATATAGTTTTGATGTAAAAACTATACCAAAAGAATAGAAGAAAAGATTTCATCAGAAGGCTAGCAAGGAAAAGGAATGGAATGATAAAATCTTGTGACTCACCAGAGGGTCCAAGCCAGCTGACTGTGATTGGCCATTAATTAAAAACAACCACATGAGACCCAGCACAGATGCACCTGTTGCATTCCACAGCAGCAGATAATCATTGTTTACATTTAATTTCTGAGGCCTCTCAGCTTCTCAGGAGAAAACTCCTAAGGAAAGGATTTTTCATAAGCCATGTCTGTGGCATCCCTGTGCTCCTCCCCCAGCGCTACGTGGACGGAGGTTTCACTGGCCTGCAGCCCGTGTCCAGCCTGGAGGAGCCCGTGATCACCGTGTCCCCGTTCACCGGCGAGCTGGACATCTGCCCCCGTGACTGCCCCGCCATCTTCTTCTGCTTCCAGATCTTCAACGGCAGCATCCAGATCTCCATAGAGAACCTGTGCAGGATCAGCTACGCTCTCTTTCCACCCAGCACCATGGTGAGACCACCAGGACTTCTCCCAGCTTAGTTCTGGTGAAAAGATTAATGCTGCTCCTGCGCTCTTAAGGGCTAAGGTTCAGCTCAATCTCCACTGTAAATTAATGGGATTTCAAAGGGAGGGGGCAGTACCCACTGTTTCTGCAGTACATTTTGGGGAAGGGACACTGATGATGGGTGGCCAGCTTGGGATGGAGTCCACAACCTGCCAAGGACCAGACAAAACCAGGCGATCTCTGGGTCCCTTCCAAGCCAACCCTTTCTGTGTTTCTCTGACTGGGGCTGTGGTGGTTGGAAACCAACCAGTGCTTGCTGCCTTCCCAAATGGGCCATCCCAACCCTCCACAGTCAAACAGCTTTGGATAGATCCTGTAGTACTGGGGTCAGGGCTCTCTAATGACCTCAAGTGTTTTTCCTTGCAGGTCTTGAATGACATTTTCTCCCAGGGCTACCAGGACACGGCCCTTTTCCTGTACAGGAACAGTAAGTGGCACCCCAGGACCTGAGGGGCACCTTGGTGTGACACAGACAAACATCAACCCCTTCTCTCTGTGTATCCCAGATGCCTTTGGCTTTAACTACTTCGATGGCAATTTCCGCTTCGGCAGCACCTGTGGGAAGAATGACTCTGGAAAATCCAATGGGACAGACCCCGGCCTGTCCAAAAGGGTCTCTCAGTGCCTGACCCCTTACTTCCTGCCAGGTAGAGGATTTGGGGTGCTCAGCTTGGGTTTAGGGCTGCTGCAGCCTTCAAGAGCAGCAGTGTTATATTTCAGACATTACAGAGTTATTTATTTCTATTGCAAAGAGACTTTGTAAGAGTGACTCCAGCTGGACTTTGGCCTCGGCTTCAGTACCTACCTGAGCTGGGCAAGAGGAGTTATTGCATTTATTTAATTGTTTGTGATTACTGGTCTTTGTTTCCTTCTGTGCTGTCACTCCTGGGTGCAGGCTTGTGGAAGAAGGAGCAGGTGAATGGACTGCAGGACCCACTGGCGAAGGTCCTGCTGCAGCCATACAGGCTCCCAGCCTTGTTCAGGAAGGGGTAAGAACATCCCAACAGAGGCATCAGGGAATGACACACAAACCAGGGGCTGTGCCTTTAGCACTGGTGGGGCAGCTGAAGGGACACATGGAGGGATTTGGTGTTTCCTGAAGGCAAGATCCAAGGGAGAGCGGGTGGGGCTGGCAGGAATGCCACAGCATCTCTTGCTAATGGAAAAGATTAACACAGTTAATCTTTTTAATTTACCATGAACACCCTCCCCTTTTGCTACCTTCAGCCATCATTAAACTCAGCCCTTGTGTTTTGCTTTTGCAGGGTGAAGAAGGTGTGGGGGCTGCTGGAAGGTGTCAGGTCCCTGGTACAACGGCTCCACAAGCTCCTCCAAACCTTGGTGCCTGGTTTGCCTAAGACAGCTGTGGACAGGAGGTGAGGGGCTGGGGGTCTGCAGACCCTCAGCATCAAGAGAGAAGGGTGCAGAGCAGGGAGATTTTGGGAATCTCACTCACTGGGTCACTGATGGTGAGTGTGGCTAAAAATTCCAAATCTGGAGTAGCCCACATTAAAAGTAGCTATTTTTTAATCCCTGTGATATTATTTTGATATTTCAGAGAAGCTACAAACCAATTTAGTGCCACCTCCCTACTGCAATACATTTGTGTTCCAGATATTTATCTGCTGGGCTCTGTCCTGGCAGGACACCAGGCACATTCACCAAGATCTTGAGAGATGTTCTGACACTAAGCTCTCAGGGATTTAAGTAAGGCATATCCCCCAAAAATCCACTTGCAAGTTCCCTCCTGCGCAGCCGCCCAAGAGACTCAGAATGATTTTGCCCTGAGGCAGCTGCAAACTCCTCAGCTGTGAGAAAATCCTTTGGAGTCAAACATTCCTAGGGCTGCTTATCCCTGTCAGTACCTCGACCCTGCCTCAGCTCTCACCTTGTTCCCACAGGTAACAAGGATTGTCCCAGCGGTGCCCTGGGGGTCTGAAGCTCTGCCTTGGAATGTGGTGGGCAACACCAGCACACACCAGCACGGCTGCTGGTTCTTGAGGGAATTCTTGGGGAGTATTTTTTCTTCAGAACCTGTCTGGCTCTGTCTGCAGTGCTGCCACTGCAGTGCCCCTGCTCTGGCCTCACCTGCTTTTCCATGATGGCTGAGGAAAAGCTCCGATGCTGCTCCTGGGACCCACCCACTCCAGGCTGCAAAGACCACGGGGCAGCTTCTCCTGCAGATCTCACAACCCAGTCCTTTCCCTGCCCACTCCCTCTCTTCCCCATCAGCAGCATCCCTTCCCTGTTTAATGCAGATTACAGGGCAGGCAGCTGCCAGGGAATGCCATGTTTTAAGTGTTTTCCTCACACTCAAAAACTTCAAGAGAGATTCCTCAGACAGAGAAAGAGAGAAGCCTTAGGGAGCATCATACTGGGCAGGAACTAATTTTTCTACAGTTCCCTTAGTTTTTTTTTGGTTTTTTTTTTTTTTTTTTTTTTACCAATTATCAATTCTTGGGCTTCACACCTCCCCATAGCCCTGCTTCTCTTGCCTGTGGAGGTGGGAGTGCATTTGGATTCCCCTGGAACTTGCAGCTGTGCAGAAGGATGGATAAATCTAAAGATTAACTTCCCCATACTTCCGAGTCCTGCAGGCTGCATCTCCTCACACTTCACAAATATGTGAGTTCTTCTCATGCAATTGTCTGTAAGCCACAGCCACCACAGAGTATGGCTCAGGCAATCACACCCTGGGTCACTGGTCTGCACACAGAATTAATTAGCAGCACTCTTAATTATATGAAAACAGTGCTGCATATCAGAAACTGTGGATTGGCTTTGGCCCAACTGTGTCTCCCCTGTTTGTTGGTTCCCAAGAGGCAAGAAATGGATCCCAACAGCAGCAGCTGTTTATTAGAGAAAATAGCCTGATGGAACAGAGGGAAATTTCATCCAAAGGGCTGTGGAGACTGCAGAAATGAATGGGGGGAGTAGCTGAAGACAGCTTTGATGTAATCAGACTCAAAGTTACTAGGAGTGCTGTGTGAAAGAGCAATATTATGTCTTCTGCCATCTTTGGTTGAAATCAGTGACCTGGGAATACCTTCTCTGGAATGAGTTTGCTAAAATAAAGCTGGATGCTTATTTCATAAATCATTAAATGGTTTGGGTTAAAAGGGACCTTAAAGATCATAAAGATCTACCCCCAACCACGGCAGGGAAATCTTCACTGTCCCAGGCTGCTCCAAGCCCTGTCCAACCTGGCCTTGGACACTGCCAGGGATCCAGGGGCAGCCACAGCTGCTCTGGGCACCTGTGCCAGGGCCTGCCCACCCTCACAGGGAACAATTCCTTCTCAATATCCCAAAAATCCTCCCTGCCCTCTGGCAGTGGGCAGCCAGTGACCCTTGTCCCGTCCCTGCAGTTCCTCATGAGGGGCCCTTCTCCAGCTTCTCTGATGCCCCTTCAGCTCCTGGAAGGGGCTGTGAGGTCTCCATCCAATCTTCTCTTCTCTGGCTGAACAGCCCCAACTTTCTCAGCCAGTCTCCATAGGGGAGGGGCTCCAGTCCCCTTGTAATTTTCTGTCCCTTTTGATGGATCCTGTTTGCATTGGGTCCCGTGTGCTCCAGTCTTCCATCCATCCTGGATGGATTTACATCTCTCAAGCAGGGCAGCCTAAGTCAGGCTGCTCAAATCCAGCAGTTCCTGCCACAGGGCAAAGTGGAAGGCTCAGAGACACTCAGGCCCCCCCAGGCAGGGACAATCAGCCCATCATCTGCTTTTGCACCTCTGCTCCCTCCCTCTTATCCAACAGCTGCTTCTCCAGGCTGCTGCAAGCACCATCCCCACCTCCAGGCAGGATATTACCATTTCAGTCAGCCCGAGGCAGTTACTCTATGGAAGTGGGCATTTAAATCCCCCAAAGAAAATTCTCATCTAGGAATTGGACTTCCAAATCCATTAAAAGCATCTGCAAACCTCAGCCACAAGCAGGAGCCCAGTTCTAACTGCCCAGTGTATCTCACCTGCCCCATGTGTTGCTTGATCAAAACAATTGTAAAACTTGCAGAACTTTAAGAAAAATCAATCTGCAAGGAATCACTAAGCTAAAACGGTTCCGGAAAATAATCCTCCTGCTCCAAACCTACAAGAATGAGCAAGAAATAAATATTTAAGACTTCCATAATCCAATCAGCTGGGTTTTGCTTTATTAATCCCTCATCTTTTCAAGCAAGCAGAGCTGGTGCTGTCTCCTCTTGGAGACATGAGCTTGGAGCTAATGGCAATGGAGGCTTTGCCAGAGGCAGTGGCTAGAGGCAAAGTTTGGCATTGACTGGAATCATCTTGTGCAGGAGCTTGTTTCACCCCGAGGAAGCAAAGTGGGAAGCCCAGCTGCACCCCAGTGGGGATAGAAGCAGCCTGGAGTGCCTCCTCTAGGGATGGATCATGGGAATCATGTGGGAGCTGTGGCCCTGCCTGTGCTGAGACATTGCTGGCACAGTCCATGTGCTCCTCGGGGCAGGTCAGGCTCAGCCTTGGGGCTGGGTTCCAAGTTGCTCATTGCCTCTTGAAAGCAGGAACTGGGGCCAAAGGCAGGAGGGGGCTCAGAAATGCTCTTCAACCTGGCCCTGAAGGGAAGAAAACCACGTTGGTGAGTCTGACAGACAGCTCTGGCAGTTGCTGTGGGACAAAGTGGACTCAAGTGCCTGGTCAGAGCTGCTTCTCTTCCTCCTGTTGTCTACAGGCCATCTGGTTTTGGTATCCTCAGAGTATTACCCCTGTCCCTCTGTCCTGTTGCTTGTCTCATTTGGCTTCAACCTCACGAGAAATGTGAAGCCTGAGGTGGATGGGATGAGAGTCTGGAGACAAGCCAAGACAGCAGAGCTCCCTCTGGAGCTGGATCCCACTGCAGGTGTGGAGGGAAGAGTCCTTGAGCCTGATGTGTGAGGCTGAGCCCAGCAAAGCCAAGCACGTGCCCAGTCCTGCCTGTGGCTGTGGGCTGCAGGTGCTTTATGCCAGCCTCTGTTTGCAGTCTGGGCACTAAGGAGGGTGCAATTCCTTGTGCAGTTGTGCTGCTGGGCACACGGAAAACCTGCAAGTGCTTGTGGATAATCTGCTAGGCCAGAGCTGCCCAACTTCCAAAGAAACCTCATTCCCACCTTGTTGCTTCCACAAGCTGCTCATAGCTCAGAGTGATGGAGCCTTTACAAAAAAGCCAGCAGGGAAGCAACTTCTACAGCCTAAGACTGTGTGCTGCATTTCTTAGTGGGTTGAGAGTTGGTTTGTTTTCAATGGAAGTATTTTTCTTGCTTCCATTTGGTGTCTTCCAAACTTTTCTTTTCAGATTTGGAATGGTTATGGTTCCAGTCTTTCCCCTTTATATTTCTCATTTCTTCAAGACTTTCTAGATATAGCACATTGTGTCTTTCATCACTTTTCATTTAATTAATGTGGCTCCATTTTAAATAATTATCATGTGGGAAAAGATATGTAATTTTACTTAATCTGATCAATCCTGAAATGTTCAAAGACTCATAAGGAAGGAGAGAATAAAGAGTAAAATTGAAAGAAAGATTGCATTTTATCAGATGCTTCTTTGTATTTTTCAGTAACAACAAACTGCAAACTGAAATGCTGAGGATTCACTGATTTTCCATGCAAAAAAATGGGAGTGGGCATTATTTGGAATATGATTGCAGAAAACAAACATTTTTGAATTTAAACTTGCCTTGTGTTGCTTGAAAATGATACAGGTAGAGGTTTACCTGCAGCTCTAATATGCTTTCCTTGCATTAAGTATTTCTTTGGCTGTATCCTGAGTTCCTGAGGAGAAGTTTGGATTTGTCTGGCACAGCAAAGGCAGTTTGAACCCTTGAGACACCCCTGTGGAAGGGAGGTGTGGGCAGAACCTGTTCTTAGCTCACTGGGTGAGGGAATACATGGCCTTCTGCATGGACAGAGCTCCTTCTCCACGGAGCCCTTCTGAGCCAGCCACCAAGGAAGTCCTCAGTGCTGACACGAATCGAGGGTGAGGGCTCAGTGTGAGGCCTCACTTGTAACCCCTGACCAGAGAGGGAACTTTCTCCCATTGCTGTTCTCACCTGCCCCAGAGCCTCTTTGGGCACTGACAGCCCTGGGCAAGTGTCACATGAAAATTGATGGGGTAAAGGAAGTGCTGGTTCTTTACCTTCCTGGGGGTGGAGAAGGTGGTGTGGGGCTTCCTATTGTTCTTCATCTGCTGCCTGGCCAATCCCTGGATTCTTTTTGGTGTCCTCCTCATGATCTGTGGCTCTGGAGTGAAGACCCCTCAGTCGTGGCTTCAGGTGCAGGGTTTCCTCCTGGGCCAAGGAAAGTGTGAAGCCCTCAAAGTAATTCACCTGGAAGTCCCCTGGTGGGAAGAGATTCCAGCTCTCACTGCTTGTTGCTCACCTGCCAGGTCTGCAGCCGTGTGAGGCATGACCTGGGCTGAATGGAAATCAGGGACACCGATGACCCCAGGGCTCAGGGATCACCAAACATTGCTGCTCTGTGCATCAGGGGCTGATCAAACACCACACAGGGCACCTGAGCCTGTGCTTGTGTCTAGAGATCCTGGCACCTGTGTTCCCTGGGCAAAAGCTCTGTCACGCCCAGTGTGGCAGAGAAAAGGGGAGTGTGGCTCCAGAGGCAGCTTCAGGATAGGCCAGGACTCAAGGAATCGTGGCAGTGCCAGGAGTGCAGGCATTTCTCTGCCCCAGTCACTCAGGGCCAGCATCTCTTTCCCTGTGTCAGCACACCGAGGATGTGAGGGAAGCCCCCAAGCTAGCTGTGCCCTCTGCAGTCACTTACTCAGTCGTTTTAGGAAGGAGATCGTGTCCTGGTAGCCCTGGATATAAAAGCGGTCCATGACCTGTGGGGGGAGGTGGCAGTCAGGGCAGCTGGGCTGCTGCAGGGGGCTCATGGCTCAGGCCACCTGGAGGAGCTGCTCACCTGAGGATTGGGAACCTGAAAAATGTGCTGTAAGCGGCAAATGTTCATTTTTGAGATGTGGAAGATGGAATCAGAGAGCTGGAAGGTCAGGAAGGCAGCGGGGCCATCCTTGGGGCAGATGTCGTATTCTCCGGCAAAGGCGGAGATGGTGATGGTGCTGCGGGACACGAAGTCGGCTCTCCACATGGCCAGCTCCCCGTCCACGTAGCGCTGGCAGGCAGAACAGGGAGCTCTGAACCTTCCCAGTGCTGTTCACACGGGCAGACGGGGGCCTTGTTCCCCAGCCAGGCCCACAGCAGGCTGGGGTTCAGCGTTCCCACAGATCCCTTTTCAGGAAGGTGCCCCACCCGCTGCTCCCCTGCTCCAGGTGCATACCTGCCCTGCATCCTTCCCCCCTAAAGCTACTGCAATGAAACTGGGAGCAAAGTGCAGCAGAAAGGAGCTGAGGAAAGCCCAGGGACAGGGGAGATGGACAATTCAGTGAGAAGCTCAGGCCTGTCTGCAGTGAGGGCAGATTTTGGCGCCCTGTTCTTCCCTCTGCAGATACTGGGAGGACCCAGTCTTGAGTTACGT
Organism: Geothlypis trichas; assembly: GCA_009764595.1. NCBI lineage: Eukaryota > Metazoa > Chordata > Aves > Passeriformes > Parulidae > Geothlypis > Geothlypis trichas. Next base: position 2,718,806 of record CM019925.1, on the reverse strand, counting down.
TTTAGGCAAACCCAGGTAGAAACATCCTTAATGCCACCAGTGGAGTAAGGCCAGAGGCTGGAAGGGCCCTGGTCTGAGCTGGGTCAGGGTCTCCAGGCCACAAAGCTACTCACCACCCCACGGAACCTTGGAGGAAAAACCCCAAAATACAGTGGGATGAAGCAGCTGCACATCATAGCCTGTGGGTGAGATGGGAAGGACAGAGGTGAGCAAAGAGCCACAGAAACTGTTACCTGTGGGAGGGGTGGCTCATCTGTGTGTGCCAAAACAGGGCCCCCCAGCTGGGTTATTGGGCACTACTGACTAATGGGCACCAGACCTTGTCTGACACCCACAGCCAGGGCAGAGAAGTTGGAAGGGAACCTGTGAAATGCATCAAATTGCACTCTGCATGTTCAGGACAATTCAGACAGCATTCAAAACGGCTGATTTTTAAGAAATTATTTCAACTTGTCTAGAATCAGAGGGTGGCAAGGACAGAAATTTTGGCATGGACTAGAATGGACCAAGGCCTGTTAGATTAAGACAAGGAGTGATGGTTTGTAGCTGGAAGCGGGGAGATTTAGGTATTGGTAAGATATTTTTTACCATGAGGGTCTTGAGGCCCTGCACAGGGTGGCCATAGAAGCTGTGGCTGCCCCATCCCTGGAAACCTCCAAGGCCAGGTTGGATGGGGCTTGAGACCAACCTGGGACAGTGGAAGGTGTCCCTTGCCAGGACAGAGTGGAACTGGATGAGCTTTAAGGTCCCATCCCACCCAAACCATTTGGTGATTTTGTGCTGTGGGACATGGCCAGGCAGCAAATGTCACCCAAGTCCTCCCTCACAGGGTGGCTGTGGCTGCTCCCACCTGAATCAGCTCCTCCTTTGAGGCAAACTCAGACACTGTCACACTTCTCCAGTCGTGCAGGCGGGTGAGGATAATGTGCAGCTTTCCAGACACCAGCTCATGGGCATTCGGAGGCAGGAATTTGTCTAAGGTCTCCCGTATGAGTCTATGTAGCCTTCCTCCACGGACCAGCCCCCAGAGAGAGATTTTCAAATGACTGAAGAAGTAATAAGTTACCTCATCTGAAGAAAAGTAAAGGAAAACAATCATCCCTTATATTGTCATTTATGTACTTTCTGAGCTACACTTCCATCTGGGAGTGGATGGGGTACGGCTGCGAAATGCTCATTTAGAGCCATTGTGTTTCATCAGGGCTGAAGCTCCAATGATTGAACCCAACTTTTCCAGGGACTTCCAATACTGCAGGAGGCAGAAGTATTTTTCCAAAAAGAAGTTTTCTTTTCCCATTTCTTCTGATTTTCTACACAAGGCATCTTAAAAATTGTTGGACATATGGGAGGAAATGGATAGGACGCCTTTGTATAGCATTTCCTCCTGTTAGCCCAGCACCTATGCCTGACTAATGTGATTTGTTTCCCCTTGTTCTTTTGGGAATCCACCAACAACCCCAAATGCCTTATCAGGGAGAGCACTTCTCTTTCTTTTATTAGAGATGCTTGCCATGAATTTCAGTAAATAAGATGCATTGACTACATAGACTCTGTTTTCTCTGTGCTGCTTAATTTACCCATGTTTTACACTATTCAAGAAGCCAATAATGTAAAAATCTGAGGAATTAAGCACTGATAATGATACAAAAATGTCTGCAACTCCAAAATTCCCAGGTATTCCATCCCTTTAGACACAAAATACAGAGAACTCTGTACCCTTACCCACATCACATCCACACAATCCTGCTGCAGCTACAATAGCTCCTGAAGATGCTCCATAGATCCTGTATGCAGATTTCATGATGTCAGGAGACAAGTCCCGCAAAGCAGATAACACTCCAGCTTGGTATACAATCATGAAGCTACATCCTCTAAAGAATATAGAGTAAGGTCTTCCCTCTTTTCCACTTATTTTCAGCATCTCTGCTTACTCCAAGCACCCAACAAGAAGAAAACAGCTGCCCCGCAGCTTCAATGGGTTTTCCAGGGCCAGCCAAACCTCAGCTGTGGTTCTCTTTCCAATCTCACTCTCACAGTCTTATATGCCTCTGTTTGGCATAAATCTCTGAATGAAAGGTCCACTGAAATGGCAGCAGTGGGCAGAAGTGGATGATGTGATGTCCTAATGCTCATTAAAATAAGATTACTGCAATGCAGGGTGCCTGAGGTGAGCACCGGCAGCCCCAGGCGATGGGGACAGCCACATGTCACACTGATGTGTTGAGGGAGCAGCCCAGGGGTCTGGTGGGGCCCAGGACTGAATGTGTGGGAGGGAAAAGCTGCTTCCCAAAGTGCTGAACTGTTTCAGCGATATCCTGGGGTTCCAGCACAAAATTCCAGCCTCTTGGGCAGTAGGAATCCGGAAAAATTCCCAGGTACAAAAGAGTCTTGCAAGCTGCTGCTCAAAACTCTGTTGCCCCATCTGGCACAGGTTGCCAAACCCCATCACAGAGATTGGAGAAGGTGGCTGGATTATTAAAAAAAAATACAACCCAAGTACTTTTCCTTGTTTCACAAGTTCAGGGCCAAAGTTTTCTTACAAAAGGGTAAAAATACAGATTCCAGGCAACAACTCGTGCTTTCACCTGCCTCCTGCATGGCTGAGGTAACAGTAGAACAACAAGTCAGTAAAGATGGAAAGAAGGGGGAAAAGTCTGACAAATGCGGGCATTTATTGGTTATCCATGTAGAAATGCAAAGCCTTCTTAGCTTTGTGACTGGGTGAGCCATTGGGAAGCTGCTAGTGGGAAAAGCAGAGCTGAGAGCTGGGCAAGGCAGAGGTGAGTGGCCGGCACAGACAATAACAACTTGGACACTCCTCTTCTGATATACATGGAAATCTACCCAACATCTACAGGCAAAATGCTTCCAAAGCCACCAGGAGATGCTTCTCTCCCTCGTGCCGTGTGCTGGGGCAGTGCTGGAGGGATTTGGATGCAGCCCTGATCTCTGTGAGGGGGCTGCAGAACAGCCCTGAGCATGACAGAGCAGCTGTGCTGGACATGCTGGGGCTGGCAGGGCTGTGGGCTCCACTGAGCCCAAAGCATCAGCCCAGGGTTAATGCAGCCCCAATTCCACATGGCAGCAGTGTCTGCCAGCCCCCAGGAGCCAAGGCACTGAGCTCCTTCACACACCTTGCAGGTGCTGCTGCTGAGCAGCAAAATAAAACTGAAGACTCGAGACAAGAGGAAGAAATAGATTCCATGCCTCATCAAGAGGACAAATGCACTGGAAATAATTTCCCGGCTACTCTTTAGTGCAAGGATCCCCTCTGAACTGACTGCAAAGAGAAGAGTCCACTTCAGAAGCAGCTTCTGGTGCAGGAGGGAAGTGGCATTTGGCAAGCATGGGTGAGGCCCACAAGGCTCTTGAGCTTAAGGACAACCTTTATGCCCACTTGCATGGCTTGGGGAAAATACCAGAGGCAGTCTTGTAGAAGCACCAGCATTGCCAGTGCTTCAAGCCTTGGGTTCAAGCCTCCTGCCCTCAGTCAGCAGCATGAGAAGGAACTAGAAATGTGACACATTATTGCATTGCTTTCCAAAGCCAGCTGGAGAGCTCTGGCATTCCAATGCCACACCAAACCCATGGATCACGCCACACAGGCCATGCTTTACTATTAATTGCACCTGTGCAATATTGTGATTGTTTGTAAATCCCTTTGTTTTACCTTCTTACCCAGCCTTGCAGCACCAAGAAGTAAACAATGTTTATTGTGGAACAGCAGAGGGAATCCAAGAGTGCACCTGCTTATTCCCTCCTAGCAGGTGGTGCCATAGACTGTCCCTGGTGTCTTCCAAAGGGAGCAAGCACTTAGAAAAAATGTATTTGGGTGCAGCTTGTATCAGAGGTAGGTAGCCAGGGCTCCAAAAAGGTGGGGCTTGGGAAGAAGCAATGCAGGTGATGTGAGTAGGAGTGAGCCAGGCGGCATAAACAGTGCTTGGGAAATGCTGCTGTGGAAATGCAGAAGGTGTTTCTTGGCCCCTCTCTGCCCTGCCCCAGGATGGCACACAGGCTGTGTGCATCCCTGAGTGCTGCTCTGTGTTTTAAGTCTGTTGTTTTACCAGGCCAAACACCCTCTGTGTAGAGTCTGTGAATAATCAAGGAGTTTCCGTGGCACCTCCCCAGTTTAGTGCACTGGAACAGGAGCAGAATACAGGAATGGCTCTGGCAGGGGGCTGAGCTTGACCACGCTGGGGCTTTGCTCACCTGTGTGTGCTCACCTGGGCTCCTCAGTTGCCTCTTGGCTGCTCCAGGTGTCCTCACATCCCAGTGGCTGCCTCCTGAGCAGGAAGGGCTGACCCTAGCCCAGGGAGCACATTCCCATCCTTGCCCTCCCACCAGGACACAGATTTTAGCTGAGTTGACAACATGAGTGATGTTTCTGCCACTGATGTTACTGACAACCATTCTTCTAAACAGGAAGGAGTGGGAATGATGCACCCTGGACCTTGCCTCACTAACTGGTGTTTCTGTGGCTTTGGCAGTTTGCAGAAAGTGCCCCACCACACTTATCTTTCCTTCTACCAGGAGCGTGGCAAAGGGACCTCCAGCCTATCCCAGGTTCAGCATAAGGGAGAGAAACCTTTTCCCTGTTCCCGTGACAAACACCTCATCTGGGGACATGATGGGATGATGTCACTGCCCAGGGCAGCTGTGGGAGCTGCCCTGACGGTGATGAAACGGTGACTTCAGCACCTTGACTTCACCCTGCTCTGGAGCAGTGCCTGGTGCTCCCAGCCAAGGGCAGGGCTCTGCAGGACAGACCTTCCTGCTCAGCTGCACCCCTGGGCAGAGAGCACCAGGAAATGTTGGAGCAGATCACCTCCAGCTGGAAGGAGTTCTGGCAGGCACAGCTTCATTTCAAGCCAGAAGAGATTCCTGAGCCTTGCCAGAGTCTTAGGATCACCCTGTAATACCACTAAGACATTTCAGTAGTAAGGAATGGTTTGGCCTGGAAGAAACCTTAAACCATATCCAGTTCCACCCCTGCCATAGCAGGGACACCTTCACTATCCCAGATTGCTCCAAGCCCTGTCCAATCTGGCCTTGCAATAATCAGACACCAGAGCCAAGCAGGAGCCCTGTGGGATACAGGCATAGCAGGACTGCTGGGTTAAAGAAAAAAGGAAAAAGCTCAGCCTAGTTGATTTGTACCCAAGCCACAGCCTGGGAGTCTCTGTTGCAGGGGCTGCTGCTCAGCAGTAGGAGGATGATGCTCCTCCAGAATTGTGGAATCATCAAATCATGGAATGGTTTGGGCAGGAAGGGACCTTAAAGCTCATCTCATTCCACCCCCTCGCAGGGGCAAGGACACCTTCCACGAGATCAGGTTCCTTCAGGCCCCATCCAGCCTGCTCCTGTGTCAGGTGCTCCCAGGGGAATGTGTATTCCCTGGATTAGTCGCTATTCCCAGGATTAACTCCATTTTCCTGGGTTCAGGTGCCCCTGGTTAGGGCTCGCTTCTCCCGTTGCTCTGAGGGTTCGGATGTTCCCGCCCCCATTGCTCTGAGGGCTCGGCCATTCCTGCCCCCGCTGCTCTGAGTGCTCTGAGGGCTCGGCCGTTCCCGTTGCTCTGAGGGCTCGGCAGTTCCTGCCCCCGTAGCTCTCAGGGCTCAGACATTTTTGGTCCTCTTGCTGTGAGGGCTCAGCCATTTCTGGTCCCGTTTCTCTGAGGGCTCGGCAGTTCCTGCCCCCGTTGCCCTGAGGGCTCAGCCATTTCTGGTCCCGTAGCTCTGAGGACTCGGCCATTTCTGGTCCCGTTGCTGTGAGGGCTCAGCCATTTCTGGTCCCGTAGCTCTGAGGGCTCGGCAGTTCCTACCCCCGTTGCTATGAGGGCTCAGCCATTTCTGGTCCCGTTGCTCTGAGGGCTCGGCACTTCCTGCCCCCGTAGCTCTGAGGGCTCGGCCATTTCTGGTCCCGTTGCTGTGAGGACTCGGCCATTTCTGGTCCCGTTGCTCTGAGGGCTCGGCCATTCCCGCCCCATTCCTCTGAGGGCTCGGCTGTTTCTGGTCCCGCTGCTCTGAGGGCTCGGCCATTCCCGCCCCATTCCTCTGAGGGCTCAGCCGTTCCCATTTTCAGGACTCTGAGGGCACGGCCGGTCCCACTGCCGCTGCTCGGCGGGCTCGGCCATTCCTGCCCCCGCTGCTCTGAGGGCTCTGAGGGCTCGGCCGTTGCCATTTCCAGGGCTTTGAGGGCTCAGCCGTTCCCGTATCTCTGAGGGCTCGGCAGTTCCTGCCCCCGTAGCTCTGAGGGCTCAGCCATTTCTGGTGCCGTTGCTGTGAGGGCTCGGCCATTTCTGGTCCCGCTGCTCTGAGGGCTCGGCCATTTCTGGTCCCGTTGCTCTGAGGGCTCGGCCATTTCTGGTCCCGTTGCTCTGAGGGCTCGGCCATTCCCGCCCCATTCCTCTGAGGGCTCAGCCGTTGCCATTTCCAGGGCTCTGAGGGCTCGGCCGTTCCCGCTCCCTGGACACTGAGGTCTTGACTGTTCCTCCTGCCCTCACTCCTGCCCTTTGCCAACGTGGCAGCAGAATCAAGTCGCCACCCTGTGCATTCATCGTGAGAGCCCTCAGAAACGTGGGTAATGTCTGGTGATTGCTATTAATAAACCTTTTTTCCCATGATGTTACATTCTCTCTGCTCAGCCCGGACCCTGTATGTCGCAGATGATGAAGCTGGTCCTGTTGTCACAAACACCCACTGTGTGCTAGTGCTCCCAAATCATGCAGGATTTAGAGAATCTCAGATTGGTTTGAGTAGGAAGGGGCTTTAAAGCTCATCTTCTTCCTCTTAGTGCCATAGGGTGAGAATAAGGAGATGTTTGAGCAGACCACCTTCAGCTAGAAGCTGTTTGTGTAGACACAAGCGAATTTCAGTCCAGAAGAGATTCCTTAGCGTACATGGATCCTTAGGAACACAGTATTATGCCAGAAAGACACTTGAAAAGTAGATCACAGAATCCCAGAATGGTTTGGGTTGGAAGAGACCTCAAGAGACCTCAAGAGACCTCAGTCCCATCCCCTTCAGAGACACCTTCACTATCCCAGGCTGCTCCAAGCCCTGTCCAGACTGGCCTTGGACACTGCCAGGGATCCAGGGGCAGCCACAGCTGATCGGAGCACCTTGGGCCTGGGCCTGCCCACCCTCGCAGGGAGCAATTCCTTCCCAATATCCCAACAATCCTCCCTGCTCTCTGGCAGTGGGCAGCCACTGACCCTTGTCCCGTCCCTGCAGTTCCTCATGAGGGGCCCTTCTCCAGCTTCTCTGATGCCCCTTCAGCTCCTGGAAGGGGCTGTGAGGTCTCCATCCAATCTTCTCTTCTCTGGATGAACAGCCCCAACTTTCTCAGTCAGTCTCCATAGGGGAGGGGCTCCAGTCCCCTTGTAATTTTCTGTCCCTTTTGATGGATCCCGTTTGCATTGGGTCCCGTGTGCTCCTGTCTTCCATCCATCCTGGATGGATTTGCACCCCTCAAGCAGTGCAGCCTAAGGCAGGCTGCTCAAATCCAGCAGTTCCTGCCACAGGGCAAAGTGGAAGGCTCAGAGACACTCAGGCCCCCCAGGCAGGGACAATCAGCCCATCATCTGCTTTTGCACCTCTGCTCCCTCCCTCTTATCCAACAGCTGCTTCTCCAGGCTGCTGCAAGCACCATCCCCACCTCCAGGCAGGATATTACCATTTCAGTCAGCCCAAGGCAGTTACCCTATGGAAATGGGCATTTAAATCCCCCAAAGAAAATTCTCATCTAGGAATTGGACTTCCAAATCCATTAAAAGCATCTGCAAACCTCAGCCACAAGCAGGAGCCCAGTTCTAACTGCCCAGTGTATCTCACCTGCCCCATATGTTGCTTGATCAAAACAATTGTAGAACTTGCAGAACTTTAGGAAAAATCAATCTGCAAGGAATCACTAAGCTAAAATGGTTTCAGAAAAGAATCCTCCTGCTCCAAACCTACAAGAATGAGCAAGAAATAAATATTTAAGAGTTCCATATTCCAATCAGCTGGGTTTTGCTTTATTAATCCCTCATCTTTTCAAGCAAGCAGAGCTGGTGCTGTCTCCTCTTGGAGACATGAGCTTGGAGCTAATGGCAATGGAGGCTTTGCCAGAGGCAGTGGCTAGAGGCAAAGTTTGGCATTGACTGGAATCATCTTGTGCAGGAGCTTGTTTCACCCCGAGGAAGCAAAGTGGGAAGCCCAGCTGCACCCCGTGGAGATAGAAGCAGCCTGGAATGCCTCCTCTAGGGATGGATCATGGGAATCATGTGGGAGCTGTGGCCCTGCCTGTGCTGAGACATTGCTGGCACAGTCCATGTGCTCCTCGGGGCAGGTCAGGCTCAGCCTTGGGGCTGGGTTCCAAGTTGCTCATTGCCTCTTGAAAGCAGGAACTGGGGCCAAAGGCAGGAGGGGGCTCAGAAATGCTCTTCAACCTGGCCCTGAAGGGAAGAA